>PVHT020000022.1:11329460-11396592 GCA_004024745.2 Catagonus wagneri
AAAAAAATTAAAAAAAAATAAATAAATAAAAAATAAAAGTAAATAAGTAAATGGCTTCCCCCAATCATGATTCTGTGAGTCATAATTTTTTTAATCTGTCTTTATTTTAACAATATTAATAATACTTATTATAATGATAATGATAATAATACCAACCTTAATTGGGCTCTAAGACCCAGACCCTGTGAAACCTTTTGTTTTACTTGTTTAATACTCATGACAGTCTGAGAAGTAGTTACTATAATTATCCTCAAAAAGATACTTCCTCAAGGGCATTGAGCTGGTGATGCATCAAGAAGGATTTTTGCCAAGGAAGTCTTCTGACCCCAGTGCCGTGCTTCTCATCATTGCACCGAATGAGAAGCATTGAAGATAAAGGAACGTTTGGAGAAATAGCCTATAGTAGGTTGAATAATGGCCCCCAAACATTTCTACTTCCTCTGCTTGAAACCTGTGAATGAATTACCTAACATGGAAAAACAGACTTTATGGTGGTGATCAAATTAAGGGTCTTGAGATGAGGAGGTTATCCTGGCTTCTGCAGATGAGCTTACTGTAATCACAAAGGTCCTAATAAGAGTAAGACAGGAGGATCAAATAAGACATCATGGCGTGAGAGGAGTAGAGGTCAGAGTGAGGTAGGCCACAAGGCCAGGATAGAGGCAGCATCTAGAAGTTGGAAACAGCACAGACATGCCCCTAAAGACTCCAGATGAAACACAGTTCTCCTGACCCATTTTGGACTTCCTACCTCCAGAGCTAAGATCATAAATTTGTGTTGTTTTGAGCCACCGAGTGGTCATTATTCCAAATATTTGTTTTGGATAATTTGTTACCGCAGCCATAGGAAACTGACATGCCACTGACAGAATCAGGTGATAGCGATCCTCTGCCCATGTTAGGAGGATGCTGCCACAAGGCCCCACAACTGCTGTAACTGCTTCACAGGCCTTAATCTACAGAGAAATGCCCTGTTGGTGTTGAGGCTCCCCAGATTTGCCTGCTGCTTTCTTTATCAGTACATAAATACATGCCATTTCAGAAAGTGGATGCCATTCCCCACATCTTCACAGCCATCAAAATAGCAAAACAGACTGAAAATTGCCATAATAACACTTTATTCTTGTCCTCACTTTGACTTATAAAATGACATGCTCACAAGATTTGTAAAAATCTCTGCTTCCCTCTGCTTCCTCCCTTTTTCCTAGATCTTTCTTTACCCACTTTGCTAAGAAAATAAGCCCCTTAGCAGGTTTCCCTTCACTGACATAGATCCTGAGCTTTGTTTTTCTTCCTTTTTATGTGAGCATATTTTTCCGTTTTAATTATGTTTATGATGTGTTAGGTTAGCAACAAAAGAGAACTTTGAAATGACAAACACAAACATGAGAAATGCATGGGTTTAAATTAATTCCCCCTCTGATTTAGAGGAACGTATGGTTCGTCCCTATTTGAGAATATCAAAATCAGGCAGCAGAGAACTTAAAATTGTTTTAAACTTTAAAAAGAAGAGAAGGAAAATTAATACCTTTTACATACCTACTATTTGACGCTTTGTGCATTCTATACTATTTACTTCTCACAGCACGTAAATGTTGTATATTTCCCCCATTTTTTGAAGAAGTATAAAACAACTGTGCAAGCTCTCATAGCCTTGAAAGAGGAAAGTCAGATGGCTACTGAAGTCTAGATTACTGTAAACCCCATGAAGAGAAGGGTTCTGTCTTGTGCTGCCTCCAAGATATAGAGTCTCTTGTCTACCACCAACTAGCTTTCTGAGAGTGTCCTGATACTCATGAGCAGGGGAGGGTCCTACTTTTGTTCATGCCGTTTCCCTCCCATTTGGAAGATGTGTGCCTTCTGAACCAGCCCTCTACTTCTAAGTCTCCTTTTGTCCTCTGGTTGTGGAAGGTTTTCCTGTTTAGTAATTCATTCTTTCCTCTTGTGAACAGGTTACATTTGATACAGATATAATGCATGGCAGAGAAGGCCCTGGTGATATTATCCTGGTGAGCCTGGTCTATGTACACCATGCTTCACCCCAGAATATGGTGGATTCTCATCCACTGGGGAAACAGGATAGTACTTCTTGGCATCTCTTGTCATTAATCCCAGATGTTGGTGCCCATCACAAATATATCTGGTCAAGATGATACTTTTATAATGTTATCTGATATTGGTATATATAAAAGGACAGAGCACACATTTTGATAAGAAAGTATAGGGGATAGAAACAGAACAGTGGGATAAGGAAAAGTCATAAAAGGGGGACTTAGTCGGAAAAAGAAAAACTTTATGATTTCACATCATGCAAATGAGACAAGACTATGCACTCTTGGAGGTCTGGCAAATGCTTGGTCTCTTGACAAGCATGGGGTCTCCTTTTTCCATTACACTTTGCAGGTGTAGACATCAATGTTGCCTAAAACCAAAATGGACTCTTGCTGAAGACAACAGAAAGAACACTTGGTGGACAATAGCCTGTTTCAGTGCAGTGGCTCTTCTGTGTTTGCCTTCTCACCTCCCCCGGTTAATTTTCTACCCTACTCTGAGCTCCTTGAACATGAACTTACACATCATTCAGTCTTCCATGACCTCATCTTCTCCTTAGGTTTAGCCAGTGAAAGGCACTTACAGGAGATTTTAGGATGGGAGAAAAGAAAATTTAGAACATTTCTTTCCTGCTTGCTTCTTATTAGATATTATGGGTGAGATGATGTCTACACCCTTTCATTGCTATAGGTATTGACCCCTTTTCCATGAATCTATCTCTTACTGGGTTTCAGTAACAGTTTCTTTCTTTTGCTCCTCGATATGCAGGAGTAGTAGTGACTTTATGCTATTGCTAAGCTTTGGGTGCCTCAGCCTCCCTGGTTGGTCACCTTAACCTGCTGGCTCCGAATGCAAATAGTTGCTTCATTAAAATCTCTTCAACTCAACCATCTGTGTATAAATTGTTTCCTGCTGACACCCCAACTGAGGCACAATTCCCTTTTCAGAACCTTCTGAATAGAGAATTTTCCTGCAAAAATGATGATTTAGTTTTTCAGTTTTGTCCCAGTATCAGAGCTAGCCATGTTTTAAAATCTCAAGTTCATTCCTTTGCTTGTTTTCCTTTATAAATGGAGAAATAAACTCACCTCTTCCTTGGGAAAAAATAAGTTAAATAAGGACAAAATGGGTTTTGTCAAATTAGTGCCTCCCTAGAAATAATTTTTGTTGTAGATATAGGACCCTACATTATGCAGCTTTCTTACCTTAGTACAAAATCTCTCTGACAGGGATTTTCCTTGCCATACAACAGGGTGACAGTGGTGTTCCACTGTACCTGTTTCTAGGCCCTACCATGTGGCTTGTTTGGCTGCATAATACCTATGTCCCTAAATGTCCCAGATATTTTTAGAAAATTTAACAAAGCTATCTGCAATAAAATGTTATGAAGAGTTGGAAACTTACTTCAACCAGGCAAAAGCCTGATTAAAAAGATCTGTGCTGGCCCTGAAGGTCAGTATTTATGGCACTATATTATTTATAAATAATGTGAGAATTATTATAGCAATAAAAGTTGGCGTTCCAAAGAATGGGCATATTAGGGATGGCTAAATCATGGTGACATTGAGATCACAGGTCACATCTGAAGCTTTCTTTCAGACCATGGAAAATTACCACCAACTTGACTGCAAAGCTACAGTGAAGTTTTGAAAGACATAAAGAATAGTGAGAAATTCCTATACACTGGAGGAATAAGGAAGGCTAGGTTGACCCAAGAGGCTGGGAACATCTCATGCAGAGAGTAATTTCAGTGCATTTTCTCAGTCTCAAGACCGGCAACATTTCTGCCTAACTCTTTCCTCTCTGAATCTGAGTAAAGACCTGCTCCAGTTAGTATTCCAGACTTCCAAATACAAATATACAGTTGAAAAGACTCCTGGAAGAGGATGAGATCAGAGATCAGATACTGTGTGTTTCATCCTCTCCAAAGAGAAAGTGCCGGGTTAATCACAAATCACAAATTGGACCTTAGCCTACAAACCTCTTCTTTGCTCCCATAAAAAGTAAGACAGCTCCATGGTGCCCTGCTCATACCATTGCATGGCCAAGGCTCAGACAATTGATAGGTCTAAAGAACATCTAGAAGAATGTCTTTGTTCTTAAAGGAACGTTTTAGAGGAATTGTTGGAACACTTTCAAGAGTGGAGATGAGGTTCCCTTGATTGTCGTGGAACACAATCTTATCACAAGACCTATGATTTTATTTAAAGTAACACTTATTTGGAAAGACTGTCCTTTATGATGTCCCTGCTTTACCCCTTGGCTGACTTAAATACCTCAAACCCAAAGATCAGTTTTTATTCAAAAGCTTAGTTAACAGGTGTGTATTACTCTAGGAATCAAGCCAGTTTTCAAAGTTCAGCTCTACTTCTGACTGATTCTGAAACTTCTGAGATGGGAAAGAGCCCAGAAAACAATTTTCAGAATCAGTCTTCTAATCATACTGTTTCTGGCTATGGGCAAGAAGTTGATTTACTTAAGGAAAAATCAGTCTTGTGGTATCTGTAATCTGAGAACCACCAGGAGAGTATCACACTGCTGGATGATCTCTTTGCCCAGAAAACAACAGAGATGCAAGCAAACTTCTGAGCAACTGTGGGAAGTAAAATAGACCTCCACTCCTTTGATAGATCACCATTTCCCTATTTTGCTTCCCCTATGTTTTGGCATTCTAAATGTTTATTTTCTTTTCTTGGGATTTGTTTCACACAGTGTAAAATTTCTGTAAATATTTTTTCTTCCTTTAGGAAAAATTCATTCTTCTACAGGTCTGTTAAAGTTCTTAGGCAACCTTCAAAACACTAATTATGGAGAGATTATACTGGGGAGGAGGTATATTCAATTCAAGGATGATTACCATGTAATCTAGAGAGCATAAATAATCATGTACTTAGTACAGAAGAGTTTACAAAATGCACAGCCATTTCTTGGCTCTGTGTGCCTAGGGAAAGAATAAGAAACTAAATGTTTGTGATCTATAATTCCTTCATCTCAGTTGGTAGTTGTCTTATATGTATATTTCTAATCTTTACCTCATGGGGATAAAAATAATCTTCACTCTTCCATGTTTCTTCTGCCCTTGACTTTCCATTCTCCTCAGGTCAGGCTGCTCAACACTGGAATTTTCAGATAGCATTGTGAGGAAGCAAAGCCTCTAGATTTGGTTGGCTGGAAGGAAAGTCATACCCCATATTGCTATAAACTGTATTCCTAGATTATTTTCAGGTTCTATCACCCATTTTTGCACTTTGGAAATACAGAAAACTGATTTCTCAGATTCATGATTTAAGGTTTCATTCTTTGAACACTGTGCACTCTCCTGTGGTTTCAAATCCTTTCACTCAAATTAATAGTTGATTGAAAGGTACTATGGGGAGGCATATGAAAATTAGCATTTAACTGAGACTTTTCCTATAATGGACCATGAAGAATGTCAAGGTATTGCAAAGAGAAAGATGGCAGGTCATTCAAATACAAGTCAAATTTTTATGGATTTGCCAATCTTAAGAAATCTTGGAGCTCTCTCGTGGCTTAGTGGGTTAAAGATATGGCATTGTCACTGATGTGTTGCAGGTTCGATCCCTGGCCTGGGAACTTCCACAAGCCACAAGTGCAGCCAAAAGAAAAAAAAAAAGGGAAATAAAGGAAATCTAAATAGTTTATCCCATCTTGCTCAAATAAGGAGGGTATAATACATAGTGTATTAGTTATCATTGTGGTGATATTTAATCTTGAATATGTGGATTATTTCCCCAGTTTCTTCACATGTTTACAAACTGCATGAACCATATCTTTCAATTTTTTTTATCTTTATCCCAATGGTGTACATATGTTCTTGTGAACACAAAACTGACACAGATCCCTGAAGCCAAATTATAGTTCATTGTAATAATTCAGGAAATGTACCATCAGTCAGAATAGGCTAGGATATGCTGCAGCAACAAATGATCTGAAAATATCAGCAGTTTACAACACCTTCATCTTCACCCTGGTAGTGGCCCTGGGATTTAAGCAAATAGAACTGTCTCTGTATGGAGCATTGCTTATATAATAGCAGGGAAAATGAAAGCTATTTAACCATGTGTTGACTCATAAAGCTTCTGCTTCCAGGGGACAAGCATCATTTCTACCCACATTTCATTATTCAGATTAAGTCTTAAGGCTATTCACTGAAGGGACAAAAAGTGAAATACTGGGAAAACCATAATGTAATCTTCCATAAGAGACTTACGGCTTGGAAAGAAGACATACTGGGGCATTGCTGAATCAGTATATATCCTTCTAGCCCTAACCCAGATGCTTAGCAACCATTTTTCACCACTTCTCAGTCTCTCCTAACCTTGGGTATGATTAAATTAATTGGTTAAGGAAAGCTGGTATGTAGTTCATGTGATTAATGCCTTGGAAAACAATTGCAGTAGATTGCATTGATTCGTTTCATTTTACATACTTGAAATTAGAGGCTTATGAAGTCTACATGCAAATTTATGCAAAGTGGGATGCAAATTCATATTATGAGCCCTGAGTCCTGGCACTCCCCCCTCCCTCTAGAAAAAGAACTGCACCACTGAATATGCATGTGCTGCATATGGTACTGCTCTTTTCAAATAGCAACCCAGAGCCAGCAGTCAAATAAATCCCAGCGACATCAACTGAGCAACAAACAAAAGTTTAAAGTCATTTAGGAACAAAAATTGAGCTCCAAAGTCTCAATATTTTAAGGGTCAACATCTTCAAGCAAGATTTGAGTTAACAAATGCACAGTCCTTTGAACTTTGAGCTCTATATGGATAGGGCAGAGGAATGTTCTTGAACAAAGAGGTACTGGCGGAACCCACCCTGGAATTTCATTCTCTTGATTACTTGCTTCTGGTGATCACTTGGCTGGCTGGATCACATAAATCTTCATTGCCATGAGCCAGTGCCCATGTGTGCTAACATATTTCTTCCTCATTTGTACCCATCAGTGGGGGATTCCGGTTCCAAGATTCAGATGGAAAGTGATTATTGAGATGGTCTCCGAGAGAGGAACACATTTTGTACCTGAGTGCTTGCAAGTCAGGCATAGGGGAAAATTAACCACTTGTAGGAATGCCAATTAGAAACAATATCTTGATGGGCCTGCAGGTGGTACTCAGATGATTCACTGAGCTCATTTTGTTCCTGTGAGACCCCAGTTTTGCTTTGATACTAAGTACCTGTAAAATATTTTGGTGAATGTTTATAAATAAACAGAGAGAGGGCACAGTCTCCTGAGGATTCTTCTAATTTCATGCTAATGAATTCAGCGTTTAGTCATTTAGCTCTTCATTCATTTATCACATTTTTTTGGTTACTCTCCAAGTACTAGGCAGGGACTTGGGAGTACAAGAACAAATGATAGGCATCCCCTGCCCTTGAGGAGCTCGACCCACCCTGCTGAGCTACCTGGAGCTTTGCTTAGAGTCAGGGACACTGTCTCTGGATGGCCTTTAAAAGTAAATGCTGGGTTTCCCTTGTGCCGCAGCAGGCTAAAGATCCTGAATTGTCAATGGAGGGACTCAGGTTGCTGTTGTGGCACAGGCTCGATCCCTGTCCCAGGAACTTCCACATGCTGTGGGCGTGGCAAATAAATAAATATAAGTGCTTATGAATCACATTGAGAAATACACCAGATGGGAGGAGGGAGCAATGAGATCCTTTGATATGACGCTATGGAACAGTCGTCCATTACAGTAACAGCTTTTATAAAACTCTATTCAGGAAATTATTTCTCAGCCACAGTCTAGGTTTCAAACAACATTTAGTATAACAGAATTTCAGTATAAGAAATGTGTTTGAAATGTCCTTTGGTATTTTTCATAATGGGGTTTGACCTATGAATTTAAAAACATTCCCAGTAATTTAGAGATTTTACTTATAAAACTTTCCTGAAGCAAAGGGAAAGGGAAATACAGAGACCACGTTGGAATTATAAGATGACCTAGAGGCTAAGAGACCTCTGCCATCTTTTTGTACCCTTGGACTGTGGCCTTCAAAATTATTCAAAATAGTGGGAATCCCAGTGCCAAATGTGCCAGGGTTCCCACATGTATCATTGCAAGAGAGTAAATCCAGTCTCCATACAGGCTGGGGGGCAGTCTAATGGAAGCAACCATCATCAAAAGCTGGCTATTATTAAACAAGGGAATGGTAATAATCATTATGATGCCACCAGGTCATATTTTTCAGTGTGAAAAGAACAGGGTATGCTTAGTATGCATAAGCACTGAGTTAAGAGCATTTAATTGTTACATCAACTAATATACCCATTTTGCAGATTAAGGCACCGAGGCTCAGACAAGTGTGTAAAGGAGTAAGGCTGGTATTCAGTTTGATTGGACCCACATCCTCTTCCTTCCCTCCGTGTTAAACCTCTGCCCAGGAGAGCCTTCCTCCCTCAGCTGAGACGGGGAGGTTGTCAGGGCAGGAGTGTCTACGTCCTCTTAGCCTCAGTGAAGGACAGCCTGCACAAGGCTGCTCATGGCTGGCCTGTCAATGAGCACAACTGATCCAATCCAAGGACCAAAGGGACAACTTCCTCTTTTATTTTTTTGAGTCAAAAAAATCATGGAAGCAAGAGGATGGAGGGGCTCCCTTTCTGGCTCCCCACCTCTTAGCACTTTCCAACTTTGTGGATCCTGCATATAGTAGGTTGAATTGTTCAAGTCCCAACCCATGCCTGTGACTGTGATCTTATTTGGAAATACAATCTTTGCTAATGTAATTAACTCAGACTAGTTCATACTGAAGGATAATGGGCCTAAATCCAGTGACTGGTATCTTCAATGATACTACAAGCTAAGGGTCAGTAAGCACTGCTGACAACAACCAGCAACCAGAAGGTAAATGTAAAAGGATTCTTCTCTAGAACCTTCAGAGGAAATGTGGCTCTACTGACTCCTTGATTTTGAACTTCTGAATAAATTACTGCTGTTTTAGGCTCCCTGGTTTGTGGTACTTTGTTATGGCAGCCCTGGAAGGCTAATAAGCCACATTTCTTGCCTCTTTCCATTATGTCCTATGTTTTGTTATTGTGACCATCACCTAGCTCAAACATTTATCTCCATCAGTTGAACTCTTCTTATGGTGGGATTTTCTCTAGTATGGCTACAAAGTGTTCTTCCCTCATGCAATGGAACTTGCCCAATGCTGTCAGAAAAATTTCTCAGAAGTCCAGTTCCAGTTATGTCACATCTCTGCTGGTCAAAGTTTTCAGGGATCTCCCAACATACAGTATCCTCAATCTGGGACCCAAGGCTCCCTATTAGAAGGCTCTAACTTATCTGCTCACTGCTGGGGACTCCCACTTCTCTACCTTCCTGGTCCTGGTGATCCCACAGTAAATACTTGCAATTATTATT
This sequence comes from Catagonus wagneri, assembly GCA_004024745.2. NCBI lineage: Eukaryota > Metazoa > Chordata > Mammalia > Artiodactyla > Tayassuidae > Catagonus > Catagonus wagneri. The sequence goes on from PVHT020000022.1 coordinate 11,338,895, forward strand.
ATTTCTTAAATCTGAATTCAGCACAAATGACAGTTCAGCGTGTGCTGCCTATGAACTTCATTTTTCCTCTCTGTTATTTTTCCATCTTTACATACTCCAACCCTACTAAAGACTCTACTCTCTCCCCCTTTTTCCCTCTGAGGTCCGTAGTTACCCTTCCTCATGCTTCGCAAGTGCCATCTCTTACCAGTCGTTTCCACTTGCACTAACTTGGTGATCCTTTTCTGTCATCTACAGTCCCACATTTTTTTCCCGAATTCATAGTAATTAACATACACTGAATTCTTCCCATGTACCAGCCACTGTGCTAAGAGTTTAACTTACACAGATCATCATACTTCATCCTTACAACAATTCTACTTGTTTATTTTTTTGTATAAAAAAAAATGAGGCTTAGCATTAGTAAGTGTCTTGCTAAAGATTCATAGCTAAGTAAAAAATGGTGGAGTTGGTTTAAGCTCTGGGCTGTTGAAATCCCAGCCCCAGGTTCCACACCACCTCTCTGATTGCTTCCTTGCTCTTGAGTTATCGTAATGTCTCTTCTAATTGTCTCAAATTCTCCACTAGATTTTGAGTTCTTTGAGGCTGTGGTCTACAATTAATTCATCTTTGGTTTATCTTCAGTGCTTAATGCAATGGGTAAGATTGTGGGTTAAGAAGTAGGCCGTGAATTTTAGGCTTGACTCAGCAATGAACCAATGGTATGGCTTTGATTAATTAAATCACTTGTGTAGATATCTCTGTGGGTCACACTGACTGTAAGTATCAATGATTGCTATGGCTCAGAGCTTGGACTCTATTAGGAGAGCAACATGTATTGATTAAACTGAAATTAATTAAGAGTATGTCTAACCATGGTTGAGGTCTTAAGGCAAACCGGAAGATAAGAACCCTTGGACGAAATGTTCATTTGACTAGCAGGATTTTTGATACAAAAACATTGCTTAAAGCTTAAACACACTCATGTAAGACCCCCTTAAAAACAGAGACAAATTATTTGCTAAAAGCAAGTCTGCTTGATTTTTTCTATTGTCACTTTAAATCAGATGGGTTTTCTATTTTTAACAAGTCAATTTATTAAAATAGACTCCTAACACATGATGTAAGACGTAAGATTTAGCAGTAGATTTTAAGGCCATTTTTTAAGCAGCTAGGGTAGTATTGAGATGTTTGAAGATCATAATTTAAAATGAGACATTAAAAACAAAAAGATTTCTCAGCTCTTCAACCATCAAAACATTTGGCGTCCCTTTCTTTCCTAGGCCCCAAATAGCCATGTAATCATCGCTCTGTGTTTTACATGCAGTTCTACAGCTAAGTACATCATTATTTAGACTCCACACAGATTATATGGTAATCATGGATTTACTGTAAACCCAATTTAATTTCTATGGAATTACTGACTTTAAGGTTGCAACACAATATTGTTTACAAGGCAGTATAATAGCACTCAGAATGAATGCTGATTAGAGCTAATAAAGAAAGGAATGCATAGCCTCCAGGACTAAGCCTAAATAGTTATAGTGATCGATATGGTAATCAGGCCTTTTTAAGAGAGTACCTGTTGAACACCTACTCTGCAATTTCTAGAAAACTAAGGATATGGACAAAAACCAAAGATCATTTTATTGCAAAATTCAAGAATAATCCGTATCATGGGTGACCTCATGCATTTTCACTTGCTTATCCTAACTCATGACACTAATCCTGTATCTGCGATTTCAATTTTTAATTAGTAACCAAGATGTTACATTCTTGGACAGGCTAGTGTTAGAAGCATCTCTTTAAAACCTAAATTGTGTGTAGTCAATCCATTACACACTAAATTTGCTCTTGCTATAGTTTTCCCTGGAACCAACTAAATGTGTCTGAACGTAGATGCACAGACAGAAATGCAAATGAATAAAGGAATACTCCTCAATTCAACAAACTTTGAAATGTAGTTGAGAGAAAGGATATACTTTAAAGTTTGTCGTCCTTATTGGTCATAATGTCTGGTGAATAAACCTTGATTGCCTCAGAGAGAGAAAGAGTAGCCTAAGGCATGAGTCAAGGTTGTAGGGTTGGTTTGAGGGTAGGGTGGGCAGTGTATGAGGGAGACTCCTGTAGACACTGCAGTCCAAATAGAACTTCAGTAGACATTTGAGAAATCCAGATTGCAGTTTAAAGAGAAAAAGAAATGTGACAGTCTCCAAAAAGGTGGGAGAAGTTTCTCTAATTTTTTTCTGATCTTCTTTATGATGGGAATTGTATTCAAAAGTACCAAGCTAGGAGTTCCCGTCATGGCTCAGTGGTTAACGAATCCGACTAGGAACCATGAGGTTGCAGGTTCAATTCCTGGCCTTGCTCAGTGGGTTAAGGATCCGGCGTTGCCGTGAGCTGTGGTGTAGGTTGCAGACATGGCTCAGATCCCGTGTTGCTGTGGCTGTGGCAAAGGCCAGAAGCTACAGCTCCTGTTAGACCCCTAGCCTGGGAACTTCCATATGTCGCGGGTACGGCCCTAGAAAAGGCAAAAAGCCAAAAAAAAAAAAAACAAGCTATTAGAAAATGATGAGGCTATTTTTTTTAATTTAGTAAGGATTCTGTGTGGTAGAAGGAAGTTGAGAAGAGGTCAGGAGTGGAAAGGAGGAAGATAAATTAGATCTCTTTTGGAAACAAGTACTCCCTCAAACCTTTTCACTCATCAGGCTAAAATGTCCCTGGAAATCAATGCCAACAATCCAGTAAATAAATTCTAAACCAAAAGTTCTTGAGTACAGGCAGTCCACTGTCTTTTATTTTTCCCACGCATTTACTCAACCGATATTTAGTGAACTTCTATTGCATGGAAAACACTGTTAGCTACTGGGGATTTAAAAGTCAAATGACTGATGTGACTCTTCCATTGTTTCAGTCTTTAGCCTCATAGAGAAGACGGATAACGAACAAGGTATATCAAAAAATTTGTATAAGTGTTGCTTTAGTCATAATTCTTTTAGGATAAGAGACAAAGTCCAAATTCAGATTGACTAAATCAAAGACAATAATTGGCTCACAGATCAAAACAACCCAATGAATTGATCATGGTTAGAAGCAAAGAGCTCAGAGTATATATTCTGACGTGATCTCCTTCTTTCCATGATTCTTCTGTAATGGTTCTGTACTCAGGCACTTCCTCCTTATGGTGACAAAATGGCTGTCAGCAGCTCCAACCTTGGATTTATCTTCTTATATAATTCTCCTTCCCTCACAGAAAGAGAATTTCTCTTTCCCCTACAGTGTCACAGATCTTGGGCCTAATTTGTATTGTTCAAAATTGGGTCAGCTGCCAATGATTTGTTTCTAAAACAGTCATTGTAGCTAAGGGGCTCAGGCCAAGGTCTACCCTGAGCTAGGGGTGGGCAACTCCAACTAGTCACTTGAAGTGGAAAAGAAGGGATGGTTTCATAAGGAAAATTTGGATGGATTACTAGAGAAGGGTGTAAAAACTCTCAGGCAGAAACCTGGACATCTATCACAAATCCTATGATGTTAAAATATAGGGCATTTACTGTGCTCTTCCCTCTTCACTCATGCGCATGTAAGCTTATTTTCAATTGTGGGCCTATTAAAATCATTTAAAAAGCATCTCTTGTGATCTATGATGGTTGATTTTCTATGTCACCTTAGCTGGGCTAACAAATGTCCAGATAGCTGGTGAAACATTATCTCTGGGTGTGTCTATGAGGGTGTTTCTGGAAGAGACTAGCATTTGAATCAGAAGATTGAATAAATAAGATCACTGCTTATTGGAGGAGGCCTTTGAGAGGTCTGAAGAGCAGGTTTACCCAAGAGCTGGACCACAGCTCACCCCCTCCCCTGTCCTTGGAATATTCATTCCCTACTGCCTTCCTCAACACTGGAAGCCCCACAGATACCACCTGGAAGTGTGTTGTTGATGCCATTTGGTCTGTTTATCTGACAGAACCTAGTTAAGGTCTCTATATAAACTTTTAAGATTCTAGTGAGCAGGTTCAGAGACCTACTTTTCTTGCCACTGCCCAAGACAGCCTCTTGTACAAGTTCCCCTGCTTATTGAAACTTCTGCCTATCAACCTGAAGAGGTCCACTTCTTTCTTCAGCCTTGCCCTACCCTCTGTGTATGGGGCCAGTTTGCAAACCAACACCCTCACCAACATGGGTGGACATCAATCATCTTGTTGAGGGTCTGAATAAGATGGTAAAGGCAGAGGATGGATGCATTTGCTCTCTGCTTGACCTGGGACATCCCCCTTCTCCTGCCCTAGGACATTTGTTATCTCTGCTCTTGGGTCCCTGAGCTTGGACCAGGACTTAATACTATTGGCCTCTGGTTCTCAGGCCTTGGTATTTGTACTGGAACTATACACTACAAGCTTTCCCGGGCCTCCAGCTTTCAGACTTCATAATCATACTAGCCAATCCCTCATAATAAATCTTTCTCGTTATTTATATCTATTCTATTGGTTCTGTTTCCCTGGAGGAACCTGGCTGATACACAGAGTATTATTTTTGAGATACCAAAGAAATAAAAGCCAAAAGTTTGAGGCCTAGTTGACCAAATATCAGTATCGCCTGAAATAATCTAAGAAGCACCAACGTGTATAAAGAGATATTTTGCAATTTAAATGCTTAAGTGCTAAGTAAGGCATGAAGACACTGTGCTCTACTCTAATAATTAAAAATAGCAACTACGACTTTAGTATTTTATGCCTTAAAAATATTTTTCTGTGTATTACTTCAGTTGATTTTAAAGCGATCTCTGTCAGTTTGTTGGGGAATATATTTTCAAGACCTTCATTTTCTGCAGGTGACAATTGAGACAGGAAGGGGCAGGGACATCCCAGGTGGAGGGAAACAATCCTGGCTTAAGGGTGTCAATCCTGGCTCTTACTTTTCCTCTTGTCTCCCTCCAGAGGGTCTCCTCCCAAATGTTCCTGCAGTGGGCATTTCTGGGTAGGTCAGAGCACACAGTTGAAGTGCTCTGCCACAAAAGAATTCTTGTTTTTCTTTTGAAAGCTTACATTTTACCTTAAAAATGTATGTGCAGTCACATCCTCTTCCATAAAATATCTATACTTCCTTTAATACTAAAATCTTTTTGCCTCTAACTCTGACCTGGCTTAATTGTGATCAAGTATCCCTGATGCACTTGTAACCATGGGCCTGTCACCCAGATTCACAAAGCACAGCACAAAGTGGCAGGGACATGGAGACCTGGGATGTGATTCTTGGGGGCGGGGGGGGAGGGGTAGGAATTGTCATTTTCAGGCTTGAGGAATGTGCCTAGCAGAGAGATACTATTAGGTCTCAAAGTAGTACCCCTTCCCCGTGGCCAACAGTGACAAGAGAATAATTTCTGCCCTCCATCCCCAAAAGTCCTTGAAAAAGAAGCATGGGCCCAGAGGGAAAAAACTGTTTTTAACAAGTTTGTACTGTTTTACACTTAACATCCATGCCCTTCTTTGTGTTATCACATTTGCTCCCTTTACCGAAGAGAGAAATTGCACAGTATGTTTTACAGGTTTCAAGTTTGCTAAAAACAAACACAATTTCACAGCTTTCCAGAATATTTTATTGTTTAGCATTTTCCAGGACTTTGTATTCATCAAGCCCCTTACAGTTTATTCCTTAATCATCACAGAATCCTTGAAGCTGTCTGGCCTGATACATTGTCGGTTCTGCTTTATGGATGAAGAGTCTAAAGGGTGGTGTTCAAAGTTATGCACAAGGACCAAAGTTAGAACCATAAGTCTCAATTACTATGTGTTCTGTTAACTCTGGCTTCCTTCCCGCATTTAAACCTTGGGTTTTACCATTACCTCTTTAAGATAGGTCAAAAGGACAGTTCTCTGTCTGCTTCTGCCTGACCTGTATTCTGATACTGTCACCGAGTAATTTTGTGACCAAGTCATAAAACTCTCAAGCAAGCCTCAGTTTTTTCACTGTAAAATGGGGAAATTAGCCCTATGTTTTAAGCTGCCCAGAGCCTTGGGCATACTCAACGACAACGCCTCCTGCACTCCCAGCTCCCTGCTGTGGAGACTGGGTTGCCACCTAAGTGGATCTGGAAGGCAGGGCATTGAGTCAAACAGGAATAATCTTGAGTCTTAAGATTTCATTTTTTGTCTTGGTACAGGTTGTTCTTATTTGGAGCCCATCACACCCTCCTTCTTTTCTGCTTCTTGCTTTTAAGAATGAGGCTACCTATCCTATGCCTGTCTCACCATTGTATTTTAGAAGCACATAACTTGTTTGGTTTCACAGATTCAGAGATAAAGAGATATTTTTGCCTCAGGATGAATCATACCTTGAGTATCACCCAAATCTGATTTAGATAGTATTTAGTTAAGACTTTGGACTTTAGAGTTGATACTGGAACAAGTTAAGATTTTGAGAGTTGTTGGGATGGAATTAATGTATTTTGCTTTTGAGAAGTACATGGATTGTAGGAGGAAAAATATTATGGACTGAATGTGTCTCCTCAAAATTCATATGGTGAAGTTCTAGCCCCCAATATGACATTATTAGGAGGTGGGGGCCTTTGGGAGATAATTAGGTCATGAAGGTAAAGCCAAGACTAATGGAATTCGTGCCCTGATAAGGCTCACTCTCTCTCTGCCATGTGGGGAAACAGTGAAAAGGCAGCTGTCCGCAAACCAGGCAGAGTGTCCTCATCAGAAGCTGGATTTACTGGTGCCCAGAACTTAGACTTCCTAGCCTCCAGAAGTATGAGAAATAAATTTCTGCTTAAGCAAAATGTCATCATCATCATCACCACCTGTAAATGCTGGACATTTGGGGAGGCACTTTGATGGGATTTAAAAAGTCTGTAAACAAAAGTTTAGTCTCTGCCACTACCCACTCTTTCCTTTCTGGCACTGGCCACAATGTGTAAGTGCAGTAAGTTTATTTTGTATGTACTTATTGCTCATCTCTCTCATCAATGAATGCCTTGCACAGTGCTTGACATAAATTAGGAACTGCATATGTTTATTGAATGAATGAGTAGGTGAATGAATAAATGAGTGATTTAATAAAACCTGTGTGCCTAAAGTATCAGTGAATCATAGGACTCATTTGTCTTCCGTCAAGCTCCCTCTCCCCTCTGAGTACTGAGAAGGAAAACAAGGTCAGTCTCTTCTCTAGATCGAGTGAAGCCATGCTTCCTTTGGATTGTCTATACTTCAAATCCTTGAGCCTGGGGGACAGCTTTCTACAAGTTCAGAAATATCTTAAACACCAGCTATTTGTAAGGCACACTTGCTGGGTCTAATGGGAGAGTAAAACAATGTTTAAGTCATGATATCTACTCCAATTTTTAAAAATGTATTTCAGAGGTCAAGAAAGAAACTCATATGACTTAAACCCAAATCATGATCTGAAATATGCTATGAAAAAGTTATCTATGATGTGCTTTGGGAACATACAGCAGGATGTTGAGAAACAACTTCTAGAGATTGCTTTAGTTTTGATGATTGTTCATTAGTCCCTATTTCTTTTTCTTTTTGCCTTTTGTTGTTTTTTTTAGGGCCGCACTCGCAGCATGTGAAGGTTCCCAGGCTAGGGGTCTAACAGGAGCTGTAGCCGCCAGCCTACGCCACAGCCACAGCAACGTGGGATCCGAGCCACATCTGCAATCTACACCACAGCTCACGGCAACGCCGGATCCTTAACCCACTGAGCAAGGCCAGGGACTGAACCTGCAACTTCATGTTTCCTAGTTGGATTCATTTATGCTGAGCCACGATGGGAACTCCGTTAGTCCTTATTTCTGATGAGGTAATAGCTTGTCATGGATCAGAGTGATTTATACAGCATCCAGTGAAAAACCTCACTCTCACCTCTTTTTCCCATTGTCTCTATGCTCCCTCATTTAAACCTGCTAGTTTCATGTCATTTCAAAGTTTATTTCTGCAAATCAAAAAAAAAATGCATGTGTGTGTATTCTTATTCTTTTCCCTTTCTTGCAGATTATATATAATTTTTTTGCACAGTGCTCTCTGCAGTTAACAGCATAGCTTGGAAATCTTTGCATTTAAGTATACACAGAACTTTAGAGTTTGTTTTCAAGCTGACTTTTGTAAGATAGAAATCTTTTAAAAAGCAGAGGAAGGTTATATCAATGGAATGGTCTGAAGGCAGGACCAGGACTGCAAGGTTTAGGGAAGGTACTGTTGTCCTGTCTGGCTGGCCTACTGAGCAGGAAAAGGGGTGTCATTCTAGAAAAAGCTAGTGAGGACAGCTCATAGGTACTGCCAATACCCAGGGGAGGACATTATCAGTGAACAAGGAAGGGATAGCTCATCAGAACTGTGCTCTAGGAAGATCAGCCTACAGGAAGGTCGACAATGGACTGCAGATGGGATAGAGGATAGAAAGAAGAGGCCAGGAGATCAACTAGATAGAAAAACAGCCTAAATATAAACCAGGCATTATGATAAAGAGTATAAAAGGGAAAGGGTAGAAATATGAGACACGTGGTAGAGGTTCATTATGTGGAATCAGTTCTCTACCCTTGCTGTCCAGATGTCACACATGATAAATAAAGTTCAACTGAACAACTCAGGCCTATGGGCATATTTTGTGATAGATAGAATTCCAAGCTTGCTAACCTCACTTCCATGTAATTCTCTAACATCATAGAAAAAAAAAAAAAATCAGACTTCACGTGAGTGAGAGTGATGACTTACAGAGTTGATTTTGAATTTCTGGTTTTATATACTAGTTAAAAAGTAAATTACTAATAAATGTTGGCATTTTATTATTAGCAATAGTAAATTATTTTGCAGCTGATTGATGGGACAGTCTAACATGTCAACTCAGTTGGAACCACCGATTTCCCAGAATCTTGGATGGGGTTTGGAAAAGGGTAGTGGAGGGAGGAAAGGAGTTAATGAAAATTTGAGTGCCTGGATGCTAGGAGTAGAATTAGTAGAGATGAGAAATACAGAAAGAATAGGGGTTCGTAGTGATGAGACAGAGTACAGCAGGGATAACCTGCTATGGGCCTCGAAGTATATTTAGGAATTCAGACCCTGAAATCTTCAGAGTAAAGATATGAATCAGCACATATCCTGAGTCTCCTTTATTTATTTAGTCTACTCAGGACAGGACAATGGTTAAGAGAATAACTCTGAAGTCAAACTCCCTAGGTTTGTGTGTTGTCTCTGCCAACTCCTAGCTTTGTGACCCTGCACAAGTTACTTAACATTTCTATGCCTCAATTTTTGTACCTGTCAAATGTGGAAAATTATAATCTCTGTTTCCCAGGTTACTAGAAGGAAAAAAAATGATCTAATTCTTACAAAGTTCTTAAAACAGTCTCTGGCATATAATAAGTGCCCAATTAGTGCCCAATATCATTATTATTTATTGGAGAGATATTCATTTAATGTTGACCACACGCTATGTACAGTGCTGGGAAGAGCATATTTTTTTCCACCCTCATAGAGCTTAGAGAGGAGTGATAAGCTCTAAAGTAGGAAATGGTGACAGTAGTCATGACTGATCCTGAAGAGGGAAAAATGGGAAGTATCTCTATTACCGTATAGGGAGCTCTTTGATGAGTTAATGTGTTTGAAGATATACAAAGAATTACATGTATAAGATGCAAGTATAGAGGGAGAGAAGAAGTGTATATCATAAAGGCAGATGTATAAATAGTCAAGGAAGGTAAAGGCCAGAATGAGGTGAGAATTGCAAAAACTGCAAAAACAACTGGCATTTTCAGAGCAAAACAAGTAACCAAAATACAGAACAAATACCAAAGCCAGACAAATATGCCATATGAAAAGAAAAATGCAGACCAGTATTCCTGATGAATAGAGATACAAAAATCCTCAACATAATATTAGGAAATCAAATCTGGAAATACATTATAAGGGTAATATTCACCATGATTAAGTAAAATTTATCCTGGGAATGCAAGTGTTGTTCATGTTAGAAAATCTACCAATGTAATACACTAGGAAGGGGAAAACAGAAACAACCACACAAGATCATATCAGGAGACATGGAGGACACGTTTGAAAAAAAATTCAACACTCTTGCATGATAAAAGTACTTTGCAAACTAAGAATAAATGGTAATTTTCTTAACATGATAAAGGGTATTTATGAAAAATCCATAATTGACATCATACTCAATGGTGAAAGACTGAAAGCTTTTCCACTAAGATCAAGAACAAGACAAGCATGTCCACTTTCACCACTGCTATTCATCATTCCAGTAGAAGTCCTAGCAAGAACAGTTGTGCAGGAAAAAGAAATAAAAAACATTCAAATTAGAAAGGAGAAAGTAAAACAAATCTCTATTTTCCTTTTTTTTTTTTTTTTTTGCCTTTTCTAGGGCCACACTCACGGCATCTGGAGGTTCCCAGGCTAGGGGTCTAATCGGAGCTGCACCTGCCGGACTACGGCACAGCCCCAGCAACACCAGATCCATGCCGCCTCTGCAACCTACACCACAGCTCATGACAACGCCAGATCCTTAACCCACTGAGCAAGGCCAGGGATTGAACCTGCAACCTCACGGTTCCTAGTCGGATTCGTTAACCACTGAGCCATGACGGGAACTCCACAAATCTCTATTTTCAGATGAAATGATTCTATGTATGAAAAACCCAAAGAAGCCACACACACGCAAAAACAACAACAAAAATATTAAACTAATATATAAATTCAGCAAACTTGTAGAGTCAAAAATCAACACACAAAAATCAGTTGTGCTTCCATACACCAGCAAGGAATAATTCAAAAAGGAAATTAAGAAAGTGATTCCATTTACCATAGCATCCAAAATAATAAAATACCTAGGAACAAATTTAACTAAGGAAGTATAAAATGGATTCAGTGAGAACTATGAAACATTACTAAAAGAAATTAATTGACCTAAATGGAAAGACATCCCATGTTCATGAATTGAAAGACATACTGTTTTAAAATGGCAGTATTCCTCCAAACAATCTAAATATTCAATGTACAATCTAAATATGAAATATACTTCAAGGCTCATAGCAGGTTGAAACCCTGTTCTTAACATAATGATGGATCTGTGTCAAGCTGCCTTCACAGCTTTAGCTGGTGGAACAGCAGCTACTGAGACACAGAAGGAAGGCCTTTGGGAGCAGTTACGTGATACTTTGCAAGGTAAGACACAGCAGAAAAGGGATCATTTTCTGGTGGCTGTCTCCAAAAGGAGCTCTGATAACTAGATTGTGGAACAGAAGAAGATGCCCCTTTCCCATCCAAGCAGCCGTTTGTCTCAAATGCCTAGAATTACATAAGCCCCAAGAGAGCCACTGTCCATCCCTTGGCAGGTGGCCAGTTCTCCTGAGCTCAGAATCCCTCCCTGGTCTTTTTCACTTGCATTTTCTGAATTTGTCTCTTTTAGCGCTCTTTCCTCTTTGTCTGGTTAACCCCTAGCCACTATTTTAAAATCATCCTCAGAAACTCACTGTTGGCATCATCTCCTTTGGGTATGTTTTTTGCCTGCTCTGGCTGAGGATGCTTCAGTAGTTCCTTTTGGTGATTTTGTTTTGTTTTTAGCAACTTCTAAATATCCCTAATACTGATTTTACTTGCTACATTAGGTTATGTGACTTTTTGTGTGTTTATCTTTTCCCTGTAGTAGTGAGGTCATTTACCTCTAAACTAGCTCTACTTCTCAAAAATAGGACCACCATTTTCTCAATTAATTAGACTCACTTTTACTCTTCCTTTTCAGTCACTAAGATCTATTGGGTTTTCCTCTCGTGTCTACAACAGTCTCATTACACATTGTAAATCCATACTTTTGAAGCTATGGAAACATCACATATGTCATAGGAGCCAATGAAACTTTTAGAATATAATCCTGACCTGGTGAAGTCAGTGTTTAAAGATTTTTTTTTTTCCCAGTGTACTGCCATGAGAGGCATGGTTCTGAACTTCTAAAGAGATAAGAATCAGGATGGGAAGAGAGAATCCAACAAAAACACAGCCAGGTAAATGGGACATAGATAATAAGATTTTCTGTTCTAGTGGAATTTGAGGGGTTGGATGGACTTCAGATTTTGTCAGGCTGATGCTTCTCAGATATCTTTCAGGAAAGTTGCACTCCACTCTGCTATGAGCCTTTTGCCTACCAGGTTAAGGATCATTAATATATTTCCGTCCTCTACCCCATTTAATATTTGAGAATGCTAAAGCCCAAAGAAATAACACGACTTACCCAAAGTTATGTAGCAAGTCAGCCAATGATGCCTTAGGTTTCCTGTGCATCCTCTCCTCAGAGTTTTGCTCTGTGCAAGGCAATCTAAAATAAATTGAATGTTTTAGACATCAGTACTTTCTGAGTTCAAATGCTGACACACAAACATTAATGCCCAAATTTGCATTACTTACATCCCCACCTTAATAATTGTAGAACCTTAGCTGACATCCCCCAGGAGCCTATGCAGTTTATTTCTAAGAGAATCAATGAGAGAGCTTACAGATGTGCAGGGGCAATTCCTTTCATGCCTGTGTTAGATTTCATCAAACTGCTTGCCAGGAATTTCAGGGAATCATGGCCCTTCTGCCACTGCTGGGTGCTGCCTTCCCTCCAGCTGGTTTGCTGAGCTCTAGCGTTTTTGAGCCTTTAGGGTGCTATGGCTGCACTGAAGGCTCCAGTAGAGTATGGGTGGTAGGGAGAAATTCCCTTTTCCCAACTCAATTTCACACAAGCTTATCTAGACAAATAGGTACTTAGGCAGAGAGATGTTCCCAGTTCATACTTGGTACATGTTTATGATGCTTAGCTCTAGCTCAGATAGAATACCTCATTATTCTGAAAAACTTCAATATGAAAGCTAAGATGAGTTGGAATTCCCACTGTGGTTTAGAGGATTAAGGACCTGATGTCACCATGAGGATGTGGGTTTGATCCCTGGCTTTGTTCAGTGGGTTAAGGATCCAGTGTTGCTGCAAGCTGCAGCATAGGTCACAGATGCAGCTAAATTCTGGCATTGCCATGGCTGAGGCGCAGGCCTCTGTTGTACCTCTGATTTGACCCCTAGGCTGGGAACTTCTGCATGCTGTGGGTGTGGCCATAGAAACAACAACAACAAAAAAAGCAAAGATGTATATTTGTGGCCTAGTATTTGTCAGTCTTTCCCAATGCTGAGCTCAATTTCACCTTACCTAACAGTAGAGGCTCAATAAAGACTTGCCTTTTAAGAGAGGTCTCGTAGTGGCACCAGGCTTTGCAAAGAAATGTGAATATCTTTGGTATTTTGATTCCACAGAGTCCAATTGTGTACACAGTTAGCAGAACCACAGGCCTACCCTTTGTCCTATTTGGTCTTTGTCCAGTCCCCACTTCTGGCACAGAGCTCTTAAAATCCTAGGAATTTCCAAGGTGTTGAGAGTGATAAAGGTGTCTTTTGTTATGCTGATGAGATGACTCTTAGAAAGCACCCAGGCAAGGGAGCTAGTTGCCCCTTGAGTCAACCATGTAATTAGAAGATTGGAACTTTCACTTCCTACCCCCTGACCTCCAGAAAGGGGAGAGGGGCTGGAGATTCAGTACAGTCACCAATGACCTTATGATTTAATCAATCATGCTTATGGCTACATTGGACTTGGAATTGGCATTCTGAATTGGATAGAGTCATTGGAAACTTCAGAAGCACAGGCAACATTCTGGGCTTGAGACTGACATGTGAATATGTGTGTTGTGGGGGATGGGCAGTCTTGTGGGGCTGAGTCCATAATTCTATGGGATCTGATGCTTTCTCTGGTAAGAGAGTATCAGAACTGATTTGAAATATAGGACACCCATCTGATATGCCAAGAATTGCTTCTTAGTATGGGTTACACCTTTCTCCACATGGGTTGGAATTGGGGTCTGAACAGTTTTAGATGTGTACCCTTGACTCTCAACTCAGGCAGTACTTCCTCCAGGAAGCCTGCCCTGATCTCCCAATATGAGTTAGGTGGCTTCCACAGCATTCTCACTGCACCCTTTCCTTCATCATAGTCCTAATAATATAGTGCCATGATTTCTGCTTAACCACCAATTATCTTCCACCAGACTATGAGCCCCTGTGGGCAAGAAAAGGGTCTATTCGCCTTTGTTAATTTAGAATCTAATATGAGACTTGACTCGAGGTATTTGATGGCTTTCCATTGTTATTGCAAAAAATTAAAACTCTCAACATGAGTTAGAAATTCCCCATCCTCTTACTCCCGTTTGCTTCTCCAGATTCATCTTCCTCTTTGCTCATTTTGCAGAGCTCAGGTATACTGAATTCTTTCATCTCCTTGATTATGCCCTAGCCACTCCACCCAAAGGGAGTCTCCTCATTTTGGCCACCATCAACTAAGAACTCAGCTCATATTGCAGTTTCCTAAGAAAGCTTATTTGTTGATGTGCCTCAATCCAACCCAGAGAATTCCCATTGCTTCTTATCTCCCTTTACTTCTTTTTTTTTTTGTCTTTTTGCCTTATTTGGGCCGCACCCATGGCATATGGAGGTTCCCAGGCTAGGGGTCTAACAGGAGCTGTAGCTGCCGGCCTTCACCACAGCCACAGCAATGCAGGATCCGAGCCGCCTCTGCAACCTACACCACAGCTCACGGCAACGCCGGATCCTTAACCCACTGAGCAAGGCCAAGGATCGAACCCACAACCTCATGGTTCTTAGTCAGATTCGTTAACCACTGAGCCACGATGGGAACTCCTCCCTTTACTTCTGATCCAGATTAGATTCCTTTGTTTTGAGATGTCTAAGTTCCTTTGTTTTGAGAGCTCTTGTTCTATTCCTTCCAAGTACTCACTTTCTAACTGCATTCACTGATGTGCATTTGTGATAAGTCCTCTCTGCCTCCATTCATTCAATTTTAACTCCCCAACAAGTGGGAATTTCACGGTACATGTATTCCAAGTGATCAGCACAGTTTCTAATATATAGAATGCATCATATTAGTACTGTGCAACAGATGAAATGTTTGATGAATGAGTGAACAAGTGATTTAGTAAATTCAGATGGTGTATACTAAGCCTCTACAGGCAGAGAGAGGACTGTTAGAGATCAAAATACACTGTGTTTTATACAATCATTTTGCTAAATTCAGATAACTGACCTTTTGAGGAGCACCAAAGGCAAATTTGCTTCGTTATTGCAGGTGCACCATAAAAATGTTTATGAAATGTATTTTCCAGAATAAATGAGAAAATAAAACTCAGGTTAATTTTTAAATTAATAGCTTGACTAAGGCAAGAACCAAATATAGTTATTATCTATGTGTAAATGTATTCAAAAGAATGCAGGAGAATTAATGGTGTGTTCATGGTTTGCAAATCCTGCCTACAGATACATGCAGATAATATTAAAGAACATTTAATTGGATATAATAAAACTACTAAGATACAGTAACGATACTTTAAGAATAAAGTCACAGGAGTATCTGAGAAGACAATTCAAAGAACTTACAACTCAGTGATTATATTGACAGAGCTAATACTTCACGCTTAAAATAGAATACTTCTATTTTATACAATAAAGATCCATGTTATCTGAGGGAAGCTCATAATTTGGCAGAAAGAACAACATAGACTTCAGTGTCAGATAAAACCCACGTTTGAGTGCTGATTCCTATACTCGCTGGCTGTATGAATTTGGGCAAGATACCTATATTGGCTTCCTTTCTTTTCTTTGAAATTCAAAAGCGCTCCCCCCACCCCACCCCCACCCCACTTCAAGGATTTTACCTTTGTTCATACTTTGGCCTTGTGCATGGCTGGCTTTTTCTCATCTTTCAGATTTCAAATCCTATATTCTCTCCAAGAGGAGGCTGGATTTGGCCATGTTCCTTGGGCAGCAGATCCTGACGTGCAGGTTTGTGTGCAGAAAGTTGATTGGGAAGGCCCTGAGGAATACTACTTGTGAAAGGGTGAGGGAAGCTGGATTGGACAGAGAGAGAAGCTGAGCTGTGATGTAGTCACGAGAGAAACCTCAACCAATCTTACTAGGAATTCTGGAGCTGGGATGGTCCTTCAGAACTGTCCTGTATTAAGGTGTTCACATTGAGCCTCAGTGAACAAATCTGACTAGCATCCATAAGAAGCAGGTTCAATCCCTGGCCTCGCTCAGCAGATTAAGGATCCAGCATTGCTATGAGCTGCGGTGTACCTCACAGTTGCAGCTCGGATCTGGTGTTGCTGTGGCTGTGGTATAGGCCAGCGGCTGCTGCTCCGATTTGACCACTAGCTTAGAAACTTCCATATGCCATGGGTGCAGTCCTAAAAAGACACACAAAAAAAGAAAAAAAAAGATCTGTCCTTTATTAAGGGCAGTGCAGGGCTTCTGTACCCTCACATCAATCAGGTGTTGGTTTCAGGCTGCTTCTGGGAAGGGGTAATGATGTGGGTGGGGCAGCTCCTGTCAGCTGAGAACATTTCCAAGAGGGACTCAGCTGTGAACCCATGGTGGCCAAGATTCCTGCAGTTAGGGGAATGAGAGCTTAGGTCCAGAAGGCGGATCAGAGCATTCATGTTAGAGACCTTGCCTAACCATGCTGCATCAGTTAGCATACAACCCTTGCACACTGCATTCTTTTTTTTTTTTTTTTTTTTTTTTTTTGCCTTATCTAGGGCCGCACTCATGGCATATGGAGGTTCCCAGGCTAGGGGGTCTAACAGGAACTGTAGCTGCCGGCCTTCACCACAGCCACAGCAACGCGGGATCCGAGCCACGTCTGCAACCTACACCACAGCTCACGGCAACGCTGGATCCTTAACCCATTGAGCAAGGCCAGGGATCAAACCCGCAACCTCATGGTTCCTTTTCGGATTCGTTAACCACTGAGCCACAACAGGAACTCCGCATACTGCACTCTATCAACTGCCCTGTTCACTTCATTTCTAGTCTATATCATATATTTTACAGTTAACGTGTCCTTTTCCTCATTACCTGCCTTCTCCATTTGGGTTAAGGTACCTCTTGAGGGTAAAGACATTATCTGTCATAGAACAATGTGTAGTTGACACTCAGTAAATACTAGTTGAGAAAATGAGTATATGAACAATGGATGCACGTTGATAACATAAACTCTATGTCGCTTGCTGCAGTGATTAGGATGTCCAAAATTGCTGCACAGAGTAAGGAGTGTGAAGGAGGTATGCAATATTTGGAAGGAATAAAAGAACATTAAAATCCCATCCTCATTCTGTAGGTAGAAACAGGATGTGATCACAAATTGTAATATCATGTGCATTATAATTTCAAACCAAGTTTTCCAAGAAAAAAAAGTTAAATGCTTTTTCTAATTAGTAAAAAAATGACTGTTTATTGTGGAAAATGTATAGGGTACAAAGTTTAAATAAGAAAATAAAATTTATCTATGACCAAAACACAGAGGATTATGGCCACTATTAGCATATGTTCTAGCACATTCTTTCTCGGTTTTTCTCTATTTGTATTTTATACATAATTGAGATAATACTGCTGCTCTCATTGCATATCTTGAATTGTTTTCCCCTCAACATCGTATAAAGTTTTGAAGTCATTGAAATCCTTTAAAAACTTTATTTTTAGGAGTTCCCATCGTGGCTCAGTGGTTAACGAATCCAACTAGGAACCATGAGGTTGCGGGTTTGATCCCTGGCCTTGCTCAATGGGTCAAGGATCCGGCGTTGCCGTGAGCTGTGTTGTTGGTTGCAGACGCAGCTCAGATCCCGCATTTCTGTGGCTTTGGCGAAGGCCGGCAGCTACAGCTCCTGTTAGACCCCTAGCCTGGGAATCTCCATATGCCCCGGGTGCAGCCCTAGATAAGGCAAAAAGACAAAAACAAACAAACCAAAAAAAAAAAACTTTATTTTTAAAAGTCTATTCTCATAGTTGCAACACAATTATTTAACCATACTACTACAACTAGATAATTAAATTGTTTCCAATTTTTGTGTGATTATAAACAATTCCAAGTAAATCTTTTTTATAACAAGATTTATTAAAGATTATTCTTTTAAATGCTCATATGATCTAATTTGCTAATCATATGCCTCATTTGTCAGTTAGATCAAATCACTCTTTTTCATTAAAGTCTTTTATCAGAAATAATAGAGTAGAACCAATCACTAAACTAAAAGTAAGAAATCCTGGGTTCAAGCCCACATTAGAAACTTACTAATGGTGCAGCCTTGGGAACACAGTGTGCTTTCAACACTGAACTTCAATTTCTTTGCTTGTAAAATTGAATGGTTGGGCTTGATCATCTTTAAAGTCCCTTTCATTCCTAGTATTCTGTACTATTATGGCTGCTTCTTAGTTCTCTTTAAGAAACAGCTTCACAGGCTCAGTTTCATGCCTCTTTGACATTTTGAGTTACCTGCAAAACTTCTCTGATTTCCTGTATTTCTGATTTAATTTCCTTCCTTTTATCCAATTTTGGCTATTCCTTAATCTTCTTATCTAGGTCTTACTTTTGTTCCTTCTTTCACTGCCATCCATTAAGCTGAGATGAACCCTCTCTTCTTGATCTTTTACCCACTCAGTACCTGATATTTCTTTAAATCCTTTCTCAACACTTAATTTTTCCCCCTGCTAATCCTTTTGATGTTCAGTACTCACATAGATTGTTCAGCCCTCTACTTTCTCTTTTTCTCAAAAATAAATGCAAATTAAAAGTTGGGTAAAGGACTGAAAGAAAGTGAAGTTAAACTCAGTAACATGATACAGTACACATCTGGTGTTTTAATATGTTGTGTCTATAACAATCTATATGTGGTATAGGGTTTAGTGGGGAGGGGGAGGGAGAGGAGCAGTAGGTGCTAAAGTCTTACTGAAAGACCAAAGAATATTTCAGTCAACCAGATTAACAGAGGCCCATATGTCTCATTACTCTTAATCTCATAATAAAAATGATGATAATAAGCAGTAATTGGTAACATTTTAAAATTGCTTTTGTGTGGTAGACATTATACTAAGCACATTGATGTACCATGTCTCCTTAAATCTTCAGAAACCCTTGTGATGTTGGAATTATTATTACCCCAGATTTGTCAATGGGAAAACTGATGTATTGAAATCATTTCTCTATAGTATAATAAATTTACAGGAATTATACAAATCCCTGGGAGGTGTTCAGTGTAATGGTAGGCATGGATTATATCATGTTAGTTAGAATGTGGAAAAATGTTCTTAATTTGGTTTTTTGCCCAAATCTAGAACCTGAGAATAGGCCTTCGCAGGTGATTATAGAAATCAAGAGGCAGGGAATGAGGAAAGTGGGAGAGGGAAAGAGGGAGAACCAAAATAAGGGCATGTCATCGAGGCCACCATCCAGAGTCCTGGGGAGTGATCTGCCTCAGTATCTCACAATCAACCCCTGAAATTATGGAGACTGACATTCTCTCTTTTGTTACACTATCCTTCCTTAAAGTGGGTTTTCAGACAAATTTGGGGGGGGGGCATTGTTGCATTGTTGATAGACAAGCTGTAACAAATTCAATCAAATGAATTTGAAAAACACTCCAAGGAAAATAGAAGGGAAGGAAAGGAAAGCAAAGTGATTTTCTGCATCTTCTGTGCCAGGTGTTTTTCCTTCACCATCCCATTTGATCTGCCCCACAAGGGTAGGAAATACTGAGCATTTCTATTTTAGAGATGAGGAAATTGGGGCTTAGAGAAATTGTGTAACTAGGGTGGGATTCCCCATACACAGGGCATAAGTAGGTATTAGAACCTCACCCTACCTGACTTGAGCATCCATCCTCTTTTCTGAATACCCACTGTCTACAGGAGTTCGTGCCCAACATCATCTTCTTATGGGGAAAGGTCACTCCCATTGCTCTTACCTGCTGTCAGACACCTGTTGGCTCAGCCATGGGAATCATGCAGTTTGTAGAAGGTCTGTCCTGCTGAGCAGCTGTCTTGATCTCCCTGGAGCTGAAGTGTGTTTGTAGTAAACAATAAACTGTAAGCCAGTGTTTTAGGACAGTTTGTGGAACTTGTCCCAGATGTGAACACCACACACCAGCCCACTGCCCCTCAACCCTGTGCTCGTACTCTCCATCTGTGGCTGTCTTCTTTCTGGGGTCATCTGTTAAGTACTGCTCCCTGCCAAATCAGTGCTTTCCAAAAACCCAAATGGAGAGGAAGTTCTGAGTAAATAAGGGCAAAATTCATCATATTTCTGTCAAACTAGCTTCCACATTAAAATTTACCTGATTTATTTTCATTCCCAGATGTAGAGAGGGAGGGATGTTTCACAGCTGCTGCTCAGATGGTCCAGAAATACTATTTGGGACCATAATTTAAATTTCTCCTTGACCAAAACCTGAACTTTGTTAGCTGACTGGAAAACCCTAAATAAACTTGAAGTTCACTCTCTTGTCTTCAGAGAGAATAGGCTTTTGAGAAAGATAGATATTATTTCAAATATCAGCTCTGCCTTTGACCTGTTGTGTAACTTTGGTAAGTTAATTAAGCTCTTTGCTCTTCAACATAGAGTGGGGAAGCAATGGTGACAGTCACAGGTACCTGACAGCATTTCTTTCTGAAGATAAAAGAAGTAATGTTAAAGTATTTCCTGTCACCAACAAGTACTCAACAAAAGCCCACTTCCATTCTATTCCCTCCAGTCCCTACCCCCTTATCCTGACAATATGGGCAACAGATTAAAAACAGGTGTATTGGAGTTCCCTTTGTGGTGCAACAGAAACAAATTGCGTGAGGTTGCAGGTTCGATCCCTGGCCTTGCTCAGTGGGTTAAGGATCCCACGTTGCCCCGAGCTGTGGTGTAGGTCGCAGACGTGGCTCAGATCTGCCATTGCTGTGGCTCTGGTGTAGGCCAGCAGATGTAGCAATGGTTAGACACCTAGCCTGGGAACCTCCATATGCTGCAGATGTGGCCCTAAAAAAAATGGAAAAAAGAAAATAAAAGGTGTGTGTTTTGATACACTAACAATCAAGGACTCTAGTTTTCGCATGCTAGAGTTTGGGTAGTGCAGTTAGCAAGTAAGTCCCAGATTAGGAGTAAACGACAGGGAAGTAAAAACCAACTCAGACACTCAGATCCCATTTATTTCTGGGAAAGAACTGTGTGTCTTATTAAATATCAACTACTGTGCTATACTCTCCAGAAAATGATTGGTTGAATTAGGTGGCTAGGGAGTTAGAATTGCGTAAAGCCGGGAAAACAGCTGTGTCTAGATATAGAGACAACCAGCTTCTAGCTCCTGCTGATTTATTTCTCTGACAGTTTTTGCTTAAGAGAACCATCCATAATGCATGGCTGCTGGTCTATATATAAGGCAAATCACCCAAATTGAACATTTCAAGTGCCAGACATTGACCTTTCCAATTCTGGAAAACTGCATGATATGCTACCTATGATTTTTTTAACAGCAACATGAGAGAAAATGAAATGTAGTTATCAAACAAAGAGATATGAGAATGACTGATTTGCATTTTTAATATGCCTTCACCGTCCCTCCAATAAGAGTTAATTATCATTCCTGTATTCTACAAACATTTGTTAAACATCTACTATGTGCCAGGCACAAGGTTAAGTATTCAGAGGGCGGCTAGATTACCAGAATCCTTACCCTTCGTGGAGCTTACAGCCTAATAAATGGAATACATATGTCACTAAAGAGATAAATATGTATTTTCAATCAGATGATAATGCTGAGAAGACAGAAGATAGTGGAAATCTGCTTAGCAGTACCAGCTACCATTTAAATGGAATCTAGATGATAAGGAGGAGCCAGGTACATAAAATGCCAAGAGCAGGCCACCCCATCAGAAGCATGGCAGAGGCAAAGTCTCTGGGAGGGGAAAAAGCTTGGCTTGTCATGGAAACTAAAAGGAAGCCAATGTGGTTAAAGCAAGTCTAGCAAGGGATTGTGGCATGAATGGGAAACTGGAGACCGAAGCAAGGACTCGTTGACCATGTACAGACAGAGGCTTTTATTGTAAGTCATATATGAAATCATTTAAAGATTTGATGCAGGGAAATGACATAATCAGATTTACAGTTTAAAAAGATTACTCTGGTTGCCTGGTGAAGGAAGTTTTGTGTAGAGAGGATACCAGAAGTTTTGTAGCCAACTAGTAGGCATTTCTCAGGCATGGAGTGATGGTGTGGTGGGGAAGCGGAACGTGATGACATTGCGGATGGGGAGAAGTAGAACAGGGGACACACTCTGGAGACAGAAGCAATTTGGGTGACATGAGAAGTGACAAAGAGCGTATCAAGAATAACTGAAGTCATGAAGTGGTTTATTGGAATGGGTGTGTGGTGGTTCCATTTCCTGGGTTGGGGAAGATTCCAGAAGAAGTAGAAGCACAATCCATCCTTCCTCTGGACCCCCTGGAGAATTTTGTACATATTCTTGTTATGGAAACAAAGACATGCTATGCTTTGGTTTATTGTCTACCCAACTGCTTTCTCTGCCAGATTTTTCACCACTTTGTGTAAGAAATACAGGGTTGATAGCATATGCTTTTAAGTTGAAGAGAACAGAGGTCCAAGCTGTGTTCTATCCCTTATTCACTGTATGACCTGGGACAGGTTACTTAACCTTCTAGAGCTGTGTATTTATCTTCTAAAAATGCCTGTTTCAATGGTTGATGGAATGTGATAAATTATATAATGCTACCAGTGCTTGGTATGGAATCAATGAATGCTAACTTTTAGTTATATTTGGACTCTTTCATAGTCTTGGCCCATAAGAGATACTTAGCAAATATTTATGGAATAAATGAATGGATAGGCTAGAGTCCATTTAGGTGCTCACTGAAAAAAATGAGTAAATGAAATCTGGATTGCAATCTTAAATCTATGATTAGCCAACTAATTACTATTAGTTTTAACTTATCTGGATTGAACCTAAACTCAGTTTACTCATCTGTAAAATGAAACAGAGATGTATGTATGTTAGACTACATGGTTTCTTAAAAAGCGTCTAAATTTAAACTTTCCATAACATACTTAGCTCTTTGTTTTAATATACCTTTTAAATCAACTGTTAAAGAGTACTGAATAATTCATTAAATACTTATCTACTTTCTCACTGATATTTTTCATATTATCAAGATAGATTATAGGCCGTATGATATGATTCTTGGTTAACAGATGAGAAATTTGATGTTAAATGGCATATCCATGTCAGTACTCGATTTCCTACCTCATGACACAGATTGTAATTTTTTCACGCTCTCTCACTGTTTGTCAGACTAGGCAATAGTCCTCATATGAAAACAAGAAGAGTTCATTTCTAAGAGCCATAATATCTTTTAAAATAACCATTTAAAAATGTTGGGTCATCCTCGGCTTCATATTCATTCTAGAAAAAAAATTCAAATGGAATTTCAGAGCTATGAGAAATCCAATAGATAAGACTTTCAGTGTGCACTTATTCAGACATGATTCATGTCTCTATCATGGTATCAAGTGGAAATATCATGTAAGTCTCATATATATTTTAAAATTTTCTAGTAGCCACATTAAAAAGTTAAAAGTAAAAATACGAAATTAATTGCATTACCATATTTTACGTAATCACATTCTTCCAAACTATTATTTCAATATATAACCAATTTAAGTATTTTTTAGATATTTTACAATTTCTTTTTCATTCTGCATCTTCTAAATTGAAAAATCCAGTGTATATTTTATACTTATAGCACATTTCAAGTCAGTCTGGCCACATTTCAAATGCTCAGAGGTCACACGTGGCTCTTGGCTACTGTGTTGGACAGTGCAGGTTAAACAACTAGCACAATCACCTGGTCACCAGTCAAACCCTGAAATGGTTTCATGCTAACCTTACCGTAAAAGCCAATCACTCTCTCCTTATCTCTCCTCCTCCCAATTCATGTCACTTTCCCTTGCTCACTTGGATTTCCCTGAGGACTAGTACTCATATCATAGAATGGTGTCAGACAGAATGGTTGGGTTGTGTGGGGCATCAATTAATACAGCTATATACATATATATATATATATATATGTATATATATATATATATATGTATATATATATATATATATTTTTTTTTTAAGACCAATCCAGTTAGTCAACTTTGTTTTTCACTTGAAATGGATTATATTAGTCCATTCTATCGTAAGATACCTGAAAAAGACTTTAATTCAGGAAAGCTTCAAAACACTCGGATAAGAACATTATGTGTAGTAATTCTCAATATGCGTACCTCTTTGCAAAAAGGCTCATAAACACACTCATGTATATATGCATGTATATACATTGGAAACTTCTGAAATAATTTCAAGAAATTGGTCTCAGTACTGACTTTGGAGAAAAAGACAAATATGATGGATTGGAAGAGAAAGTTATTATTTTTTTACATATTTTTATAGTGTTTTAATTTTTACTGGAATTTCAACAAAAGTGATAAAAATGCTTTTTTCAAGCAAAATTATTACAATACAATAAAATTACACTTTTGGTAAAAATAACTACCAAACAAAAAGATAACATTCATCAGAGAAGAGGAAAATTCCATTGGTCTTTTGATTTTTATTTTTCTCAACAGGGCCCTTTCTTCAGCCAGAAAGTTAGAAATTGCAGCAGCATGTTATCCAAGGTTATAATCAATGTATAAATCCAAGAAGGGTTCAACCATATCACTGCAGCATAGGAGGCAGACAGAGTCTGTCGAAAAGATCTTGTGAATTTGATGGGATTTGTAGCCCTACATCACCCATGGGCTCAGGCTGTCAAGCAACCAGAGGAAATCAATAAAGCCTCCTTACTTGTGCTCAGAATCGCAGGGCATGTGTGATGTGTTACCAGCCACCTGGCCTAAACCATATTCTGGAAGATTGTGATCATGTCATTGCAATGTTCTAGATCGATCAAATCCTTTCTTTTTGGAGGCAACATAGTTCCTGCTAGTATTTATTTCCCAAAGGCAATAATTCACTGAACTCTAATTCCAGGAATTGCTCTTAAAAAAAAATAGTGAACGTTTACACACACTACATTACCTTCTTAGGAAATAACAATCAGCTTCATCATGTTAATGACTCAGAGAAGTCCTGAGTAGTAAAGAAATCTTTTTTAATTTTTTTTAAATTGTACTAAAGTATAGTTGATTTGCGATGTTGTGCCAATTTCTGCTGAAGAGATAGATAGATAGATAGATAGATAGATAGATAGATAGATAGATAGATAGAGATTCCCTCTCTTTTATTATCTTCCATCACAGTCTAGTCCAAGAGACTGGATATGGTTCGCTGTGCTGTACAGAAGGACCTCATTGCTTATCCTTTCTAAATGTAATAGTTTGCATCTACTAACTCCAAACCCCCAGTCGATCCCACTCCTTTCTCCCTCCCCCTTGGTAACAACAAGTCTGTTCTTTATGACTGTCACTCTGTCCTTGATGTTATTTAAACAAGCATTTGCCAAGCTAGTGTTTTCAAGCAACTTCTAGTTTCTTTGGCACATGCTTAATTGATACGCCTGAACATACTTTGGAAAGCTTATGTGGTTATAAATGGGCCTCACTTATTATTTATGTGATCTTGGGCAAGTGACTTGATTTTCTTAAGCTTTCCTTATAAAATGGGGATATTAATATATTAGAACTAAATTGATTTAATGAAATAAAATTTATGAAGGGAGAATCTTCATAATGGCCACACATAAAAGAGGCACATAGGGTCTCAACCAATATTAATTTATTCTTTTATCCTTTCCTGCTCTTCCTTGTTCCTCCGTAATTAGGTAAACCCTCATAAAGAATATTATTGCTAAACTCTCATATGTGATCTATAGAGAATATTATTGCTAAAGCATAACGACTAGACAGAAACTTATGGCACACATTTATGGCAAATCTAAGACATGAAGGGGTGTAGATGAAATAGAAAATAAGAGTGGCCTAAAAAATGTGAACTACCCCTACAAGTGTTACTTTAATCAGGTTTTTAGAACTACTTAAGGGGCAACTGCAAGAGGAAACCAACTCCCATAATTATAGTATTTGTCCCTTAGATGCTAATTTTCAACTTGGGGTTTATATTCAAACCCATTGTTCATGACACGTCAACATGGGAGCTCTGTCTGTGCCCAGGGACAGTTCTTAGGAGGATTTATTTATTTTACATATCCCCCAGGGCCCTACACATTGAATTTCATAGGAACTACATGGCCTATATTTTAGCCTAGACAATCCTAAATTTACTTCTCCAACTTGGTTAAAGTCAATCCAGTTCTTTTCATAGGATTTAGACATGGATCTGTATAATTTTATATATATATATATATAATTACATATATATACATACATAATATGTATGTGTGTGTAAGAGAGAGAGACAGGATGCAGACAGAGAAACTTAATTTTATGTGTATGTGTGTGTGAATAATCAATAGCTATGATAAATATTATAATTTAAACCATGGTTATTTAGTTTTATAGCATCATTTTTGTGTTCATAGCTATACAAACTTATTTATCTGGCACCATAAGGGAATGAGGTATTTATTATTGTCAAAAACTAATGTTTCTGTTTCATAAGAAGTGACAAAATTTTATTAAAATGTTTTCAAATTACTTCTAAAGTACATGTGTCTCTAATAGAATAAAATGACCATATTGCAGTAAGTTGGGATGAAAACAAGGGGAGATGAGGGGGGAGACATACCCTTGGAAGAATTCTGTAGAGCAGCATTATTCTAAATTGTAATTGGGAAGTCAATTTGGAGAGTCACTAACAATAATGAAATAGAATGAGACAGAGTGGAATAGAAAAAAAAGGAGAATATCGCATATTATATGATTATGGACTCTCCTGTGAAGTTCTGTGTGTTAGATGTTTGTGTATATGTGTGTGTATATTTATGGGTGCACCCTTGTATGCAATGTAAAATATATTCCTTTTTGTGGGTTACAGTCAATGTTTGAAATTCATTAGTATAGAGGTCAAGCTGCCCTGGGGCAGCATATGAGTGTGGTCACCACAATGCAGGGTCCAGTCCTACCTTTGCAAGTAAGAACTGCAATTTTCTTTGTATACTGATCCTTAAATTAATCCTGTTTCCAGAAAGGAAAAAAAAAAATCTAAACTCAGGCCCAAGTTGAGGATCATATGATCATACCTGGCATCTTTCTGTTGGGCCAACCACAATAGGCTTTGAAATTGGACCACCATGTTTCACATCTTAGCTCTACTGCTTACTAGTAGTGTGACCTTGGACAAGGTGCTTAACTTCTTCAACCCTTGGATTCTTTACCTATAAAATAGTGATAAAAATATTTCCTATTTCCAAGTGTTATTGTGAGGGATAAATGAGATCATTTATTAAACTTTTAATATAAAGTCTTCATGGTGAACTATGTTACTTAACTATGATGATGATTATTTTGACTTCTACAGCCAATTATAATTAATAGGAACACTGGTTCTTAGTGTGTGTGTGTGGTGGAGGAAGGGGTGGTGATCATACTAATGAAAGGAAACAAAATAAAATGTGCCAACAAACCACTTCCTGTGGCATTTACCATGTTATTTTGCCATTGTCTTTTGATCATCTGTCTCCTGTCTTCAAACATTGTGAGCTTCAGGAGTAAGGCAGACAGCATATAGATACTGGAAAAAGAAAATACACGCTAAAAGTAGAGAATTTAATCTCCTAGGTCAATACTCTGTCCATGAAATGTATGAAATCAAAGGATCAATGAAAAGACATGGCATATTCATTCTGCTTGAAATAGACCATTTGAAGAAATAAGTACATATGCTCTTGGACAGTTTCACTTTGACAGCCAGTACAATCAGGGATATCCCTGTTAAAACTAACCTCTGAAAATAAAATATACTTCCTCTCAGGCTGACAAAAGTTAAGTCCAGGTAATCTTCACTTTCTAAAAATTATTTCTATTAAAATAAAGACCATTGGTTTATTTGTTTTGTTATTGTCCTTCTAGAAAGTGAATCAAACAAGATGTTGCTGTGATTTATGTCAAAGAGCATTCCTCTAGGAGTTTTATAGTATCTGGCCTTACATGTAGGTCTTTAAACCATTTTGAACTTATATGAGACTGTCTTTCCTCCATTGTGTGTTCTTTGCTCCTTTGTCATAGATTAGTTGACCATAGTTGCCTGGGTTTATTTCTGGAATTTCCATCCTGTTCCATTGATCTATATTTCTGCTTTGTGCCATTATTATACTGTTTTGATGACTATAGCTTTGTAGTATAGTCTGAGGTCAGGGAGCCTGATTCTTCCAGCTGCGTTTTTGTTCAATATTGCTTTGGTTATTCACAGTCTTTTGTGCTTCCATACAAATTTTAAAATATTTTGTTCTAGTTCTGTTAAGAATGTCATTGGTAATTTGATATGGATTGCACTGAATCCGTAGATTGCCTTGGGTAGTATAGTCATTTTGACCATACTGATTCTTGCAATCCAAGAGCATGGTATATATTTTCATCTGTTTGTGTTGTCTTTGACTTCTTTCATCAGCATCTTATAGTTTTCAGAGTACAGTTCTATTGTCTCTTTAGGTAGGGTGTTTCACTATTTTTGATGTGATGAAAAGTGGGATTGTTTCCCTAATTTCTCTTTCTGATCTTTCATTGTTAGTTTATAGAAATGCAAGAGATTTCTCTGTATTAAAATTGAATATCCTGCAATTTTACCAACATGGATGCAACTAGAGAGTTTCATACTAAGTAAAGTAAGTCAGAAAAAGAAAGACAAATACCATATGATATCACTTATATGTGGAATTAAACATATGGCACATATGAACCCATATACAAAACAGAAACAAACTCATAGACATAGACAATAGACTTGTGTTTGACAAGGGGGATGAGGGAGGGAGTGAGATAGTTGGAGAGTTTGAGCTTGGTAGATGCAAACTACTACATTAAAATGGATAAGCAATGAAGTCCTATTGTACAGCACAGGGAACCAGATCCAGTCTCTTGGGATAGACCATGATAGGAAATAGTATGAGGAAAAAGAATGTATATATGTATACGACTGTACAGTAGATATTAGCACTATGCTATATAGCAGAAATTGGCACAACATTGTAATTTAACTGTACTTTAATAAAAAGTAAGAAAAAAATAAAAACCATTATATGCTCATTTTTAATCATTTCTCTCATATTATTTTAACTTTTCCATATTGAACTACTTTTCTTCAACCGTATTAAATTATGTCTCCTTCCTAATACCAAAAAATGTTAAAGCAGAAGTGATTTTAGAAACCTTATAGTCAAACCACCATCTTTTATAGAGGAAAAAAAATAAGACTTAGAGAAATGAAGAAAATTATTGCCTAGATTGTACAGCTAGCTACTGGCAAAACTTAAACCAAAGTCATGTTTATTGGATACACAATTCAGAGTTACTCCTCCTTCTCTCATCTACTTTTATGTTAGGACTGTGGTGGTTAGAAAAACTAGAGACATTACTTTAGACCATTATTTTGTATGAAATCTTTGCTTTCTGAAGGCACCATATTGCCTTGCTGTCTAGGCAAAACCACTGGGTGCTTCAGGTTTCCCTGGAGTTTTCCCATATGAACAGCAGTGCCCCAGTGCCTTTTTCTGTTTGTTGTCCTGCTGGTTCATTTTGATTTCAGCATCATATTTTGTGCCTCTCACATGGTTCTACTATAGCCAGCAGGGTTCTTCTTTTGACATTCTGGAAACAAGAAAAATGTAGGAATTATCTTAGGGAGATTGTGCTGGGCAACGGTGAGTTGTTAACTGGCAGAATTAACTTCAGCTGTTGAAAATGCAACTAGATGGAGAATGTCAGTTCACAGACAGTGCACAATGGCAGAAACACATACACTCACACACAGATACATTCTCATTGTAGTGCAGGGTAGCCACACTTAGCATATGGGGGTAGTTCCCAGGCTAGGGGTCGAATTGGAGCCACAGCTGCTGCTTATACCACAGACACAACTACGCGGGATCCGAGCTGCATCTGCAACCTACACCGCAGCTCATGGCAATACTGGATCCTTAACCCACTAAGCAAGGCCAGGGATTGAACCTGTGTCCTCATGGGTACTAGTCGGGTTCATTACTGCTTAGCCACAATAGGAATTCCCCCCAGTTTGTTTTTAACACCTGTTAAGGCAGAGGTTTGGAAAGTGAAGTGACTGAGATTATAGCAGAGGTAAGGAGAAAGAAACAAAAAACAACAACAAAAAAAGGGTAGCAGAGTACTGAAAGTAGACAAGTCAGAAGATCCTCTTGTGCATAGTCACCTCTGTTATAAGCATACATACATATATATTTTTCTCTCTCATCTATTTATTTTGAGTCATTTTTCTTCCTACCCTGTTTTTGAAAATCCATATTTCTGATTTTAATCTATTGAGTGTTTATCAATTTAAGCCTTACTGAGTATTGTTGTATGGGAGACACTTTACGTCTACCTCAAAACCTTGTAAAAACAACAAAATATGTCATAACCTCCCTATGACATCACAGGAAATGGAGACGTTTGCTGTCAATGTATTTTCTGTAAGGGTTCAACATATGGAATTGCCAATATTCATCATTTTCAGACTATAAAAATGACAGCATCATATCATTTTCCTTTTACTGTCCAGAGTTAGCAAGAAAGAGATAGCATATGAAGGGGCTGCTTCATGAGGAGCTATTTAAGTTGACTTTTATTGTCCTCCTTCCAGAATATGTTGTATAGAAGGTAGCATAGGACTTTGCTATCTAACGGGCTTCAGTTTCAATCCAGGTGCTTTAACTGTTTTCTTTGTGGTTTTCAGCTCATTTTATAGTTTCTCTAAACTTTAATGTTTTCACTTATAAAATGGGGATAGCAATAGAATCAATTGTATCAGTTCTCTCTTGATGCATAACAAATTCTCCCAGAACTTAGCAGAGTTAAAAAAAAAAAAAAAAAAAACACAGACATTTACTATCTCACGGTTTCTATGGGTCAGGAGTTGGGGAGCTGCTTAGCTGGATGGTTCTGGTTCAGGATCTCTCATGAGGTTGCAGCCAAGATGTTGGCCAGACCTTCAATCATCTCAAAGCCAGACTGGGACTAGATGATCTATTCATTTGCTTGGATAATGAGTTGGTGCTAGCTTTAGCAGGAGGTCTCAGTTCTCTGCCATGTAGATTTCCCCATAGGGCTGGGTAAGTGTCCTCATATGACAGCTAGCTTCTTACAGAGTGAGTGATCTGAGAAAAAAACAGTTTTTGACATAGGTTCAGAAGTCATGGGTCATCTTTTCTCCAGTATCCTATAGGTTACATCATTCAATCCTATTCAGTATGATGACTACATAAGTGTAAATACAAAGGGGCAAGAGACATTACAAGCTTTCTTGATGGCTGGTTACCACACCAACTAAGCTAATGTATATAAGTACTTAGTTTGGCATGTATCAAGCACATTTTGAGCCCTAATTAAATGTTAATTATTATTATCATTGTTAATTCGTTGAAAGTAATTTGAAAGTTGTCATAATCTCTGCTCAAAAATCTCTTTTGCAAAAAATAGAGGAGACATTTTAAATATGAAGAAACACACTGCTTCTTACTTGTTTCTACCTTTTTCACCCAGAATAGTGCATATAAAATAAAACATGCAGTGAAATTTGTCAAAATAAAATAGCAGAATCCATGTATCCTCATAGGTAACTATATAGCTATTTGATAAGAAGTTTTATTAACTATAGACCTTAGGTATTCTACAGTATAATGTCACATCTAGTTTACATGGTTCTTTTGCAATTATAAATAAATAAGAAAGAGATTAAGTATAAATTCAATTCAATATGGTATATGCTACTCAGTATTCTGTAACTTCATAAATTCTTCCTGTTCCAAATATAATTGATGTTTGATTTAAAGAACATCTTTTGGTTTTAAGTGACAGAAATCAACTAAGTCTATTTTATTTTATTTTATTTTTTATTTTATTTTTTTGTCTTTTTGCCTTATCTAGGACCGCACCCACGGCATATGGAGGTTTCCAGGCTAGGGGTCTAACAGGAGCTGTAGCTGCCGGCCTATGCCACAGCCACAGCAACGCTGGATCTTTAAACCCACTGAGCGATGCCAGGGATCGAACCTGCAACCTCATGGTTCCTAGTCGGATTCGTTAACTACTGAGCCAAGACGGGAATTCCAACTAAGTCTATTTTAAAGAGGACAGAAAATGTTAAAATTCACACAATTGTTAAATCAGTGGTGGAACAATGTGTAAGCATAAGCCAGATCCAGGGACTCAAATGATGTCACCCTTTCATTCCTATCTTACCGAGTTTTCTCCCATGTGGTAAGCAACATGATCACCAGCATCTGCATACCACCACCTTTACAGCATAACAGTAGAATGGAAAGAAGATCTTTTATGCCCAGCACCCAACCATTGGTCCCAAGCCACATGCTCATTCTTGAGCCAATCATTGTAGTTAGGGAGATGAACATTCTGCTTAGCTGATGCACCTACCTGAGATGACAGTGATGATGGGTTGGTAAGTGCTAGTCATTGGAGTTGGAGTTAGGGGGTACCGTAATTTTTATTTCCACTAGGTCAGCAAAGGAACCAGATGAAAGTGGTGGGAAAGTGTGTGGAGAAAGGAAAAATTATAGCTACTGTAATCTACTATGAATAAGTAGAATTTACAATAATATAATCTATAAAATGAATTAAAAGAAAGGTGTATAGTAACAATGTTTCCTAATTATACACAGGGAGACCTCAGAGATATTGTGGGTTCAATTCCAGACTACTGCAAAAAGGCAGGCATACAAATTTTCTGGTTTCCCAATGCATATAAAAGTTATGTTTACACTATACTGCAGTCTATTAAGTGTGCAATAGCATTAGGTCTTTAAAAATGTACATACCTCAAGTAAAACATACCTTACTGCTAAAAAAAATTCTATGTGGAGTTCCCATCGTGGCTCCGTGGTTAATGAATCTAACTAGGAACCATGAGGTTGCGGGTTCGATCCCTGGCCTTGCTCAGTGGGTTAAGGATCTGGCTTTGCCGTGAGCTGTGGTGTAGGTTGCAGACGCGGCTCGGATCCCGCGTTGCTGTGGCTGTGGTGAAGGCCGGCAGCTACAGCTCCTGTTAGACCCCTATCCTGGGAACCTCCATATGCCGTGGGTGCGGCCCTAGATAAGGCAAAAAGACAAAAGAAAAAATACTATATACCATCTGAGCATTCCTAGAATCAAAATCTTTTTGCAATAGTAGCATCAAGGATCACAAATCACAGATCGCCATAACAAATATAATAATGATGAAAAAGTTTGAAATACTGGGAGAATTAGCAAAATGTGACACAGAGACACAAAGTGAGCAAATGCTGTTGTAACAATGGTGGTGGTAGACATGTGTGATACAGGGTTGCCACAACTTTTAATTTGTAAAAAATTCTGTCTATGGAGCATAATTTTAAAAGATGCACAATGAAACAAATATACCTATATAGAATATTTTATTTCAGATTTTATAAAGGAAGAAAATGCAAGGTGTGCATATTCTATCACTAGATGAAAATGTATCATGAGGAAAAAATATCTCCTGCTTAATTGTTAGGTGAGCCACATAAAAATTAATTTTTTAATAACCTATGAAACTGAAGTACATGGGTATACATCTAGAAGTATAGAAAACTGCAGAAGAACCAATAATTTTAAATTATGTCAAGAGATATTTATTCAGGGACAATTTATTGCTAAAGGATGGTGGAGATTCAAAGGAAAGGAATTTTCAACCTTCAATCAACTCTGCTTTTGTTAGTCTTATCTGGAGATGTCCTATATGAATTTTTCTCTGAAGGGAAGGTTTTGTTACAAAAAACCTAGCTTGGAAAAATGATGTCATGTAAAAACTGATTCTAGAGTTTTAGAGTCTGTATATATTCATACAGTATTAGTCATTCAACAGACATTTGTTTAGGGCCCATTATACTCAATGGTGGGGAAGCCTTCAAAATATATTGTTCTCACCTTTCAGAGCTAAAAACTTTGTAAATATTTGTTGCTGTCTACAGTTATTATAGGCTCAGAGCAGAAACTGCCCCGAATCCAAAAATATTTAACAAGTATTTAGCAAATTTCTATTACATGCAAGGTAATAGGTAGAACAATTAATGGGTGGGTGCTGGGAATTCAAATATAAATCGTAATGTCTGCTCTCAAAAAATCACAAATCAGTACTTTGCTTCTTGGTCTCAAGGATGGTGGACTTTTGACCTCTTCTTATGCTTCCACTTTCACTGAGGGGAGAAATTTGAAAAGAGTATTAGCTTCCATATTTTTCATTTCCCCTCCTCAACAACAACAAGAAAATTCCTTCTATAAGGTTTAAGGAACCTCTATGAAGAAAAATGATGGCAATATAACAGCTCTTGGGTGGCAAATCACAACTCACGGACTATTTTTAGGTCCCAAGAGGACTATTCTGTATCAGCCTCATTTCTAGCAGTGAAACAATGTTTCAAATGCAAACCTTCTTGGAGGGGAAAACTACGTTTTTTTTTTTTTTATTTATAACATCTGTACTTTAATGCAGAATTCTTAGAGCAGAGTTTTTTTTAAAGTGTGGTACACAGATCACCTATGTTAGAATCATGTAGGGAACTTGTTAAAAATACAGATTCGTGGGCCCCACCCCAGATCGTCATAATGAGAATCAGCTGACTCCAGTATTTAGCAGTTTAAACAGGAATTCTATTGAGTCATGTACACACTAAGGTTTCAGAAACAATGGTTTGAAAACATAAGATCTATTGTATAAGATCTCAAATGGGTAACCACTTATACTTTGGAATGTACTCATTCATTGTGTTCTGAATAGGCAACTCCAATGAACTCCATTTAAACAAGGAGGAATTCCCATCATGTCTGAGCAGTAATGAACTTGAGTAGTATCCATGATGACATGGGTTTGATTCCTGGCCTTGATCAGTAGGTTAAGGATCTGGCATTGCCATGAGATGTGGTGTAGGTCACTGGCACATCTCAGATCCCAAGTTGCTGTGGTTGTGGTATAGGCCAGCAGCTACAGCTCCAATTCGACCCCAAACCTGGGAACTTCCATATGCAGTGGGTGCAGCCCTAAAAAGACAAAAAACAAACAAACAAAAACAGTAACAATGGTATACAAAAACTCACCAATACCATTAAACAAGCCATTTTGACCTGGTAGCTATTAAGGCGTTTCTTTCCATTATGTCAGGTTCCTACATCAAAGAGATTTTTGGCTTGCTAACTGAAAATTCTTCTTTTTCCTTATTACAATAATCTAGAAATGCAATAAAGTTAATGAAAAAATAACCCTCTGGCTGGACACCCAGCAATCCCATCCTCAATTTCTTCCCTAGGCATCTCAGAAGTCCCTGAAAGGTATCTTGCATATGTCCTCAGATGGCCCTTAGGTGGCCTCATCTTTTTTCTTGCTTTTTGGGTTTGCAGTAACATAGCTGTGACACCATCCTAGTGTATTCTGGCTTTCCGCTACTCCACTACTGATGAAAGCAGCTCTCCAGGATGCTCTGATTTCCTGTTCCAAAATTTCCAAACACAGCAGCTCAATTTGGCCCTGCTTTCATACTTCCAGTCCCAATAGGATATCCTGCCAGTGAGGAATATCTGCTTCTTAGCCCTGTGCTGTCCTCTGTATCTAAGGCTTTCAATAGATCCACTTTTACCCTCAGTGTTTTGTCAGAGAATAAAGTGATATGACTCTCATTTTGTCATATCTTCTTCTGCGTAGAAGTTGATCCGAAGTCTTTTCAGGGTTTAGGAGGTTAGGTAGGGATATAATGACACTCAAATTGATCCTTTTCTGTTATAAATGTTCTTTGAACTCATATCAAGTTTGTGGACCACAACATCCTTCCTCCCTGGTGGGCTGATGTTATTTTTTCCCATGGGAGTTTTTAATAGGATGTTTTCATTGGGTTAATAATATAATCAAGGTCACAAGGCTTTTTGTCTAACTGCTCTACTATCTATAGCTTATTGGCTTGTCCTCACACTGGTTTAATCTGTGGTCACAAGAAGGCTACAGTAGTTTCAGGCATCACCTACAGAAGCAGTAATCAAAAGAAGATCTATATGTCTCTTTTAATACTGAGGAAACCTCTTGGCCAAAATTCTCAGCAAAATGTCCCTTAATCTTGTGGACAGGAACTGAGTCACAGGCTCACCCTTGAACCAGTCACAAGGGGAATAGATTAATCCTGTGGGTATTTTGTTCCTTAGAATATACAGTATTTCCTCCCTGAAAGCTGGACACATGAATATGTTCAGGGTTTTATTGGTTGAGAAGAGAAGAGATGGGTTTGGGATAGGCAACCAAGACTCTCCTGAAAGAAACCTAGTCCTTTATGATGAAAAATCTCTGGAAGACCGATGGAATTGTTCATCTCCTAACTGCTGGCATGTTGAAAACCCCTGGATTTCTGCTATAGACTCTCAGAATAGCCAGAAGCACAGCTTAGATCTTTGATTACCAAAATGAGGAGGTTTTTGATTTATCACTAGTTATCCGTAATCTGGATCCTAAGGTCTGATTTCTCAGTTTGTTTCTGATTACATTCTGCTTTTGTTGGTGGTGTTAAAAAACAAAAAGCAAAGAATTTTCACTGGTTTTCAGGTGAATATAAATTTCATGAAGGTTTAATACTAAAACAATGGAGATCTAAACAAAGCATTGATGTTTGATATTTTCCAGGGTTTATTAATCATTTCAGTTCTACTGATCAGAACTCTCTTACTTTTCATAAACAGCTAACCAGTTCAGTGTTGTAAGTAACATGAGCCACAGAGCGCAGCCTTACCTCAAATGAAAACTGCCAAGGACACCCTCTGCTTCAATCCTGAAGGGAAAATGTGTACAAAAATTTAATGGAAGAGAGAGGGAGGGAAGAAGGAAGGAAATCAGGAATGAGGGAAGACATGCTTCAGATCTCTCAAAGAACAACTGCAACTAAACATTAATTAGAACAAAGTGTCAGAAACAGAACTATGAAAATTTCATTGATGTTTACTCTCAAACCCACTTTCCCCAGTACTTCCATGTGCTTCTTTATTTGGTTTTATTTCTAGGACTTGTGCTCAGAGCAGCAGATGTGGGAGCAAAAATGAAATCAGAAGGACTTTGGTATTCTGGAGAAAATTGCTCTCCACTGCATTAGCGAGAGAGAACAGATTGTAGCTAGGATAAGAGCAGTGTAAATAATTTTAAGTGTGCAATAGCACACAGCATCGATTTAAATAACCTGGTAACTCGGCACCATCCCAGGCAATTATTCCCTAAGCAGGATTTATGTCAAGTGTTGTCAAAAAGCAGTCCAAACTTTGGACACAGATATATGTTTAGATATATGTTTAGAAGTTGCTTTCCTCAGTTGGAAAAGACTTTTGGATTGCTTTGTTCTAAAAAAGCAGAGAGGCCATTTTCTCTTTCTTTTTTTCCTGAAATTTAATAACTCTCATAGGTATTAGGGAAAATTCACCTTTCCCCTGTCTTTTAAATATTTTAAAGATGAACATGCAGATTGATTTGAAAAGCTTCTGAAACAATGACAGTATTTACCATTTCATATATATGAATGAATTTTTTAAAAGCCGTACACTTTTATTTCTGATGGTATGCTTCTTATATCTCTAAAACTATTCCTGGGCTTTTGGTGAAACTGCAGAAGAAATGAAAATATTTTATGCCCCCCCCCAACACATTTCTTTCTGGGGAAGCAGCAGCAAGGCTTGGATTCACATAAACAACCACATGTTAATGTCATAGCCTCAGATTGTCTGGGTAAATGCCAAGGAGCACATCACAGTTAGTAATGAACCTTCCATTGACAACTCGGTCAGCCTTTGACTTCACATTTTATAGATCCCCACTCTGCCTGACATTATGTTTCAGGACTACAGTTGGAATGCTGAGCACAATGGTTTGCACATTCTAATCTCAGGTGCTCAGATGCGTTGGTGGATTTTTTCTTTTCAGCTTGCAGCAATACACGTCATGAACCTGAAGTTTAAACTCAGCTATAATTTTGGCAACAGAGCTGCCCATCAAAATCTGATCTAACCCTTTAATTTGCTCTTCCTTTCTCTACCTTAGAACTTGCCATATCAGAATCAGATCTCTGAGACTCAGGTGGGATTCCGAGCTAATGTACAGAGCCTATACATGTAGTGCATATCATAGGAAAAGAAATAGAATGCTGGGTTCTAAAGCTTTCTAATTGTTGTTGTTGTTGTTGACTTACTTAACATCTTTACCTTGGTTTTCCGTAAAACCCATCTCATGAGCAAGGCTCCTTCAAACCCTTCTCCATCTTTATTTTGCTAATTTAATGAGATAAACTTATTTCTCTCTTCCATTCTTCCTCTTTCTTTGGGGTTTGACACATTAAAAGCAGGATAGCAAAAGGAGGAGTTTGGTAGTACAGATCAAATTGGGAAAGAAATAGAAACTCTACCTGTCCATAGAAGAGCTTAAAATTGGCAGCATAAAACTATTCCATTGCCTTACCTACCAGTCCTCCACTTGAAGCTTCCCAAATACTGCCCCTATGCACACCCCCATTCACAGCTAGTTGTTAACTTGGGTCAGGGATGTGAGAAGTAAAGAAATGCACCCAGAGGGAAATACAGAGAGGTCAGATAGACCCTCCCTGGCCACAGAAGAAGAGATCTGCTTTCTTAGTGACTCTGAGAGTAAAATTAGGGGCAACTGTGCTGTTAGAAGCCACTTCAAAACTCTAGCCCCTTTGGATGATTATGGGACAGAAGTTTTGTCCCAAAGAATAATTTGTACATCTTTTTTCATTCTCTGTGAGCATTTGACTACAAGTAAAGGTGTTTAAAAATAAACTGTACTGGAGTTCTCATCATGGCTCAGTGGAAGCGAATCTGATTAGCTTCCATGAGGACGCAGGTTTGATTCCTGGCCTTGCTCAGTGGGTTAAGATCCAGCGTTGTTGTGAACTATGATATAGGTCATAGACATGGCCCGGATTGCTTGTGGCTGTGGCGTAGGCCAGCAACTACAGCTCCGATTTGATCCCTAGCCTGCGAACCTCCATATGCTGTGAGTGTAGCCCTAAAAAGACAAAAATAAATAAACAAACTATACTGCCTCTCATTTTCCAAAAAATAGTACTGGATTACTCTAAATTGACTCTTAAGCTTTCTTATGTTGAATGGAATCTAAAAGGGCTTGCCACCAAGAACGTTATAAAAGAGCTCTATCTCTGCACCTTAAATATACAGATTGATTTCTGCATGAAGCTATTTCATTATTACAGTCAATCCATTTAATAGATGAAGCTCAGATAATGTATGATTTGTTAACACCAACAGGATGTGTTGGAACAGGTCTTCAGAATCAGATTACCCATTTGATTGTAATACACTGCCTGGATAGCACCTACAAATTAAGACCTCAGATAGAACGATTGGAGGATGCCCTCACCTATGTGGCTGCCTGTGTGAAGCTCTTTGGAGACAGCAAGGCTCAGCCTGCCTCTCTGGACCTCACCAGCCTCTTGATTTGCTTAATTTAGCAAAATCAGATTCTTTGCTCACATTTCATTAGCTGTACTCATTTATTTTCCATAGACATATAAATTCCAGGGAATGTGAATTTTAATCAGAAGAAATTTTGAGAGCAAATCCTTAAAAGTTATGGTAAAGAAGCTATTTCATCCAGCTCATTGCTTCCTATTGCTACTGTTTTCTGCCACAATTGTTTTTCTGTGCATAACAAAGCAAGATCATAAACCAAAACAAACAAACAGAAAATACCAAAAAAATAAGGAATCATGGGCCTTTAAAGCTGGTGGGGATCTTATAGATCATCTTATTGAAACCTTTATTTCATAGAAAAGAAACAGGGCCCGAGGCTCTGTGCTTTCATTCTCTGACAATTTTTCATTTAGCTTTTACTAAGTACCTGACACTATTCTAGTTATTGGGAATAAAGTTGTAAACAAAACACCCTAAGTTTCTGTCCTCATGAAGCTCACAATCAATTGAGTAGAGAAGAAGTATGGGTATGTGTTTGAGCAGAATGTCAGGGAATGATGGGAACTAGAAAGAGAAACAAGTACAGGAAAGAGTGATAGGATTAAAAGTGGGAGCTGTTCTGGAGATGTTGGAAAACACTAAGGGAGTTTGAACTGACACCTAATTGGTTGAAGGGACAAGCTATTTGTTGATTTTAGGGGAGGATTTCCAGGCAGAGAGAACAGGAAGTGCAGAGACACAGAGCTGAGAGAGTGTAATGTATGTGTGAGAGACAGCAAGAGGTGTGTTTGGAACTCTGTGAGCAAAAGGGAGAGTGTGTGAAATGAGATCACACAGATATCCAGGGTTCAACTGTGTAAGGCCTTGAAGGCCAAGATAACAAGCTTAGAATCTCTTCTAAGTATGATAGCACAAGACTGGATATTGTTGGGTTTCAGGAAAGAGGATGACATAATCCAATTTACACTTGACTGGTCATGCTGGCTGCTATTTGCAGTGAAACTGTAGGGTGTACAAGACAGGAAACAGAAAAACCAGTCAGAATAGGATTATAATAATCCAGGCAACAGCTGGGGGTGATTGAAGCAGGGTGACAGGTGATAACATAGGGTCAGATTTCAGGAATATTCTGAAGATAGAACTAATCAGGATTTTCTGAGGGCTGGTGTGCTAAAAAATAAACTGAGGCATATTAAACATTTTATGAATTTATTTGATTAAAATTTGATTGGAATCAGACAATGCCAAAGCAAAAGTAGTTAGGAGAACTCCAAGATAGAAGCCAGGGGAAAGACATATGGAGAAAGTGCAAGAGAAAAGAAAGGAAGTTATTTGATTGGTTGTAGCTTAAAGCCTACTTGGCTGTTTTGTTATTGTCTGTCCTTAGTGTCTTGATTTCATAACCTTGAGGCATTTACCGGCTTAGATTCTGGTTTGCCTACTAGACCATCTCAGTCTAATAGCTCCCTTGTTAAGTTAATTTAACAAGTGTGGAGTATAAGAGAAAGAGAAGTGTCAAAGATGAACCCTAGGCTTTTGATATGAGCACCTGGGAAGATGGCGATGCCACTTTTTAAATGGGACAACAAGATGAAACAGATTTGGAACATTAAGGGAGAAATCAAGAGTTTCTTGATTTTGGTTTTAGATCGATTAAATTCAAGACACTTATTAGTCAGAAGGCAATTGAATATATGAGTCTGGATGTCAGGAAGATTTGGGGTCTAGAGATACAAATTTGAGAATCGTTATCATTAAAACAGATGGCAGAGATCAGCATGTTATTCAAATATTTTAATTTAAAAAATATGTATCTTACATGAAATATGTATATCTAATATATATTACACACACACTCAAAGAAATAAGTGAAGGTTAAATTCAGTAGGAGAAAATCCTAAATATAAAAGAGACCTTGGCATTCCCATTGTGGCTCAGTGGTAATGAACCTGACCAGTTTCCATGAGGATTTGGGTT
Organism: Catagonus wagneri; assembly: GCA_004024745.2. Classification (NCBI taxonomy): domain Eukaryota; kingdom Metazoa; phylum Chordata; class Mammalia; order Artiodactyla; family Tayassuidae; genus Catagonus; species Catagonus wagneri. The sequence goes on from PVHT020000022.1 coordinate 11,380,372, forward strand.
CCATCCCTGGCCTCGCTCAGTGGGTTAAGCATCCGGCATTGCCATGAGCTGTGGTGTAGGTTGCAGTCATGGCCTGGCTCTTGCATTGCTGTGGCTATGGTCTAAGCCAGCAGTTTGAAGCTCTGATTTGACCCCTAGACTGGGAACTTCCATATGCCACATGTTGTTCAGCCCTAAAAAAGCAAAAAAAAAAAAAAAAAGGTGAGAGAGAGAGGACCTTATAGGTGAGACATCAGCAGGTGTTTTCTGAACTTACCTAGGCATGATGTTTCAACTAAAGTCCAACTAGAGAAAGAGAAATACCACTTGGAACACCTTAACCCGAATTGAACCCTGGGAGATAGTTAAGTTCTTGAGAAATGACTTCAATGTTAACTGTTCTCAAGTTCACATATGACTTCATAGAGTAAGTAAAATGTCACAAAAATATACCTGGAATGTGTCGTGGCCCATGAGCCCAGGAGGAATGTTCTATTTGACTCCAGGTGTTAAGAGGAGGAGTGGTTATGCTCTTAAACAGCCAGAATGCTTAACAGAATCCTCCTGGAAAGAGCTGCCATATTTCAAGTCAGAAGTCAGAGGAAAGGGAAGAGGAATCATAGAACAGCATGCGAACCTGTTGGGAGAAGGAAGGAGGACAGCTGATGGTTTATTCTCGTTTGAATAATTCAAAGCTCAATCTTACTTGACAAAATTGTCTACAGGTTTACTGAGTTTAATTACATTCAGATACTGCTTTATTTTTTTTCTTTTAACAATTGAATGTTTGTGACAACACTACAATGAGCAAGTCTATGGATACAGTTTTTCCAACAGCATTTCCTCACTTTGTCTCTCCACATTTCGGTAATTCTGCCATCTTTCAGGCTTTTCATGATTATTATATTTGTTATAATGACCTGTAATTAGAGATCCTTGATGTTACTATTACAAAAAGATGACAACCTGCCGGAGGCTCAGATAATGGTTAGAGTTTTTGAGGAACAAAGTATTATTTCATTAAGGTATATACATTTTTTAAACATAATGCTGTTGTACATTTAATAGACTCCAGTATAGTGTAAACATACTTTTTATATCCAGTGGGAAACCAAAGCATTTGTGATTCACTTAATAGCAGTGGTCTAGAACCAAACCTATATCTCTGAGGTATGCCTGTATTAGAGGGCAAGTTCCAAGAAATCATGCTATTTTTTCAAGGATCAGTATCACAGTGGTGTATGTATGTACGTATTTATTTATTTATTTTGCTTTTTTTTAGGGCTGCACCTGTGGCACATGGAGGTTCCCAGGCTAGGGGTCGAATTGGAGCTGTAGCTGCCGGCCTTCGCCACAGCAACACCAGATCTGAGCCGCGTCTGCGAACTGCACCACAGCTCATGGCAACACCGGATCGTTAACCCACTGAGCAAGGCCAGGGATTGAACCCGCAGCCTCATGGTTCCTAGTCGGATTTGTTAACCACTGCACACAGTGGCGTTTTTAAAGAACTGAACTGTGGCAAAGGCGATTGTAGCACAGAAATGGGATCACTTGGGAGATGGTGGACTGAGGATGTGTAGCAGCCCCACCGGATGAGTAACACCCTTTCCTGAGCCGCACTACCTATTTTTGAAAAATTATAACTGGAGGAGATACGTGGGGCTGGGAAGGCATTATGTACAGTTTCAAAGATTTATACATATTCACTTGTTTTATTTGAAAAAGCTGTGAGATTGGCAAGGCAGGCAAGAACATCCCTGTTTTTCAGATGAGAAAGGAAGACAGTCACTAAGAGGTAGAGAAGGGATTCAGTGCAGGGGACTCATTTAGAACTCAAGGAAAAGCATGTCAGTCTCACAACCAACTTGGTGAAATAAGCATCAAGCGTAGCAGGAAGCTGAAGCTGCTGTCAACTGCCCTCCTCCCCCTCAGCCATAGTTATATTTAAACCGAGTAATAATAAAACAAACTGGCAGCTGGCATTTTCATAGAGCCAACTCTGGGGCCCCCTCAGAAGAAAACTTTTTTCTAGATAGACTTTGTCATTTCTCTTTTTTATTTTTCATTTGCCGTTTATTTTAAACTTACATTTCTAAAGGAAGCATTTTAAAATAAAATTAAAAAAAAAATGGGATGAATTGAGCCAAACTGCAAACACGAACCTGCCTTAAGCAGTATGCAAGTTTTAAATTAAAAAAAAAAAAATTCTGCCTTCCTGGCATCTGCATAATTTGATCCCAAACATGCCATCCCTCAGATACTAGTGCTTCCCCGTATTCAGACCTAGAGTCCTTGGTCAGCTGGCAAGAGGTGGTGTGACACATTATTTATACTATTAAATATTCCTACATTTGTACTCTTAAAAACAAAATATACCAATAAAAACACCATTGGTGATCACTTATTGACTGCCTGGTACAACACAGTTGTTAAACACACAGTCCCCAGGAAACTTGGGAGGCATGACTATTCACATTTTATAAATCAGGATGCTGAGGTTCCAAGAATGTGACTTGTTTCAGGACAAGCAGCTCCCAGCTGGCTGGTTCTAAAGCACACCTTTTGTCTGCATTGCCTTTGTCCCTCTGTACCTTGGGCTTCCCAAGACAGGTCGCTGCACTTACATCCCAGGGAGACAAAATGACTTGCTGTTGCTTGAGAAGGTACAATCTAAATTGCTTCCTACAGCAAAGAAATATGGGTCAGAATAGACACATATCCTTGAATTTTTAAAGAACCAGTGTGGAAACATCCTGCAAAGGTTCCAAAGGCCTGAACTCAGATGACCCATCCGCTTCTTACCGGTGATTGTACAGCCTCTCAACTCCCCAAACCACCTCCATTTCTTCATCTCTAAAATGGGAACTAAGGGAGATGCCCATTCTCTTGCCTTTCTGTAAGCTCGTGTGTAAATGATTGAAAGAAAATGCCTTGTCGATTGAAAAATTCCCTATATGTGGGGTTAGTGTGATTTCTCCCCCCTCATTTTTGAAAAGAATGTTGCAAAAATATTCGGTATCCCTATACTCAGCCATGGTAAAACCTGCTTGAGTTTACTTACCTCCCCCCACCCTCACATCCTAATAATGGTACAGCAAAGGAAACGTGGGTTTGTGTAGCAGAAACCAGAGCTCGGATCATGTTTTCACTAAATCATGAGGGGCTGATTCTGCTGGGGCTGCCAACATGTGCCAAATGTGTCTCTCAACTTGCTCTGTTGGTAACAGGTGTTCACGGGGTGGTGAGGATGGAGAGCATGCCTCCCCACCGCCCCAGTTTGCCTGTCTTTCACTTGTCAAGGATTTTGACAGGCATTTTGCAGTTCTCTGTCACACAGTTCCAAGCATGGCTGCGCAGCATGCTGCTTAAAAAAACAACAAGTCAGGAACCCAGAGAACCCCTGCTTAAAGTTTCTGTTGGATGACTTGAGTGTGAGCAGCCCTTCTTGATACATGTTTGCTTTATTCCTCCTCCTGGTGGGCAGCACAGGAGTCAAAAGTTTGTCCCATTGGCGACTGGCTTTGCTCTTGGTAAGACATGAGACTTGATTTCTGTGCCAGTTTAAGATCTAAAAATCCCTCTTACTTGCTCTCATTCATCCAGTGTATAAAACTCTTACAGTCACTTTTTAAAGTGTCTGGCTCTCCCAGTTGAATCTCAACTTCTTTGAATAGGGACCCTGTAATATTCCTAACATACCTAGCAGTGCCTGACTAGGCTAATACATCTGGGCTGAATCTTAATACAGTGCATTTAACTTACCTGAAGATGGTAATTCCCCTGAAGGAGTGAGGCCAGATTATTTCTAGTTACTAAAATCTTTTTGGTGATAACATGACCGGAATCTAGGGCTTTCACCAATGGTGGCCTCTGATCCCAGGCTTAATGGCTATTCCTGTAATTGGCCATTAGTGTGATGAAGTCATCTATTTGGTTTTATTGTGTCCATTCAGCTTCATATAACTATAGGTGGGCACTTTAAAAATAAGTATGTATCACTTTGTACCTCCAGGTAAAGTACAGAATGAGCATCTCTTATTAGTCTGCTTTGCCTACTCACTAACGGCGTCTTTTCCTTTGCTGAAGTTTTCTGTTGTTCCAGATACACCCTGCATAATGTAACATGTTTAATTCACATCACTAAACCAGTATTTTTCAGGGTGAAAGTGAAGGAGAGGTTTTCCTATTTGGTTCTTGAGAAATAGAAAGGGATTACGCCCCCCCCCACACACACACCCCATCACCATCTAAAACCCCAATCTTTCTTTGGCTTCCCATGTTTCCTTTGAATGCCTGAGCAACTAAGCAGGCTAGGAGAGGGTAATCACCTTTCATGCTTCAGGGCATGATATGATCAAATGTGGGTCAGGAAGGCCCTCTCCCCTCTCCTGCAGAATTGTTTGCTTGGCCAGGTTTACTAACTGGGGTGAAGGGTTGCTAAATTCCTATGAAGCATCAAGCATTTTCAACTGCAAGATTCTTGGGAGTGAACTTGAAGAGGCAGTAGTCTGCTCTGTGGCAGCTTCACAGGATCACTGCAGAGGGTGCTATTTCAATTTTATCTCCACTAGCTCTGTCCTTTGGAATCCCAGAGTACACCTTCTTTATGCAAATTTAGAAACTACCTAGCCTAATCTTCTGAATTTATAGAGGGTAAATTTTATGTTCTAAAAGGTTAAATAACTTTCTCAAGAGCATATAAGAAGCTGGTGGCAGAACTTAGATTAGAACCTGAGAGTCATAAGCCAGTTGTTCAGATGTTCTTTCCAATACTTTACAGCAGAGATCTGTTCTATGCACATCAGTCAGGCTGAACTACCCCAGAAGCTCTCAACTGTAAGAATTCATCTGAATCACCCAGAGAACTTGTTTAAAATACAGATTGGTGGGCTCTCACTGTAGGACTCCTGATTTAGTAGTAGGTCTGCCTTGGGCTAAGAATCTGCATTTCTAATTAGATCTCAGGTAATGTGGATGCTGCTGGGCTGGGGCTCACAGTAGCTAAGAAGGGACCACTGAAATAAACTAAAGTTCCACTGAAATAAACTAAAGTTGTCAAGTAAAAAAAAAATTTTTTTCCCTTTCCATATTAATTTGTTCAGCCCTTTATTCACTTACTCATCAAATATTTATCAAACAGCAACCAAATGCCTGGCATGTTTACTACTGTGCCTGGGGAATTTTCAATAGGTGTGGAGGGACAAAGGCATAAATAATTACTGAGCAGTCTCCTAAGTGCAGTGATATAAGTCTGTAGAAAGTATAATGGTTACACAGCCCTAAAAGTAATGACATGGGGACTTTTCAGGGAAGGCTCCATCAGATAGGTGACATTTGGGCTGGGCTTTGAAGGACAAGTGGGATTTCTCCAGACAAAAGGAGTATTATAGGCTGAAGGAATAGCACATGCACAGGTATGGGGAATGGCATTTTTAGGAAGAGCTGGCTAAGAGTGGCAGCAACATCACGGGGTAAGGTGTGGAACAGAAGTCAGGGAGTAGAAGAAAATACAGATGGAAAAACATGGAGGGTCGGAATTCCCATTGTGGCTCAGCAGTAATGAACCCTACCAGCATCCATGAGGGCGTGAGTTTGATCCCCAGCCTCGCTTAGTGGGTTAAAGGATCCAGCATTACCATTAGCTGTGGTGTAGGTAACAGACACAGCTTGGATATGGCATTGCTGTGGCTGTGTTGTAGGCTGGTAATTGCAAGTTGCAGCTCCAATTAGACCCCAAGCCTGGGAACTACCATATGCCAAGGGTGTGGCCCTATAAAGCAAAAAAAAAAAAAGGTGAACTACAGAAATGCAACCCACACACTACAAAGTAGTCTGGAATTCATTTTGTGTGCAGCAGGGATGCTGAAGGGTTTTAAGCCAGGACATGTTGTAAGATGCCTGTGGTTGTAGTTTGGAGGGCAGAAGACGAGGGGTTTCCTGAAAACAAGGAGAGATTAAGCACCTATAATGTTAATCTACATGAGAAATGAAAATAGCTCATCCAAAGTATTGAAATGGATAGAAAAGAGCTATCCATTAGATAGTAAAGGGTTAAAGTAACAGGGACTTGTTAACAGATCAAAAGTAAAGAATGATGATAAAGAGTCATAGATAATTCCAGTTTCTAGCTTCCACAGCTGATGAGATGGAAATGCTATGAATCAATATAAGAAATAGAGAAGCACAAATAGGTGGGTGGGAGATGAGTTCATTTGGAACAAGTTGGCACTTTGGAATCTGTAGACAGACAGGTAGGATGTTCTCCTGTTTCTGGGAAAAAGTCTTAGGTTCAGGAGACTGTTTCACAACACAACTAGATACTCTGCTTAGGGACTCACTGGGCTGAAATCAAGGTGTTGGACAGTGCTGTGATTCTTGGTTCTCCCTGGCCCTTTCAAGCTCACAGGTGGTTGGCAGAATTCATCTCCTCTGACTGTGGAACCGGGGCCTTCGTTTCCCTTTGAGCTGTCGGCTGCCTCCAGTTCCTAGTCACATGGCCCCCAGAGGCAGTTCTCAGTGTGAATGTTTGCTTTCGTCCAGTCCGCAATACACTTCTCACGCATGGACTACCTCTCCTGCTCTGGCTTCTCAGGTCTCTGACCTCTGGACCAAGATTTAATGGGCTCCTATGATTAGTCTATCTGGATAATCTCCCTACCTCAAGAGCATCTGATCTCAGACAGTCATCCTTTATTACATCTGCATATTTCCTTCACAGCGGCACCTAGAATGGTGTCTGAATAACTGGAAGGTGCATATACACCATCTTAAGAAACCTGCCTACCACATTCCTGAAACACATGCAAGTTCAGTGACAGGACTGAGTGGTGGTTTTTAGTGGCACTACAGCATTTAACATTTAACCTTTTGGCTATTTCTCTACATTCCATTTACATTTGAATGACAAGTTGTTGAATATCTCAAAGGCCAAGAAACATGCATTTAGAAGAGTGACAAATTTTTTCACCATGCTCTTAGGCTACCTCTGAATGATGTGTAATTATAGGTCCCTCACCTTGGACTCTTTGTCCCTAACACCTAAATAATCACTGGGTCAAGGCAAGGGGGTCCTGTCATTTAAAGAAAAAAAAGGAAGTAAAGAAAAGTAGCTTTTCAACTGAAAATTGCTTACTATTTCTCACTTCAAGTTTTGAGAAGTGTCAGTTTCATCAATGCAGTCCTGGCAGTAAATCAGTCGAGGTCAAGCCTGGTTTGAGGAGATACTTGAACATATGCTTTCCCTGAACATATATTTAATTTGGGAGCAATATATTTTATGTTGTCAAATCAAGTGGCTTCATTCATCAGCTCCCTAATTCAGATACATCAGGCTCAGAAACCAGTAATAAAAAGGAGTGAGGAGGAAATGCTAAGCTGAGGATGGGAGGTGAAGTACAAATCATGGCTGAAATGATTAATATCTAGCACCCCCCAGTAAAACTGTCTCTGCAATTTGCCCCGGCCAGGTGAAACTCCACAGCTTTTTAGATGATCTGTATTTGGCACTCTCTAGTGCTGTCAGCAACGGCTGTCCCAGCAGCTGGCCCAGGAAAAGAGACTCACTCTTCTTCACCTCTCCCCTAACACACAGCAGGGGGAGAAGATGCTAAGGATCAATCTATATTCAGACCCTTTTATACGTTTGATGGCCACAGGATTCTAGACTAGTAAGTGTACAACACAAAAGGAACCAGAGCTGGCATAATTTCTCGATCATCTGGAGATAGTGAAGTTTACACTGCAAAAATGTGTGCTAACAGGTATCTCAGACACCATGAAAAAAATATCAGTGTTCACATTCATGTTCACATTTTGATCTGCGTTCCAAGGAAAACTCTAAGTGCATTTTAAATTACCCATTTTTGTACTTTTTTCTTCCTTTGCTAAAGGTAATTATAAACTTTCATTTCTATGCTTTAAAGAGATTCTAAAGCCCATAAATCATAATTAAATCCATGTACTTAAATTACTGAGTAATAATTCACTGATTCTTGAGCCCGCTTCTCCTCCTCACCCCACTTCATCCCCAAGAAGAGGGAAAATAGGGGCACTACATGCATTTCCCGTATTGCTGGACTAAGGTGCTATCTTTCCTCTCTGAAGACTCATCCCTAAAACAAACCAAGATCTCTGATTTAGCAGCAGCAGAAATCAAATTTTAGAATACACTTCAAAAGAAAAAACAATTTTTAACCACAAATTCTAACTAACCAATTTCTTTTTGGGGGGGTGGATTATTCCCAACTGCCTATAGACACAGTAGAATAATTCTTTGCTCACACCTAGTTAAGTGACTCCAAGTTGGGAAGAACCAAACACACTGTGGCAATATAGCTGATGAGTGAGCAAGTTTATTTGGAAAATGCTCTTATTTGGTTTAAGATTCACACTAGTTCAACTTTTGGGAAAGATGGTAAAATTATAAAAGTTTAAGAGTTATTCTATGTACCCAGTAAGTCAAGCCAAGGAAAGTTAGATTTTATAAGCAAGTTAGATTTATGTAATTTGGGTTTAACCTAAGAAAACGTTAGGATTATAGCTATCCGTCAATGGAATGGCTTGCCTTTGAAAGCAGGTAGTAACTTGTCTTCACTGGTATTTCAGTGGATGACCCTGATTCAAGGGCCCTCAGGGAAGTACTCTGCTTTGGGTCTTCTTTGGTCTCTTCTACCTTAAAACTTCTATATTCACTAACATCACATAACTGAATTGTACATTTTCACAAAAATACTGTGTTGTGAAGTTGTCTAGAGATTGAAATGCCTTTCTTCTCAACTATGTGTATATACATATATGAATGCTGATGTAGACAATGCAAGAAAGTGTCATTTGTGAGGCTTAACAGACCTGGGCATTTCTATGTAATACCAGGAAAACAGCCCTCAAGGTACTTTACTTGTTCAGCATATCATTCAAAACTTACACATTGTGATTGGCAGCTGAATTTAAGACCTTTCTGCTTTGAAAAACAGCTACATATAACTTTAGAGAGAAGCCACAGTATTTCAGGAAAAGAGAAAAAAAAACAAAAACTGGTAGGAAGCGTGCTTGTCTTAGAAATAAACTGTTTTAAGTCCTTATCTCAAAAACACCTCAATTTCATCATAGCAACTTTATCAGTGCTTGTGGAAAAACAAACAAACCCAAAAACAAATGTTTTGAATTTCTCTCAAATGTTTTGATAAAGTTTGGGTTTTTTTTTTTGTCTTTTTGCTCTTTTTCTAGGGCCGCACTCACGGCATATGGAAGTTCCCAGGCTAGGGGTCGAATCGGAGCTATAGCCGCTGGCCTACACCACAGCCACAGCAACACGGGACCTGAGCCACATCTGCAACCTACACCACAGCTCATGGCAACGCCAGATCCTTAACCCACTGAGCAAGGCCAGGGATCGAATCCACAACCTCATGGTTCCTAGTCAGACTGGTTAATCACTGAGACAAGATGGGAACTCCCAGTAAAGTTTTTTTTTTAATGCTGACTTTTATGATTATCTAAATGTTTCATAAAGGTAATTAATTCTTGCTTCTTTGGAGCCATCCTAATTCTGAAAGATAAGAACAAGTCCTAATTCCATCACTGACTTGCCAAATGACCTTGGGCAAATCACTAGGACTCTGTTTTTGAAGATTTACTTACCAGCAATGAAACACCTGAGAAGCTAGGAAACTCCGTAAGGTGATGGATGTGACAACTCCTTGGGAAGTATGAACAGTACACAAGTAAAAGTTTTACAAAATTCTGCGTATTATATGATGCCTATTTAGGATTGGGTTGATAGGTATTGACCTAATTATGAGATAAGTAAAAATAAGTATTTGAAATAAGTTTAACTCACTTTATCATTTGGTTTATCATTTCCTCTCCTTCCCCAGATAAGACACAGAACTTCCTCTCTGAGGGATTTATTGGCCCCTGTGGAAACTGAAAAGAAAGCCACGAACACTCATAGCCAATGAATGACAACCCATGTCTGTCTTTTCAGTTTTACAATATCTGCTGGATTGAAGTCTGTCAATGTCCATGTGTCTGTCCAGAACATCCATAAGAGCCTTGCTTGCTCTGTGTCACAGATGACAAGTACCGGTGGTATTTTCAACTATCACGGAAGGCCTTCCCTTTGGGGTCTGACACGATGATTACACCACCACAAGCAATGCCTAGGGGAAAAAAATAACAGTACTTATGAGTTAAGTTGCATTTCAGTTTACCAAGTGTTTTTATATGTCAACTTACTTAACCTTCATAATATTCCTTGAAAATACAATTACCATTATATGGAGTTCCTGCTGTGGCACAGTGGGTTAAGAATCCAACTGCATCAGCTCAAGTTGCCGCAGAGGCCTGGGTTCAATCACCAGCCCAGCACAGTGGGTTAAAGGACTCTATGTTACTGTAGCTATGGAGTAGGTTGCTGCTGAGGCTCAGAATCAATCCCTGGCCCAGGAATTTCCCTATGCTGAGGATGCAGCCATTAAAAAAAAAAATGCAAGCAAGCAATTATCATTATATTTTTCTTATAGAAGAGAGCCCATAAAAGGAAATTCGAGAGGGGGAAAAAAATCCTTTCATTTCATTTCCCCAAAGCAAGAAAGGGACTAAAAGGGGTTGATCCTGGCAACTAGTTAAGAGATCTGCAAACCTAAAATTCTATTCACTCAACTGGTATGAAGAGCTAAAAGAATCACTACATTTTACTGAAAGACATTTTGACCGTCACTTGATCTTGTTACAAATAAAGACCACGGGCCACAATTCCCAGTGGAAGACCTAGTATGTGGCTTTGAACCCAGGCCAGTGCCCTCACTCAGGCTTTTTTCGCAATCTAGAGAGGAAGCATGGGTTTTGCTGACGGATAAACCCGGGATCAAGGGCTAGCTATGTCACACCTGGGTGTCCTTTCTTTGAATATATTTCCTACTTCTCTCTGCCTTGGTTTTATTCGGTAGGAAAATGGACTTTTATGCGCATACCATTTCTAACAGCTCTTTGTAACACTCAAAATATTGAGGCTAGTAGTCTCTCAAAAGATATTGTGATTTAAGGCGGGAACAAAAAAGCATCTCAACAACTTCTTCCCACTCCGCATCTTACTGGGGGTGAGGAAATGTCTCCCCCGACGCGACCAACCTGGGCGCCCGCTCACGTGGGTGCACCTCTCTTCCCCCACTCCCCATGCCCAAGGGTAGTGCCCAGGCTCTCACTGATGCCGAAGACCATCTGCGCAATAGTCCCTGGACTCGGAGGGTATCCCAGCTTCATGGGCTTCCGTGCGACCCAGTACACGTATCCCCCCGCCCCTATCAGCCCCGACCCGGAAAGCACGCGACAGCTCCAGCAGTTTTTAAATGCAGAGTCTCGCGCTGGAGAGGTCGGCGCTCCGGGTGCTGTGATGGGCGCGGGCTTGGCGGAGGAGGCGGCCTTAGGAGGTACAATGACCTTGGCGGGCTCAGGAGGCTGGGAAAAGAAAGAACCCATCTTGAGAACTCGGCCTGAGCCCGCAGGAGCTTTCGCGCGAACTGACGGAAAAGATGTGGTCGGAAAGCAGCTCCTGTGGGCCGTACCGGAAGCAGCCTGCCGGCCGCTGGGAAATGTAGTTCCTGTCTGTCTCGAGAGGGGAAAAGATGGAGGGGGATCTCCCTCGGTTTTTTTTTTTTTTTGCGGTGGAAACCTTGGTCTTGTGCGAGGCCAACTTTTTTCGCTCCCAGTCGTTTTAGCAGTTTAGTGTAAATATCTCAACTCTCAATCTCCTTAGAGGAAAAGTCTGGGTTTCTAAGTGTCCTTTCTAACAAGAAATGTGCGACCTCTGGCATGTCACTTCACGAGACTGGAGGTGTTTGACTCAAAGGAGTTAAATAGTGTTTCGCTTAACTGTATGCTAGACGTTTGCCAGACGTTTGTATATGCCATTTAATATTCCTAGTCCAACACGATTGTCAGTTTCCAGATATATCACAAAACCGGTTAGGTGACACAGCCATTGTTGAAACCATTGTCTTTATAAAATAAAATTTCTTAAATGCTACCAGTACAAAATGAGAAGGGACTACACAACTGTAAGACAGTTATTAAAATGAGTTTGAATTACCTGCATCAATACTTTCAGTTTCTCTTTAGCGTTTTTTTAACGTCACGATCTCAGTTTTGTCAAACTTAGGATGGTGTTTCTGGTTTGAGAGCTCTGGAGAAAATTCAACTCAAAATGAGTCTAACGGATTTGTGGAGTTAACAATAGGGTCTGTTCTTGGTGGTTTACATTCTTATCGTCCCCAAGCGTGGACTTTTCATTCTGATTGCTTCTTTGCAGTTCGTCTTGGATATCTTCCACTCCTGCATCCTACCTTTCCTTTGGACGTTGTATTGGGTTGGGCATGTATTTCTTTTGCTAGGTTGTTCTCAGGATCACTGGTAAGAAAGAAGGCATTTAGAGTTCAGAGTTTGTTTTTGTCACAGGACATGGGTGAAAGCAGGGTTAACTTCATGTTTGAACTTTTCTCCTTTAGAATGGCCTAAAAAATGAACATGATAAAAAATAAAATTTCATTATTCAGCCTTCTAAAATGGAATGTGTTTGGGGAAAGTCTAAAAAAAAGGGACGAAAATAAAGATTTGTTTAAATAGGAGAAAATAAAGTTGTGAGAGTAGTAGGTCGACCTGCTGCTTAATTTCATACACACACACACACACACACACACATATATATATTCATGTGCTATATAGCAGAAAGACAAATGTTTGGGAAATTTGGTGCTGTACCTAGCTCTGTCATTATGAGTCAGCCATATGACATAGAGATTATTATTTATTCTCTTTGGTCTGTAGTTACCTCATATTTAAAATGAGATTTGAAATAGGTGATACCTGATATTCTTTCCTAGCGTTAAAATTCTATTATTTATTAGTAATCTCTCTTTAGATAACATTATATTCAGTGTTGTACCAAATTAATTCAATAGTATAATTTATGGCTACGGCTTCTTGCTATGCCTGATAAAATGCACATTCTGTAATGCATTTGATTTCTCTTTATGTATGTGAAAAATAAATCATTATTTGACAGTGGTTACCAGACATTTTGATTACATGCCTCTATGGATTAAAAAAAGACTGAGCTCACAATAGGATTTATGCTTGCCTATTATTTATTGATTATATATTAATATACTAATTTATAAATGAGAAGGATAAAATAATGGAAATTTTAATACTTTCTCATATCCCAGTAGACAGGATTGTGCGTCTCTATGGTTATTTGACATGTGATTTTACTAATTTATATTTTATCTAAAAGCTTACCTTCTTTAGTGTGCTTATCAGAACTAAGAATGTCAGGAGGGGACATCTTTAATTCTCCAAGAAAATATTAGAATGGCCTATAACACGTTTTGCAGTGAACAGGCAAGATTATATTTTAACACCTGGTTTTTAAAATACCTTTCAAAAGATGTGTATATTCCTTTATTATTGCCTCAAATGAGTGATTTTAAGCTTTTTGTTATTGTGATATTGCTCCAGAACTCACAGTGTCTTCTCTGTAGTCCATGATGTAGAGATGCACAGGTGTGTGTACAACTATGTATTCTTTCCTCAGTGTTTTGGAGATCATTTCATATCAGTTAATTGGTAAAGACCTTCACTCTTTTATTAGGTTCCATAGGATTCCATTGTATGGATGTATTATAATCATGTATTGATAGACATTTAGGCTGCTTCTATCTTTTGCTGTTACAAATAGTGCCACAATAAGTGACCTTGTGTGTACATTATATCACAAACTTATGAATATGTATTAGAATATATTTCTAAAAGTGTGTGGTATTTAAAACTTAGTGAGTTGTACCAGTTTACAATCTCACCAAGTTTTCCCACTTAATTACCCAAAATAGTGAGTTATCTAACTTCTGTCTCTTCTAAACTGATAGGTGAAAATGGTTTAGTTTTATTTTTCTTGTTATGAAATGAGCCTCTTTACGCATATTGAAGGACAATTCGTATATCTCTTTCTATGAACTGTCAATATTTTTTGCCCATTTTTCTCATTGGATTGTCTCTTTCTCATTGATTTCTAGAAACTCTTTATAATTAGTGAGATTAACCTTTTGTCTGTGATATAAATACACAGTTTTTTCTCCCAATTTGATATTTGCCTTTTGAATTTGCTTGTTGTACTTTCTGCCATGCACATTTTTTAAGCATGTTATTGAGTTTGTGTTTACTTTTATAGCTTCTGAGCTTCATGCCATAAATGGAAAAACCTTCCACTTTCTTTGGAGTCCCTTAGAATTTTGATTTCTTTTTAACAATGAAAAATTTAATACATTTGGAATTTGTCATATTACAAGTTGTCAGGAACCCAATCAAATTTTCTTTTTTCTATTACTTTTCCCTGATCCATTTTTGTCAACACCATTTGTTAATCCATCTTTTGCCACCTATTTGAAATGCCACCTTTTCTAAAATGCCATATATAAATATATGTCTGTACCTGGATTTTGTATTCTGTTCCTTGATTTGGTGATTTAGCCATATGCCAGTGTCACGCTATTATAATTACTGAAGCTCTGTAATAGGTTAATACTTGGAGACTGGTCCCTCTCTATCCTTCTGTTGCAGACATGGCTATTTTTACTTGTTTATTTTCTCACGTGAACTTTTGACTCAGCTTGATTATTCTGACAAAATGACGCTGACGTCTTTATTAGACTAGTGTGAAAATTGTAGGTTAATTTAGGGAGAATTGACATCTTTATGATGTTGAGTCATCTTGCTCAAGGACATGGAATGCTTTTTCTTTTGTTCATATCTTATTCTGTGTTCCTCCGTATCATTTTAAAGTCTTTTTCATAACGGTCTCACACGTTTTTTTCTCAGACTTTTTAATCATTTGTGTTGTTATTGAAAATAAGGGATTTTTCTTTCTGTTGTATGTTCTAACTGGCTGTTATTCGCATATAGAAGGCTATTGATTTCTATGTATCCTAATATTGAATTAGCAATGCCTTCTGTTGAACTTTTGAAATGTGGTTGATTGTGTGTAGGGTGTGTTGTGTGTGTAATCTTTGTTGATTTTATGAGTCACTTTTATGCCCACTTCATTGAAAGAATTTTGAAACATTACTTCTTTTTTGTATCATAGAAGAGTTAATATACCATTGGCATTACCCACTTTTTAAAGGTTTTGTTAGAATTTCCCCGTGAAATTGTTTAATCCAGGCACCTTATTGTTTTGGCAGAGGGAGAATAAGTGGAGAGGTAAGTTCTTTGACTCCTTTCTCTGTTTGAAATTCGGAAATGTTAAAATTCTGCTGTAAATAGTTCTGATAAATTATGTATTTCATGCATATTATCAACGTCATCACAGTTTTCAAGTTTATGTACCTTAAAATGAAAAGAGTAATTCCTTTAATTTCTTTGTAAGCTATGTAGAACTCATAAATATTACCTTTTATATGAAAACAGGAAAGATCTTGCAGATGTGACTAATTAAGGATTTTGAAATGGAGTGATTATGATTGGATTATTTGGGTAGGCCCTAAATGCAATCATAAGTGTCCTTATAAACAACATGCAGAGGGAGATTATACATAGAAGATATGACCCAGAAGCACAGTGAATAAGATCTGCATAGCAAGCTCTAAGCTTTCATATTAAAATTTGATATTGAGGGGAGTTCCTATTGTGGCACAGTGGAAACGAATCCGACTAGGAACCATGAGGTTGTGGGTTCAATCCCTGGCCTTGCTCAGTGGGATAAGGATCTGGCGTTGCCGTGAGCTGTGGTGTAGGTTGCAGACTCAGCTCGGATCTGACGTTACTGTGGCTGTGGCATAGGCTGGCTGTAGCTCCTATTTGACCCCTAGCCTTGGAACCTCCATATGCCATGGGTGCAGCCCTAAAAAGCAAAATTAATTAATTAATTAATTAATTAAATAAAATTTGATATTGAGTAATCTTTCATGACATTGTATATTTTACATAATGCATATATTTATACATTTATAATCTTAACAGAAGCAGAGATTGGAGTGATGTAGCCACAATTCAAGGAATGCTGGCAGCCTCCAGGCACTAACTGGAACAGGCGAGGGATAGATTCTCCCAGAGCCTCTTGAGGGAGTACAACCCTGCTAATACCTTGATTACACTTCAGTGATACTGATTTTAGGCTCTGGCTTGCACACTCTGTGAGAATAAATTTCTTTTTTTCTTGCTTTTTTTTTTTTTTAGGGCCTCACCCTA
>PVHT020000022.1:11397592-11409009 GCA_004024745.2 Catagonus wagneri
TAGCCGCCGCCGGCCTATGCCACAGCCACAGCAATGCCAGATCCGAGCCACATCTACCACCTACACCACAGCTCATGGCAACACCGGATTGTTAACCCACTGAGCAAGGCCAGGGATCAAACCCGCAACCTCATGGTTCCTAGTCGAATTTGTTAACCACTGCACCATGATGGGAACTCCAATGAGAGAATAAATTTCTGTTGTGGCAGTTTGTTGTAGCAGCCACAGGAAACTAACAAATGGTCTAAATTAAACCTTTTTTCCAGACTGTGCACTCTGAAAAACCTAGGCTAAAGCAGCAAAGTATAAAAACTTGGGATAGCACTTTCTTTTCTTAAGGATTTTCCTTATTACTCCATTATTATCTGACATTGGATATTGCTGTGGAGAGTTCTGAGGCAAAGCCAATTTACTCTCTGATTTAAGTGCCTAGATCTTTTGCCTAGATACTCAAATGTTTTTTTTTTTTTTCATTTTCCTTCCCACCTTACTTTCTTCCTTCCTTCTTTAACAACTTAACGTTAAAGTCCAATAACATCTTTACTAGGATATATATCTTTGTGGACTATTCTAGCTTAGTTTCTCAGGCATAAATGACTATATAGATATAGGTGCTCTTATCTTTAATCCAAGAATGCTTATCTGAATTATATCTTTTTTTAAAGCACAATTATTTTGTTTTCTTATAATCAAACACAGCCAACTAGCATTAATTCCATTCATTCATCATTAAAGACAAAAGGATAATTCATGGGCTTTTTTTTTTGTTGTTGTTGTTTTGCCTTTTCTAGGGCCACATCCTGCGGCATATGAAGGTTCCCAGTCTAGGGGTCTAACAGGAGCTGTAGCCACCGGCCTATGTCACAGCCACAGCCACGTGGGATCCAAGCCGCGTCTGCAACCTACACCACAGCTCATGGCAACTCCAGATCCTTAAACCACTGAGCAAGGCCAGGGATCAAACTCACAACCTCATGGTTCCTAGTCGGATTCTTGAACCACTGAGCCATGACGGAAACTCCATGAGCTACTTCAAAACAATGCACTACCCAGCAAAAGAAGTTAAATTTACAAAAGCAGCTTGATCAATTATGTAAACTGGTAAGAAGAGAGAAAAACTAATCAACTGTTTGTTTCTTTCCTCATAAATAGGAATTTAAAGAATTATGTTAGTCTTAATATTATCTTTATGTTAAAGTAGCTCACAGTATGGTACAAATAGTGGGTTGTTTCTTTTCTTTTCTTTTTTTTTTTCTTTTTAGGACCGCACCTGCGGCATGTGGAGGTTCCCAGCCTAGGGGTTGAATCGTGGCCACAGCTGCCTGTCTACCCTACAGCCACAGCAACGCAGTCTTTTTTCTTCTACACTACCACAGGGACAGTATGCTTCCTGCACATACGGCTTCCTTATTTAACTCTACTTTATTCTCTTAAAGGAACAAATCTAGGTCTGTGGAACCTAGGGATTAGGTTTTGCATCTCAAGGTGTATCTTTCACTTTCAAAAATTATGCTTTGCTGACTCACCCTGATATCTGCAGCTGTAATACTTCCACTCTACTGTCTCCTTTTTCCAACATATCCTTGTGTGATCACCACTGTTACAGTGATTTCATATGTCCATATTGCAATGGATTCTCATCAGCCTTGGTCCCTGTTCATTGTAATGAGCTGAATATGCCTCTTGACCTGTTTTGTATATGTAGAGTAAGAGAAATAAACTTTTGATATATTATGTGCTTGAGGTTTGAGGTTCCTTGTTACTGTAGCATAGCTTAGCGTATTTTGACTGATACACATCATTCACAACTAAAAAATGTTACCTTAGAGGATATTGGAAATAATAAGAGGCACTTTTTATAGTCATAAAGACAGTGTCCAGGGATGCTAAATCTCTAGTAATGCTTGTAATAGTCATATGCAATAAAGATTGCTTTGCTGATTTGTCAGTTGTTCCCCAATTGAAAGACTTAGTAAGTAGTTTTACAAGTACAAAGTGCCTTCCTAAAGTGAGTGCCCATTATTAAAACCTTGCCCAAACTGGAAATTTTTGGTGATTTCAGGAGTCTTCTATTGTAAATAACTCAGGTAATTTCAAATTTATATAGCTATATATTTGTTAATTCCTAAATATTGTACCCATGAGTGAACTGTTAAAGCTTGTTAATTTTTGTATCATTCTCATATTGTTATTGATATCTGATAAATATCTGTGGATTTACTTAGACTGATATATCTTTTGAGGTCCATATTGGGTAAAATTCTTTCCATGTTGTGAACACACATTAGTTAAATGTGGGTTCCCCTTTTGTTTTCTGTAGTTTGAACTGACAAGAGGCTTGGAAAATAAACAATTGAAAAAGAAATTCCCTAAAGGTAGCCATCAAGTGTAATAAGACTCAAGTCAAATGGACCAGCTGTCACAGTAAAATACAGCTTATTGACTTCCTTCTCACTAGGGAAAAATATTGCTTGCCACTTACCACAGAAAGCATGGAGAGAAAGTATCACCCTAAGAACCACAGGAGGGACTGTCCTGTGTAGCTGAGAGAAAGGCACAAAACTACTCTGGCTGCATGTGTCCCTAGCAGATTACCACACATTTTCGAGAGGTGTGAGGGTGGGCTATATAATTGTTTTACTTTAACTGTCCAAATAAACAGCTCCATAGTTAAAATATGACTGAGATGAAAACACATTTAAAAAAAAATCATTAGAAAAGAAAAAGGTAGGAGTTCCCATTGTGGTGCAGAGGAAATAAATCTGGGAACCATGAGGTGGCAGGTTCGATCCCTGGCCTTACTCAGTGGGTTGGGGATCTGGTGTTGCTGTGAGCTGTGGTGTAGGTCACAGATGTGGCTCAGATCTGGCATTGCTGTGCCTCTGGCAGGGGCCAGCAGTAACAGCTCTGATTAGACCCCTAGCCTGGAAACCTCCATAGGCTGCGGGTGCGGCCCTAAAAAGACAAAAAGACATAAGAAAGGAAAAGAAAAAGAAAAGGGTCAAAAGGTGCAGAGGTCAGCTAGGTGCAAATTTCTAGTGGAGAGAAGAAGCGGGGGTGTTTTACACAAAGATGAGCAGGATAGAGCTTACCTTCTAGGGTTTTGGAATCTTCTCTGGAAGCTAAGCATATGCATTAATTAATATAATACCTATAGGCTGTGACAAATGTTATCACAGAGGTATCAAGAAAATTTAGTGAGAATGTTGGGGAAAAACGGATAGATGGAAGCATAAATCTAGGAGGAATAATGCTTTAAATTAAACCTTAAAAAAGCCTAATGAGTGGACTGCATAATATGTAAATATCACTGACTTCATTGTCTTAGGGCAGGGTTAAGAGGTGTAATAACTAATACTGGGACATGTTTTGCTGTTAAATAGTACTATTACATACATTATTCATATGGCTATATAAATATTAATGGACAGTTGTTATAATTAGAACTGAAAAATAGTGAGGCTTTAAAAATGCTTTTAAGTGGGATAGTCTAAAAATGATTACAGTAATTTACCACTGATTTCTCAGCTTATGATTGCACATATATCTATATATCTATCTATAGCTGTATCTATATCTATCTAGGATGTTCATGTCATTCAAACTGGCAGCCAATATACACTCTGGATGCCCACATTGCTTCAGTCTACTGATATTGACTCTTCATAATATTTCATTCAACCAGAACCAAAAATGAAAATGCTATTCAAAATGTTTAAGCAAATTCTGTTCTTATATTATCAACCACTCTTGCTGCCTAATATCAGTTTTACATTTGTTAAATTCAGGAGTTGTGTGGTTTTCTTGTGGCACAGTGGGTTAAGAATCCAGTGTTGTCACTGTGGTGCCTTGGGTTGCTACTGTGGCATGTGTTCAACCCCTGACCTAGGAAATTCCACATATGACAGGCACAGCCAAATAAAAAATAAAAAATTCAAGGAGTTGTGAATGAGCTATTAAGCAGTATATTTCCTTTGTCCTGGACACTCATATTGATTAGAATAGGAATAAAGAGTATGCCCTCTCTTCAAGAAATGACACTTCATAATGTCTTCGATCGTCTTAACTTAGAAGTGTCTGATGTATATACATAGCTGAGGAAGAAAAGCTGCTGAAGTTGTTAAAGTACATGTCAGCGAGCCCAGACCTTTAGAGCTGTGAGCTAAAAATGATTTAATTGTTTCAGTTCATTCCATAACACTTTTTCACTTCAACAAGATACCTCTCTACTCCCTTGTTCCTTATTACTGTCATGAGAAAGGAACTCATATTGATCCCCCTTGTAATCTTTAGGCCTAGTGGGTATTGCATGATTGAACATCTGGGAATGCTGTTCTTTGCTGTCCAGTGAACCAGTAGAAGAGGAGATGGGCCCCAGGTGTCCTGTAGCCAACTGCATCTCAAGGCTTGCTGTCACTAATCCACACAAAACTGTACTGTCAAGTTAGATGGCTCTGGGGCTGCTGTTGATGTGAAGCATACACAGCCCAAGGGAGGTAACTACCCTGGGTGATAAAATGCACAGTTTTCTTGGAATTTTAATTTATTCCAGAATTTCCTTCCATAGAGCGTGTACTGGTAGTTTACTGTGGTTAGTATGAAGAATAAAGTAGTGGAAGAGAAAGAGGATGAGGTAATAATATGAAGTAAAATATCTTTGGTGTTTTCCAGATTACACACTATCTAATTGAATATGATAGTATAGTGACAAAAGTATTATTATTATCCCCACTTAACAGATTAAGAAATTGAAGTCTAATGGCATTAAGTAGTTCAACATAATTTGCTGTTAGGTGAAAGAGATAAAAAAAAAAATACTAACACCTAAGATTGAGCCATAAACTCTGCATATGCTCTATGTGAATTAGTATTCTCAATCATCACAACAACCCATGTGGCAGAGACTAATATTGGCTCCAATTAAAAGAAAATGGATAGGAAACAGGCTACTAGAATCATTTAGCTTAAGGGACTAGACTTGATTCCAGGTGTTCAGACTCCAGAACCCATTCTATACTATGGATCAGCCTAAGTCATGTGACATCTTCTGACTGGAATTTGAGGTTTCTATTCACATACTATATTAAGAAAATGTCTTTAGAGCACTTTGTACACTGCCTCACACATAAAAAAAAAATCTGTAATTGAAAGCTACTATGAGTATGTGACTATCAAGGGTATATTTGTCTACTACCCTTATGGGAAAGATTTCTGAAGATTTTACAAATGTTGTTAGCACTACAAAATACTGGATCCCACTAAGCTTTTATCTCCATGAGGCATCTTTTTAGGTTGTGTCTAGAAAGACTGAAATTCAGTGACAAAATGTGACTCTTTTAAATTGATAAGGTGTCAATAACAAGTCAGTTGTGTGGTTTTCAGGAGTTGTGTGGTTTTCTTGTGGCACAGTGGGTTAAGAATCCAGCGTTGTCACTGTGGTGCCTTGGGTTGCTACTGTGACATGCGTTCAACCCCTGACCTAGGAAATTCCACATATGACAGGCACAGCCAAATAAAAAATAAAAAATTCAAGGAGTTGTATGTGAGCTATTAAGCAGTATATTAGCAGCAAGGAAAGTACTTACTATGCTTGACTATGTGCTACTTTTTACCGGGCATAAATAATTTGGGAGCTCATAATATCATTTTTTAAATGTTTTGCATTTTCCAAGTGCTTTTAAATGCATTTTCTCATTTGTGCCTTAAAACAACATTGTCCAGTGACAATTGTTATCTCTCTTTCACAAATAAGGAAGTTGAGATGTAGAGTCAGAGGTTAAGATCCAATTCACACAACTAGGAAATGGACGGAAGAACAAAGTCTAGAGCAGACTCACTGACTCAAAGATCAATGCTTTTCTCACTGCATATGGCTGCCTCACATTTTTATTAAGATTACTGTCTTCTTATATTTGTTATGAGCCACCAGAATCTGAAAATACAAATGTAATAAAGTACCACAGTGGCTAGCTTTATGAAATGCATGAACAGTGAGATCTTAAAAAAGTTCTGTCAACAAGTATTAGTCCCACACCTATTTATTTCATCCCTACTTTGTCCATGATATTGTGTTAAATTGTGTGAGGAATGTAAAGAAGGAGGAGCCATGAATGCTGGGGAAATCTTTCAACTCAAATTAACACATTTTAGCACTGGAGGGATCAAGATGGCAGAGGAGTAAGACATGACCCTCACTTTCTCCCACAAACATGTAAAACCCATCTACATGTAGAATGCTTTGCATAGAACATCTACTGCACACTGGCAGAAAACCTTAAACCTCTAAAAGGGGCAAGAAACCCTCTACATAACTAAGTAGAACAAAATATGAGGAGCCAAGAAAATTTACTAATTCATTTGAAGGGGCACAAGCTGAGTTAAAGGCACTGAAGAGCAGAATGAATAATGCAGAGTGAACGAATATGTGACTTGGAAGATAGAATAATGGAAATCACCCAATCAGGACAGCACACAGAAAACCAAATGAAAAAAACATAAAAGCAACGTAAGAGATATATGGGATAGCATATAGCAGCACAATCTATGCATAATTGAGATTCCAGAAGGAGAAAAAAAGAAAGGGGGGTTGAAAATTTATTTGAAGAAATTGTGGATGAAAACTTTGCAAATCTAAAGGAAATAGATACCAAGATACAGAAGCACAGCGAGCCCCAAACATGTTGAACTCAAACAGACACACACCAAGACATATTTTAATAAAATGGCAAAAGTTAAATATAAGGTGAGGATTCTAAAGGCAGCAGTGAAAAACAAAGAGTTAATTAAAAGGGAACCCCCATAAGACCGTCAGCTGATTTCTCTATAGAAACACTACAGAAGAAGAGAATGGCAAAATATATTCAAAGTTCTAGAAAAGAAAAATTTGCACTATAGAATACTCTACTCAGCAAGAATATAATTTAAAATAGAAAAAGAGGAATTACCATTGTGGCTCAGTAATAATGAACCCGACTAGTATCCATGAGGGTCCTGGTTTGATCCCTGGCCTCGCTTAGTGGGCTAAGGATCTGACATTGCTGTGAGCCATGGCATAGGTCACAGATGCAGCTTGGATCCCACATTGCCGTGGCTGTCACATAGACCTGCATTACAGCCCAGATTCAACCCCCTACCCTGGGAAGGTCCATATGCCATGGGCATGGACCTAAAAAAAATAAAATAAAATAAAATAAAATGGAAGAAATAAAGAACTTCAACAACAACAAAAACCCTAAAAGAATACAGCAATACTAAACCCATTCTAAAAGAAATACTGAAAGGTCTCCTCTAGATAGGAAAGAAGCGAGAAGATATAGGATGGAAGAAGTCAGAATCAGAAAGTAATCACTTCAATTAGCCAGTGTTAAAAAAAAGGACATCAAATAATAAGATGTGGGGAAGGAGACTAAGAAAATCTTGACTCTGTTTTTTTTTTTTTAAATGTGATTGAGTCTATATGACTATCAGGCTAAAGCAAGCAGATATAGGAAGAGGTTAGCATGCTTAAAAAATAGGACAACCACAAATCAAAACCAAGCACTACATTCACAAAAACTAAAAAGAAGAGGGCACAAGCATAAAATATAAGGAAATTATCCAGGCAAAAAAAGAAAGAAACAAATGAAAAGCAATCAACTGGAAAACAAGGTTTAAAATGGCAATAAATACATATTTATCAATAATTACCCTAAATGTCAGTGGACTGAAGGCTCAAATCAAAAGACACAGGGTGGCAGACCAGATTAAAAAAAAAAAAAAAAAGCAAGACTCTACAATATTCTGCTTATAAGAGACTCACTCACCTTAAGGCAAAGGACACATATAAATTGAAAAGTGAGGAGATGGAAAAAGATATTTCATGAGAATGGAAAAGACAGGAAAGCAAGAGTTGTTATATCAGACAAAATAGACTTGAAAACGAATGCCGTAAAGAAAAAGGACACTATTTAATTATAAAAGGATCCATTTAAGAAGAGGATATTACATTGGCCAATATATATGCCCCTAATATAGGAGCACCAAGATACATACGACAAATACTAACAGACATAAAAGGAGAAATGGATGGAAGTACAATAATAGTAGGAGAATTTAACACCCCACTCTCATCAATGGATATATCCTCTAGACAGAAAATCAATAAGGCAAGAGAGAGCCTAAATTATACAATAGAAATTTAGACTTAATTGATATTTTCAGGACATTACATCCAAAAGAATCAGAATATGTATTCTTTTCAAGTGCATATGGAACATTCTCAAGGACTGACCACACACTGGGGCACAAAACTAACCTCAACATATTTAATAGTATAGAAATTATTTCAAGCATCTTTGACCACAAAGGCATGAAACTATAAATCAACTACAGAAAAAGAAATGTGAAAAAACTGACTACATGGAGTCTAAACAACATGCTACTGAAAAACAATGGGTCAATGAGGAAATCAAAGGTAAATTAAAAAATACCTTGAGACAAATGATAAGGAAAACCTAACCATTAAAAATCTATGGGATGCCACAAAAGTAGTTTTTAGAGGAAAGTTCATAGTGATACAGGCCTTCCTCAGAAAAGAAGAAAAATCTCAAATCAAGAACCTAAGCTGCCACCTAAAAGAATTAGAAAAGGAAGAAGAAACAAATCTTAAAGTCAGCAGAAGGAAGGAAATCATAAAGATAAGAGAGGAAGTCAATAAAATAGAGATTCAAAAAAACAATAGAAAAAATCAATAAAACCAAGAGCTGTTTCTTTGAAAGGGTAAACAAAATTGATAAATCTCTGGCCAAACTCACCAAGAAGAGGATAGAAAGAATTCAAAGAAAATAAGACATGAAGAAGGAGAAATCTCAATGGATACTGAAGAAATACAAAAAACTATGAGAATACTATGAACAGTTACATGCAAATAAATTAGACAACCTAGAAGAGATGGACAACTTTCTAGAGACATAGAGCCTGCCAAAACTTAATCAAAAGGAAATAGATGAACTGAACAGACTGATCACTAGAAATGAAATTTCATATGTCATAAAAACTCTCCCTACCAATGAAAGTCCAGGATCAGATGGCTTCACAGGTGAATTCTACCAAACATACAAAGAAGAACTTATACCCATCCTTCTTAAACTTTTCCAAAGGTTTGAAGAAGATAGTGCACTCCCAAAGACATTCTAGGAAAACCTCCATCAGCTCAATACCAAACCAAAGATACTACCACAAAAGAAAACTATAGGCCAATATCTTTGATGAATATAGGCACGCAAATTCCCAACAAAATTTTAACCAACCAAATCTGACAAATAAAAAAGATCATACACCAAGACCAAGTGGGATTCATCCCAAGTTCACAAGGTTGGTTCAACAGATGCAAATCAATCAATGTCATATACAACACTGACAAAAGAAAATGTCAAAAACCACATGGTCATCTCAATAGATGCACACAAATATATGACAAAATCCAACATCCATTCATGATAAAAACTTACCAAAGTGTGTATAGAGGGAAGATTCCATAATATAATCAAAACTGTTTCTGACAAACTCGCTGTCAGTATAATACTCAATGGAGAAAAGCTGAATGCCTTCCCACTAAAATATGGAACAAGGCAAGAATGCCCACTCTCACCACTTTTATTCAACATAGTATTGGAAGTCCTTGCGACAACAATCCAAGGAACAAATAAAAGTGTTCAAACTGGAAGAGAAGAGGTAAAAATGTCACTCTATACATATGACATGATACTATATAGAGAAAACCCTAAGGACTCCACACAAAAACTACTTGAACTGATCAACAAATTCAAAGTAGCAGGATACAAAGTTAACATTTAGAAATCAGATGAGGAGTTCCCGTCATGGCTCAGTGGTTAACGAATCCAACTAGGAACCATGAGGTTGTGGGTTTGATCCCTGGCCTTGCTCAGTGGGTTAAGGATCCAGCGTTTCCGTGAGCTGTGGTGTAGGTTGCAGATGCGGCTTGGATCCCGCATTGCTTTGGCTGTGGCAAAGGCCGGCAGCTACAGCTCCTGTTAGACCCCTAGCCTGGGAACCTCCATATGCCATGGGTGCGGCCCTAGATAAGGCACAAAGACAAAAAAAAAAAAGTTGAAATCAGTTGAATTTCGGTAAACTGACAATAAAATATTAGAAAGGTAATATAAAAGTATAATGCCTTTTAAAATCACACCCCAAAAAATCCCATACCAAGAATAAACCTGACCAAGGAGGAGAAAGGCTTATATGCTGAGAACTCTAAAACATTAATCAAGGAAATTAAAGAGAATTCTAGGAAATGGAAAGACAGGCCATTCTTCTGGATTGGAAGAATTAATATTGTTGAAATGGCATACTACCCCAAGCAATCTTCAGATTCAATGCAATCCCTATCAAATTATCTGTGACATTTTTCACAAAACTAGAACAAATAATCAAAACATTTATGTGGAAACATAAAGACCCAAAATTGCCAAAGCAATACCTAGGGAGAAACAGTCCAACAGGAGGCATAACTCTCCCACACTTATTTCAAAGCTGCAATAATCAAGACAGTGCTGTACCAGTACAAGAATAGACATACAGACCAATGGAACAGAATACAGAACCCAGAAATAAACCCAGACACCTGTGGTCAATTAATCTTTGACAAAGGTATCAAGAATATAAAATGGGAAAAAGACAGTCTCTTCAGCAAGCGGTTCTGTGAAAACTGGACTGCTGCATGTAAATCAATGCAACTGGAACACACCCACACACCATTGAAAAATAAACTCAAATGGCTTAAAGACTTAAACATAAGATACCATAAAACCCCTAGAAGAGAACATAGGCAAAAACATTCTCTGACATCTGTCGTACAAATATTTTCTTTTGTACAGTATAGAGATACAAAGAAGACTAAATATGGAACTACCATATGATCCATCAACCCCACTCCTGGACATCTCTCCAGACAAAACTTTCATTAAAAAAGATACATGTGCTCCTGTGTTCATTGGAGCACTATTCACCATAGCCAAGTCATGGAAACACCCAAAATATCCATTGACAGATAAATGGATTAAGAAGTTGTGAGACTGCGGCAAGATGGCAGAGGAGTAAGAGGTCGTGCTCACCCTCTCCCACAAATACATAAAAAAACGCATCTAAATATAAAACAAGTTGCACAAATCATCATCTGAATGCTGATTAATTTAAACCTCCAAAAACTGCAAGAAACCCTTGACATAACTGGGTAGAACAACTGAAGAAAAAAAAAAAAAAAACGGTGAGAGAGAAAAGCAATTAGGACCATAACCAGCACTCAGGGAGGGAGCTGTGAAAAAGAAAAGTTTCCTGGGAAGAAACCTAAACAACAATCAGCGATCAGCGCAGCGGATCAACGACCAACGGAAATAGAGGGACATCAGAGCCTGAGA
>PVHT020000022.1:11410009-11428279 GCA_004024745.2 Catagonus wagneri
CACTATTAAACTCCTGGAAGAAAACATTGGCAAGACACTCTCGGACATCAACCTTACTAATGTTTTCTCAGGTCAGTCTCCCAAAGCAACAGAAATCAGAGCAAAGATCAACCAATGGGACCGAATCAAGCTGACAAGCTTTTGCACAGCAAAGGAAACCAAAAAGAAAACTAAAAGACAACTTACAGAATGGGAGAAATGTTTTTCAAATGACACAACTGACAAGGGTTTAATCTCTAAAATATAGAAACAACTGATGCAGCTCAACTGCACAAAAGCCAACAACCCCATTGAAAAATGGGCAATGGACCTGAATAGACATTTCTCCAAAGAAGATAAACAGATGGCCAACAAGCACATGAAAAAATGCTCAACATCTTTGATAATTAGAGAAATGCAAATCAAAACTACCATGAGATACCACCTCACACCAATCAGAATGGCCATCATTAACAAGTCCACAAACAACAAATGCTGGAGGGGGTGTGGAGAAAAGGGAACCCTCCTGCACTGTTGGTGGCAATGTAAGCTGGTACAGCCACTATGGAAGACAGTGTGGAGATACCTTAGAAAACTCTACATAGAATTACCATATGACCCAGCAATCCCACTCTTGGGCATATATCCAGACAAAAATTTCCTTGAGAAAGACACTTGTACACGCATGTTCACTGCAGCACTGTTCACAATAGCCAAGACATGGAAACAACCCAAATGTCCATTGACAGATGACTGGATTAGGAAGATGTGGTATATATACACGATGGAATACTATTCAGCCATAAAAAGGATAAAATAATGTCATTCGCAGCAACATGGATGGAATTAGAGACCCTCATACTGAGTGAAGCAAGTCAGAAAGAGAAAGACAGATGTCATATGAAATCGCTTATAACTGGAGTCTAAAAAACACTGCACATATGAACATCTCAACAGAAAAGAAAATCACGAACTTGGGGAACAGACTTGTGGTTGCCAAGGGGGCGGGGTAGGGGTGGGGGAGGGTTGGGGGGAATGGGGATAACTAGTGCTTTATTGATGGAATAGCAAGGAGCTCCAACTGTATTGCACGGGGAACTATATCTAATTACATGTGACAAATCCATGTATGTACATGTAATTGGGTCACCACATGGTGCAGTTGGAAAATCTGACAGAAATCTGTAAACCAGCTATAATGCAAAAAAAAAAAAAGTTGTGGTACATATACATGAAGGAATACTACTCAGCCATAAAGGAGAACAAAATAATGCCATCTGCATCCACATGGCTGGAACTAAAGATTCCCATACTAAGTGAAATCATAAAGAGAAAGACAAATATCATATGATATCACATATCTGGAATCCAGTATATGGCACGAATGAACCTATCTATGGAAAAGAAACAAACTTATGGACATAGTGAACAGACTCGTGGTTGCCAAGAGGTTGGGTGGGGAGTGGGATGGACTGGGAGTTTGGGGGGTGGTAGATGCAAACTATTGAATTTGGTGTGGATAGGCAATGATATTCTGCTGTGTAGCACAGGGAACTGTATCCAGTCACTTGTGATGGAACATGATGGAGGATAATATGAGAAAAAGAATGTATGTATATATGTAACTGGATCACTTTGCTGTATAGCAGAAATTGACAGAACATTATAAATCAATTATGATATTTAAAAAAATTTAGAGTACAAAAAACACATTTAGATGTACAAAAATTTATAGGAATTATGTCATGGTAATTGCAAAAATGTGTTATCAGTTGAACTAATATCAAATTGATGATGATAGCTATGTTTATTTATCTTTATATTTCACATAATGCCTGCCTCAAATCTTTCCTGTTAAATAAATGAAGGAATGAATGGAGGTATAGAGTCAGAACCCTTACTGTCTAGGATCTTATGGATAAATAGATAAGATATGATACTAAATTCGATAATATACAAGTTTAATATATGGCCATGTGGTAGAGAGCTGAGAGGCATAATTTCTAGTTTAGATGATCAGGGAAAGCTCCATGGAAGAGGCACTTATTGAATAAGAGGTAAGTGATGAGTACTTTGGGTTTCCTTTTTTAAAGCAACAATGGATAAATTAACTTACTGAAAATAAGAATTAGGAGATTTAAATCTTCTAGCACTCTATAGGTGGGCATGGTGGACATTCAAAACATTTTTTGCTGAATTAATGAATAGATTGCATTTTTCCAATTATAATTTTTTAATATGTTAGCTTTTAAAAAATGAAATGCTATTGAGATATCTTGGTGTTACTTGGAATCAGTGAGCTAAGAAATGTCAAAACACTGTGATCAAGGATTTTGCCCTACTCAGTGGAGCCCTTTTAAAAATCACAGAAGCACCTTAGAGAGTTCTTTACTCTGTTTTAGAGATTTAATAGGCCAATACAATTCAGAGAAGCATTTTGGGTGTGTAATCAAAGCATGAAACAAGTATCTTTGAGAGGTTGCATCATTTCCTTGAGAGAGAGAATATCAAGCCAAAACTTCAGTTACATCCTCATTCCTACTTAACCCATATAATTTTAATATATTTTGGCAGCTTAGCAATAAAAACTAGGACATGAGAATTCCTGCTTGATTCTGAGTCTGGGTTACACTCTGGTCCCCACATTGATCATTTGATTTTATTTATTTTCACAGAAAACCACTTGCAGTGCCTCCTAGGTTACTCTCAGAGCTGGGAGTTTTATACCGACAATAAAAAGCAGCATTATTTACTGTAGGCATTTTTGCCATTTGATGGCAATGACTCATGGTGCTTTCCTTTACTCAAGAGTAAAATAATAATGCTTCTACCTGAAACTGAAGAGTTCTTTATGTTTTCTAAATTTTGCCTAGGGTTGTAATCATCAAAAGAGTAATTCAGACCTTAAAGCATTAATTATGGAGGTGGGACTTCATTGTGTGTGTGTTTTATTTATTTTTTTTACAACAATAGGTAATAAATACATTCAATGGACCTTCCAAATACTGTAATTTTATCTGATTCTCTTTAGAAATATTTTGAAAACTAGTTACTATTACTAAGATAAATTATATAATTTTTTGGTAATCACATTTAGTTTCCCTTATATATTCCACTGAAGAGAAGCCCCATTTGAATTGGACAACTGCATATGTTCAGTAAAGTCCAAGCAATTTGAAATTTTAACTTAAAAAATATGATGAACACTTTTAAAAAATAACTTTCTTAAATTAATTATCTGGCACTGTGAGGTGAATCATGTCTCTTGAAAATGTATATGGTACATTTTTGGAATCTTTGCATATAGAAGTGTTTGAAAAGTTCTGTGTGGTAAAATGTAAGCCTTTTATAAAGCTACTCAGAACTTTTTAAAGTTCAGAAATTTGTATTATCTCTGATCTTCTTAGAACTGTATGTCACAGTTCTCTATATTTATAATGATTATGACTGTATGACTATCTTATCTTGGAATCCTAAAAATAAAAGAGGAGAATGATAAGAATAGTTGAACGTACATCATAAGCAATATGAAAAAAGAATTTTTAAAAAACATTTAGTGGAAAAAAAGAGCTATACTTTCATGGGTGGAAATCCAAAATTGAATATGTTTCATAGATTATGTGAAGTTACTTCCCCAAGGATGGTTTATTCAAATCTTAGTATGTAGGGTATCTCTTGGGCAGCCAGTTAAAAGTTGATTTCTAGGCCCCATTTCTAAAGGATCACCAGATGTTATAAATACGTGAAATAGGAGAGGGATGCATAAGACAGGGGTAAGAAGGAAGGATTAAAAGGGCTAGAGAAAACTTTTAATTTTGACAGTTATGTTCGTTGTCTTAATTGTGGTGATGGCCCCTCAGATGTGTATGTAAGCAAAACATCAAATTGTACGTTTTAATTAGTTACTGTTTATTATATTTTAGTCATAAGTCAATAAAGCATTAAAATTAAATAAAGTAGGCCATGGGAAAGGGGAAACAGGATTTCTCTCCTCTCTAAAGCACTCAGTTTTAGAGGTTTTTGTGCCTGATGTTGAAGCCCCTTTTGACTCAACCACATCGTGAGCTTGTGTGTGTGTGTAATGTGAGGGAGTTTATTAATAGGGAGCAGAAGCAGTATGGCTCAGGCAGTTTTTATGTGTGCATTATTGCAAGACCCAGAGAGATGAGTAGCCTTCCCTTTGCCTTGAGGGGCCATTCACTGTGAGTCTTCACTTGTGAGGACTGCAGGATCTTGCCTTTGATGTCTAGGCCCCTGTGGTGACTGGCATCACATAGAAGTTATAGCCTCCTTCATATTGCCCAAGTTGTTCAAGTTTTAATGGCAAGGATGTGCAGTAATGACAGGGATCAAGGTCAGCAATCCTACAGAACTTCTTACAAAAGAATGTGAGACTTTCTAGGCAGAGACCTCATACAAATAAGGAAAATGACTGATTCTTAGAGTTTATGAGAATTCTGTATGTTGTCTAGCAACAACATGGTCTGAAAAACTGCAGGGTAGGAGAAACTTGACTTTACCAAGGAAGATGGTGGTGTGGAGCCACTTGAATATTAAAAGATTTGTAACTCAAATGGATAGTGGGAATTACACTAACTGAGGAAAAACATGGAGGAAGGATCTTATATAGATGATGAAATAGTATTGATTGTGTTCTTTGCCTGAAGTCACAAAAACACAGGGTGATTGAACTAAGAAAAAACTCAACTTTTTCAGTTCTTGAGTGTCTTCTCTTTCAACTACTCTTTTCACCAACTGCAGATTTTTTTTTCCTTTTTGTCTCTGAAGAGATGAACTTCAAGTTGGAAATAGCAGAATAAGCATGGTTAAGGGGTATTTGAAATTGAAGCAAGATCAGTTGTGGGAGAGAGCATATTTCTTCAGACTCCTAAAAATTTTACATCAGGATCCTGAAAGATCTTGCAGGTTTAAATACAGAATCACATTTTGGGGTTAAGTCTTAATGAACAACAATTATTTTAAAAAGGGAAATTGGAAAAAAATAAGATTCTAGGAAGTATGCCAGATCTGATAACACATTCCAAGAACTATTATGTTGTGCTATCTCCCATTTATAAATATACAGAGTTTAGTTAGGTGGCTGTTTTATATTCTCAAATAAATCTAATCACAATCTAACTTTCCTGGTGTAGGTATTACAGGATTGGGCTAAGGAGGATTCTAGTAGGTTCTTTTAAGAATATGAGTAATGGAGTTCCCGTCATGGCGCAGTGAAAGTCAATCCAACTAGGAACCATGAGGTTGAGTGTTTGATCCCTGGCCTTGATTAGTGGGTTAAGGATCCGGCATTGCCGTGGGCTGTGGTGTAGGTCACGGACACGGCCTGGATCCTGCATGGCTGTGGCTGTGGCTGTGGTGTAGGCTGGTGACTGTAGCTCCGATTAGACCCCTAGCCTGGGAAGCTCCACATGCTGTGGTTGTGGCCCTAAAATGACCAAAGACAAAAAAAAAGAAACATGAGTAAGAATTGGAGAAGGAAGGTGGAGCCTGGAGTAAAAATATTGGCTGTAAGTAATTTAATAAGTATTTTCAAATACAGAGGCTGTGAATGAGTTGTACTTATTCTCCCTAAGACTGTACTTGAGGAAATAGATTTAAACTTTGAATGCGATTGGCAAGGAGATGAGTATTGCTAGCCATTGGAATATGTAAATATGTTTTTGAAAAGATAACTTATTTATGTAAGATTCTAGCTCAAGTTCTGTATCTTCCAGGAAAGTATTTTCTCTGACTTCCTTTAGCCACATTTATTTTATCTTTCTCTGAACGCAGGTTATTTCGTAATTGTTTTACTTGTGTGAATTATATGCAAAGACCAGGTTAGATATTATAGGAGATACATATGTGAAAAGATAATTAAATTATCATCTTCTTGAAGTCATCTGGGGAAGGCTTCATTCTTCTCAAAGATTAGTTAGAGTTTACGAGGGAGCAAAGAAACTCCAGTTAGAATTTAGGGACTCTAAATAAAAGGCCAGGAAGTAAGCCATGGTTAGACTATAGTGTTCATCATGGGAAGAGGCAAGAGATAAAGCTGGCACTATAGGTTAGGATCAGATTGTGGACAGTCCACAGAATGGGAGAAAATATACATAAATCATATGTTTGATAAGGGACTTATATTTAAAATATACAAAGCACTCTTACAACTCAGTTTTGAAGAGACAACCAATTTGTTTTGAAATGGTCAAAGAATCTGAATACATTTATCCAGAGAGGATAATACAGATTACCACTAGGCACATGAAAAGATGTTCAGCATGCATCAGACATCAGAGAAATGCAAATCCAAATGACAGAGAGACCATTTCACACTCATCAGGATGATTATAACACAAAAGGCCAATAATAACAAATGTTGTCAAAGATGTGGAAAAATCGGAACCTCATACACTGCTCGTAGGGGTGTAATTTGGTGAAGTAGCTTGGAATATTGTTTGATAGTTCTTCAAAAAGTTAAATATAGTTTTGCCATTTGATCTAGCAATTGCACTTCTAAAGAAGTTCACATAAAACATGTATATGGGGAGCTCCTTAGTAGTCTAGTGTTTAAGATTTGATGCTTTCACCTCTGTGGCTTGGGTCTGGAAACTGAGATAACATATCAAGCTGCTACACACCACAGCCAAAAGAAAAGAGAAAAAAAAACTCATTTTTGAATGTTAATAGCAGCATTATTCACAATAGTCAAGCAGCAAAAACAACCCAAATATTCATCAACTGATGAATGAATAAACAAAATATGGTCTATCCATACAATGGAATATTATTCAGTCATTAAAAGAGATGAAGTACTTGCTGCAATATGGATGAACTTTAAAAGCCTAATAATAAGTAACAGAACCCAAATACAAAAAAAAAAAAACATGTATAACTCCATTTATATGAAATGTCTAGAATAGACAAATCTGGAGAGACAGAAAGTAGATTAGTGGTTGTATTTAGGGTTAATGGGGTGAAGGAGAATGTGGAGACTTGGGGGCTAATAGCTAAAAGGTAGAGAGTTTCTTTTGGTGGTGATGGAAATATTTTAAAATTGATTGTAATGAGGATTGCACAAATCTGTGAATACACTGAAAACAATTGTACACTTTAAAAGGGTGGATTTTATGGTATGTGAATTAGATCTAAATAATGCTGTTATCCAGAACAAACAAAATCTCTCAAAATCTTATAAACTTTAAGTTGTAATTATCAATATGAGCCAGTGATCCTACCTCTGTGTACTGAGAATGCCTGAAAACAATGTCAAACCCAGTGCCAAAGACTACCTTTTTAGTACCTAGATTATGATCTTTACCGCTTAAATTGAAAGGAACTTTTGTTTTTGTTTTTTAATTTTTTTTTTCCGGAAATGGTTGATTCTAGATACAGGACAAAAAGAAATGTACCAAGTGAACCTGAAATATCCCCTAGTATTGGAAAGCAAGATAACTATCAAAGTCTTTTGGGACATATCAAAAGATCTTAGGAGGCAACCTGAATACACTCCTGTTGGTCAAGGTTGAAATAATTTGAGCATCAGTTAAGACACAAACTACAGTAGAGGCATCAAATATACTGAATTCTATGGGTGTATTTATTTTTATTAAAATTTAGTTAATTTACAATGTTACTTTCAGTTGTGGTACACAGTGGTTGAGTTATACATACATGCGTATATAAATTTATACATATATGTGTGTGTATATACATATATGTATATGTGTATATATTTCAGTCTCTTTTCTCTTATAGAGTATTAAAAAATATTGAGTATAATTCCCTGTGCTATACAATAGGTCTTTGCTGGTTATCTATTTTATGTATAGTAATGTGTATATATTAATCCCAACCTCCTAATTCCTTCTCCCTTCCCCCTTTGGTATCTTTAAGTTTATTTTCTAGGTTTGTGGGCCTATTTCTGTTTCATGAAGAAATTCATTTTTATATTTTTTAAAAAAATTCTACGTATAAGTGATATCATGTTGTATTTTTCTTTCTCTCTGTGCCTTACTTCATTTAGTATAATCACTAGGTCCATCCATGTTGCTGCAAATGGCATTATTTCATTATATTTATGGCTGAGTAGTATTCCATTGCATATATATACCATGTCTTACTTATCCATTCATATGTCAGTGGACATTTAGGTTGCTTCCATGTCTTGGCTATTGTAAATAGTGCTTCAGTGAACATTAGAGTACATGTATCTTTTCGAATTATGGTTTTCTCCAGGTATATGACCAGAAATAAGATTGCTGGATCATATGGTAACTCCATTTTTATTTTTTGTTTAAATTTTTTTTTTTGTTAAAGTGTGGTTCATTTACAATGTTGTACCAATTTCTGTTATATAACAAAATGACTCAATTATACATATGTAAATTCCTTTTTAAATATTCTTTTCTATCATGGTCTATCCAAGAAATTGGATATAGTTTCCTGTGCTATACAGTAGGACCTTCTTGTTTATCCATTCTAAATGTAACAGTTTGCATCTCCTAACCCCAGACTCCCAGTCCATCCCATTTCCTCACCCATCCCCCTTGGCACCCTTGGCAACAACACATCTGTTCCCTATATCCATGAGTCTGTTTATGTTTTGTAGATAAGTTTATTTGTGCCATACTTTTGAGTCTACATATGATGATATCATATTGTATTTGTCTTTCTCTTTCTGACTTATTTCACTTAGTATGATAATCTCTAACTGGATCCATGTTGCTGAAAATGGGATTATTTTGTTCTTTTTTTATGGCTGAGTAGTAGTTAGTATTCCACTGTGTGTGTGTGTGTGTGTGTGTGTGTGTACATACCATGTCTGTTTAGTCCAGTCATCTGTTTATGGACATTTAGATTGTATCCATGTCTTGGTTATTGTGAATAATGCTGTTATGAATTTAGGGGTACATGTATCTTTTTGAATTAAAGTTTTGTATGGATATATGCCCAGGAGTGGGATTGCTGGATCATATAGTAATTCTATTTTTAGTTTTCTGAAGAACCTCCATACTGTTTTCCATAGTGGTTGTTCCATTTTTAGTTTTTTAGGGAACTTTCATACTATTCTTCATAGTGGCTGCATCAATTTACAAACACAACAACAGTGTAGGAGGGTTTCTTTTTCTCCACACCCTCTCCAGAATAGTTTTTTTGGAAATTTTTTGATGATGGCTGTTCTGACTGGCCAGTTTTGATTTGCATTTCTCTAATAATTGATGTTGAGCCTCTTTTCATGTGCCTGTTGTTCATCTGTATGGAGATGTCTCTGGAGTCTTTGGAGAAATGTTTATTTAGATCTTCTACCCATTTTTTGATTAGGTTGTTTGTTTTTTCATATTAAGCTATATGAGGTGTTTGCTTATTTTGGAAAATAATCCCTTGGTTACATCACTTGCAAATATTTTCTCCCAAACTGAAAATCATATCAAGCATCTTTTATGAGCAAAACACTGTAAGATTATACATCACCTACAAGACAAAAACTGCAAAAAACACAAACCTTCAGAGGATAAACAATATGCTACTAAATAGCCAATGAATCACTGAAGAAAAAATAAAAAAATACCTAGAGGCAAATGAACACAATAATCCAAAACATATGAGATGCAGCAAAAGCAGTACTGAGTGTAAGTTTATAGCAATACAGACTTACCTCAGAAAACAAGAAAAATGTCTAATAAGCTAACTGTATAGTTAAAGCAACTAGAAAAAGAACAAAGAAAACTTAAAGTTAGTAGAAGGGAAGAAATAATTAAGATCAGATCAGAAATAAATGAAATAAGACTAAGAAAGTAATAGAAAGATCAATGAAAGTAAAATCTAGTTCTTTGAAAAGCTAAACAAAATTGATAAATCTTCAGCCAGACTCATAAAAAAAGGGAAAGGGCTCAAATCACTAAAATCAGAAATAAAAAAAAAATTACAACAGATACCACAGAAATACAAAGGACCATAAGAAACTACTACAAGCAACTATATGCCAATAAAATGGCCAACCTAGAAGAAATGGACAAATTCTTAAAAGGTAAGTCTTCTCATACTGAACCAGGAAGAAATAAACATGAACAGACTAATTAAAAGTACTAAAATTTAATCTGTGATTTAAAAATCACCCAACAAACAAAAGTCCAGGACCAGATTATTCATGGAAATTCTACCAAACATTTAGGAAAAACACCTAGCCTTCTGAAACTGTTCCAAAAAGTTTCAGAGGAAGGAATACTTCTGAACTCATTCTGTGAGGCCATTACCCTGATACCAAAACCAGACGATACCACAAAAATATAAAATTAAAGGCCAGTATCACTGATGAAGATAAATTCAGAAATCCTCAACAAAATATAGCAAACTGAATCCAACAGTATATTAAAAGCATCATACACCATGATCAAGTGGGATTTATCCTAAGGATGCAAAGATGTTTCAGTATCTGCAAATCAGTTAATATGATACACTGCTTTAACAAAGGGAAGAATAAAAACCACATGTTCATCCCCTTAGTTGCAGAAAATACTTTTGATAAAATTCAATATCCATTTTTTGATGAAAACTCTCTAGGAAGTGGGCATAGAGGGAACCAATCTTGACATAATAAAGGCCACATATAACAAACACATAGCTAATGTCATACTCAATGGTGAAAAACTGAAATTATTTTCGTTAAGATCAGGAAGAAAATAGGGATGTCCACTCTCACCATTTCTATTCAACATAGTATTGAAAGTCCTAGGCATAGCATTCAGAGAAGAAAAAGAACAGGAATGCAAATTGGAAATAAAGAAGCAATACTGTCACTGTTTGCAGATGAAATTGTATGTATATGGGAAATTTTAAAGATACTACCAGCAAATAACTAGAGCTCATCATTGAATTTGATAAAGTTGCAAGATACGAAATTAATACACAAAAATC
Organism: Catagonus wagneri; assembly: GCA_004024745.2. NCBI lineage: Eukaryota > Metazoa > Chordata > Mammalia > Artiodactyla > Tayassuidae > Catagonus > Catagonus wagneri. The sequence goes on from PVHT020000022.1 coordinate 11,420,906, forward strand.
TGCTGCATTTCTGTACACTAGTAGGAAAGATTAGAAAGAGAGATTAAGGAAACAATCCCATTTGCCATCACATCAAAAAGAATAAAATCCTAGGAATAAACCTATCTAGGAAGGTTAAATACAAGTACTGTGAAAACTATAAAACTCTGATGAACACAACACAAACATATGGAAACATATTCCATCTTCTTGGATTGGAAGAATCAATATTGTTAAAATGATGTATTACCCAAGGTAATCTACAGATTCAATGCAATCCCTATTAAAATGCTAATGGCATTTTTCACAGAACTAGAGTGAACTATTTTAAAAGTTGTATGGAAATCCAAAGATCCCAAACGGCCAAAGCAATCCTGAGAAAGAATAACTAAGTTGGAGGAATCCTGCTCCCCGACTTTGGGCTATAACAAATTATAATCATCAAAACAGTGTGGTACTAGCATAAAAACAGACATATAGATCAATCGAACAGGATAGAAAGCCCAGAAATAAACTCACACACTTCTGGTCAACTAATCTATGACAAAGGAGGCAAGAATATACACTGGAAAAATATGATCTTGCCAATAAGTGCTACTGGGAAAACTGGACAGCTACATGTCAAAGAGAGAAATTAGAACATTCTCTAACAGTATATACAAAAATAAACTCCCAAATTAAAGACCTAAATGTGAGGCCAAATACTATAAAACTCCTAGAGGAAAACATAGGCAAAACAATGACATAAATCACAGCAATATCATTTTAGATCTATCTTCTAGAGTAATGGAAATAAAAAGAAACAAATGGAAGCTAATTAAACTTAAAAGCTTTTGCATAGCAAAGGAAGCCATAAACATAACAGGAGAACAACGTACAGATTAGAAAATATTTGCAAATCACGTGAGCAACAAGGGGTTAATCTCCAAACTATCCATGAGTTTACAGTGGTATTAAAAGCAACTCACTGAGAACATTTGGTAATTTTTTTTCCGTACTAAGAAAATACTTTATTTTATAGTGATAAAACTAGGAAAGTAAAGGTTTCCTTTTGGTGTATACCAGAGTTATGAAAGATAGAAAATTAAGGAGATTAATAGGACTTTTATTTACTTTGATGACAGCAAAACGTTTATACCAACTGTTTGCTTAAAACTTTCGTAGCTCCCTCCAAAAATGTATATAAAGGATCATAAAGTGAAGTAAGTCAGAAAGAGAAAGACAAATACCATATGATATCACATATCTGGAATCTAATATACAGCACAATGAACCTTTCCACAGAAAAGAAAAGCATGGACATCAAGAACAGACTTGTGGTTGCCAAGGGGGAGGAGGAGGGAGTGGTACGGATTGGGAATTTGGGATTAATAGATGCAAACTATCGCCTTTGGAATGGATAAGCAATGAGATCCTGCTGTGTAGCACTGGGAACTCTATCTAGTCACTTATGGTGGAGCATGATAATGTGAGAAAAAAGAATGTATACATGTATGTATGACTGGGTCACCTTGCTATACAGCAGAAAATTGACAGAACACTGTAAACCAGCTATAATGGAAAAAATAAGAATTGTTATAAAAATCTATAAAATTAAAAGAAATGCAGTCAGAAGCTCTAACACATTACATCTTTTTCCCCCATTACTTAATGAATTTTATTACAATTATAGGTGTACAAAAATCATTACAACTCAGTTTTATAGCATTTCCACCCCAAATCCTCAGTGCATCCCCTTGCCCCCAGCTGGTCTCATTTTGAAAACCACAAGTTTTCCAAAGTCTGTGAATCATTATCTGTTCTGCAAAGAAGTTCATTGCGTCCTTTTTTTAGTTTCCACATAACACATTACATCTTTAATAAAAAATTGCAAACACTCATTTATACAAAGCAAGTTATTTTTATTTTTTTAAACTTCTAAAGAAAAAGAATCAAGTATTTGTCTCCATACTCACATAACTAACTCAGTAATCGAATAATTAATGATGAAGTTTTCCCTGTATAGAAAGATTCTAGCTGATAAATGAAGAAGAAATGACTAGTATCACTCTTTTGTCATCCCACCAGTGGATTAATGGGTCTAAATAATAATCATGAGTAATTGATAACATCAAAGAAGAAACAATATATATGTCTTAGTAGAAGTGTGCAATATTACCCAAGAAGGAAATCTCCCCAGAAAAGAAAAAGATAATTTGAATCTGATCATGGAGGATAATCCCTATCTGATTGGTAGATTTACCTGCTAATTTATAGTGGTTATAGTTATAGTTGACAAAGGAACTTAATAAATGACATCATTGCTATGCAGTTAGCCTAATATATTTTAGAAATACCTGCAGGATAAATGAGCTAATATCTTTATAAACAACAAAAAGAAATCTAAACAAAAACAAAAAGAGAACACTTTAAAATTTTATTATTGGAGTTTCAAACATAAACACAAGCCATAGCAATAGTACTACAAAATCAATGTGCACACGTCAACACCTCATTTCAACGTGTTAACACATGGCAAGGTTGTTTTACTACACTTTTACTCTTTTGATCCTCAATTATTTTTAAGCAAATCCTACGTATTACTTCATATGACAGAGATATTGAGCTCCTATCCCTAAAACAGGAGGTTCCTTTTAGAAAGCATAAAAATATAGTCACACCTAACAAATTAGCAGTAGTCCATTAATATAATCAAATATTCTGTGTTCACATATCGTTGATTGTCATAAATATTTAAAACAGATAATTCATTAAATCAGGATTCAAGAAGTATATACATTGACACAGCTAATCTGCTTCTAAAGTAAAATTTACAAAAATAAATTTTAGAATGTTTTGATATTCCATGTCTCAGTAAGACATAATTTAAGGAAAAGTAAGTAAAGGAATGATATTTAGGCAGTTTTTATGCTTACGTTACAGAACCAGCATTATATTTCTATTCAGCTAGGCAACAGGCTTAAGTTGCTAAGCTTGACTCAGCCTGACTAAGGATGTAGCCAACCTAATGAATTAGTAATTCAAAATCAGAATGTGTCACAAATTGAACTGTTTATGTTTATTTGTGTGAAATACTCAATTCATTCATTTCCCATGGTGGTAAGGATTTTGCTTGTAGGTAACAACAGGCAGTGGGTGTTTCTGCATCAGTGAAATTGTATTTTAAATTAACTGGTAAGGGGAAGGACTGACTGACTTCATTAAAAACCAAAGGAAGAAGAATGAGAATTCAGTTTTAATGGAATACAAAAAAGAAGAAAAAATGACGCATTACCAGTTGTAAAAGAATTTAAGTTAAGAAATAAGGCAGGGTGCATCCAGACACAGGATTGGATTAAGATGGCAGAACAGAAGGACTAGAGTTCAACTTCTCTCCCGAAAAACAGCAAAACTACAACCAAATGCCTAGCAGCCTTCAACCAAATGGACTCTAAACTTCCAAAAAAGGTATTCTACTCCAGAAGACAAAGAGAAGACCACATCAAGAGGTAGGAGAGGCGATTATGCCATAGAAGCAACCCCATACCTCCCGGGTGGGAAGCCCCAAAGACTGGAAAGTAACTACATCACAGAGACTCAGCTACAGGATTGAGAGTTCTGAGCCCCATGTCAAAACCCCACTCCTGGGGATCGGGCAAAGGGAGAAAGAGCCCTCAGAGCATCTGGCATTGAAGGCCAGTGGGGCTTGTGTGCAGGAGCTCCACAGGACTGGGGAAAACAGAGACCCCATCCTTGAAAGGCACACACAGACTTTCATGTGCACTGGGTCCCAGGGCAAAGCAGTCTCCATAGGAATCCAGGTAGAACCTGACTGCAATTCTTGGAGGATCTCCTGGGAAAATAGGGGTGAATGTGGTTTGTTGTGGGGGAAGGACATTGGAGGCAAAGCTCTTGGGAACATTCATCAGCCTGCATTTCTCTGGAGGAGGCCATTTCTGGGAAAATCTGGTCCCTCCCATCAGCGCTGAGAAGCCCCAGGCCAAACAACAATTCAGGTGGGCTCACAGCCCCACCCATCAATAAACAGGCTGTCTAAAGACCCCTCAGGCACACAGCCAGCCTCTAATCTCATCCAGAGACAAAGGCCCACCCATCAGAGGGATAAGAATCAACCACACCTACCAGTGGGCAGGCATCACTCCCTCCCATCAGGAAGCCTACAGCAAGCCCCGCCTATACCAACTTTAGTCACAGGGGAGGCAAACGCCAGAACTAAGAGAAGCTACCACTCTATTGTTGGCATAAAGGTCACCACACCAAAAACCTATAAAAATGAAAAGACAGAAAACTATAACACAGATAAGGGAGAAAGAGAAAAGCCCAGAAAAACAGCTCAGTGATGAGGAGATTATCAGCCTCCCAGAAAGAGACTTTAGACTGTTGATGCTGAAGATGATGCAAGGCATTGGAAATAGACTGGAGGCAAAGATTGATCATTTACAGGAAACACTGAGCAGAGAACTACAAGCTGTAAAAATTAAACAAGAGATGCAAAATACAATCACTGAAATAAAAAATTCATTAGAAGCAACCAACAGTAGAATACAGGAGGCAGAAGAACGAATCAGCGAGGTGGAGGACAGATTAGTGGAAATCACTAATGCAGACGAGAAAAGAGATAAAAGATTGAAAGGAAATGAGCAGAGTCTCAGAGAACTCTGGGATAATGTTAAACGCACCAATATCCGTATTATAGGGGTGCCAGAGGGAGAAGAGAGAGAGAAGGGGACAGAAAAACTATTTGAAGAGATAATAGCCAAAAACTTCCCTAATATGGGAAAGGAACCACTCACTCAAATTCAGGAAGCGCAACGAGTACCATATAAAATAAACCCAAGGAGGAACACCCCCAGACACATATTAATCAAAATGACCAAAATTAAAGGCAAAGAGAAAATTTTGAAAGCAGCTAGGGTAAAGAAACAAATGACATACAAGGGAACCCCAGTAAGGTTATCAGCAGATTTTTCAGCTGAAATTCTGCAGGCCAGAAGGGAGTGGCATGATATACTAAATGTGATGAAAGGGAAAAACTTCCAACCAAGATTGCTTTACCCTGCAAGGCTCACATTCAGATTTGAAGGAGAGATCAAAACCTTTACAGATAAGCAAAAGCTAAGAGAGTTCTGCAACACTAAACCAGCTTTACAACAAATCTTAAAGGAACTTCTGTAGTCAGAAAAGAAAAGACCACAAATGACAAAGCTCACCAATAAAGGCATATTTACAGTAAAGATACTAAATCATCCATGCACAACTATGCTACCGAAATCAGAAATCTTGAGAAGAGAGCATCTATGCAGGTCACTGGAGACGCATGTGCAATTAAACCAACAACAATCTCATTTGTATATAGACTCCTATATCAAAACTTCAGGGTAAAAAAAAAAAAAAAAGAGCAAAAAAACCCCAAACAGTTAATACAATTGCAATAAGAACATATATATCAATAATTACCTTAAATGTTAATGTACTGAATGCCCCAACCAAAAGACATAGACTAGCCAAATGGAAACAAAAACAAAAAAACAACCAATGGATCACTGAAGAAATCAAAGAGGAAATTAAAAAATACCTAGAAGCAAATGACAACAAAGACACGACACCCCAAAACCTCTGGGATGCAGCAAAAGCAGTTCTAAGAGGAAAGTATATAGCAATACAAGCCTACCTCAGGACACAAGAAAAAGCTCAAATGAACAACCTAACTTTACATCTAAAGCAGCTAGAGAGGGAAGAAGCCAGGTCATGGAAACAACCTAAATACACATCAACAGAGGAATGGATAGGGAAAATATAGTACATACACACAATGGAATATTACTCAGCCATTAAAAGGAATGGAATAACAACATTTATAGCAACATGGATGAACCTAGAAATTATTATACGAAGTGAAACCAGTCAGACAATTAGACAGCAACACCCAGTGCTACCGCTTACATGTGGAAACTAAAGAGACACAATGAACTTCTTTGAAGAACAGACAATGACTCACAGATTTTGGAAAACCTTGGTTTTTCAAATAAGACAATCTGGGGGGTGGGGGGATGCACTGTGTGTTTGGGACACAAAATCTATCGAATTGACTTATGATCTTTGTATACCTATAACTGAAATAAAATTCATTGTTAATAAGAAAAAGAAAATAAGGCAGAATTTTCATGGGTGTGGGATAAAAAAAGCCTATGTAATTGGAAAATGAATCTACATAATGTTTAGGTAGCAGTTTTTATAGAAGAATAACTTAAAAGATTGATATTGATTTAATTACCCAATTCTGGGAGATATTTTGTGATCGTGGTTTTTAGTATTTTGATATATTGAATTACTTGTAAGTAACTACTGATATTTTTGTTGTTATAATACCATTGTTGTTTTGAAAGCTCTGGAAACTGAACTACTTATATCTTAAGATATAACATAGATGATCATTTTCAAGCCAAGACATATTCAAACCTTTCTGTCCATGTTCTTTGTTTGTTTAAAGCCTTTCCAAACTCTAGTCTTACTGTTGTTAGTACACTTTCCTAGGCTGTCAATGAGACTGGGCATCTTTTGTCATGCCTACTAGTCATGAGTATTTCACAGTAGTGACTTTGGGCTTCTATCTGCTATATTGATTGTGGTGGGGATTGTGAATATGATGGGGGCAGTTATTGCTTTGATCAAGTTATATGATATGTCAAAGGTCACTCATAATTACTTTGTGGCACATAGCAGATTAGAGAGACATGCTCCTTCTGGCTTTGAAGACAGAAGCTGCCACACTGTGACATGGCCATATGACATATTACTATATGGCCATGTAGCATATTGCCATTTAGCTCTAAACTGAAGGTAGCCTTGTAGGAGCTAAGGGTGACCCTTGATCAACAGCTAGCAAGAAAATGTGTACCTGTGTCCTACAACTATAAGGAAGTTAATTCTGCTGACAGTGGTTGAATACTCCAACATCTAGGTTAGAGCAGAGCCCTGGCCCACACTCTGATTTCAGCCTTGTTAGACCCTAAGCAAGAAGTCCAGGACCAGGTATGCCCTGACTGGTCTTCTGACATAAGGAATTGTGAGGTAATAAATGGGTATTGTTTTGAACCAATAAGTTTGTGGTAAAGTTATACAGTGATGCAAATGAGTACAGTTGATGTCCTCTTAGAAGGAGGAGAATGGGAGTTCCCTTCATGGCTCAGTGGTTAACGAATCCGACTAAGAACCATGAGGTTGCGGGTTCGATCCCTGGCCTTGCTCAGTGGGTTAAGGATCTGGCGTTGCCGTGAGCTGTGGTGTAGGTTGCAGACGCAGCTTGGATCTCACGTTGCTGTGGCTGTGGCGAAGGCCAGCAGCTACAGCTCCTGTTAGACCCCTAGTCTGGGAACCTCCATATGCCACAGGTGC
>PVHT020000022.1:11429279-11461040 GCA_004024745.2 Catagonus wagneri
TACGTATCTGTCTTTTTCCATATTAGCACAAATATTATTTGTATATTGCCTTTCAGGAAATAAATAAAAACCTAGTATTGTCTTTTTGGTTTCAATATTGCAGTCACTAGGGATATCTCCCAATACATCTTCTTACCACTAGAGGATAAAATAGTTTGTTTTATTTTAATTCATTATTTAATAAAAAAAATTGTACTTACTACAGCATGGCAGACAATGGAGGAATATAAAAATGAGTAAGAATTTTGTATCTGCCTAGCGCAGTAACTAGTGACTGTTAAGACGGTATCTGCATTAACTCCCCTTAATTTCAATTTCTTTGTATATCATCTTCAGCTGTGGCATGTCTCTAACCTCTCTGGGCTTCAGTTTATTCTGTAAAGTGATGGGGATAGTAGGTGATCAAAGTGTCTGTCTTAAATGTGATAGTGATGGATCAAATTGCAGGGACATCAGCAGGAGACCTAGACTGGAATTAAAATATAGCACTAATAGCGCTTCATGAGGAACAGAACTGAAAGTATAATACTGAATTTCATTAGTATTTGATGAATTATTTTTTTAATTTTTTATTAAAATATAGCTGATTTATAATGTTGGGAGTTCCCTTCGTGGCTCAGTGGTTAACGAATCCGACTAAGAACCATGAGGTTGTGGGTTCGATCCCTGGCCTTGCTCAGTGGGTTAAGGATCTGGCGTTGCTGTGAGCTGTGGTGTAGGTTGCAGACGCGGCTCAGATCTCGCGTTGCTGTGGCTGTGGCGAAGGCCAGCAGCTACAGCTCCTGTTAGACCACTAGCCTGGGAACCGCCATATGCCGTGGGTGTGGCTCTACATAAAGGCAAAAAGACAAAAAATAAAATAAAATAAAATAAAGTAAAATAAAATAAAATATAGCTGATTTATAATGTGCTGATGTCTGCTGTACAGTAAAATTATATATATATAATATATATATTATATAATATTCTTTTTCTCATGCTGTCTTCCATCATATTCTAGGAGAATGGATGTATTTCCCTGTGCTATATAGTAGCACCTCATTGCTTATCCATTCTAAATGTAATAGTTTGCATCTACCAATTCCAAACTCCCTGACCATACCATTCCCTCTCCCCTCCCCTTTGGGAACCACAAGTCTGTTCTCTATGTCTGTGAGTCTGTTTCTGTTTTCTAGATAGGTTAATTTGTGCCATATTTTAGATTCCACATATAAGAAATATCACATGGTATTTGTCTTTCTCTTTTTGATTTACTTCACTTAGTGTGATAATCTCTAGTTGCATCCATGTTGCTGCAAATGGGATTATTTTGTTCTTTTTTATGACTCATTACTATTCCATTATACATATGTAACACATCTTCTTAATCCATTCATCTCTCAGTGGACATTTAGGCTGTTTCCATGTCTTCGCTATTGTGAATAGTGCTGATTTGAACATAAGGCTGCATGTATCTTTTTTAATAACACTTTCGTTCAGATGTATACCCAGGAGTGGGATTGTTGGATCATATGGTAGTTCTATATTTAGCTTAACAAGGAACCTCTATGCTGTTTTCCATAGTGGTTGTACCAATTTACATTTCCACCAAAAGTGTAGGAAGTTTCCATTTTCTCCACATCCTCTCCAGCATTTATTGTTTGTAGCTCTTTTGAAGATGGCAATTCTGATTGGTGTTAGATGTTACTACATTGTAGTTTTGATTTGCATTTCTGTAATAATTAGTGGTGTAGAGCATATTTTCATGTGCCTATTGGCTATCTCTTCTTTGGAGAAATGTCTATTTAGGTCTTTTGCCCAATTTTTGATTTTTTTTTTTTGTGCTTGAGATGTATGAGATGTTTGTATATTTTGGAGATCAAGACCTTGGTGGTTGTATTGTTTGCAAAGACTTTCTTCTAGGAAATAGAAAATATGAGCAGACCAATTACAAGTACTTGAATATGTGATTTAAAAACTTCGAAAAAACAAAAGTCCAGGACATGATGGCTTCATTGGCAAATTCTATCAAACATTCAGAGAAGAGATAGCACCTATCCTTCTGAAACTCTTCCAAAAGATTGCAGAGAAAGGAACATTCCCAGATTCATTCTACAAGGCCACCATTACCCTGATACCAAAATCAAAAGTACCATCAAAAAAGAAAATAACAGGCTAATATCACTGATGAATATAGATGCAAAAATACTCAACAAAATACTAGCAAACCAAATCCAACTAAATATTAAAAGGACTGTACACCAAGATCACGTGGGATTCATCCCAGAGATGAACATATTCTTTAATATCTGCAAATCAATCTGTGTGATATACCACATCAAGTCAAGGATAAAAACCATGTGATCATCTCCATAGATGCAGGAAACCTTTTAATAAAATTCAACACCCATTTATGATTAAAAAAAACTTTCCAGAAAGTAGGAATAGAGGGTACCTACCTCAACATAATAAAAATCATATATGACAAACCTATAGCTAGCATCATTATCAATGGTGAAAAACTGGAAGCATTTCCACTAAGATCAGGAACAAGACAAGGATATCCACTTTCACCACTGTTATTCAACACAGTTTTGGAAGACCTAGCCATGACAATCAAAGAAGAAAAAGAAATAAAATGAGTCCATATTGGAAAAGAAGTAGTAAAACTATCAGATAAGATAATATACCTAAAAAATCCTAAGGACACTACTAGAAAACTACTAAAACTCACTGATAAACTTGGTAAAGTTGCAGGATACAAAATTATTACACAGAAATCAACTGCATTTCTATACACTAATAATGAAAGATAAGAAAGAGAAATTAGGGAAATAATCCTGTTTACCATTGCAGCAAAAATAATAAAATATCTAGGAATAAACCTACCTAAACAAGTCAGAAAACCTGTAGGCTGAAAACTTTAAGAGACTGATGAAAGAAATAAAAGATGACACAAACAGATGGAAAGATATACATGCTCTTGGATTGGAAAAAATCAATATTGTCAAAATGGGTGTACTACCCAAGGCAATCTACAGATTCAGTGTAATTCCTATCAAATTACCAATGCCATTCTTCACAGAAGTAGAACCAAATATTTTAATATTTGTGTGGAAGCACAAAAGACCCCAAATAGCCAAAGCAATATTGAAAAAAGAAAAACAGAACTGGAGGAATCAGGGTCCCTGTCTTCAGACTATACTACAAAGCTATAGTCATCAAAACAATATGGTACTGGCACAAATCAGAAATATAGGTGAGTGGAACAGGGCAGAAAACCCCAAAATAAACCCAAGCACCTATGGTCAACTAATCTATGACAAAGCAGGCAAGAACATAACAGTGGAGGAAAGACAGTCCCTTCAATAAGTGGTGCTGAAAAACTAGACAGCTACATGTAAAAAAAAAAAAGAAATTAGAACATTCTCTAATGCCATAAACAAAAAATAAATACAAGACGGATTAAAGACCTTAAAGTTAGTTCAGATAGCATATAATTACTAGAGGAAAACATAGGCAAAATGCTCTTTGACATAAATTGCAGCAATATCTTGTTTGATTTACCTCCTAGAATAATGACAATAAAAAAAAAATAAACCGAGGGACTTAAACTCAAAAACTTTTGCATAGCAAAGGAAATCATAACAAACCCCCCAAATATTTGATGAATTTTAAATTAAAATAAGACTTATATGGCAATCAGATTGTCCAATGTCAGATCCAATGTTGGAGAACATATTGAGAAATAAGCTGTCTCATATGCAATGGATAAGAGGGTGATTTGACAGTATCAAAATTTGATTGTTCACCCTTCAACTGAGCAATTTCATTTCTAGGGATACATTTTATAAAAGTACTCTAAAAGTACTTAGATACTTACAAGGATATTTATTGCAGTGTTGGTTATATTAACTTCTAAACTGGAAACAACCTGAATGGCTATCAGTAGAAACTAGTTATTAACTAGTACATTAATATAGTAGAAGAATAGCATATTGTTATCAAAAAGAACTAAATATATCATGTATATTGATATGGAAAGTTGTCTATGATATATTGTTTACTGAAAAAAGCAAATTGAAGAGTCTGATTATATTTATCTAAAATGTTATGAATAGGTGCTATATTATTATAGTATGTATTCACTGTATATACATATATGTATAATATATATATGTTATAAAATATACCTTATGCATATTTATATGCAATTGGGTAGAAGTTTGCATACAGAAGAGTCTAGAAGGATATACACTAAATTATTAATAGTATTCACCTTCAAGAAGTAGAATAAGATTTGGAGGGCAGACTTCCACTTTTGTAGCTGTACTTTTTTTTTTTTTTGGTCTTTTTGCCTTTATGTAGAGCCACACCCGCGGCATACGGAGGTTCCCAGGCTAGGGGTCTAACAGGAGCTGTAGCTGCCGGCCTTCGCCACAGCCACAGCAACGTGAGATCCAAGCTGCGTCTGCAACCTACACCACAGCTCACGGCAACGCCAGATCCTTAACCCACTGAGCAAGGCCAGGGATCGAACCCGCAACCTCATGGTTCTTAGTCGGATTCGTTAACCACTGAGCCACGAAGGGAACTCCTGTAACTGTACTTTTTGAAATATTTTTAAGAAATATATACTATTTTTACTACAAAAATCCTTTAGATGGTTTAGTATACACTCAAATTATAAATAGAAAACTATGAACTTGATTATAGTAGAGCTCAGACTAGAATTTAGACCCTTAATACAAACATCAGTGAAAACACAGAACCCAGACTAAAGAATAGGGTGCTAGGATGGCATCTGTACCAGCCATAAGATCACTATGAAGAGAGCCATTCGTATTTAAGAAGCATGAAAAATGTTTTGAAGAATGGGACTAGAAAGTGGAAGAGATTCAACATGCGAAGGTTGGTGTGGGAGGAATTAGTCCACAGTGGACTATTTCTAAGATTCAAGTGCAGATAGCTGAGGATAAGGTTGAACTCCTTGGAAAGTTGATGCTTGATTGAACTCACATTTTAGTTATTATCTTCCATCACTTATAAGTACCCTTGATCCCACCTTCTGCCTCAGGAAGCAAAGGTGGCTGCAGAGATCAGTAAATCCCAGCTTGTGAATTAGAAATTATCCCAAATTAAATTTATTCATGACATTTGTAAATATGTGACCGTGTAGGGTATGTTTGTGGGAGAGCAAGAGACAGTTTGTTAGGCCAGACTGAAGTGCGAAATGGAACCAGTTCATTCCTATTCCCCATTGTTTATATTTATGACTGCTGGACCCAGATTTAGAAAATCTGGCTGGACTTCTAACCTTATGTTTTTAATGTCTAATTCTGTGGCCTCAGGTAAATCTGTAGTTTTTATGATATCAATGTCCTCATTAGTAAAATAGCACTTTTAATAACACCTGTTTCATGAAATAAGCTATTATTAGTAAGGTATTTGTCACTGTGTCTGGCATGTCATAAGTCTCATAAAGTGGTAACTAGTATTACTCTTCGAACACTCACCATGTAAAAAGTACTATGGAGATAATTTTATATTTTTTTATTTAACCTCTCCAAGCCCTTAAGGTTGACACTTTACAGATGAGGAAACTGTAATTAAACTTAAATTTAAGAAACTCTAATTGATTAAACTCAAGTAACTTGCCCCAAACTAGTAACTGGCTGAGTTAAAAGTCAGACACAAGCCTTTACACTATTAGAATATACTATTCATTCCTTTTCCTTCCATATTAGAAAGCAATGCCCCAAATTATTTTAAATCTCAAAGTGTTTTATTAGTGAGGGGTAGGGAACTGAAGAAGCATAAAGGTGAATTATTCATTCTTAAAGTATGGTAATCTGGGTAAAGCTGTTTGATTAAAATATAATATCTCTTCAAAGTTGGAAATAAAGACTGTCTTTCATTAGTATTTATCAATATTTTTTACAGAATTTGGGGAGACTTTGATTTCATTCTAATAAAATTTATTTATATATCTCTAGAAATCTGTTTTACACGTGTCCAGTTTCTTTTAACTAAGGATATTGTAGAATCTGCACAATTTTTTATCCCTTGCTTTTTCTTGAGTGAGAGTGAGAGGATTGCAGATGCTGTTGCAAATATATTTCTTCACTTTGGTGGAAAATGAGTTTTTGAATTGTGCCAAATACAATAGTTATGATCAAACTATGCTTGCATAGAGGCGATTTTATTTCCCTTAAAAAGATCTTGAGAAAAGAAAAGGTTCCTATTTCAGTCTCAGGATAAATCTCTCCCCGCAGAGATTCATTCTCACTTAATGTCCCCTTTTAGAAAATGACACCATATTTTATTGGTGGGGGCAGTGGGAACCACTTTTCCTTCCTTCAACAATTGTCATTCAAATCTACCCATTAGAGGAGAGAAGGAGGGGAGAAGAGGGTGATGAAGAGAATCAAGAGCTATGGGAAAGTAAAGAAATGTTTGTCTTTTTTGGAAAATGAAGGTATCACAGTTAGTCTTGGAAACCATGTATGATTACTTTCTTTATAGAAGGGACTTTGGAATATCAGAAAAGATACTATTTTCCTGGTAAGAATGTTTTATTCCCAGATTGTGTTTTCCCTAGAATATAGGAAAAAAACATTTGGAGAAATAATCAACTACAGCAGGACTTTTTGCTGGGGTTTTCTAACAAGTAGAATCACTGCAATGGCCTCCTTGAGCTTCTCAGCTTATAGATCATTCTTGTAGTGCTGCCACCACCAGATGAAATTTCTGGTACTCAGCTGCTTGTGCTAATGGTTGTCATGATGGCTGAATCTATGATTAGACAAAAACACCTTACAACTTCATCCACAAATAGGAACCAGATGGAGAGTTTCCTATGCCAAGAAGACAACTAATATCTGAAGAACTCAAGTTGGCTGTTTCAGATACCCTAATTGGATTCATTTATTAACATCTATTTTATACTAGTAGTTGAAGCTGCAAAAATGACTAAGGCACGGACCTTTGTGTTCAGAGAAGAAAGCCATGTGAGAGAAAGACATTTGAATGGTGACCTACAGTAAGTGTCACAATAGGACTTGTATAAACACCAGGGGTATAGTGATGAGGGAAAAATAAATTTCTTGGGGTTAAGTTGAGATTAAGTGATGACCAAACTACAGAGATCTGGTTGTCCAGACTGTGAAGGATCTGCAATTTCACCCTGCTATGAATCTAACAAGTCCACCTGTGACAGTTTCATGGGTGCAAGCAGAAAACACAAGAGTCCTGGGTCAGAGACAAAGAACTTTATTACTCATAGTGCTACAAACGGCATGCCTCATGTTGGCATTTGTTTCTCTTTTCACCTAAGTCTCACAGAGATGAAGCCAAAGAAATGCAGCATATATGATAGTTTTGTGTCATAGATGAGGAACCCCAAAATTAGGAAATCCAAATACTTCATAACAGGCTACAAACAGACCTACCCAACCTCTGTTCTAGGAGAGAATATTATCTCTATTATACCAACCGCAAACAAACCTGCCATCTACTCCACAAGGAGAAACTACCTTGATTTCTGATCAATTTTTCCAATGTGTGCAAACATTTTGATTAACCTGAGAAAAGCTACTTCTCACCTAATGTTTCCTCTGCCTACTGTAGAGCTATAGTTTAGAGGGATATTGGGAAATGAAAGTATAAGATGATGCTCCTACCTCCTGGGACCCAGTGAAAGTGAATCATGGGCATGATTCATTTGGAGGGCACCAGGGTGGAGGAGAAGACTGTAGTTTGGTGTAGTGTCTGGCCCCTTGCTCTAGATGCATATATTAAATATGGAAAGGAAGGTTCAATAGTTTATGTCACCTGAATTATCCTAGGATTGCAATCTGCTGCACTTAACTTTTGTCTGTTGGAGTTTTTCAAATGATTAATGGCCAGATGTCAAGCTTTCTGTCACTTATCAGCCAGCACCATCCCTCCTTTCTCAGATGATGGGGCAGCTGCTGCTGCTGTTGCTGCTGCTGCTAATTCACTGATAGGTGTTTTCCCATCCATGGGTAAGGTTATATGACAGTGTAGTAAGTCCAAGCTAATCACTCCTTCCAGTCCTGAATGCTGCCTAGCAGATGTCACTCCCAAGCAGAAAGTGATGAGCTGTCTTGTAAAATTCACCAGGTTCTGAATTCTCTTTCATCTTAAAGAACTAAAAAAAAAAAAAAAAAAAACTCAGATAACCCAAATTGTTCTCGGCTCTTTCATATGCACTTTGCTATTGCTATTTTTTTTTCTTTTTAGGGCCACAACCACGGCATACGCAGATTCCCAGGCTAGGGGTCCAATTGGAGCTACAGCTGACAGCCTAGGCCACAGCCACAGCAACGTAGGATAGGAGCCATGTCTGCAACCTACACCACAGCTCACAGCAACGCCTGATCCTTAACCCACTGAAGGAGGCCAGGGATCGAACCCGCAACCTCGTGGTTCCTAGTCGGACTTGTTTCCACTGCACCATGACGGGAATGCCTACTTTGCTGTTTTTAAAACACTATTATTTGCCAAACTTTTTTTTTTGTTTCCTTGCTCCAGCATTCCTTCTCTTATCCTTCCTTTTATTTTTCCCTTTGTATTCCCAACCCTGTTTATGTTCATGTTACCTTCAGAAAGTAGCAGATACCCTTTTGAAGTAAAGAGCCTCTATGTCTTCGCATTCCAAGTGGCAGACAGCCCAAGATTCCCTTTGTAGTCACCACATATCTGTCAGCTTTGGCACATGGAGCAGACATTTGAAATATGGTGAATAAAAAAGCCTGTAGAAATCAAATTGCACTTGAGAAACAAAAATGACAATAAAAACAACTCCCCAATCTTTCAAATGTCATGCAGCTCAGTTACAGTTTTCAACTTAGCATTCATAGCCAGCTCTGCCTTGATTGTGATTCCTCTTGGCTCTAGCCAAATAACACCTTCTATTTAGAAGCCACTTGATTTTAATAACATTACCTGACATTAGCTCCAATAAAAGACAAAAATGGATGAAAAGATTTGCAGGATACACGCCACAGAGAAATAAATGGCTCTCTGTCCCTGGCAGGTGTGTCGCAAACTATACTTTTTTTGGCCTTAGGTCAAGATTCAAAACTTTTTTTTTTGCTCTTCAGGGCCATACCTGCAGCATATGGATGTTCCCAGGCTAGGGGTCGAATTGGAGCTACAGTGGCTGGGCTCCACCACAGCCACAACAACGTGGGATCCAGTCTTCACCTGCAACCTACACCACAGCTCACAGCAATGTCGTATCCCCGACCCACTGAGTGAAGCCAGGGAAAGAACCCACATCCTCAAGGATCCTAGTTAGATTTGTTTCCAGTATGCCACTATGGGAACTCCCATGACTCACAACTTTTATGAACTCATATATACATCATTGCCATTAACTACTCTCACATTAAAAGAAAAATGAATTCTTTTCACACTCTACCCAATATTAAAGCTATTCATATGTTTAGAGTGATGAGAAAGCAGTGCATCATAGCAGTTCCCTTTCACAGTGGCTGCATGCACAGGCTAGAAGTCTGGTGTGTTGTGGTTTGAATTCCAATTCTTTCTATTCAATGGCTTCATGTGCACTTGGACCAGTTGCTTAACCTCTCTAAGCCTCAGTTACGTCATGTATTTTGTGGAAATAAAAGTACATATGTCATTGGGTAGTTGTGAAATAAACCATGTGCAGTACTAGAGAAGAGACTGCTGGTTGACTACCAAAATCTATCCTCCCTTTCTCTTTATGCAGTATTAGACCTCATTTCCTATCTTCCCTTGTGACTAGGCCTGCCCATATGACACAAGTCTTTCCAATGGAATATAAACAAAGTGATATGTGCCACTTCTAGACCTAGGCCTTAAGGCATTGTTCCTGTTGTCTCCATGTTCTTTTTCTTCTTTCTTCTAGGTAGAACCAGGACATTATGGTACTGTTGTGTTTTGTCTGTGCATGTGGCAATAGCCTAGAATCTAGATATTGGTAAGATTGGGACTGATGTGTATTTTTAGCCATGGATCCCTTGTTGGTTCTTGGAACAGAGACCAGGTATTAACCCTGACATTGTATTGGAGCTGTTATATTTTTGAACATCCTTGATAGAGCACTGTAGCCTTTACCCTTATAAGTATCCAGTATGAGATCTAGCTAGTTAGAGCTAGTAAAAAAAATACAGGTATTCCCTTTTAAGACTATTGGACCTTTAAGGGGAATGTTCTTTTCATGCTCTGCAATGTTTAGCATAGGGCCTTATGCATAGCAAATTTTTACAATTCTTTATTGAATAACTACAGCTCATGAGATTAAATTATAGTTCATAATATCTACAGTTTAATCCTAGTTGTCGTGAATTCTTTTCTTTTTCCCTGTGTGTCTGACCTATGTGGTTTCCCTATTTCAAATACAAGCACTTTGTAGGCTAGAATTAATAATTTTTTTATGATTCAGTTTTGGTAAATGCAAGATTGTGCTTGTCACCAGAGTGTGCCATGATCTGAGGTGATAAATTCTTCCTGAAAATGTAATAAACCTTTAAGAAAACTAGGAATTTTTCCTCTAGAGGAACTAGTTATATTATGGGTAACAATGAATATGGTTTTCTGGAGAAATTAAGCAGGTAGTAAAAATGCGTAGGAAACTTGCCATGAATTTAAAAGTAATCACTTGTAATTTAGAGTTCATCATCCTCAAGCATTATTTCATGAGATAGGTTTAGGTCATTATTAAGAATGTGCTTCTTCTTGCATTAGAAACTAGATAAAAAGGGATGGTGGTTTATGACTGCTATATAGTTGATGAGATATTAAAATTTTATGCTGCAGCAGAAGCTCAAGAGGAAATATCTGAGAGAAATATGTCTTTTCTAGGTGTTTCCATGGTGTGCATTCTGGTTTGGGTTATAAATTTGCATCAAACCATTAATACTTTTAAAATCATTTTATATATCTATATGTGCTTAAATATAATTAACATGGATGATGTTGGGAAAATGGCAGTTAATTTGAGTTTTAAACTTCAAATCACATAGGCCATGGATAACTCAATAGTGAGACACTAGTTGGTTTCTCTTTTCCAGAGGCAGAGGTCTTCTACTGGCTATTTGTCTTAGAAGAGTTTACTTTAGGAGACATTCTAATTTCAATTCCAACTTTGACACTTTCTAATATGGGTCTTTGGTAAAATTACTTAGACTTTTTTAATCTTAGCTCCTGCAAACTCTAAAATAAAGATAGTAAATATTTCCTAGCATTATTGTGAAGACTAAATGAGATACTGTATATAAACCTTATAACAAACAGTACCTGGAACTTAGCAATTATTCAAAAGGAGTTAATACTTTTTGCTTATTCATATCAGTGGTTTGGACCAGCATCAACATCACCTGGAAACTTGTTAGAAATGCAAATTCTTGTGACTAAATCTAGACCTACTAAATCATAAACTCTGAGGGTAAAGCCGAGCAATATACGTTTTAATAAGCCCTCCAAATAATTCTGGTACACTCTAAAGTTTAAGAACCACTTCCTTATGCAAATGGTTTAACATTTCTGGATTTCTGTTATCCAATCTGTGATCAACATGTGATGTTCAGAAACTATTCCTCTTCTTTTGAAAAAAAATTCTAATTTTCCATTATGGAAATCACCTCATCTATTCTCAATTTTGTGATTAAATGGTCCCATCCTAGTTTTAGAGTGGAATCATGTCCTTGAATTAAGCCACTCAATATATCCCACCCTCCAGGCCACAGTGATTACTTCAGGTATGGACATGTGAGTTGATTGAGGTCGAGCAAAGTCATGTCTAGGAGTTGGACTGGAGTGTTGGAAAGATAGAGGCTCTCCACCTTTGGAGTTTCTAGCAGGAGGATGCAAACCTGAAGTTACTATAAAATCATAATCTCTCACAAAATAGGGCCAAAACAGAGAACTTCAGAGTCAAAAGATACACACAAAATAATTCTTGATGACATGGATTAAATCTTCAGATTAATGCATGAGAGTCTTCCCCTGTATTTTCAGATACAAAAAAAAATTAGACCTCTTATTATCTGTTACCATTTCTTGAACATTTTTTCTTCTTAAAATAAACTGTATCCTCTAAAACGAGCCTGATTAATAAATGATTTCATGAGCTTTTTGTAAATAAAATAAATCAATATATATAAGACTGTGTAAGGGTACATTATCTGAGAAGCAGATACTAAAATGGGATTAGACAAGATGGTGGAGTAAAAGGACTAGAGCTCACCTTCTCTCATGAAAACAGCAAAATTACAACCACCTGTTGAACAACCACCAAGAGAATAGACTGGTAACTACCAAAAATGATATCATACACCAAAAGACAAAGAAGAAACGATATCAAGATGGTAGGGGGGGCACCTATGTGATATAGGAAATCACATACCCACCTGGTGGGCAACTCAGAGACTAGAAGGGCTCACCCACAGGAGTGAGAGTTTGGGGCCCCATGTCAAGTTCCCACACTTGAGGGTCTGGCATTGAAGGAAGAGTCCCCAGAGCATTTGGCACTGAGGGACAGCAGGGCTTGTGCCCAGGAGCTTCACAGAACTGGGGGAAACAGAGACCCCACTCTTGAAGGGTTTCATGTGTGCTGGGTCCCAGGACAAAGCAGAGACTGTAAGAGTCTGGGTCAGATGTGCCTGTGGTTCTTGGAGGACTTCCTGGGAAAATGGGGGGGTGACTGTGATTTGTTGTGGGGGAAGGACATTGGAGGTAGAGGTCTTGGGGGTAATCATCAGCATGAACTCTACAGGAGGTGGCCAGTTTGGAAAAATCTGGCACCACCCATCAGGGCTGGGAAGCCCCAGGCCAAGCAACAAACTGAATGGGAACATAGTCCCACCATTATCAAACAGGCTGCCTAAAAACCTCCTAGGCACATAACATCTCTAATCACACCCAGAGACAAAGCCCAAAACACTAGAGGGATAAGAATCAGCTCCACTTACCAGTGGGCAGGTACCAGTCCCTCCGATAAGGAAGCCTGCAGCAAGCCCCTGTGTCAACTCAAGCCACAAGGGAAGCAAGAGAGGATACAACCTTATCCCCTGCAATAAGGAAACCATACCCCCCCAAAAAAATGTATACAGAATGAAAAGGCAGAAAATAATGACCGAGATAAAGGAGCAAGATGGGAAAATAAAACAGAAAAACAGATAAATGATCTAGAGATTAGCAATCTCCATGAAAAAAAGCTTTAGATTAATGGCAGTAAAGTTGATTCAAGATCTTGGAAATAAATTGGAAGCAAAGATCAATAAATTACCAAAAAATGCACAAAGAAATAGAAGATTTAAAGATTAAGCAAGCAGAGGTGCAAAATATAATAACTGAAGCCAAAAATTCACTAGAAGAAACCAAGAGCAGAATATAATAGACAGAAGAACAAATAAGCAAGGTGGAAGATGGACTGGTGGAAAAGAGAAAAAAAAAAGGAAATGACAATCTAAGAGAGCTCTGGGGCAACTCTAAATGCACTAACATCCACATTATAGGATTGCCAGAAGGAAAAAAGAGAGAGAATCGGCCGGAGAAAAATTTGAAGAGATAATAGCCAAAAACTTCTAACATGGTAAAGGAATCATTTACTCAGATCCAGGTGAATACCATATAAAATAAACCAAAGAAGAACACTCTGAGGCACATATTAATCAAACTGAGTGAAATTAAAAACAGAGAAAATATTGAAATTACCTAGGGAAGAGAAACAAATAACACATAAAGAAAGCCCAGTAAGGTTATTAGCTGATTTTTCAGCAGAAACCCTGCAGGCTGGAAGGGAGTAGAACAATATAGTTAAAGTAATGAAAAGAAAAAAAACCCTCCAACCAAGATTTCTCTACACAGCAATTCTCTAATTTAGTTTTGAAGGAGAAATCAAAAGCTTTACAGATAAGCAAAAGCTAAGAGAATTCAGAACCACTATACCAGCTTTACAACAAGTACTAAAGGAATTTCTCTAGGTGGAAAAGAAAAGGCCACAACTAGAACAAAATATTACAAATAACAAGGCTCAACAGTAAATGCAAACTTATAATAAAGGTAGGAAATCATCTATGTGCAAATATGCTACCAAAATTAGAAATTATGAGAAGAGGAGGGTACAAAAGCAGGATGTTGGGGATGCATTTGCAATTAAGAGACCAGCAACTTAAAACAATAGGAGTCTATAGACTCCTATATCAAAACTTCATGGTAACTGAAAACCAGAAATCTACAACAGATACACATACAAATAAGAAAAAATGCAAACACAGCACTAAAGGTAGTCATCAAACCACAAGAGATGAGAACAAGAAAAGAAGGGAAGAAAAAAGACCAACAAAAACAAATCCAAAACAATTAACAGAATGGCAATAAGAGCATATATATCAATAATTACCTTAAAAAATTGGCTAAATGCCCCAACCAGAAGATATAGACTGGCTGAATGGAGACAAAAACAAGACCCATATATATGCTGTCTTCAAGATACCCACTTCAATTCTAGTGGGTCTAGTCAGTCTATACCAACTGAAAGTGAGAGAATGGAAGAAAATATTCCATTCCATGCAAATGGAAATCAAAAGAAAGCTGAAGTAGAAAAATTCATATCAGACAAAATAGACCTTAAAATATAAATGTTATAAAAGACCGAGAAGCACATTACATAATGATGAAAAGGATCAATCCAAGATGAAGGTGTAACAATTGTAAATATACATGCACCCAACATAGGATCACCTCAGTGTATAAGGAAACTGCTAACAGCCTTAAAAGGAGAAATTGACAACAACACACAATAATAGTGGGGGACTTTACACCCCATTTATAGCAATGGACATATCATTCAGAAATAAAATCAAGAAGGAAACAGAGGCCTTAAATGATGTATTAAACCAAATGGACTTAATGAATATTTATAGAATATTCCATCCCAAAGCAGCAAAATACACATTCTTTTCAGGTATATATGGAACATCCTCCAAGATAGATCATATTCTGGGCCACAAAACAAGCCTCAGTAAATTTAAGAAAATTGAAATCATATCAAGTATCTTTTCCAAATACGGCACTGTAAGACTAGAAAAAAAACTGCAAAAAAAACACAAACACATGGAGACTTAACAACAAATGCATCACTGAAGAAATCAAAACGTGAATTAAAAAATATCTGGAAACAAATGACAACAAAGACACAGCAATCCAAAACCTATGGGATGCAGCAAAAGCAGCTCTAACAGGGAAGTTTATAGGAATACAAGTCTACCTCAGGACAAGAAAAAGCTCATATAAACAACCTAACTTTACACCTAAAGCAACTAGAGAAATAAGAACAGACAAAACCCAAAGTTAGCAGAAGTAAAGAAATAAAGATCAGAGCAGAAATAAATGAAATAAAATGAAGAAAACCATAGAAAAGATCAATGAAAATAAAAGCTGATTCTTTGAAAAGATCAATAAAATTGATAAACCCTTAGCCAGACTCAACGAGAAAAAAACAAAGAGAGGACTAAAATCAGTAAAATTAGAAATGAGAAATTACAACAGACAGCACAGAAATACAAAGGATCATAAGACACTACTACAAGCAACTATATGTCAATAAAATGGACAACCTAGAAATAATGGACATTTTTTAAGAAAGTACAGTCTTCCCAGACTGAATCCAGAAGAAACAGAAAATATGAATGGACCAGTCACAAGTACTGAAATTGAATATGTGATTTAAAGTTTTCCAACAAACAAAAGTCTAGGACCAGATGGCTTCACAAGTGAATTCTATCAAAAATTAAGGGAAGAGTTAACACCTAGCCTTCTGAAAATAATACAAAAAATTTTAGAGGAAGGAAAACTCCCAATCTCATTCTATGAGGAAACAAACACCCTGACACCAAAATGAGACAAAGTTACCACAAAAAAAGAAAATCACAGGCCAATATCACTGATGAACATAGATGCAAAAGTACTCAACAAAATACTAGCAAATCGAATCCAACTATATTAAGAAGGATCATACACTGTGATTAAGTGAGATTTATCCCAGGGATGTAAGAATTTTTCAAATCTGCAAATCAATCAGTGAGATACACCATATTAATAAACTGAAGAATAAAAACCATATGATCATCTCAATAGATGCAGGAAACACATTTGAAAAAATCTGACAGCCATTTCTGATAAAAATTCTCCAGAGAGTGGGCATAGAGGGGAAACTACTTAAACATAATGAAACCCATATATGACAAACCCATAGCTAACATCATTTATCAATGGTGAAAAACTGGAAGCATTTTCACCAAAATTAGGAACAGGACGAGGATGTCCCCTTTCACTATTGTTATTCAATACAGTTTTGGCAGTCCTAGCCACAGCATTCAGAGAACAAGAAATAAAAAAAAAAAAATCTATCCAGAGAAACCATGACTCAAAAAGAGGCATGTAGTCCAATGTTCGTTGCAGCACTATATATGATAGCCAAGACATGGAAACAACCTAAATGTCCATCAACAGAAGAGTAGATAAAGAAGATGTGGTACATATACACAATGGAATATTACTCAGCCATCAAAAGGAAAGAAATAATGGCATTTGTAGCAACATGGATAGACCTAGAAATTATCATGCTAAGTGAAGTTAGTTAGACAGTGAGACACTAACATCATATGCCATCACTTACATGTGGAATCTTAAAAAAAGGACAAAATGAACTTCTTTGCAGAACAGATACTGACTCACAGACTTTGAAAAACTTATGGTTTCCAAATGAGACAGGTTGGGAGTGGGGGCATGTGCTGGGGTTTGGGATGGAAATGCTATAAAATTGGCTTGTGATGATTGTTGTACAACTACAAATGTAATAAAATTCATTGAGTAATAAAAATTTATATAAAAAAAGAAATAAAAGGAACCGAAATTGGAAAGAAATAGTCAAACTATCACTCTTCACAGATGACAAGATACTATACTTAAAAAATCCTGAGGACACTACCAGGAAACAGCTAGAACTCATCAATGAACTTGGTAAAGTTACAGGATACAAAATTAATATGCAGAAACCAACTGCATTTCTATACACTAACAATGAAAGATCAGAAACAGAAATTAGGGAAACAATCTCATTTACCATAGCAACAAAAAGAATAAAATAACCTAGGAATAAACCTATCTAAGGAGTCAGAAAATCTGTAGTCTGAAAACTATAAGAAGCTGATGAAAGAAATCAGAGATGACACAAACAAATGGAAAGATATACCGTGCTCCTCAGTATTGTCAAAATGACTATACTATCCAAGGCAATTACAGATTCAGTGTAATCCCTATCGAAGTACCAATGGCAGTGTTGATAGAACTAGAACAAAATATATTAAAGTTTATTTGGAAATGCAAAAGACCCAGAATAGCCAAAGCAATCCTGAGAATGAAAAATGGAGCTGGAGGAATCAGATTCCCTGGCTTCAGACTATACTACAAAGCTATAATCATCAAAACCATATGGTACTGGCATGAAAACAGAAATATGGGTCAGTGGAACAGGTAAGAAAGCCCAGAATTTGAGCCATGTACCTATGGTCAACTAATCTAATGACAAAGGAAGCAAGAATATACAATGGAGAAAAGACAGTCCCTTCAGTAAATGGTGCTGGGAAAACTGGACAGCTACATGTACAAGAATGAAATTAGAACATTAACACCACACACACACACACACACATACATACACACACACACACACACAAAACTGAAAATGGATTAAAGACCTAAATATAATAGCAGATACTATAAAACTCAGAGGAAAACGTAGGCTGAACACTCACTGACATAAACCTCAGGAATATCTTCTCAAATCCACCTCCTAGGGAAATGACAATAAAAACAAAAGTAAACAAATGGACCTAATTAAATTTAAAACTTTTTGCACAGCAAAGGAGACCCTAAACAAAATAAAAGGAAAACCCACAGAATGGGAGACTATATTTGCAAATGAAGCAACTAACAAGGGGTTAATCTCCAAAATATGTAAATGCCTCTTGCAAATCAATATCAAAAAACAAAAAAAATCAAAAATGGGCAGCAGATCTAAATGAATAAAATTTCCAAGGAAGACATACAAATGGCCAAGAAACTCATGACAACATGTTCAAAAATCACTATTAGATAAATGAAAATCAAAGCTACTATGAAATATACCACCTTTCACTAGCCAGAATGGCCATCATCAAAGTGTCTACAAACAATAAATGCTGGAGAAGGTGTGGGGAAAAGGGAACCCTCTTACACTGTTGGTGGGAATGTGACTTGGTGCAAGCGCTGTGGAGAACAGTATGGAGAGTCCTCAATAAAACTAAAAATAGAATTACCGTATGATCCAGCAATCCCACTCGTGGGCATCTATCTGAAAAATAATGTGACCCAAAAAGATACAAGCACCCCATTGTTCATTTTAGCACTAAGTACGATAGCCAAGACATGGAAGCAACCTAAATATCCATTGACAGAGGAGTAGATAAAGAAGATGTATCACATATATATGGTGGAATATTATTCAGCCATGAGAAAGAATGATTACAGCAGCATGGATGGACCTGGAAATTATTGTGCTAAGTGAAGTTAGTCAAACAATGAGACACAAATACCATATGCTTTCACTTATATGTGGAATCTAAAAATAGGATATACCGAAGTTGTCTGTAGAACAGAAACAGAATCACAGACTTTAAAAAACTATAGCTATCAAAGAAGACAGATTGTAGGGTGAAGGGATGGACCTGGAGTTTGGGTTGGAAATGTTCTAAAATTAGGTTGTGATGATAGTTGTAATATAATAAAATTCATTGAATTAAAAAATAAAATGGGATTTGATATGCAAGATATTTATTAGAGGAATGACTATAAGGGAAAATGAGTAAGGAGTGAATGGTACCTGGGAGAGCCATCAGAATGTAGTGCAATTCTGACCCTTGTGAAGGAGGGAGGGAAGGAAGAAGGGTGGAGAGAAGAGTTTTAGACTACAGCACGTTTCTAAGAGAGCCCTTGAGCCAAAGCCAATCACTAGAGGAGTTCTCATCTCCAAGGAATGGACCCACCTCAATAGCCAACTAATCAGTTGCTGGTTAGCAGCTCGTAGGAAATCTGACCTTTATGAGAAGGCAGTGATGGAGCTGAGGCTCAGATCAATCATTCTCCTCATGGACTAATCTGAGGGACATTTTTGTGACCATGACATTTTCTTTGGGCAGTGTCTACAGTTAGCAGGGTTTCAATAAATTCTTATGACTCTTCTTAATCTGTCCTTCTGAAAGAAAAACAAACATCCTCAAAACTCTTGCCCCCTCTATACTTTGTTCTAAGTATGAGTGCATCCTCGATCTCTTCCAGCAGTCACATATTCTAAACACTGCAGACTAATAAAACAAGCTCCTGGTCCAGCAGGGAGCAAGCATTCAGCTAATCAGGTGTTGGAAAAGGCCACTCAGGTGATCTCTTTAATGTATAACTGCCAGGCATACTGAATTTGTCACTATTACACTTGGATTAAAATCAGCAAATGTTAGTTGAGAGCATAGGGCATTCCATCTCTTATTCTAATGGAGTGTAATTTTCAAACACCCTAACCCCAGTTTACCTTCCTATGAGTTTGGAATTAATAGTTGTGTATCAAGTTGAATGACTTTTAGGGCTAGAAAATTCAATTACAAATTCCTGGAAATCCACAGGCAGCAAAATTCATCCAGGTCATTTCATTTTCTATGATTCTTTTTCATCTTTGATTGAAGAATTGAAGATTAGTAGCAACCAGGTGAACTGAAAATATCTGAATTTTTTAAAATTGCTTCATGAAATTTCTGAGTTATATAAAGTGTTAAATGTATAAGTGTATTAATATTTGGGGGGTCTTCCTCCAGTGACTCATCCCCAGTGGTTAGAACCTTTCCCATAGCATATCTTCACTTTTAAGTTCTCTGAGACTTGGTTATTATATATGTATCTATGTATGTATATGCTTTTATATGTGATTTATAATGCATTAATTGCTGCACAGCAAAGCGATTCGGTGATACACACACACACACACACACACACACACACACATATATGTATGTGTATGTATACATATATGTATACGCACATTCTTTTTGGAAATATTCTTTTCCATTATGGTTTATCACAGGATATGGAATGTAGTTCCCTGTACGATACAGTAGGGCCTTGTTTATTCTATACATAATAACTTAAATCTGCCAATCTAAGCCTCCCATTCCATTCCTCCTCCAACCCCTTGGCAACCAAAAATCTGTTCTCTATGTCTATGATTCTGTTTCATAGATAGATTCATTTGTGCCATATTTTAGATTCCACATATAAGTGATATCATGTGGTATTTGTCTTTCTCTTTCTGACATAGTTTGATAATCTCTAGTTACATCCATGTTGCTGCAAGTGGCATTATTTCATTCTTTTTTATGGCTGGGTAGAATTCTCCTGTATATATGTACCACATCCTCAAATTACATTCATCTTTCAGTGGGCATTTAGGTTGTTTCCATGTCTTGACTATTGTGAATATTGTTACTATGAACTTAGGAATGTAGGTATGTTTTTGAATTATGGTTTTATCTGGATATATGCTCAGGAGTGGGTTTGCTGAATTATATAGTAATTCTTCCTTCTGAAGAACCTCTATATTGTTTTCTATACCGGTTGTACCAACTTATATTCCCACCAACAGTGTAGGAGGGTTCTCTTTTCTGTACACCCTCTACAGAATTTTTTTTATAGATTTCTTAATGATGGTCCTTCTGACCAGTATGAGGTGGTACTTCATTGCAGTTTTTTTTTTTTTTTTAAGGCTGCCCCTTCAGCATATCGATGCAGCATATCAAATCAGAGCTGTAACTGAGGTCTATGCCACAGCCACGACCACACCAAATCTGAGCTGCATCTGAGACCTCTGCCTAAGCTTGTGGCAATGCCAGATCCTTAACCCACTGAACAAGGCCAGGGATCAGTCCTGCATGCTTGCATGGGCAGTGTTACATTCTTAACGCACTGGGCTATAATGGGAACTCTCCTCATTGTAATTTTGATTTTCATTTTTCTAATAATCAGTGATGTTGAACTGCTTTTCATGTGCCTATTGACCCTCTGTATTTCTTTTTTTTTTTTTTTTTGGAAAACTGTCTGTTTACATCTTGTGCCCATTTTTATTTGTGCTGTGTTTTAATCATTGTTGTGTGAGCTGTTTATTTATTTTGGAAATTAAGCCCTGTCAGTCACATCATTTACAAATATTTTCTCTCATTCCATAGGTTATCTGTTCATTTAGTTTATGGTTTCCTTTGCTGTGAAAAAGATTGTAATTTTGATTAGGTCCTATTTGTTTATTTTTTATTTTATTTTATTTTATTTTTTTTTAATTTCCATTGCTTGGGAGACTGACCTAGGAAAAGGTATGATTTATGTCAGAGAATGCTTTGCCTATGATCTATTGTAGGAATTTTATAGTGTCATGTCTTTCATTTGTTTTTAGGCCATTTTGAGTTTATTTCTGCGTGTGGTCTGAGGGTGTGTTCTAACTTCAGTGATTTACATGGGGCTGTCCAACTTGAGCACTGATTTTGAAACCCCTCTTTAAAACTCTGTAATTGTTTCAGGTTGGAAGTGAGGCAATCCAATTACCTTTCCTTTGCTCTCTTTATAATCTTCTGACTCATTTTTTGGAGTTTTTAACTCACTCAGTCTCACTTTGTCATTACTCAGATCCAATCATGTTATAAATGACACAACTCTGCTTGTGGTGAATGCTAAAATTTCCTGCACAGCAAACTGGAATAGGCTGAAATGAGAGCAATGTCTTCATACAGCCCTAAAGGAGAGGGGCTTGGGTATCCTAGACCAGGACACTGGTATTGGAAATTGTATTCCAGAGGACAGTGACTAAAGCTGGATTCAAGCATGAGGCAGTATTTGGCTGAGAAAGGCTTAGTAGAGAAAAGCCAAGTCTGAGCCCATCAGATCCTGGAAAACCAAGAAGCAACACTAAGGCCATAGGTCCTAAAGCAAGACGGAATAGGGTATTTGGAGCCAAGGGTCCACAGAAGCATGGAGACAAAGTTTAGACAGGCAGTAGATGAGGTACAAACAAGCAGGATCTAGGAAGATCGCTATGATTCACTTAGGGTATCTTTAGCTCATCACTCACTATTCATTGGTAATTCAACGGCACCTGAGTATTTGGGTTGCCTTAAAGGATGAGAGAAAGTTAGGTGTACAACAGAGGTGCTATCCCCAAATTAAGCCTTTAAGTCCAAATGGTTCAAGACAAATTCAAGTTCCATATCAACTTGTTAATTTCAAGACTTTAAATCTCAGGGAAATGAAGAAAGATAACAGTTTTGAAGTTCCTGGGCAGATATAATTTTGTTTTTAATTGAAAATCTTAATGTTATCAAAGGGGATCATGCAAAAATTATTACAGAGCTTTCTAGAAGCAAAACTACTCTGAAGCAGGCAGGGAGTGCTTACTTTTGACTCTTCCTAGGCTGTGTAATGGAATGGTTGAGAGCATGAATTCTGGAGCTAATTCACCTCACTTTGAATCTCAGTCTTGCTAATTACTAACTATGCATGTCTTTGAGAAAGATGTCTAACCTCTTTATGCCCCAGTTTCTGCATCTGAAAACTGAGAATAATAGCAATACCTATGCTATAGGGATGTTGTAAGGATTAAATAAGTGAATACAAGTAAAGTTTTGGATCAGAGCCCTGCCCTCATGGAATTCCCTTCTGATATTATTTCAGTACATCTGTGTCTTTTAGCAATTCTAGGCTTGTTGAAGTTTCTTCCAGATGTGGTTTAGACATTCAGAGACCAAACAGAATCATAGACTAGCAAATTGGCATGAATCTTCAGAATAGTGTATTAAAATCCTTTATTTTATGAATGGAGCCATAAAGGCCAAAAGAATTTAAATGCTTTGCCTGAAGTTCACACTTAGTTGATGCAGACTAAAACCCAGATTACCTGTTTGGTATTTGGGCTGTAGCACAATCATCACCCTTTATCCAGCCTCATCCCTGCCTCCTCTAGCAAGTCTGCAAACCATCTTTGTGTTCTTTGCTTACGGGTGGGTCTCAGGGTTGTGTTAAAAATTTCAGAGACACTTGTACTTGATGACAGGATATAGAATGCTTAGATTAATCAAAACTTGGTTACTACACAGCATTTCAGTCTCTCACAGGCTGCATTTGTCTATCATACATTTATATCAGCACATATCTCATGGCCATTTATTCTGCCTTGAGGCCAAGCTTCCATCACAGTCTTATTCAGCCCTGCTTCAATGCAATTTCAGCATATCTCTGGAATGTCCAATACGTGGCATGTACTTCTTGTATCCCGTCTGCTATATTTTGGCTGATGCATTTACTTGTTAACATTTCTTCCATGAACACATATACATCTAATACATACTCCTTAAATGCAGTTCATATTTTACAAAATCTGTGCTTTGTCAATGAAATACAAGGTATCAGTAATGGATTTATCCATTTATTTATAAAAAATTAATAAAAACCAGGTGCTTTGTTGGGAATAGAGAATGTAAAGATGGAGAGAATTATTCTTTTCTCTCAAAGAATTCACAGTCTAATAGGGAGAGACAAATAAGCACATATTTACAGTCTGATGTAATAAATGCTAAAGGAGCTATGGGAACACAGGGGAAGGAGAAACTAATGGTACAAGTAGGGAAATCTTCATGGAGGAGGAGTCACTGAGTGTGAGACCTGGAGACTAATGGGATTGTCCAGGCAGGGAGGACAGAGCAAGGAGACATTTTACTTAGAGAAAACAGCATATACAATCACATATGTGTGCAGAATGGAATGGCATACTTGGGAGACTGTGAATTGCATGGAGTTTGAGTCTAGGTTTAAAGTAGAGTTTGAGCCCTGGGGCAGTAAGAGTTAAGACTGTAGATGGGACCTAAAGGTGTTCACCAAAGAGTTGGACTTTATTTCAGCCAACAGGGAAGCTTTGAAGGAATTCAAATCAGCGAATGATTAGTGAATTTAGATCTGGAAGGAGCGGAGAAAAATGTGTTCAGCTGTGGAGCAATAAGGGGCTTGGAGATCTGGTGGGAAGCTCTTGGATTGGAATGAAAAGTATATGTGAGACAAACGGAATAGAAGCTGCTAACTGACCACCATAAGTCATATAGAATCCAGGTTTTGAGTTTCATGTTGCTTGTACAATGGAAACTCATATCTAAAAAAATTCAAGTTAGTTGCCGTATGATCCAATTCACATTAAAATCTGGATTTCCATAAATTTTTGAAACAGAGGATATGCAAACAGTTGGCTGGAGTTAGTAACAGTTGTTTCCTATAGATGAGGCCTGTGTTCCTAGGTATTGCAGTCCTCAGGTATCCCTCTTTAATACTGTCATACTGGAGAATAGTGTCAATAGCCACATACTGTTGGATATTTACATCTCCTAAGGGCATTTCCGTAAACATAGTCTCTCCTCAACCTGCAGCCAGTTGTAGTTCTCATTGGAATTCACTTTCTGGTGGACTGGGGCATGGGTCTCCCATATCATTTCCTTGGGATCTCCTGATTTCACAGGCATGTTTGAATTCAGTTTTCTTAATTGTGGCTTGATTCTAATGCTAGCGTGATTTGGTGTTGCATGTAAGGGACCTTCCTTAAAAATAAATTATTGAGGTTTCCCCAGTGTGTAGCAAATTAAATAATGGAATGTCTTTGCAATAGACC
Organism: Catagonus wagneri; assembly: GCA_004024745.2. Lineage (NCBI taxonomy): Eukaryota > Metazoa > Chordata > Mammalia > Artiodactyla > Tayassuidae > Catagonus > Catagonus wagneri. The sequence goes on from PVHT020000022.1 coordinate 11,454,052, forward strand.
AGTCACAGATATAGGCTCCACGAAGGATACTAAAGATACAAGACTGATTACTAGCCTTTTCAGAAATTAATCTATTTAGAAGCCATTTCCAATCAGCAAGCTGAACTATCTCCTATTCATAAGTTATGCCACTCTTGATACTTGATGCATGCTTTCTAACCAGTAGAGTACCATTTAGTGCACTGAAACAGCTACCTTATTAATGGTACCCCAAGGCCTGAAAAAAAATTTGCTACAGCTGTCAAAGGAGCAGAATCTGTAAGCAGAGAGCATCATCTGAACTGGATCACTGCAGTCTATTCATACCTGGACCCTGACTGTTTGCTGCAGGGTACTAGGGCATTTGCTGCAAATGGGAGGATTCCTTTGAGCCCCAGGGAATTTTGAGAAGCAAACAGATTGCCCCTGTGAACAAGATCAGAATTGCTAAATTTTAAAAAAATGTTATTTATTCTGCTTCTAAATTATAACTTTTGAAGATAGCAACACTGTTGCTGGTGCCTTGTTTTTCTTAATGTTCTGCAAATTTATACATCTTCTGAGATTGGAAATACTCTCATTAGCAATAAGAATAAATTATAGCAATAAACATATAGTGACCTAATAAGAAAAGTGATAATCTCTTTAAATATCACATGATATCATTTAATTTACATTTAAAAGGCAGTTAGTATGAGTAATTATAAGTTAATTAAGCATTGATTGCTCTAAGAGCTCTATTGTGATTTAGGATCTATACAGTGTAAAATAAATCCAACTGATATGAAATAAACTTAAAATGACATTGTTAACTACTGTGTAATTACATTTTATGGTTATTAAATGTGACTTAACAAGCTAAATGTTTATGGTAAACTAGTCAAATGTTATGGTTAAACATCAACATTAGTTTCTTAGCACCTACTCTTAGATATATTACTAAGTGCTTATACTTGCCTAAGTTGTTTTTTTTTTAACTATCACTTTACACTTAGTTCTCTGTGGGTATTGCAGATTCGCTGTATCCTGTGTATCATTTGCACTGTGCCTGTCGAAATTCTCAAATATAGTCAATAGTAAATTACTTTGCAGTAAGGATTCTCCACTTACTTTGCTTAAAATGTTCCTTTCAAGCACTTATGTCTTATTTGAAAGTTATGTTTATGAATTATGTAGTCACCTGATTCATCACTTCTCTCTTGCCTCTTACAGAAGAGTGCCATCAAGCAAATATAAACTAAATCCAAATGAAATTCATTCAGTCTCTCTCTCTGGGTATCCATTGGAATAGTAAATGCATTTTTGAGAAGGTTTCTACTTTTGAAAGAAAACATAACATTTGCTTACTTAGAACAATGTAACTTTTCAGAAATTTCTTTAAGAATATTCCGGACTTTGCCATGGTAACTTTTCATTCATATTCACCCTTCCATCCATCCATCTATTTATCCATCCATTCACCTATCCAATCACATGGCTATTTATTCATTAAGACATCATGGACAGTTCTTCCTAAGATTGTGAATAAATTTGGTGTTTGGTCTCCTTTTCTGGAAACCCAACTCTGTCAGTGCTGGAGGCTAGGTAGGTATGTTGATGGAACTCAGAATAAATTGTTCCTACACCTTATTTATGAAATATGGGGCCCTTGATTGTCATCACCCCCATCTTCTGCTGCACAAAAGCAGTAGTTCCAACCTGATTTGAGAGTTTTGCCTCCTCCACGCTGCTTCCTGAGTAATTACAATGAGAATGATCTTACTTAGATAAATAGAGTAAGAAAAATAAATGAGACAAGGGCCTAAAGTTCTATAAATGGAGTGATATTATAGGATTGAGTTGTACATCTATCTCAAAAAATCCCTCACAATAACACTACCATCAAAAAAAAACTATTGTTGAGAAGACACTCCTAGACTCAGTCTCTTCTAGGATTCAGAAGACAAAATATACATGAGAAATGAGTTGGCATTTACTCTTTTAATTGAGCCTATAGCGCATATCTGGAACTGTGTCTATATCTACTATGTTTTTAATTTAAATTTCAATCCCTGCAACAACCTTTTTTTGTAGGGGTTATTATTATTTTCATTTTACAAATGAGTAGCCTGAGGTTTGGAGCAGTTAACTTGCCTAAGATGACACAACATTAAATTTCAGTATCTGTGCTTAAACCTTGTCCTGTTTCCATCAAAAACCTTTCCTCTTTATTATCCTGACTCCTGTTTTGAATGTCTATGCCCATAAACTTTAAGATTTACATCTCTTTTTTCAAAAACCAATGTTTTTGGAAAGTACTGTTCAAATCAAATAGTAATAAAACATAATATTTTAAATGCACTTTCATTGAGAGAAAGAATGTTAAAGGAATCCTAAAATTACATCTATTGTGAGGAAAGAGTTCATTTGTTGATGCATAAAATCATTTTTTAATTTATTTTTTCCTTCACCCCAAATTTTATGGCCCCGGTTTTCTAAAACTGGAATATATATATCTAAAGGCCTCAGTATGGAGTATATTATTTTAGAAACCTCTAATATAAAATTTATCTGATGTTTTCTTTTATCTTTATTTTAACTAGATTACCAGTTTATCACAAAAACTATTAAAAGATATGAATGAACAGCTAGATGAGAAGGGAGGGGGCAAATATGAATAGAGGATTACGAGGTATCTGATGTTTTATAATAATTCACGGGCATATAGAATGTGAGAATAGTGCTCGCTTCGGCAGCACATATACTAGAATGTGAGGATAATTGACTCATTAAACTGATAATATTTGAGCTATTTATGATAAGTTAATATTCTAGGCATTTTACATATTATTTCTGTCCTTATAACATATTGTGAGGTAGAATATATAATTTCTGTTTCCTTAGGTGGAAACTGAAACTCAGAGAAATAGTCCCATAGTCACTAGGTAATTAAAGGATACAGCTGGATTTATTGTTATGTCTGTCTCAACTGAACAAGTCTGTTCCTCCACACCGATTGTTTCTATAATATAGTTTATAAGGGCTAGTAAGAGAGACAGAAACTAATTTATTGAGGCTTATGTAATGTGAGGTACTTCAAGTATCTCAGTGATTCTAAAATGTTAATATTTTCTTATTTTAATATTTCCAAACTTGGAGTGCATCTTTTAATCAATAGCATCTTAGTACCACAGTTTAACTAGTAGTGGTTTTTCTGTCTTTAATCATACATTGAGTGATGATGCCTCTTATTACGGATGACATCTTAATTCAGTAAAATATGGAAATACATGTTTATTAAATATAATGCAATTGTTTATAGTTAATGGTAGATTACTTGTCCTGTCCTGTTTTAAACTCTACATTTTATCTGAATGCACACCAAGCATTGCTTTTCCAAGGGATTTATCTTTGTAACCCCTCCCTACCTACTCATTCATCCCACCAGATTCTTCTTCTAGATGATGATGTTTAGTTTGACAGCTGGATTTCTGAAAGGGAAGCCTTTTAACACTAAAATGTTAGGCTGAAATGAAACATTAAATTGTATGGAAATATTGTCACGTCTCTTGAATGTTATCAGCTGTTGATATTATACTATAATATGTGGGAAAAATTGGATATTTATTTGCTGATCCATTGCTATAGTCTCCAATTCATTTGTCTATAATTCATCTTCTTATGTGTTATATCTTTCCAAACCAACTTCCCAAGTTGATAGGACCTCTGTGTGCTTAGGATTTTCCAGTTATATCTCCCTTCCTGCAAACTCAAATCTAATCCACTCTTCCTGTTTTCAAAAACCTCCGTAGTCACTTCTTCTACCTACCATTTTTATTTTCCACTACTCTCCAACACAGTCTCAACAATTTTCCCTTTTCTATCTTCCTATCAAAATATTTTAAGATTGTAAGTCAAATCTTGGCTCTGTAACTTTCTAGCTCTCTACATTTGTACAATCACTTAATCTTTTGGAATCTTTGGATTCTTTATCTGTAAAAGTGGGAGAGAGGATACAGGACAAGGGTGAGAAGATGCATGAAATATCACTAAGCTAACTTCTAGTTCTGAGCTTTTATTTTCCCCTTTCAGTTCTACATCTTTCATGATGGCCTTCCCCAATCATACTAGCACACGCTAACTTCACTTCTCTGATCTTCTACAGCACTTGAAGCCTGAATTATACAATCTGTTACTGAGATACAAACTCTTTCATATCATTTTCTTTTACTTTATAAAGTTTCACATTAGCTTTCTAAATGGATCATAAGCTTCTCTAGGATAGGAACCCTTGTCCATGATTTCTTTAATGTGTCAAAGTATTTAATATAATAATTTGCTCAGAGAAGCTGCTAACTGCATATTTTTGATAAATTATTGCTTGAGAAAAAGATGGAATTAATGGTTCCACTGTACCAAGCTACATGGGTTGAAACAGTTTTCACACTTATCTAAGCAGATTCTCTTTTCATCTTTTCATTCCCAGACCTAGCACATAGCCAGTGTTCAATAAAGGTTGATTGAAAGAATGAATGGTCTCTTCTTTGAGAGCTTTTATTAGCAACTAGGTTTATTGAGAATAGTTTCATCTCTTATTCCATGCACCAACAAAACACCTTTCAAGTCTGAGCTTTTTATCTAGGCATGTAAATACTCCCTTTCAAAGTACATTAATCTTCATAAGCTTTTATTATTATTGTTATTATTATGCCATGAACTTCAATGCTTTGTTTTCCCTCAGCAGTCTCTGTACCAAGAAGGCACTTGCCCTTGTCTAATCACATCTGCAAGTAAGCAAATATTGGCAAAAACTCATAAAATCTTATTATTCCTTTTGGGTAAATGATGTCAAACTCAGTGGCGACTGTTGCCATTTATAAGTATGAATCACACATTTACATTGCCTCTGGACATCATAAATGGCCTGTCTCATAAAATGTGAGTAAAAACCCTGCTTCCACTCTGTAAGGAGGGTCAGCATGAATAATCAACTCAAAACAAGACTTTAAAAGCATTTGAATGTTAAAGGTTGCTTATCACAGCTCACATCCTAAAAGTAACATGCAATTTTCTCTTACTTAATTTTACTCCATAGATTTTTCGTTGCCTGTAAAAACCACACTGTGTTGCAAGGGAAGCAAAAATGGCTTCTCTGAAGAATAGGAATATCAGTTACAATTATTGACTGAGAACAATAGAGACTGTCTATGTCTATTAAAGGGAATTTATTGCCTGGGTATGGAGGATTCACAAGAACTCTGGGATGTTGGGGATTGGGGATTGAGGCTAAGTAGGAACCAAAAAACTTCAGAAAGTAGGAGCCCTGCAGCTATCTCAATCATCTGAACTGTCTGGTCCAGACATGACTGTAGCCACCGCTAAAATGAATGAACTTAGAAAATTTGCTAATTCTGAGTGACCACTTAAGAGTTCTCCTTTTTTTTCCCTGCAGTTTCTTTTGTGTAAGAGGGTTATTAGGCTGCCTACAAAAGTACACATAGTGGGGAAAAGATAATATCCCAGTAGAAAATCAGGAAGCTATTTTAAAGGAGAATGGCATATTAAGTGGCTTCAAAGTGACAAATATCCACCACAGCAAGTGCTTCATGATACAGGCTTATATTTATTCAGTGCATCATTCATTCAGTCAGTTGACTAATATAATCTGTATCTACTATGTTTGCCTACTGAGCAGAGAGGTTGGCCCCTGACCTTGAAGAGGACCCCTTCTAGCACATAAGAGAAGCCTATAAAGAAATGCCATCTGATTAGGGTCACAATAAGTCATGGATAAAGTGATAAGGAAACTAGGTGAATAGGAGCTAGGAAAGGCAGTGTAGGTGAGGGAAAATAGTATTGACTGTGGAATCATTGGATGTGGGTTTGGTTATCTGTCCTTGTACTCAACAGCTTTGTAACTTTGGGAAGAGTAACTTATTTACAACACTCAGTGACCTCATCTGTAAAATGAAAAAGATAAATGGTCCTCATAGAATTGGGAGAAGTAAATGTGATTGCATATATTTAAGCATTTAGCAATGAGTACCTATTCGATAAGTGCTTGTTGATTCATAATGAAGAAGGTTACTGGTTTTTGACTGCACCAAGAAGGAACTGGAAATAGATCTTGAGGGCATGAGTAGGAATTCCTCTGGGCAGAGGGGAAGGACATTTTGAACACATGCAAAGATGAAGAAGTGATAAGGCCATGGAGATGTCTGGAGAGGTGGTGAGAAGATCAGTAAAGATGGACTGCTGTGAACATTCAGGACAACATTTAAGGAAAGAGAGTGATAGGGAATAGTTGATAAAAGGTATAGTGCAATATTAAAAGTTTGGATTTCACACAGTAATCTGTGCTTTTCAAAATGTGATCCTTATGCTTCTTGCATCAAACCCAATGGGATTACTTCTTAGAAATGCAGCTTCCAAAGTCCCAACCCAGACTTCCTGAATCAGAATCTCTAAGAGTAAGTTGTAGGGAAACTATTGTGTTTACAATCTGCTTAGGTGATTTTAAGACCCCTTACAATGTGAGAACCTCTGTTAAAAGAAAGCTAAGGGATATGTTTAAGGGAGAATAACCATGAGAAAAGGAGAGATTAGGACTCCATATATTGTATTTCTTTTACTTCAGGAATTTGGAGTATTTTATATTCATCCACACAGGATTTTTGATATTGTTGAGTTAAATTTCACACATATGAGACAGATATGGTATCCCAGATTTACTTCTGAGATATACCAAATAGTGATATTCTATTTTTATAACCAAAAATCATACTAGACTATGGAATAATTCTGTGGCAAATAAAGTAGAGCAAGATGGCTGACAATAAAAATGAATGGTTTCTAAAAGCATTTAATACTCAAGGAAATGGAGCTAGGAGAAGATGTATACTTTTGAGAAGGGGATGGGTGGGAGAAGAGAAAAAGAAACAGTATAAATTTTTAGAGTTATGGTAAATGTCACAGTGAATTCAACAGTTTTCTTTGCAGAATTTAGAAAATGAGTGCACATAACTCCAACT
>PVHT020000022.1:11487276-11505450 GCA_004024745.2 Catagonus wagneri
CTGAAAAATCTGCTGATAACGTTATTGGGGTTCCCTTGTATGTCATTTGTTTCTTTTCCCTAGCTGCTTTCAAAATTTTCTCTTTGTCTTTAATTTTGGTCATTTTGATTAATATATGTCTCGGGGTGTTCCTCCTTGGGTTTATTTTATATGGTACTCGTTGCACTTCCTGGACTTGAGTGAGAGGTTCCTTTCCCATATTAGGAAAGTTTTCGGCTATAATCTCCTCGAATATTTTTTCTGTCCCCTTCTCTCTCTCTTCTCCCTCTGGCACCCCTATAATACGGATGTTGGTGCGTTTAACATTATCCCAGAGTTCTCTGAGACTCAACTCATTTCCTTTCAATCTTTTATCTCTTTTCTCTTCTGCATTAATGATTTCCACTAATCTGCCCTCCACCTCACTGATTTGTTCTTCTGCCTCCTGTATTCTACTGTTGGTTGCTTCTAATGAATTTTTTATTTCAGTTATTATATTTTGAATCTTTTCTTGTTTAGTTTTTACAGCTTGTATTTCTTTACTCAGTGTTTCCTGTAAATGATCAATCTTTGCCTCCAGTCTATTTCCAATGCCTTGCATCATCTTCAGCATCAACAGTCTAAAGTCTCTTTCTGGGAGGCTGACAATCTCCTCATCACTGAGCTGTTTTTCTGGGCTTTTCTCTTTCTCTCTTATCTAGTTAGAGTTTTCTGTGTTTTCATTTTTGAAGGTTTTTGGTGTGGTGACCTTTGTGTCAACAATAGAGTTGTAGCCTCTCTTAGTTCAGGTGTTTGCCTCCCCTATGGCTAAAGTTGTTATGGAGGGGGCTTGCTGTAGGCTTCCTGATAGGAAGGAGTGATGCCTGCTCACTGGTAGGTGGGGTTGATTGCTAGCCCTCTGATGGGTGGGGCTTTGTCTCTGGATGAGATTAGAGGCTGGCAGTGTGCCAGAGGGGTCTTTGGGCAGCCTGTTTACTGATGGGTGGGGCTGAGATCCCACCTGAATTGTTGTTTGGCCTGGGGCTTCTCAGCACTGATGGGAGGCACCAGATTTTCCCAGAAATGGCCCCCTCCAGAGAAATACAGGCTGCTGAATATCCCCGAGAACTTCACCTCCAATGCCCTTCCCCCACAACAAGGCACAGTTACCCCTGTTTTCCCAGGAGATCCTCCAGGAATTGCAGTCAGGTTCCACCTGGATTCCTCTAGAGACTGCTTTGCCCTGGGACTCAGTGCACGTGAAAGTCTGTGTGTGCCTTTCAAGAATGGGGTCTCTGTTTCCCCCAGTCCTGTGGAGCTCCTGCACACAAGCCCCACTGGCCTTCAATGCCAGATGCTCCACGGGCTCTTTCTCCCTGTGCCTGATCCCCAGGCGTGGGGATTTGACGTGAGGCTCAGAACTCTCAGTCCTGTACCTGAGTCTCTGTGAGGCAGTTAATTTCCAGTCTTTGGGGCTTCCCACCCGGGAGGTATGGAGTTGCTTCTATCACGTACTCGCCCCTCCTACCTCTTGATGTGGTCTCCGCTTTGTCTTTTGGAGCAGAGTATCTTTTTTTTGGCCGTTTACAGTCCATTTGGTTGAAGGCTGCTCGGCATTTGGTTGTAGTTTTGCTGTTTTTCTGGAGAGAAGTTGAGCTCCAGTCCTTCTATTCCGCCATCTTAATCCAATCTCTGTCTCATTCACTTTTCTCTATGCTTGTTAAAATTCTATCTATTCAACATTGCCAATGCAAAGGCTTGCTTCCTGCCTGAAGTCTCCAGCCTCATTGATCTCATTTTACATCGCTAGCCCTTGTCTACTTCACACAACTTGTCACCTCTATTATTTTAAATTTTTCCCTAAGAATTTCATCCAAGTAGTTTGAAAGATATTCAATAAGAATTATGTCTTTGTAATCATTCCCCACCAGCATTATACAGTTATAACACATAAATTCTTAGTGAATTCATTTAAAATGAGCTTTTGGGAATTCCTTGGTGGCCTAGTAGTTAAAGATTTGGCTTTGTCACTGCCTGGCCTGCCTTCCATCCCTGGCCCAGGAACTTTCACATGCTGTGGATATGGCCAAAAAAAGTGGGGGGAGGGGTTAGTTACTATATGCTAACTGCTTGAGATGCATCAGAAAATAAGGGCTCTGGCTTAATGGAGTATAGAATCCAATGGGAGAATTACTAAATTGTCAATGAATGAGTAAATTTATTTTTGACTTAAGTTTTATAATGAAAATTAATTAAGCCAATGAGATGAAACGAGAAAGGGAGTTATGAGTAAAATTTTAGTTAGAGACTTTTATTTTAAGGGTTGTATTCATATGTTTTTGGAGACTGCCAAATTCAGTATCTACAGGATATTATAGGATACCAAGATGGAGACCCAGGAAAGAGTTGCAGATTGATTCTAAAGGCTGTCTGCTGGCAGAATTCCCTCTTCCTCCAAGGAGGTCAGTCTTTTTTTCTATTAAGGCCTTTACCTGATTAGATGAGGCCTGCCTACATTAGGGAGGATAATCTGCTTTATTCAGAGTCTACTGATTTAAATGTTAATCTCATCTAAAAAATATCCCTTGGGAAAATCTAGAAAAATGTTTGAATAATTGTCTGCATACTACAGGAAGTTCCCTGTTAGTCTAGTAGTTACGATTAAGTACTCTCACTGCTGTGGCCCAGGTTCAGTCCATGGTTTGGAAACTGAGGTCCCACATCAAGCTGCTGCACACTGCTGCCACAAAACAAAAATTAAAAACAAACAACCCAAAAGCTGCATACCATGGCCTATACAATTTGGCATATAAAATTAACCATCACCAAAACTGAGCTGAAGTCTGAAAGATAGATCTGAATAAGTTAAAAGAAAGGAGGGAAGGGTGATTCGAAAAGAGAGAATAGATCCCAAGATATGAAACACAGCATGTGTGTAGATATCTATAAGAATATTATTATTATAAGAATTTAGAAAGTAGAAAATTATGGAGAGAAATTCTGAGGATATTTGTGGGAGCAAGGTCATGGGGGGTCTAAGGTGGCATGTTCAGAAAATTTGACATCATTCTCTAGATAGTAGGGGGATAATGAAGGCTCTCTAGCTGTATCTACATACTGCACAGATTACTTTGACTCCACTGTAGAAAATGGATTTATGAGGGCAAAAATGGGGCTGAAGAAACCAGTTGTAGAAGCACTATAGTAGTTCCCAAGAGTCATGGTTAAAATGGGAACTATGGAGTGGTTGTAATATTAAAGGGGAGTTATATTCAAGAAATATTTGCAAGGTAAAATAAATATAACTTAATGATTATATGGGTAGGGAAGGAGGAGAAAGACTTCCTGATACCTAGCTTGAGTGCTCAAATAGATTTAGACTCTATTACTTGAGATCAGAATATAAGGGGAAGAGGAAGTTTGTGGAGGATAGAGGTGGGGAAGATAAAGCCTTGATACATGTAATGAATTCAGATTCGAATATACTAAGTATGAAGAGCCAAGGAACTTCAAAAGGAGATGAGCAAAAGACTCTTGTGTGTCTTAAGTTCAAAGGAGGTATGGGAACTTAAAATGAAATTATGGGATTCGTCAACATATAGGTAGTAGCATTCTAAAAGAACTTAGTGAAATTGACCAAACATAGCCTGAAGAGAAAAAGATCAGTGAACAAAGGGAAGAGAGGAAGAAATTCATAGAGAGAACTGGAAAGGAATAGTCAGAGAAGTAGAAGGGAGGCAAAGACACAAAGAATCAGAGAAGTCAAGACAAATGACGGAACTAAAGGGAATGAGAGATCAACAAGGTCAACACAGCAGAGACTTCAAGAAAGACAACCATTTTCAAGGGTCATGGTACTCAGTAATTGGAAGCCTTTGCAAACTCAGGCACAATTAGGGTATGGGAATATTGCTGTGGGGTGAACGTGAGTGGGAAGAAAGGAAATTATGACAATGACAATCCTTCAAAAAAACTGACTGAAAAGAAAGAGAAGGAGAAAGACTCAGGTTAAATGGAAGATTGTAATTTTTAGCATGGGGAAGACCTGAGCATGTTTATAGACTGTGGGAAAAGAGCCACATTGTTGGACCGGTAAATGTATGGTGGAGAGGAGACCTTTGCTGGAACATAGCAGGCTGCAGAGGAGATGGGAATGAATTAGTTTAAGGGTTTGGCCCTGAATAGCCATCTGTGGCTAGAGGGAAAGACCAGCTTTATTATAAGAAAAGAACACATGTGTGGATGGGGAAGTCAAAAACTGAAAAACTGTGTGTTGATAGCCTCAGTTTTTCAAAATAGTAAGAGCTGAGATCATTATGAGAATGCAAGAGGATGGAAGTTAGTAGTGTGGTTTGAGGCAACTGCTGAAACTTTGGGATGGTAAGTAAAAGAAATAGTATTAAAAACTTCCAAGGATCTCAACTCACGTTAGAGACCATGAATGTACAGGGCGTTCAGAGTTAACTATTGTGTAATATTTGAGGTTGATAGAGCCAAAAGCAAAGACTCAATAGAGGTCAAGAGAACTGGAATATTGCTAAAGTGCTTTCAATGAAGATTAATTTTAATTCTTCAGACCTCTTTTCTTTTACTTTATGATGTTTTTATAGACAAGCCTCTAGAAACATCACTATGTCGTATCCCCTAAAAATTTCACTATCTGATCCTCTTAATTTTGTAATATCCTTAATCTATTTCAGCTTAATGCAAAAAGGAAGAATAATGAAAGTTTTCTAATGGTAGAAAATTATCCTCTCCAAATCCACAGGTCTCAATTAGATAAACAATAGACTTTTAGTGTATTTTCTTCCAGAAAACCCCCCAAAATATGAATATAGAATATTAAAGATGTGTATATGCATATAGGTGTGTATATTTGTTACACTGCTGATCTTACATTGGAAGATTATAAGCACTGTTCACACTGGGTATTTTCTTTTTTATTCTTGAAAGAGAAGGAAATCTACCTCCTCTGTATTCACAGGAATGGCAATGAGTATTGGAAATAAGCAATTAAAATCCCCAAGAAAACTGCATTAAAGATGAAGTACAATACATTAAAAATACCATATGGAGAGGACAAAATCTGATATTGAGCCAGAAATAAAATGGTCATAAAGGTCCAGGATTCAAGGACAAGCTTTCCCTGATCCTTCACTCTCTGCAAGGTGCAGGATTTCCACACATATGGTGTTAGAATCTTTCACTGTTCTACAACCCCTGGTGTAAGACCATATGTGCTGCAATCCGCAAGCACAACAGGATGAGATAAGAATTACCCGCCAATTTTTCCTTGGACTTGCCTTGTGTTAAGGAGTTTTATTCCTTGCCCCTATTGTTATAATTCATTGAATTAATTACAGAAGCTTTTAAATATTTGAAATCTCCCCACCTCCACAGCCTTGTATGTGACTGATCGTTGTTCAAGCCTGTGCCCAAGATCACCACTGTAATCCATTTGGGCCTAAACTTAATCTCATGGAAAATTCAATCAGCTAGTTGATTAGGCACTAAATCATACTTTTCTTTGGCTGTGTTTTCTCTTGCCTCTAATTTGTAAATATTTTAATTACTGAATCTTTCTCCCACTACCTTGTTCCCATTTTGATTAGCTTTGAAAAGTCAAGAGTGGCATCTTGATATGCCAAATTTCCAGTTATGGATTTTTCTTCTCTTTTTGTTCTTTTTTTTTAAATAGAGCAAGAAAATATAAAAGAGATAGTTTGCATGGCATTGCTTTAGTTGGACCAACCTTATGAGGATTTGATGTAGGACAAGATTTCTCATGCTTGGCACTGTTGACATTTTGGACCAGATGATTCTTTGTTGTGGGCGGCTGCCCTGTGTATTGTATAATGTTTGCCAGTATCCCCTGCTTCTCTTGATTAGATGCCAGTGGTCACTCCTTTATAGTTGTGACAATCAAAAGTGTCCCCAGATTTTTCCACACATCTCCTGGGTGACAAGACTGTTTCTGATGTAGAAATAGAGTAGCTTTGGGAACCTCATAGTGTGCACCCACACTGATAAACTCCTCTTGGAAGAGCAGATAGCCTTAGGAGGAGCAAAGTATTCATCTTTATCACAATATTTTATAAGTGAGTATAAAATGCTATCATATTCTAAGGAAATGTTTTGAGTGTGTACGTGTGTGTGCATGTGCTTGAGTATGTATATATGTATGTGTTTGAACAAGTTGAAGAATTCCTAAAGTTAGAAACTAAAGGAAAAATTGCCAGAGTAGGAGCAAAATTCATAAAGGAGTGACTATGGACATTGAAATCAAAATTCTCTGTACAGATGCAATTAAGTCCAGATTATCTTAGTTTTGTTGCAGTTGAACTAATTAGTAAAAAAATTGATTACCATTACCAAATCTTATTGATTTTTTCTCTCAGATCTCTCTTAATCCCTCCCACTGGATTCCATTTTTGTTACTACCAATCCCTGATCTAGATCGCTCCAGTAATGCTTAATTGTCCCCTGGACTCAATCTGGCGCTATTTTAATTTCTTCTCTACATTTCAATCACCTTGGTATTTTCAAAAACCCAAATCCAGTCATAAACCCCCACTGCTTTGCACCCATCAATGTGTCCTGTTGCCCTTAGGATAAAAACAAAACTTGTTAAGGTGGTCAGAACTCCTTATATGATCTCTCATTTCATTCTTCTTTAATCTGATGTCCTAACATATTTCTATTTCACTCATTAAGCTCCCTCTTTTCCTGGTTGTTAGATGATGTTTGCTCTTTGTCTTGAAGGTACTTCCTTTTACTTTTCTCACTCAAGCTTCAAATCCAAGTTGTGAATGAGCATGAATTTTATTACTATTGATTGCTTCCCACGAGAATGTCTGTCCCATGAGAGTAGGGAGGGATCTGGTCTATCTCTATCTCTGTTTCTATCTCTAAGACCTGCAACACAATGTCAGTATATAGTCAGTATCCAATAAGTATTTTTTTTCATCACTGAATGAATAAATAAATAAATAAATTCTCTTTCAGGGAAATCTATGAAATTTTGATGGAGCTACATCTTTTTTTTTTTCTCCTGTTTTAGGGCCACACCTACAGCATATGGAAGTTTCCAGGCTAGGGGTCAAATTGGACCTGCAGCCGATGGCAAACACCACAGCCACAGCAATGCTGGATCTATGCAGCATCTGCAACCTATGCTGCAGCTTGTGGCAATGCTGAATCCTTACCCCACTGAGTGGGGCCAGGGATCGAACCCATACCCTCAGGATACTGTTTGGATTCTTAACCCACTGAGCCGAAACAGGAACTCCCTGCTATGCTATGAACTTTTAATGGGCAAACACTCTGTACTAAATAGTTTTACTTTTTCCCCAGGGGCCTCACCAAGTGCCAAGAGCTGACTAAATGTGTATGAAAAATGAGCAAACAAATGAATGAGTGAATGATTGACAATTCTGTATGTTAATTCTAGGAAGGCAGGGGCCATGTCTAAATTTTCATTTATATCTTAGCACTAGAGAGTTCTAAGGTCTTCTAACATTAATTTGTTAAGCCTCTCTTTCTCCTTATGTTCCCATTATTGTGCCTATATCAGAATTGTTCCTGAACAAAAGCTGGCTTCGTGGTAAGGGAATCCTAGCTGAGACTTGAATAAACTGATAAGTTACAGAACTTACTGTGAGCTGATTCCCACAGATAGAATTTTGAAGTACTTGATTAGGACAATGCAGATTTCATCTCTGTTATCCCGTCTGTAGGCTCAGATACCCATTTAAAAATTAAAGAGGAAATCTCAGGATAGCGCAAAGATGAGAGAGGCCCATGGCAAAAGATTTACAAGTACAATGGAATTGGGGCTCCAGTCCAGGGATCTTTTATTCTTTTAACCTTGCATCTTCATGATACAGATGATGATGATGATGACAATCCATGTTTCAACGCACAAAGTTCTAAATTAGGCAGCTGGCCACTTTTATATACATTATCTTTCTTCATCCTCATGACCACCCTGTAAGTTATTACTGTTGAGGGTCAGGAAATGAGGCTCAGAGAGATTAATTCCTGGTCAAGATACCTATTCTATTTCTATCTCTTTATATAGGAGTATGAGAGGAAAGAGAAACTCATCATAGGGGCAAAATTAGAGATTTTATGAAGTATCCTTTTAAGATTACACTGAAAACTATGGTTCACCTTGACAAGGTACAACTATGGCTAATGTCTGTTGGCAGAGTGTGTGTGAGTTAATACTAATATTGCTTAAACAGGAAAAATCTTTTTACTTTCATGTATTGGTTTCATATGCATTATCTTATTTGATCTTTAAACAATCCTCTATTTATAAATGTATCCTCATTTTAAAGATGAGAATGCAAATACCAGTCCAGGACCTGTAGCTAGGCAGTAGTTCTACCAGACTTAAATTCAACAGAAGTCTTGAGATTATAAATTCAATGTTCTGTTTATGATATTGTTTGAGAAGTTTCTTTACCAAGATAAAGAGAGAAGAAAGCAAATCCTACACAGGCCAGGAGAAGTATCCGTGATAGGGGAAGCCTTTAACACGTATGGGATTTTTAGGTTTGTGGGATGGGTTGTGGTGAGTGAAGAGGCCTTGAAGTGGAAATTCATACATAGCTAAAGACAAGCTAGGGCTGAGAAAGGAAAAGTAGCTTGTTAGCATGCATACAAATTAATTATGGCTTGACGACCTGGACCAAAAAGTTCAGGATTAAGGTAGAAAAGTCAGATAAGAGTATCTCGATGTGTATTTGGAACATAAGTAGATGGTAAATGATCTAACACTAAATTTCTCTTACCAACTGTATCAATTCAATAGAACTTTAAAAGTAGAAAATCAACTCTAATAATAGATACCATTAAATTTTTAGATTTTTCTGTCACAATTTTAAACACCAAACAAGTATGAAGTCATTTAATCCTTGCAACAAGTACATAATATTTACTGTGGTGGTTTTGAAGCAGTACTGCTTAGGTGCAAGCCCTGATTTTGCCTCTTATTAGCTATTTGACCTTGTATAAATTAGTGAACATCTCAGTTCCTTATTCCTATACCTGGAAAGTGGGAAAAATAATAGAAACTATCTCTGGGAGTTCCCTGGTGGCTCAGTGGGTTAAGGATCTGACATTGTCATTGCTGTGGCTCAGGTCAATGCTGTGGTGCAGATTTGATCCCTGGTCTCAGAACTTTTGCCTGTGGTGGGTGTGGCAAAAAAAGAAACTATCTTTGACTATTGTTTTGATCTATAAAGATCAAATATATGTAAAAGGCTTTAGAACAGTACCTGATACATGGTAAGTGATATATAAGTATTTGCTCTTATTATTCTCCATTTCCTCATTTATAGATGAGGAAATAGAAGCATAAAGAAATAATTGGTTTCAGATCACACTGCTAGAAAGTACTGGAGCTGGGACTTTAACCCAGGCATAGCTCTAGGAACCATACTCTTAACCAGAATACTCTTCTGCAGTGTCCCATGCTATTGCAACGTGGTTAGTCGTCTAGAGTTAATCAAAAACATCTAAGATTCAGGCTTTTCCCTTGGAGAGCTGTGGTAAGCAGAATAATGCCCCACCAAATATGTTTTCCTCCTAATCCCTGGAACCTGTGAATATGTTATATTATATGACAAGGGGAGAATTAAGGGTAATAATCAGTTGACTTTAAAATAAGGATATTATCTTGTGTTATCTGGATGGGCCCTGTGTCATTGTAAGCCTCCTTAGATGTGAAAGAGCAGGCAGAAGAGTCAGTGTCAGAATAAGATGTGACCAAGGCTTGACCAGTCATTGCTGGCTTTTAAGATGGAGGATGGGACCATGAGCCAAAGACTGTGGGCAGCTTCTAAAAGCTGGAAAGGTCAAGGAAATAGATTTTTCTAGAAAGGATCACAGTCCTGCCAACACCTTCATTCTTTCTCAGTGAGACCCCTTTTGGACTTCCAACCTCCAGAATTTTAAGGTAAGACATTTGTGTTACCTTAATCCACTACCTTGTAGTAATTTGTTACGGCAGTACTAGGAAATCAATATAAGGGACTACACTGTGGTTAGGAAGACAAGGATACAGGGACTTGCATGCTAAAGACTAACCACTGCCTCCTTATAGTAGGGGGGACAGAAATATGACAGAGAGATTAGTGAACAAACCTAAGATTTATGTTTTAGTATTTTTTACTTATTTTATAAATTTTTCCCTAATAAACAATTACTTGTTTTGAATTAAACAGATTGTCAGACCTGAGTCATAATAATAAATATAGCCATCTATAAATATTCACTCTCCTACTACTGCATTTCATCCTGTAGCTGTAAGTCATCAACATGGGTAGTATCTGATACACTGTTGAAAGAGTAAGAAATGATGGAATTTTGAGTTAATAGACCCGGGTTAAAATAATGTTTCCACCACATGGTAGCTGTTGTCTGGAATGGAGTGGCACTTCTCTGAGTCATGGTTTCTTCATCAGTAACATACTGATGCCTCCCTTTAGAGAGGAATAAAGGAGGATGCCACCTGTGAGGGTGCCTACCATTCAGTAATGTATTCTATAAGTGAGGCTTTTATTTTCTATCTGCATTTCACAGATGGGGAGACTAAGGTCAAAGAGAGTAATAATTTGAGTGAATTAGTCTACTAGTTGATGACAAGACTTGATCTTTATTCTTACTATATAGCCTTTTCTGTTAAATCCAGTTGTTTTCCTTAAATGACTTTTAAAAATGCATTGCTATAATCACTAACTTGCTAAACTAATTTGATTGTATTAATCAGTTTATTTATCATTTATACCCATTCTGCTTCCAACAAGTATTAGAGGTGACTTGATCTAATTTAATGCCTGCAGAATGTACCTTGTCAGGATCTTTAGTGATGCTGCCAATAGGCTTGCTATTCTGGGAAGGGGCAGAGCAGTCCTTTTCTCTGACAGGGCCATTCCAATCCAGCAAGCACTGCTGAAAATGTGTGGCCACTCAATCCAGAGGGAGATTCATGGATTCCCTGTCTTTAGCATTTAGCATTTGTAATGTTTGACGATGGGGCATATTCTGGAGAATATGCTACCTGTTTTCATGATCCAAGATAACTTCAAATCAGGGACGTCATGAGTAAGGCCACAGTTGGAAGAATGGCAATGATTAGTAAGTAGTAAAGCTACCTCTCACTTCAGGAAATGTGTTTTGAAAAATATCTTACAGGCCACTCTTAACATTCTATTGAGTTTAATAATGCCCAAATCTTCACAAGGCTTAGAAAGTTATTTAAGTCAGTAGCTTGCAAAGTGACTCCTCAGAGTGAGTATAGGTGGAGTCGAGCCTGCTGTTGACCAAATTAAGCAATTGGGGATTAGGGAACAGGTTCAATTTGAATATTAAAACTATAAACCTTTAGGTTCAGATTTTAGCCTGAAGTGGTCTCAAATGCATATGTAAAGACATTCTTTTGCTTAGTTTCCTTAACAATTACATTTTTAGTGGTAGCCACTATGTAAGATACAAATCAGTGCCTAACCTTGTAAGTCCACATGAGATATATGTCATTTTCATGCATAACTTTAATGAAGGTGAAAAAAAAAAGTATAGTAAGAATGGCATGGAAAAAGCACATGAGAATTCAAGGATATAGTACATTTAGTTAGAGAAATGAGGAAAGACATTTTGGAAGAGTTAGTTTTGAGTTAAGCTTTAAGGAATAACTAAGAATTCTATTTGGGATGATAGGATAGAGGGAAAGCCAGATGCAAGTGGTATGTGTGTGTTTGTGTGAATGAAAAAATGGGGTGGGCCTTCAGGCTAGGGGTTGAATCAGAGCTGCAGTTGCCAGCTTATGTCACAGCCACAACAATGTGGGATCTGAGCCATGTGTGCGACCTACCACATAGGTCACGGCAATGCTGGATACTGAACCCATTGAGCAAGGCCAGGGATTGAACCTGTATCATGATGGATACCAGTCGGGTTGGTAACCCACCAAGCCACAACAGGAACTCCTGGGGTGGGACTTTTTAAGTGAGAAAAGCATGGAAGAACTACTAATTTTTTTATTCAATCAGAAATATTTATGAAGTAGCTCCTCTGTATTATGCTCATTTGGAGGGCAGAGAGATGAGGAAGACAGATGGGTCCTCTACCTTCATAGTAGGCAGTAAAACTTGTCCATGGATACAGTCCATTAAAAGAAAAAAAGATGTGGAAGTTATTACTATCAGGAAAAGCATAAACAGATTCTTGGAATGAAATACTCATTCTTTTTAATTTACTTCACTATATGAAGAGGCTATATTTATGGTTAACTATTCCAAGTAAACGCTTCCAAGAAGATTCCAGTATTACAGTCTACAGTTTGTCTTACATTCTTGTAAAGAAACAGAAGACACTTTTTATCCTTCTCTCTTTTTTTATAGAAAGGAAAAAGACAGTAAGTCCTCAACAGTTGCCAGTATAAATACCTTTTTCCTGAAAAATAATAAGAACATCTAATATTCATATTGGACTTATTTTGTGTTTTTTCACACATTAAGTTATACTTGCAAAATTTTCAGTAGCTACCATTGCTCTGTCCATTTTGCAGGTAAAGAAGTTAAGGCATTTAAGGATTAGGCAATTCACCCAATGTCAGTGGTCTTAAATATGCTTAGCATTAGAGTCAAAAGAGGGACACAGGTGAACCAGCTTCAGAGTTTACGTTCTCAACTAGTTCATGCTGCTTCTAGCACCATGTTACTCATTCCTGGAAATTTCCTAGATGAGCTAATGCCAGAAGTTACTTGTGCTTTCTGTCTTAACATTTTTCTTGAAATCCTCTTAAGTGGCAGCATTTATTTTTGGATGCATTCCAGGGACCTGTTCAGACATGTGTGACAGCTTGGCACCCACATCTTAGGACAGAAGTCCTTGGTCCTTATAGTAACGCAAGTCTTCTGAATTTAGCGAGTGGTGTTTGGCCATCTAGGCCTTTGTCATTCCTTTAGTGGGAGTTCAGCAAGTCAAACCTCCAGCACCAAGTAAGCTCCAAAACTGTACACTCAGCCCTTCCATGGCAAGCAAATAGAAATTCCCTGCTGGGTTTAACATTCTTGCTTTGTTCTCTAATCAGCAAAAATCCTGTTTCCCCTGAAGTCAGAGTTTGTTCATGCATTTCCAGAGGCCTGGGAGGAAGGATATTATACAGAGAACACGCCCAAGCATATAACTGGGTAGATTAAAAGATCCAGATGGACACCCAGTATACTCACATAAATACATAAAAAACCAAACTAGAGCACTAAGTGGTAGCACTTATCGTAAAATGGCACTGAATACGGCCATTTCTTCTATTTCTAAACCAATTTAGATTTCAGGGCTCATTGGCAGCACTGGCTCTGTTGCCATCCTTAACCCACAAGACTTTCACAGTCTCTTCTTCACATATATTAGTCTTTTTCCTGTTCTTCTTAAAGGCATAAAACTTTTTAACTAACTTATTCTCAAATCTTTCCTACACTGAACACTTCCTGAGCCTCTCAATGCAAAGCCAGGGAAATGAAAAAACTCCAGACTGATTCTGACTATTCTGAAAAATGACTTGAGGCATGTGTTCATGAACACCTGGAAGTGTCTGCACATTGTTAACCTCACTCATAGAAGCCACCACACAACTCAAGACAAACACCAAAAGTAGTAAGAAAAGAGAAAGAAACTTAAGTGTTCACTGACCACCAGCTTGGAGCCAGATATATTTACCAGGGGGATGACAGTTGTGGGTTTATCACAACATTTGATGTGTGTTCTTTTTACAAAATTAGGACAATTGAAAAAATGTCACAAATAATTATTTCATTGATGAACAACAGATTGTAACTAAGTGCCAGTTACATGATGGCACTAAGTGTCTAACGTAACCAAATGTCTCTGGTGTAACTGTCTTATGATGAGCTGAGACAACAGATTCTGAGATTTGTTCTGAATCTTTGAACCCCTGATCTCCAAGTTTGCACAGAGGTCTGTGTGGAAGAGTTGCTCAAATACATAATCATGAAGATATAGGGAGATTTCACATAGAAATATACTTTAAAACATTTTGTATACTTTTAAAGAATTTTAAATGAAAGCAAATGCACTTTTATAGAAAATCACTAAATTAATTTATAGGAAATCACTAAATTATAGTAAATCATGACATTAATTTTACAGAAAATCACTAAATTAGTCCATATTATATCTTAAAATTGGATGGTACAGATGTAAGATGGGGAGGAAAGGAACCCCATTTTTTTCATCATTTAATAGAAAAATGAGAACCCCCAATACCCCAAGATGAATTGGAATGTAATGTTGTGATTGGAATAGTATTCATAAGAGGCTGACATGATTACATTTGAACTAACACATAAGGAAATGCTAATAGTCCAGTTTGGTCTTTTTTCTGGGGGTGGCACACCCATGGCATATGGAAGTTCCCAGGCTGGGGTCAAATTGGAGGTGCAGCTGTCAGCCTAGGTCACAGCCACAACAAAACCGAATCCTTAACTCAGCGAGGCCAGGGATCAAACCCGCATCCTCTTGAATACTAGTCAGGTTCATTACCACTGACTGACCGTGGGAACTCCCCATAACCCAGTGTGTATTCACGGATACCTTAATATCTCTGTGGAGTATCTTGCATTTAGTAGGCACTGAATAAATGCTTTTTGAATGTTTAAGGAATTAAAGTCAAACAACAAAACAAAGACATAATAATTACACATTTCCAAGCATACTAGGAAACATTTGGATGTGCAAACAGGCTGCAAATATAAACAGGTGTTAATTCTGATGTGTCAGTGAAGAGGTAACTGGACTTGACCTGGGAAGCCTGACTTTGAATCTCTGACCCTCCATTTGCAAACTATGTTGATGGAGGTGAGACCTTTACCTATGTCAGTGTCCTCATCTGTGAATGGGTTCACTTTTTTCAGGCAGCAAGTACTTAAAGTGTTATTGAGGTTTTAAAGTAAGTGAATCATAATTCCTTAAAGTTAATGGTTCTAAACAAGTGTAATGGATATGTTACTGGTGAAATAAGTGTTTTTAAAAAATTTCTCCATAAAACCCTATTGAGAGAACCTTTAAAGGATACTAGCTTGGGAGTAAGGCTTTGGAAAGAAGCTGATCTAGAAGTCTGCTCTCCAAGTCCTATCTTTTCATGTTAAGTAGATTTGCTTTTACATATTTTATTTATATTGGACTTCCACATAAGATTTCAACTGAATAAACAGTTTTACTTATTAAAAAAATTGAAGACCACTGAATTAATTCTATTGATTTGGTTTTGGAACTGTAAAAACAGGACACACACAAATATCCATGAACAGGAGAATGAATAAACAATTTGTATTCTTACAATGGAATACTAATCAACATTAAAAAGGAATGACCTACTTGAAAAGGAATGAAACCAACACACAGATAAATTTCAAAAACATTGTGTCAAACCAAAAGAAACCAGATGCAAAAGAGTGTGTGTTGTATGCATTCACTTACATAATGCTATTTGTATGTTTAGGCATTTTCCTGCAAGGCAGTATTGACTGAAAAGGAGCACAAAGGAAATTTCTGATATGATAGAAATGTTATTTATCTTTATCTGGCAATATATATGTATACACACACGCACACACACACACACACACACACACAGTCTCTGACTATAGAATTTGTGATTTGTGCAATTCACTCTATTTAGATTATACTATGATTTTTAAAGTGAATACAACGATTTGTTTTCTGGTCACTGTCAGACAGAAGGAAAATGGAATCAGTTACATCCCAGAGGGATCAATGAACATGTACACATCACTCTATGATACTGTGTGTATATCTCGCACTCTTACTCCCTAAACTCATACACACAGACACACACACAATGTATTCTCTCATATATACACTTCTCCATTAAACTTATTTCCTTTCTTATTCTTTTCCCTCTTCTTTCTCTTTTTCTTTCCAAAATATATGAGGTGCTAGATATTGCAAAATCTTTAATCAAATAACAAACAATCCCTATCTTTTAAGTAGTTCCGTGCTCCATCCTGTAAGATGATGGATAAAAAGATGCCTTGGTAATCTCACCAGAAAATAAATTTTCCTAGAAAATTATTTTGCTTATAACTGTGGTCCAGAAACCCGTATCTAAGATCTCAGGGATGCTTAGATATAGAATAATAGTTAACATGTATGGACCACTTGCTCTGTGCCAGGTACTATTCTAAGCAGTTTCCACGGATTAACTAATTTTTCAACAAATCTATGAGATAAGTGGAGATGAAAAAAAAAATTCCTGAGTCACAAAGAGATCAGGTAACTCCTTTAAAGTTATACCACAGGTTAGATGGGTGAGCTGGAATTGGGACCCAGTAGCCTGGCTCTCACTTCTCAGTAACTGAGTGGATGAAGACAAGCTTCCTAGCTGAGCAGACAGTATATATCCACTTATAGCTCTAAACTTCCTCAGAGAACCCGAGCCCACTGCTAGATGTACATTTATAGATTGTTCAAACCAATCATCTCCTGTCAGGTTTTCCCAGGTGATCATTTCAATAGCATAGTTTTTCCATGATATCAGGCAATGATTTAATCTATCATGGCTCTATAACAAAGCTTCCATAAAAACCTAAAAGCCCTGGGTTTGAAGAGCTTCTAGGTTGGTGAACTTGTGGAAATTTGGGGTGAGTGGCACACTCAGAGGGATTATGGACATTCCTTACCCTTTCCCCATACCTTTCCCCTCTCTTTCTCCTCTTCCATCTGACTGTTCCTGTTTCATCTTTGATAATAAACTGGTGATTTAGTAAGCAGTATATTTTCTCTGAGTTCTGTGAACCACTCCAGCAAATTAAGTGAACCCAAGTAGGGGGTTGTGGGAATCTCTGATTTATATCCACTTGGTCAGGAGCACAGGTAACAACCTGGGCTTGTGATTGGCATCTGAAATGTAATGTGGAGGTGAATGGCCGTCTTATAGCACTGAAGCCTTAAACCTATAGAATCTGACACCATCTTTAGGTAGATTATGTCAGAATTGAGTTGAATTACAGGACATCTTGCTGGTGTTGGAAAATTGCTTGTTGGTCTGGTGAACCACCCCAACCCCTGATATTGGAATTGTGTCCAGACCTCCATTTTCAGAGCTATACCCCACAAGCCCAGTCTTATTATCACTGTTATTGCTTCATCTCTTTACTGAGGAGATTAATCATCTCTGGGAAAAGACTTTCAAAGTGAGACTACTCTCTTCTGTCTGACATTGAGTTCGCTTTGCTCTCAAGACTCCAGGCTACAGAGGATCTTTGAGATAAATTTTGGCTCAGTTTATCCTTACAAATGAATACCCCACAGCGCAATATTTAATGTCACTGAGCTACTTCCTACCCACACATTTGCCAGCAAATTCCCACCAAGTTGATGTCAGGATGTGAAATGAGTGACTAATAAAATTAAACAGACAAAAGGAATATGCTGAGTTATAGAAGGGATGGGCATGATATACAAATATCATTAGCTGTTCTTTAAAGAACATTTATATGATTACATGAATGTGAAAATGCAATGCAGTATTTTAAAATTTCACTAGTCATTGGAATGCTCTGAAGCAGATGGACTGTGTGACTGATGATTCAGTAATTGCACTCATTAAAAATTTTCACGCTTTTAATTTCGTTCTGTGAAGAGCTGAAGAATGACATGTTTTTTTCATTGTCAGCATATAGATAATCACTGAGTTTGCTTTGATTTCCTGGGGTACCCCCATCCAATCTCTGGACTCCTGATTGACAGCTTAGAAGCCTAGTAAAATGTGGAAACCAGACCCAGCTATCTCAGAGGCTAGAGATATCACAGGATAGTCTCCCTTCTGCCTTCATCATCTCACACAAGTACCTCCTTCACACATTAACAAAGTGTGTGCTCTGTTTCTCCAAGCTGCAGCAGTGACAATGCCGGATACTCACCCACTACACCACAAGAGGACTTGAATTACTTAAGACTCTCTTTTCTTTTCTTTTCTTTTTTTTAATTTGCTATACCCATGGCATATGGAAGTTCCTGGGCCAGGGATCAAACCCACACCACAGCAGTGGCCCAAGCTGCTGCAGTGACAACCCAGGTCCCTTAACCTGCTATGCCACAGAATAACTCTCTTTTGTCTCTCCAAGTTGCTACACCACAAATCCCAGGCTTGGGACTATTAAGCTGACA
>PVHT020000022.1:11506450-11535774 GCA_004024745.2 Catagonus wagneri
TCTTTTCTTTTTTTTAATTTGCTATACCCATGGCATATGGAAGTTCCTGGGCCAGGGATCAAACCCACACCACAGCAGTGGCCCAAGCTGCTGCAGTGACAACCCAGGTCCCTTAACCTGCTATGCCACAGAATAACTCTCTTTTGTCTCTCCAAGTTGCTACACCACAAATCCCAGGCTTGGGACTATTAAGCTGACAACTCTGAATTCAAGGTTTGAAAGTCTGTCTAACACAAATTATAGTTCAGAATAAATCAGAATGAATGGGAGTTAGGAGGCAGGTGGGAAGAATCTACAGATGTAGCAGTGATGATAAGATGGGCATCGGAGTTCAAAATGAACAGTGAGGTTATTATGTGTGTCTATAGAAACCACAGCATCTGCAGATCAGTAGGATAGCATCTGGCCAGGAAATGTTTAGCACTAGATGAACCAACTCAAAAAGAGTGGAACTTTTTCTCTTTTTATATTCATGTATTTATTACATTCTTTCATCAGTAAAAAGACATTATCTACTAGCAAGAGAGTTATCCTGGTTTGAACCACGCCTCTAACTAGCATGGGTCAGGGACCAAACCCACACCACAGTAGTATCTGTGGTTAGTCACTCTACCTGTCTGGGCTTCATTGTACTCATGTCCCAGCTCTACAGATCTGTGATTATATGAACTATTGACTGTCTGCTAAGCAAAGGGTGCAATAGGATAAAGATATGCTGACTCTTGGACTAGCCCTTCTAAAGAACTGCATAGATTCTTTGGGAGAGATAAGTCATAGATTTATATACTGAAAAGTAGCATCATAGAATACAGCTGGACTCCATAACCTAGAGGCTAGGTGTGGTAATGAGTGCCTTGAGTTCAGGGAAAGAAGATAAAGTCATTGGAGTCAGGAAAAGTGGCGTTCTTTGAGACGGGGTGGAATTTGAGAGATATAGAAAAGGAAAAAGGCATGCTCTGGAGAAAAAGTTTGAACAAATGTTCAGGTGTTAGAATAAGTCAAATATCTTAGGACAGATAATGTGTAGGCAGGTTGGCATTTGCGGAAGTTTCATGAGGCTAATAGGACCTGTTAAAAGCACTTACAACTTCCCAGTATTGAGAGGACCCTGTATCTCTTCTGCAGCTTCCTCAAAGTCTCTATCTAGGATTGAATGGGGTTGGGTTCACAATAAGGAAAGTCCTAAACGTCACATGAAACAGCAGAGTCCATAAGTATCAGAATAGTACTGAGAATTCATGAGAGGAGAGTAACATAGGATAAGGAGAGCTATGGGAAATTTAACCAGGGAGTAGTTTGCAGGGTAGATTACAGGAAGTCAGATAAGGGCAGAGAAACTGCCTCATGAAGCTGGCAGGATCTAGACCAACCAGACTAGGGCAGGGTGGGTAGAAAGATAGGGATAGATTTGATTATCCAGCAGCACTTTCCTCTTTGAAATATTGTTTTCTTTTTTATATTGAATCATTTCTGTAATTATGAGCTCAATGTCCTTTTTTTTTTTTTTTCCCATTACACTGTCACCTCCCTGAAAGAACATAGTTGTGTTGTGTCTGCCTTTATAGAACTGTGAATCTCTAGTACCCAGCATGGTGGATGGCCCAGGGGGAAAAAACAAAACAAAACAAAAACAAAAACAAACAAAAAAAACTTAACTACTAAATGAATACATGTAAGACACACTGTGAAGAAAATAGCAACAAAATTCAATGAGTCAAAAATTCTTAGCTTGGGAGTTCCCATTGTTTCTCAGCAGGGTAAGAATGCAACTAGTATCCATGAGGATGCAGGTACAATCCCTGACCTTGCTCAGTGGGTTAAGGATTGGCATTGTGCAAGCTATGCCATAAGTCACAGATGTCACCTGGATCTGGCATTGCCATGGCTATGGCGTAGGCTGGCAGCTGCAGCTCTCATTTGACCTATCGCCTAGGAACTTCTGTTTGCCACAAGTTGGGCCATTAAAAGGAAAAAAATTCTTAGCTTTCTAAATGGACACATGATGACAGGAACTGGAAAAAGTACAAACAGCAATATTGGAAGAAAAATTATGTTGGAGATGAATTTCAAGTGATGCTGGGATATCCATGCAGAAGTGTTCAGAAGGTCATTGGAAATATCAGTTTATATGCTAAGAAAACTGTCAGGATGTCCTCCTTTAATACAGAAAATTGAGCTGGTTGGCTGAAGTCCTTTGATTTCCAAGTTCCTTTTGGCAGAGAATACATCTGAGGTCATAGATCCACATTTTTTTTAGTGTACAAAAACTAAGAAGCATAGTTACCTTTTTCCTTCCCATCCTAGCTCTATGTCAGAAATTTAATATCTACTTTCATGCCATTTTTATTTTTAAGAGACTTTTTGGTACACTAAAAACCTGGCTTTTTCCTAACATATTAACTACATCAGAATAATCGTTGTAGCAGAAATTTAAAAGAAAATGTATTAGCTTAAAAATACCTTTTTTTATTGGAGATATCCATTTCTTTTCTTTGAAGTGGTTTTGTGTTCACTTTTGGATGCCACAAGGAAAGATCTAAGGAGTGATGTCCTAAACTTGAATTTTGGGTCCGCCTCCTCATACTGAGTTACTTAACTGTTCTGGACCTCAGTTTTCTCATTTGTAAATTGGACTTCCTATTAACCTATCTAATAGGTTTGTGAAAGTTAAATAAGCACTGTTGTGGGTTAACAGTGTGGTCTGACGGAGGCATTGATTGGAGTGATGTAGGTACCAAGAATGCTGTCAGCTCTCAGAAGCTGAAAGAGGCAAGGAAAGATTCTTCCCCAGAGCCTCCAGGGGATAGTAAGGTCTTGCCTACTTGATTTTAGATTTGGCCTCTGGAACTCTGCGAGGGTAAGTTTCTGTTGTCTTAAGTCACTAGTTTTTGATCATTTGTTACAGTAGTCCTGGGAAACTTACCTGCACACTCTCTAGCCACTTGGTATATGCTAGTTCTCTTCCCTCATTCTTCATTCTTACTTAAACCAGCACACACCAACCCCCCCTGTATAAAAACAAAACAAAAGGACTGCTGGAAGCATTCCACTGGAGGAAGTAGGAGAGGCTGCTGTTAGACTATCTGTGTGTGATACTGGTATTAAATATGAGGGGGTAACTCTGAGATGCACAATGAGAACAAAGATGATAGCAGAGGAAGGAAGGAAGTAAAGAAGAAATGAGAATATAAACGAAGGAAAAGCAATACTTTCCCCTACCCTGCCACCCCAAGCTCTATGTCCTTCTGTGGTGGTCACTCAATGGAAACTAGAAGGAAATAGGAGGAGACATATTAATGTGAGGAGAACCACAGATATTTCAAACTTGCTCTCGTGACATTTCAGAGCTACTGTGTCATTAATCTTCCCAGGTTGATGAGGCTATTGTCAAGTGAAGCTGTCATTAGAACCAAGCCCTATTGGCTCCTAATTTTCAATCCACAAGATTGTACACTTTCTGCCTGAGATCCAACATATATCACTCATCCTCTCCTTTTTTGCTCAGATGTCAAGTGGAAAGTTATAAGAAATATTAGGTATAATATAAGACACTGCAGTAAGCACAGCAGTCATAATGCTTGCTGTCATTCTATATATTTTTGACTACATAGTGACTTGTCACTTCTAAAGAACATTTGTTTAATGGCAAAGTTATTTTCTATGCATCAGTGATCCATGTTAAAAAATAAAAATAAAAAACTCAAGCTTTCATATAGAAGTCATTTAAAAATATAAATAATTATATGGCATGGGAATGGAAGGAATAATGTCTTATTGCAGTCCAAACAAATGTATCAATACAACTTGGATAATGAAATCTACCAAATACCATGTGATTATAGACATTCCTATAATTTCTCTAGAAAAAGGTATTTCCTGGAGTACTTGAAAATCACAGACTCTCTCAATTCCTCATCTCCTCAGTCCCGGCAGTGGTCCAGATATTTCCAGGATGAGTGTATAAAATCCTGAGAGAAAGGGAATGGTTACTTCTTACTTGCTAATGTTCATCCAGATAAAGTGACATAGAAAGCTGCTACATATGTAAATGTTATTTATTTATAACCTCATGGTTCCTAGTCAGATTCGTTAACCACTGAGCCACGACGGGAACTCCGAGAAATTTCTAATTTAATCAACACATTGTTTGCCAGTGGAACAGATCACCTGGATAATCATCTATCCTACAATACCTTGGGTAAAATCCTGCCAGCTCCACCCTCTTCCTGATACTCTGGTGCCCAGGAATAATAACCTCTGGTGTGAGACACATGAAATAATAAAGGGTAAAGGGTTAAGGGTTATCAAAGTGTGCCATGCAGCTGAGCTGATTATCAGTGCTTTGGCAGTAGAATGACATCATGGGGACCACTCCTGGCCAGCTGATAAGGGAGCCTGCTGCATTGGACAGGGAGTGGCAGATGAACCCGTGGTTGTTAGAGATCAAAGTGGTCTAGGTCACCCCACCCTCTCCAAAGTGTTTTTCTTGAAAGAGAAAAATTTAAAACACAGAGAAAAAAAAATATAATGTATATTTCCATTGCAGAACAGAAGAATGCAGTAAGCTGTTTGCCACAAATTCCTCTCCCACAGAAGAGTCCTTAACCTCCCTTTGAAGCACCATGGAGGTTTTCTGGGAGTTCAAGGACTCCCCAACATTGTGTACAACACAGGTGTGCATCTTTACTAGGGATATTTTGTAAGTTTATAACACAAAGAGTTTAGGAATCACTGGGATAAGGTAGCGTGAAGATCCATTGTCTTCCAAAGTTTATGGTTTCCAAAATTGAAAATGTGATTTAAAAACTTCCAAAAAACAAAGTCCAGGACCACACAACTGAATTCTATCAAACATTCAGAGAAGAATTAACACATAGTCTCTGAAACACTTCCAAAAAATGGCAGAGGAAGAAACATTACCAAGATCTTTCTATGAAGCCACTATCACCCTAATACCAAAACCAGACAAGAATACCACAAAAAAGAAAATTACAGGCCAATATCACCAGTGAACACAGATGTAAAAATCCTCAACAAAATTTTAGCAAATTTTAAAAGGATCACACACAGTGATCAAGTGGGATTTATCCCAGGGTTGCAAGTATTCTTCAATATCCATGAATCAATTAGTGTGATAAAACACATCAACAAATTGAAAAATAACAACCATATAATCATCTCGATAGATACAGAAAAAGCTTTTGACAAAATTCAACAACCATTTCTGATAAAAATTCTCCAGAGAGTGGGCATAAGGAGAACATACCTCAACATAACAAAAGCCATATGTGAAAAGCACATAACTAACATCATTCTCAATGGTGAAAAACCAAAAATATTTCCATTAAGATCAGGAACAAGACAAGGATGGCCACTTTCACCATTATTATTCAACATAGTTTTGGAAGTCCTAGCCATGCCAATCAGAGAAGAAAAAGAAATAAAAGAAATCCAAATTGGATGTAAAGTGGTAAAACTATCACTGTTTGCAGATAACATCATGCTATACCTAGAAAATCCTTAGTACACTACCAGGAAACAGAATTCATCAATGAACTTGGAAAATTGCAGGAAACAAAATTCATATGCAGAAATTGATTGCATTTCTATATACCAATAATGAAATATCAGAATGAGAAATCAGAGAAACCATCATGTTTACCATAGCATCAAAAATAATAAAATACCTAGGAATAAACCTACCTAAAGAGACAAAGGAGCTGTGTTCTGAAAACCATGACACTGATGAAAGAAATCAAAGACAACACAAACAGATGGAAAGATAAACCACGGTCTTGGATTGGAAGCATCATTATTGTCAAAATGACTGTATGCTCCAAGGCAATCTACAGATTCAATGCAATTCCTATCAAATTACAAAGGACATTCTTCACAGAACTAGAACCAAATGTTTTAAAGTTTTTATGAAAACAGAAAATACCCCAAGCAGCCAAAGCAATTTTGAAAAAGAAACAGAAATGAAGGAATCATGCTGACTTCAGACAATACTACAAACTTATACTTATCAAAACAATACAGTATTGGCAAAAGAAAAAGAGAGATATAGATCAATGGAACACGATAGAAACAGAGTAATAAACCCAAGCACCTATGGTCAACTAATCTATGACAAAGGAAGCAAGAACATACAGTGGAATAAAGACAGTCTCTTCAATAAGTGGTGCTAGGGAAACTGGAAAGACAGAAATTAGAACACTGTCAAATAACATACACAAAAATAAACTCAAAATGGATTAAAGACCTAAGTATAAGCCCAGATACTATAAAAATCTTAGCAGAAAACGTAAGTAGAATGCTCTTTGACATAAATCACAGCAACATCTTGTTTGATCCAACTCAGAATAATGACAAAGACAAAAATAAACCAGTGGAACCTAATTAAACTCAAAACTTTTGCACAGCAAAGGAGACCATTAAAAAAATTAAAACACAACCCACAGAATGGGAGAAATTCTTTGCAAACAATGCAACAGACAAGGGCCTAATCTCCAAATTATACAGACAGCTCATACAATTCAACAACACAAAAACTGAAAAACCCAGTTGAAAAATGGGCAGAAGACCTAAACTGACATTT
Source organism: Catagonus wagneri (assembly GCA_004024745.2). Taxonomy (NCBI): domain Eukaryota; kingdom Metazoa; phylum Chordata; class Mammalia; order Artiodactyla; family Tayassuidae; genus Catagonus; species Catagonus wagneri. The sequence goes on from PVHT020000022.1 coordinate 11,513,049, forward strand.
CCTCAAGACACATGGATGGCCAACAGGCACATGAAAAAATGCTCAACATTACTAATTATTAGAGAAATTCAAATCAAAACTACAATTAGGTGCCTCCTCACACTGATCAGAATGGCTATCATTAATAAGTCTATAAATAACAAATGCTGGAAAGGAAGTAGAGAAACGGGAACCCTCCTACACTGTTGGTGGGAATGTAAATTGATACAACCACTATGGAAAACAGGACAGAGGTACCTGAGAAGACTAAATATAGTACTGCCATATGATCCAGCAATATCACTTCTGGGCATATATCTGGACAAAACATATATTAAAAAAGATACATGCACCCCCATATTCATCGCAGTGCTGTTCACAATAGCCAAGACATGGAAACAACCTAAATGTGCATTGACAGATGAATGGAATTTGAAGATGTGGTACATATATACAAATGGAATACTACTCAGCCATAAAAAACACAAACTAATGATATTTTTAGCAATATGGTTAGAACTATAGATTCTGATACTAAGTGAATTTAATCAGAAAGAGAAAGACAAATACCATATGATATCACTTACTGGTACAAACTAAAATATGGCACACACGACCCTATCTATAAAACAGAAACAGATCACTGCCAATGAGGGCAGACTTGTGGTTCCCAAGGTAAGGGGAGAGGGAGGGGAGTGAAGGGTGAGTTTGGTTTTGGGATGCAAACTGTTACCTTTGGAATGGATAGGCAATGGGGCAGCACAGGGAATTGTATGTGATTTCATCACTTTGCAGTACAACAGAAATTGAAGAAACACTATACATCAACTATAATAATAATAATAGTAATGATGATGATGTTCTGCAGATTTTAATCCCAAAATGAAAAGGAAAGGTATCTGATTAGTGGCAGAACAAATGACTGTGACTACTCTGACATGTGGTCTTTCTTACTTCAGCTAAGCTTCAAAGAGGGTGTGTAAAACGTACATGTGGTGTGGGCGCCTGTGACAGCTCAAGTGCTTGGGCGACAGATATGGCTGAGTTACTATCCAGTGCTATGTTTTGGGCATGTCACCTTTCCTGTTACCATGCCATCTTCTGTCAGATAGAGAAAATGACCTATCTCCCAAGACAATCGTGAGAATCAAATGGTACCATTAAGTTGAAAAATACTCTGGCTGTGGCACTGCAGGTAAAATGCATAAACATTTTACACAAAGCACCTACCAGGATATTTGTTACTTCATTTTAAAACAGAAAGCTCGTTAAAGGAAAAAATTCCTGTCTGACTTGTGCTTCTTTCCATAATGCCTTGAGTCTCCTAAGAGTTCAGTAAGTATGAACTGAGGAAACAGTCATATGCTCAGATCTAGCATGAGATCACAATGCCATCAAAATACGTATGTGTCTTGGTCAAAATGTAGTATTTTTGTTGTGGAAAAATAGTTAGAAAATTGCATGAATAAATGAATTATGTTTCTGTGTAACTGTTTATTGTAAGAACTTGAAGTTTAGTTAAGGGTTATATCTTGATCAGGAATATTACTGTGGAAAGTATTTGTTGCTTTTTGTGAAATTCAAGGCTTGTTGAAAAGCAAATGGTTTAATAGCAGTCATAATCAAAGTAGAGATCTTTACTTAAAAGGACTTTCTCTTAAACTTTGTTTAGCAGAGTTCTAGTCCCAGGAGGTGTGCAGGCAGATAATTTTGGAACCCATTTAGTATGCTCTTTTCATAGAGATTTAGCACATTAAGACTTTGATAAGTCTTTAAAGAAAGAATGTCATTTAACTGTGTTTAAACCAAGATTATTTGGCCCTAGATTTCTCCTTTCTTTCTCCATCCCTCCACTTTTAAAACTAATATATATACTTATATGAATATATACTTAAATACACATATTTCATTGCAGACATTTTGGGAAATGCTGAGTTGGTAATAGAAGAACAAACAAAATTAATCTATGCTTTAGATAACTTATGTAACTTTGAAACTTATGTAGGAGATTTCCATTATAACCTAGTACTTTGTGAAGGAACAAAAATGCTTACTAATATCTGGTATTGCAAACGTGAAGATACTCCGTACATAAATATACTTTCAGTACACATGACATTGAACTTCTTCGATTGATATGTAAAGATCCCCAATAAATAAATAGAAACATGATGAAAAAAATATCATAGAATTATAGGCCACAAATTAATTCAGAAGAGGAAATATTATAATTTAAACACACCTTAGAATGAAGATAATGTAAATAAAAACTGTAATGAGATAACATTTTTCACTTAGATTGTCAAAATAAAAAACTATGTGAACACATTTATTGGCAGGAATGTGGGGAAAATGATACTTCCATCCATAGTTTAGGGGAATACAAATTAGTGTAATTCCTATAGAGAACAATAGGGCAATAGTTATAAAAATTAAAAATGTATACCTCCTTTGACATAGCAATTCCCCTTCTGGGAATTTAGTCTACATTTATATACGAACATGCACACAAAGAATTTTGTACAATGAGATTCACTGTGGTATTGTTCATAAGAACAAAGGAGAACAAAGGATTGGTGGGAGAAGCCCTAAATGTCTACAAACTAGTTAAATAAATTATGGTGTAGCCATATAACAGAATCCCATGCAGAGATAGACCGAGACAGATTTATGTACATGAGTATGAAATGACATATTGTTAAGTGACAAGATGCAGAATGCTGGATATATATGTACAAATTTTTTTTTTCTGTTGACCACAAGCTTATGTAGAGACAGAGTGTCTTTGGAAAGTTTCATAGGATGACTCTGGTAAAAATTATTGCTTCATGGGACAAAGAACTAGGGGACAGGGTTGGGAGAGAGGTTTACTTTTCCATTGGATAACCATTTCAAGTTTTAACTAATTAATTTATATTGAGGTACAGTTGATTTACAATATTATAAATTTTAGTTGTACAACATAGTGATTCACAATTTTTAAAGATTATACTCCATTTATTGTTATTATAAAATATGCCTGTATTCCTGCTGCTGTAGCTTATTTATTCATTTTATACATAAAAGTTTGCACCTCTTCATCCCCTACCCCAATCTTGTTCCTCAACACGTCCCTCTCATCACTGGTAACCACTGGTTTACTCTCTATATACATGAATCTGTTATGTTTGGTAGTTTTATTTTTTAGATTCCACATATGTGACAAAATACAGTATCTGTTTATCTCTGACTTAATACCCATCCATTTTGTGGTAAACGGCAAATTTTTATTATTTATGACTGTATAGTATTCTTTGCTATATATCACATCTTCTTTATCCATTTACTTGATGGGTACTCAGTTTGCTTCCTTTTGAACTTTTAAAATGATTTCTGATTCTATATTTTATTAGCTATTGAAATAAAATGCATTAATTCACCTTAATAAGAAAAGAAAGTAAATGCAGGTACAAATATGTGCCATTCATGGACATATGATTGACTGCAAAGCCAACCAAAGGACAGCTTTTTAATGTGGTTCCATTTTATATAATATGTATTAGGGGATACTTATAGTATAGAAAAAACAAAAAAAGAAACAAACAACAACAACAAAAGCAATGTTCTCCTGAGTATTTTTGAAATGAGAAAGTTGGCCAGAAAAGCCATGCACTTTTATTCTTGTGGGTAAGTTTGTTTTGGTCAAATGTCAGGAACATACAATTCATTAACATCACTATGACTCTTAGCCTTGAATGGATGTTAGTAATGAATAGCTGAGAAATGGGAAGTCTGAGAATAATGGTGAAGCATCTTCACTCTAATGTGGGGTTAAATTTTTTTCAGCAGAGGAACTACCAAAGTAAGCAAGCCAAAAAAAAAAAAAAAAAAAAAAAAGGTAGTCATGAAGGCTTTCTATTCCTAGCATTTAAAAGGGTAAACAGATTTTTTTCTGTTGTTACATCCTTTACCCCTACTTCCCACTTGTTAAGTGGAAGTAAACAAAACCATTAGTTTTTTTTCCTTTTTTTTTTTGCCTTTTTGCCTTTATGTAGAGCCGCACCCGCGGCATATGGAGGTTCCCAGGCTAGGGGTCTAACAGGAGCTGTAGCCGCCGGTCTTCACCACAGCCACAGCAACGCGGGATCCGAGCCGCGTCTGCAGCCTACACCACAGCTCACAGCAACGCCGGATCCTTAACCCACTGAGCAAGGCCAGGGATCGAACCCGCAACCTCATGGTTCTTAGTCGGATTCGTTAACCACTGAGCCACGAAGGGAACTCCAAAACCATTAGTTTTTTAAGACTCACTGTGAACTGAAAATCATAAGTCACCAAGCATGGAAGAGATTGTGATATCATTAGCTCTAGACACTTAAGGGAAGAATGTTCTCCCTTTCTCTGTAGAATTTTTGGTTACAGAAGGGAATCTAATATAACTTCCTAGCTGCCAAATTATATAATTCAGGTAGAACTGTTTTCTTTAGGAAGTCTTACTTCTGTTGCAAACAGAGACAGAGACAAAGAAATTCAATAAAGAGAAAATATCCAGTAGCTTTGGGGTATGTAATCTTTCAAGGCTGGAAGATTTGCTTGTGTTTAACGTCCAGCCTAATGTGCATAAAAGTCAATTTGCTCAGATGGCTATAATTAATGGAGAGTCATGATTGTGTTAGATCACATGGAAGTAGCTGGGCTGTGCAAGATTTCCCTTTATTCCATGTAATCCCTTCTCTCAAGGCAAAGGGCAACAACATATATATGGACCATATGTATGAAGCAATGTTTCTATCCATAACATTGATCTCTTTTAAAGACAAAGTAAACGTTATTGAAAATAAGTTCATTTAGTCTAGTCCAAGTAAATTTCAATCATATCTTGAAAGGAAATAATACAACATTATTATAAAGCTCTGCCAGTGAGCTTTTCTCTCTGATGGATTGTTACATGTTTGTTGTTATTTGAACAAACTCATTACTAGGCTAAAGGAAATACTAATGTAACTCATTTATAAGACCAATGATAAGACTTCATGAGTAATGAGTGAAAGAGTTGAATACTCTTTTTCCCCCTCTATCTGAAATATGTGGAGTCTGGTAAAGGCCAGATAATGCGGCTCAGTGGAAATACTGTTCGGTTGGAGCCCATGAGACTGGATTCTCATCCCAGTTCTGCCATTGGGTAGCTGAATGCCCCTGGGCAATAACTGGGTTTTGTTGGCTTCCATTTTTTCATGACCTAAAAGTGTTGAACTAGATGATCCCTAAAGATTGTTCCAGCTATAAAATTCTAACTTCTAATTAAAATTAGCCAGTAGGGTTTGTATGCCAGCAAATCACAGCAAGAAAATGGACATTCTATTAAAGACTCTCATTAGAAGGTTACAGCATCAGAGAAGTTGTGCTGTAGCTAGTAGCATATTAATCCTTTGATTCTGAGTTCTTAACAGAAAGTTAGAGCTAAACCAAAGATTTAGCAAAATGGTATTTATAATATTTGTAGTTTAAAGTGATAGGAAACACTAAATGGATATGCTGAATAATTCCTTTTAAGCCTGGTTCTTTAGTGAGAAGTAATTCATTTATTCTTTCATTCTTCATTATTCGCCTCTTAAGAATTGCCTCAGAGCCTCTCAGGCTCACCTGTATGCAAGCCTATTTTAGGTCAGACTTGTGGAAGCAGAGGCCAAGGCAGAATTTTTGGCCAAGTGATTTATGATGGGAGTACTTTAGCGTAAAACCCATAATGGAATGAAGGAAGCAGGCTCAAGAAAGCAGAAAAAGCAGGTCTGCTTCCCAAAGAACCCAAGCTGACCCATATTTTAATCAAGATATTTTAAAAGATATAATTTAAGTATATTTATATATTAAAGCCAATGCTTTCTATCAATTTCTGAATTATCCATTCCAGAAAGAATACTTAACCTTTTGATTTCATACCATAACCCAGAGTACTTCCTAGTAGCTACTATGGTTGGACACAGATCTGGAAGAAAACAAGGTAGTTCATGCTTTTCTCTTCTCCTAATCAACTCTACTAAGAAATATGAGCTTCTTCAAGCTGAATCCAAGACCCCACTTTGTAGATGTGAGGAAATAGATAATAATTGGGTAGTTTTAATTAAGCTAAAAATGATTTGATGTTTTACATAAAGCTTTTACATAATAATTTACATAAAATTGTTTTAGAGGAGGAGTATCCAAACTCAATTGCCCATCTGGAAAATTAAGGTTATAAAAATTCAAAATAGAGGAAATGAGACTTACAGTGACTGAAATGTTGTTTCAAGGTTGTGGGGCTATGGGAAGGAGGCCAGATACCTCTTAGGAGACATCCGGGTGTACTATTCTACTTAATAGCATCTTGGAACCCATAGTCTTACTGACATAGAAACATAAATTATCAGCATGCTAGAAGTATATATCTTGGGAACAGGTACGTAGACTAAGCTCCCACATTCAGTGTAAAAGACCAGAGTATCTGTTGATGTTTATGAACTGAAAGTCATCAGTGGTAGGACTGGAAGCCTCAGGACTGCATTACTCTCTCCCTGTAATATTGCAAAGCAGGGTGATAGTAATTCCCATGTGATACAGTGGGCTGTGTATCTGGTATTGCCACTGCAGGTGCTGGGATCACTGCTGTGACATGAGTTCAGTCCCTGATCTAGCAGCTTTCACAAGACACAGGTATAGTGCCCCACCCCCCATCCCCGGAAAAGGCAGTGTGATAATCACAAGCTTGCTTTGTGAGCATAGAAGAAAAACAAAGGAGCTAATAAAGAGAAACTTGAGTTGACCTTTTGATTACATGTCAAGCTCACCACTAAATGTCTCTTGTACCCATGGTAGACAGCTCCAGGTACACCATGGATAAGTTCCTACTTTAAATGCCTGTTTCTCTGCTTGAGGGCTTCTTTCATGCCTGAGAATTTGATTATCCACAAGCTAGAGCAACACAAAAGTGCCAAGGAGTTAATGCTTCCCTAGGGACAATCTTCAACAAGAGGTTGAATAGGAGTCCAGAGATAGTGCCTCAGACTCTCTGTCCAGGTTTAAGGAGTATTCTGTATGGTTTCTCAAGTTACCAGTAAGATGTGGAGCCTGTCATCCACACTGATAGATTGCTCATTATTGTACCCTGCTTTTGTCTTTTCTTCCATCTAAGTTTGCCAGATAAAATACAGGTAACCTAGTTCAGTTTGAATATCAGATAATAGTGAGTGATATACACACATATATGTGTATATGTGTGTGTATGTATACTCACATATATATTGATTTATATATCTAGATATCTCTATATCTCTATATACAAATATGGGCAGATATATAACTCTCTATCGAGAGAGAAAGAGCAAGAGGCAATGCAGCAATGATAAGGCAGATGAGACAAAATGTTAACAACAGGTGAAGGATAACGAGTGTTCTTTGTATCAGTTTCACAGATTTTAAGTTTTAAATTGCTTCCAAATACAAATTTAAACAAAGAAGTGGGGAATCTTCTAATAATTTAAGAACCACTGACCTATCTAGTATAGCCCCTCATTTATAAATAAGGAATGAGATGCTCAAAATAACAGCTGAGGGACCAGTAGTCATTTTTGAATGGTCCTTAAAATAGTCACCTTTAGAACTGTTAAAAAAACAAAGTTCAATTGTAAATTTGAAGTTCTCACTCACTTTACCAATGATTTATGAATAGGGCAACATCCTATCCAACAAATAGAAAGGGACTCCAAGTAAGTATGCAAAATGGAAAGTTTTTATAGGAAGAAAGAGGGTGGGAGAAAGAAGTTAAAGTGTAGATTATTTCAGGCATCTTAGACTACCTCAATAGTGTCGATCAGGAAGTTCCAGAGTGACTGGTTTAAAATTTCACTTCTTAGAAAATTTGAAACTGCAGTTAGGTTAGTATTAAATATTGGTAGGGCTTAGCATAAATGACTCAGTTTGGGGTCTATTGTTTCTTTTTATCGGTTCCCCCCTTTTGGTCAGATCAAGCTCTGGGCCTAATTAAGAGATGGATCAAAATTTAAGGCATTGGAGTTCCCATCGTGGTTCAGCGTAAAGGAATCCAACTAGGAACCATGAGGTTGTGGGTTTGAACCCTGGCCTTGCTCAGGGGTTAAGGATCCGGAGTTGCAATGAGCTGTGGTGTAGGTCTCAGACACAGCTCAGATCTGACATTGCTGTGGCTCTGGCATAGGCTGGCAGCTGTAGCTCCAATTTGACCCCTAGCCTGGAAACTTCCATATACAGCTGCTGCGGCCCTAAAATAAATAAACAAACAAATGAACAAACAAACAAATAAATAAGGTGTTTATTCCACTCTCAACTACCGCTCTGCAGTTCTTGTAGCTTTTATTGATCCTCCTTTTTTTTTTTTTCCTCCTGAATCTGTGTGGTATTCAGAGGTCATGACTTCAGGCTCAAAATATTTTAGTTCTTCATTCTCTTTTCTGATATTCCAGTCTTAGGGAGACCTTTTGTTTGGTGATTAGTGGCTGCAAACATTCACTTAAAGCTTTTAGAAGAATTCAGCACACCAGAAAGATTATTATGGTAACTGTAATCAGGATAATTACCAATATTTGGAGTACATTTCAAAGCCACGATCCCCAAGAACCAAACCAACCAAAGAAATACCCCTTTGAAAGCGTCACTGTTTTAAGCTCCGTGGTTTGCTCAGTACCTTGTGTAACTGAGATTCAACTTCTCCAGAAGTGTTAATTCAGGTGTATCAGGTAGTGTTTACCAAAGTATAGATACCTCTTTACACAGATGAGCAATAATCCTGCTATCAAGAACAACTGTGGACCGAGAGTTTAAGAATTTTTATTGGATAGCTATTGCTTTAGCAGCAGATCTGCAATACTTTGAAGAGCCGCGGAGAGGTTTCTGATGATAGCCTCATTTGTACTCCTTTCTATCTCAGGAAGTAGAACCCTGCTAAAAGAAGTGAATCATGAATCCTGAATGCCTCCTGGTAGGTCCTTTCTAAGTCAACCATGTAAATTCAGAGGAGTTGATCAATTAGACGTCTCAGTTTGTGGGCAGTTAAGAGAACAGTTAGATACCCTAAGAGGCATCGTCCAGTTGTGTGCCAGCTATCTAGGCCTTCATAGGCTCAAGGATAATGATCACCACCACAAAGATAAATCCTGATGGGGCACAAACCACTTCCACAAAAGTGGCACTGTTAATGAATTCATCTACAGGGATTATTGAATTTGCCCATTCAAGGTAGGAACCAGGTTTTTCCTAGCTTGAAAGAGAAAGTTGTTCTGAATTCCAGAGGTTGTCCTTCCTTAGAAATGGCCTGGGATGCATTCTCTTTCTAGACCAATGCCAAAGTGAAGAAAATAAAAAGAAACGGTTTTATGTTTAAAGTAAGAAGTCTCGTTCTGCTATCCTGGGCAGGAGCAGTCCACATCTATGTTAGCTACTTCTCCTCGTAGTCAATTTGATTTTGAGGACTTCAGCTTTTGTGCAGTCCCTGGAGTGTGAAGAAGCCCTTTTTCTTTGAGAGACAAGGGCCAGGGTTTAAGTCCCTGAAATTTGACTGCCATCTGGGTAATGAGGAGGATGTAGGATAGTCCCTCCCAAGGAGATTCAGGAGGAACCTTCGTTCTCAGTGATTACAAATAAAAATGATGGGGGAAAATTGGAAACATTAGTTTGAAGAATCAGAGTTGAGCAAACTAGAAGAATTTAGGATCTAGTTTAGTTGGGGATTTATAACAAAGCCTCAAAGACGACAGCACTAGAATCTAATTAATATTTTCAAAGATGAAAACATTATTTTACTCTCTACAGTTACTCCTACTCTTTTCCAAAGATAACCACAGTAAATCTAATTTGTTTGCATTAAAACTTGGCATGATTATTTACATAAACACAGTAAGAATGGTGATTGACCATATAAGCTCTTTTTAAGATCGGTTTGCTGAAACTTTATAAGCAAGGTACCAGTCTATTTTTTTCAAGGAGATTTATTGGCTTCGTAAGGTTCCTTAAAACCTTATCTTAGTTCTTCAAAACTGGACACATCTGAGTCTACGCAAACCTCTTTCAAGTATGACATTCCAATAAAAGCTTTGCTAATATAGCTGATGTTTCTAATTGTACCATATTAGAAGAACATCTTTTTACTGAAGTTATACAAATAAATAACTATATTGCCAAAAGAAAAACACTTAAGTGTTCCCAAATTTTGGACAAATTAGGGCGGAAAAAACTAGATGTTTTCATCTTTGTTTATAAAGTATACTTTACCAAATTTATTTAAATCGTAGATAACTTAGAGGAAATTTTTCTTTAAATCTGGAAAAACAGCATTAAGGAACAAGCAATGTTTCAGACAAAAAGTCATAAAAATTATAATCATCCTCATTTTATTCAGTCTCGTGTTATTAATTCTTATTCTTTTTGAATCCAGCTTTTCTATTAGTTCTGGAAATTCTTACACAGTTCAGATGTATGATCAGAAACCTGTACTGGTTAAAGCTTTTGCCATGAATCTCCTTGAAGATGAAGTACTTTTATTAGAATTCTCTTACAAAAGCATCTGAATAAAACAATAACTACCTGTAAATGACAGAAGACTTTTTAAAATGCCTATTGTTGGAGTTCCTGTCATGGCTCAGTGGTTAACAAATCCGACTAGGAACCATGAGGTTGCGGGTTCGATCCCTGGCCTTGTTCAGTGGGTTAAGGATCCGGCGTTGCTGAGAGCTGTGGTGTAGGTTGCAGACACGGCTTGGACCCCGCGTTGCTGTGGCTGTGGCGAAGGCCGGTAGTTACAGCTCCTGTTAGACCCCTAGCCTGGGAACCTCCATATGCCGTGGGTGTGGCCCTAGATAAGTCAAAAAGACAAAAAAAAAAGAAATTAAAAAAAAATAAAGTTAAAAAAAATAAAATGCCTCTTGTTAAAGAGCTGATGAAAGTTTATTATAATGAAATTGACAAGAAAAATTTGGTTATTTCTGCGATGCATAATATTTTAAAATGATAACTGGAATTTGATGATACCATTACACTGGGCATATCAGACTTTAGGAATTTGGGGAACATTCATAATATATACATATACAAATGCAGCATATGGAAGGCTTAGTGTTACTTTTTATTTGATAATACTTCCCATGTAATTTAATGTATCAAATAAACCTAGTTAATCATCCCTCTCTCTCTCTCTCTTTTAATCATCTCTCTCTCTCTCTCTCTTTTTTTTAATAAAGAGAGAAAACAAATCTTTTTAGATGTTCCAGGGACCCTCTGGAAAAATCTCAAAGTTATTTTGAGGTCAGAAAGACTTCATTTAGAATTTGATTTTGGGAAGTTTGTCAGTATTACCCAAAGGTTTAAAAAAATGTGACAAATGGAATACAAATAATTGTAAAATAAGCTTATCTTTTTGACTAAGGTGACAAAATATTTCAAAGGCAAATATTAAAGGTTACATCGTTATAAGAAAAATCAAAGACCTGATAAAGCACAGGAAATTATTTTGTAAAACACAAAATCTTTGCTTCCTAGGTGGATATTACTTAAAAGAAAAAGAGGAGTGCCCTTATGGCTGAGTGGGTTAAGGATACAGCAGCTTTCACTGCATCTGCTGGGCTTGCTGCTATGGTGTGGCCCCAGGGACTTCCATATGCTGTAGGCACCGCCATTGAAAAAAAAAAAAGGAAAAGAGAGAAAACTTTCTTAAAACTTATTATGAAGCGCAAACCAATAGTACATAAAAAATTTGTTATTTTAGTAGATGAAAAGAATTAAAATTTGTTTTATATGTGTAATATAAAGTACTCATATTAAAGATTACCATAGGAGTTCCCTTCGTGGCCCAGTGGTTAACGAATCCGACTAAGAACCATGAGGTTGCGGGTTCGATCCCTGGCCTTGCTCAGTGGGTTAAGGATCCGGCGTTGCCGTGAGCTGTGGTGTGGGTTGCAGACGCGGCTTGGATCCTGTTAGACCCCTAGCCTGGGAACCTCCATATGCCGCGGGTGCAGCTCTAGATAAAAAGGCAAAAAGACCAAAAAAAAAAAAGATTACTCTAAACACTTTTGTAAGATTAATTCAATTTTAGCCAGCTTGACTGAACAAGGAAAAAATTTCCCTTTCTATCATCCCAATTACCTGTTTAATTTGTCTTTCATTCTCTTCTTTCCCATTTTGAAATACCAATTTCTTACTCCTGGACAAATTTACTCTCTTTTCCTGTACAAAATGCATTTTCACATCTCGTACCTTTTCTTAGCCAAAAACCCACATCCTACTTTCCTTGCATTATGGAGTTGTTTCCATGTTATTTTTAGTATTTTAAATTACACATATTAATTAGAATTCTTAACCCTAAAACCTTAATTTCTAGTGAAACCTAAGTGAGCAATTGTGAATGTTGTCTGCTACACTAGCATTCTTTAGATTTGTAAATTTATACATGCACATAATAGTTTCTAAAAACGTGTCTCTTCATAGTGCAATCTTTTGTACTAGACAAGTTTACTAATAGATCCCAAATATCTTTTGTTTTTTTGTAAAAAAAAAAAAAGTCAAAAGTATACGCAATTGTGTTTACTAATTAATGTTTATTTCATTGTATTTGGAAATGTATTCAGCATATTATCATCATTTAGCTGAACTTAGTAAAACTAAAATTGCAAGTAGCCCAAAAGATTTTGAAAGCTATTTTTTAGTGCACATAACATAAAATATAATTATTGCCAACCAGTTTATCCATGCACCTTATAACTTTTTACATCTATCTAAATAACTTACTCCCAAAATGAGGTTTAGACTACCCACGTAAACATCATGAGACATTAGACAAAATCAGCCATCATCATAAGTTACTTCTTTGCTGACAAATTTTGCAGCAGAGATAACATGAATTTAGCTAGTAAAGTCAGGTAGAATAAAATTTGTCTATCTGTATTATATTCAGTAGTTTAAATACGTGCCTATTTTAATTAAACCAATGAATTTAAACTTTGATTTTAAAGTTTAAATTTGAATTTAAACCTTAATATGAAATATTTTCCCAGATCATGTGAACCTAAAAAAGCATTTATGCTGCTTTCAATTATACTGACAGTTTGTAGAATATTCAACCCTTAATATATACAAGTGCTTATTTATTTCTAAACTAACCGAATAAAGATCTTTTGCAAATTAGTTTTAGCCATAACATCTGAGGGTAGAAATTAATCACACACCTGTAACATACATGAAGACACACATGAGCATACAGATGCAAATAGACACTTCATAGCTTCATTTTAAAGTTTTAGCCTCAAGACAGGTATGATGATATAAATTTCACCAGTTATAAAAAAAAGTTGGAATAAGTTAAGTTCATTGATCAGATGACTAAAGATTTTTCTAAAAATATTTGTGGAGAAAAGACATGATTTTTTTTCATTTATCTGTATTCAAATAACCTTTCCCCTTCTCATTCTCCTAATAAGAGTTAACCTCATTGAAGTTGTTTGTACTTAAAAAAGATGGCCTAGGAAAGAGTTAACATTTATACTTCAAAGGTTCTGGGAAAGAACGCAAGTTTCTCCAAGAAGGACTTTGGTTTCCAATATTTACAAGCCTGTTGAGATGAATAAGGGAGAATTTGGGATTGGTAAAAAAAAAAAAAAGGGGGACTGGTGGACTTTAAGGGTTTTTGTTTGTAAGTTTTATTTTGTTTTGCTTTGGAGAAGGGAGAGTCACCCCTGACCCTGTATAAAGACTAGAATTGTAAGACAAGGACAGCTGATTTTAATTCCTCAAGGAATTGTATTGCTGCCTAAATGACCTCGAAAGGACTGACACACCCATCCACCTCTGTTTGAATGTCTTTCCCTTTTTCTGGGTACATTTCATAAGACTTTTGAGAACAATCATTTTTCCATTGTCCTAGCTGGTTACAATGGAGACATTTATTACTGGACCAGTGTTTTGTTTTGATGATAGACCCTTAAGAGGATATAACGGGGGAGGCTTGGGTATTGTTTTAAGTGACTTTTGTCTTTAATTTTCTTGCAGCAAATCTTTCAATGAAGCTATTTTAGAATCTTAAAGTCTTTTAAAAGCTTCTAAATATCATATAAAATAGGTATACCCTTTTGTCTGTATGATCTAGGAACCCTTACTTTCAAGTGCACTTCTAAATTGGACAATCTTGTCCAACTGGAACATTCTCCATAACAGCCACTGTAATTTTGTGTTGACTATAGTAAGATTTTGCCATTTTGTTTAGAAATTTATAGCTTCCAGGACTATTGTTCTTAGACAAAATAATCAATTGTGCCAGTGAGTGCTGTGTTCTTCTCTTTGGATATAAAGAATCTCATTTCTTTTAGCCAGTCCTTTTGGTTTCTTAGAGCCAAATTAATACCTAATAGGGATACACCATGGGATTAGGAATTATAGGGTGTTCTACACTGTATCTTGCTAAGTGAAAATTTCCTTAAGGCTGGTGGGCTACTTATTGTCAATCCAGTTGTGACCAATCCCATTATGGGAGTTTTCTTGAAACTGCAAGATCTCTGACAGTCTTTAAATTCTCTTCTTGTGCCCACCAATTTTTGTGGATTTCTAGCTTCTAAGCTACCTGTTAGCCATACCCTTTCCTGGACCTGGTCTAACTCAAGTTGAACCCAGCCCAACCCCAAACTTAATCTAGTTTTAAAACTGAATCTAGTCTGATCCCAGCTGATAACCACCAACAATTCCCATGGAACTCTGAACGGGGGAAAGCATTGAACCAGTAGTCCTCAACAAATGGGGACTGCTGACTGATTCCAAACAGGTGGGGAACTACAGCCACCACTAGCAGTTTCTGATGTGGAACCTGGAGATAGAATCAAAGACTGGAGTTTCCCCCTCAAAAATCTGGGATTTGCTTTTTGAAAAGCTAGGGACTTGGCTGGGGGCAGAACCACCCACTAGCTTAATTAGGCTCTAGGCAGAACTGTCTACCAGCTCAAACTGCCCTGTTCTCTAAAGAAAAGCCATTTAAATGGGGAGCTTATATAAATAGAGTGAGGCTCATAATCAAGAGGGCCTCAGAAACAACAAGAAAGACAATTAAGTGAACTGAGGGTCACAGAGAACCACTCCCGTGTTTCTCATTGTCCTCAAATGTTATCAGAAGTTCACTTTAGATCCCACCGCTGCCACCAGATCTGTTAGAACACAAATTTCAGTTGTGTAAATTTGAAGATCTAATTGATTTTATTCAGTGATTCATTAATTGAGCACATTAATTGAGCAGCATCCTATCTCGTAGTTAGAAGGTACTCCAAGTAATTGTACAAAAGGGACATTTTTTATAGACAGAAAGAGACTGAGGCAAGAAAGTTATAAGAACAGATTATTTCAGGTTCCCTTGCCTTCAGAAAAACAAGGGTCTTAGGCAGATCACTAGTTGATCATGAAATTCCAGACTGATTGGTTTAAAATTCCACTCCTGAAAAAAGCTGAAACTTAACTTAGGTTAGGTATTAAATCATGGGACTTAGCATAAGTGACTCCATTCTGGATCTC
Organism: Catagonus wagneri; assembly: GCA_004024745.2. Lineage (NCBI taxonomy): Eukaryota > Metazoa > Chordata > Mammalia > Artiodactyla > Tayassuidae > Catagonus > Catagonus wagneri. Next base: position 11,528,556 of record PVHT020000022.1, read on the forward strand.
TTATTTCTTTTTAACAGCACCAGTATACCTTGCACTTCAAAATGAAATACTTTACGTTTATATGATATATAAACCATAACATCCACAATGCTATGCCCCCCGTTCATGCAAAAAGCTAGAGTTAATTCTGTATTTTTAAAAATACCCAATTTTATTTTGTTTGAAACTTTTATACCCATTTGAATTTTCCTTATGTTTTTCATCTCAAAAAAATTTTCCCTGCTTGTGTTGTATACCAGTTATTTATTTTAGATAAATTAGAATTATAATATAACCTTGCCTCAGGATATGTTTATGTTCCCTGGGGCGAGGTGGGGGGGCAGTGAGAAGGAGGGCAGGAATTCACTGTCTCCTGTAGCTGTTTGAAGGAGTAGGTGAAGAGAGAGTGGAAATTGGCAGGGTGGAAGCCAAAATTCCACTCTTCTTCAGGGCTTCTGTCTATGCTAAACAGTTTTCCTTTTTCTTTTTTTCTTTTTCTGTTTTCTTTTTTAAAGATAGCGTTGAAGGAATGGAAAATTTCTGTGGTAGCTGATAGCAAATACAGAAAGGTTCATTTGCATATAGATGTTTCAGTTTGCAACTGCATAATCCCCTGAGAGAGGCCTTGTTTAAATGGGCAGGCAGGCTGGCACAGGTCTGCCGGGTTCCTAATGAAAACTAAATTGAAACTTGGGAAACATTTGCCTGGGGGGTGCCAGGCTGTTTAGAATATCAGTTTAGGTCTGAGAGATGCAAAATTGCCCCTCACTCTTTAGAAGGCCTAAGATAGAGGGTAGAGGGGAAATGAAGAGAAAATAGTAAATGAGTGGGTAAAACGTGAGTTAACCAATGTGCTTCTTTTACTTGGAAATCCTGTCTGAAGTTTCAAAAACAGTGAGCAGGTGGAAAAGTGAGGAAGAGCAGAGAAGAAAGTGTGGAGGCTGCACGTATTCTGGAAAGGGATTGGAAACAGAGGTGCCCTTTTCCAGGTATCTGTGTGAGCCAAGCCTTTTGAGACAACTTGTAATCCATTTATAGTCTAAAGAATTTTCAGATTGAATGTTCCCCATGAATTTGACCACAGGGTAAGCACATAAGGACAACTCTGAAAACAAGATAATGTGGAAAGAAAAGAGATTACAAAAAGGTCAAAAGATTAGCTGGGGGATAAGTGGAAGTCAGAAGAAAATAAGGGAAAAGTTTAGAAATTGATACCAGGCAAGGAAGATAAATCAAGTTAGCAAGTGATAGAAGTAAATATAGAAGGAAAATAAGAAATGGTATCAGGGGAACTGCCCATAGGATAGGAGAGGAATACAAAGATGATTAAAACTAGAAATGCAAGAAAACAAAAGGATTGAGAATATGGATGAAGAGAATAAAAATGTTAAACTGAATACCTGTAAGACTATGTCTGAATCTGACAACTGGTATGTCAGAAATTTTCTATATTTGGAGTTCTCTTTATGGCACAGTGTGTTAAGAATCCAACTGCAGTGGCTCAGGTCACTGCAGAGGTACAGGTTTGATCCCTGGCCCAGTGCAGTGGTTAAAATGATCTGGCTTTGCCAGAGCTGTGTTGTAGGTAGGTACTGAGCAGCTCAGATTGAGTCCCTGGCCCGGGAAATACCATTGCTGTAGGTGCAGCCATGGAAAAAAATTAAAAAATCTGCATTCCCTTCCCAGAGCTAGTGTTTCTTTGTTGTCTCTATAAAACATTGTTTTATAACTTTTAATTTATAATCTTTTTGACTCAACATCTAGAATTGAGTATGTTATCTTATTAGTTAAAGCATCACAGGATTAGATCAGGTTTCTGATAAACAAATATCAGTGTAAGTGTGAGAAAGATAATACGGTGTCTTCTCCAGCACATGTGCATGTACACAAACTCACATGTTGACACACACATGCATGTGCAAGCTCACCAGATATAGAGTATATTTGTAATAAAGTACATCCTGCCTGCAACAGAAAATGCATACTATGTAACATAAATCCCTGCAACAGAAAATGCATACTATGTAACATAAATCCCCATCTGCTGTCCACTGGCTGAATTTCAAGGTGAACATCCATTATTTTACCAGGGTCAAGTGAAGCAGATTATCTTTTGGGAATGAAGAAAATTGTTGAATTCTTAGAGTTGCCGTCGTGGCTCAGCAGAAATGAATCTGACTATTATCCATGAGGATGCAGGTTCGATCCCTGACCTCACTCAGCGGGTTAAGAATCCCACATTGCCATGAGCTGTGGTGTAGGTTGCATACGCGGCTCAGATCTGGCATTGTTTTGGCTATGGTGTAGGCCAGCAGCTACGGCTCCAGTTTGACCCCTAGCCTGGGAACATCCATATGCCACAGGTATGCCCCTAAAAAGACAAAGAGAAAAAGAAAGAAAGAAAGAGAGGGAAGGAGGGAGGGAAGGAAGGAAGGAAGGAAGGAAGGAAGGAAGGAAGGAAGGAAGGAAGGAAGGAAGAAAGAAAGAAAGAAAGAAAGAAAGAAAGAAAGAAAGAAAGAAAGAAAGAAAGAAGGAAAGAAAGAGAAAGAAAGAAAGGAGGGAGGGAAGGAAGGAAGGGAAGGAAGGAAGGAAGAAAGAAGGAAGGGAGGGAGAGGAAGGAAGGAAGAAAGGAGAAAAGAATACTGCTGAATTCTACCTAAACGTTGCCCATGGTGATCACAATTACCCATAAAGCCACATCTGTTATGCAAAAAAAAGAAATAAAATTGAGGATATGACAAGCACAATACCCATTTATTCAGCACCTACTCTGTCCCAGGCTAAGGAGCGACACTGGAGTTAAAATCGTAATTGAACTCATCCTTGTGCCCAAAAGGCACATGATATATGGGACTTGAGTAGAAAAATATTTGACCTGTCTTTCAATCGATCATTCAGGACTTTAAAAAACAAAACAAAGAAGCAAAACTCAAGTGAAGCAAGCACAGAATCGAAGTATCTAAAGCTAAATGTATACTAACTGTATATCAGATATTATGTTAGCATTTTATATGCAATATCTATTTAATTCTCACAGTTGGTTGTTTTTGTTTTGTTTTGTTTTGTCTGTGTCCCAGGCCAGATATCAAACCTGTGTCACAGTAACGGCTCAAGCAACATCAGATCCTTAACCTAATGTGACACAGAGAACTCCCTGATTTTTTTTTTCTTTTTTGGCTGCCCCATGCCATATGGAGTTCTCAAGCCAGGGATCAGAGATGAGCCAAAATAGTGACCTATGCCATATCTGTAGCAATGCTGGATCCTTTTACTTACTGCGCTGGGCCAGGGATTGAACCTGTGTCCTGGTGCTTCAGAGATGCCACCATTCCCATTGTGCCACAGCAGGAAACTCTGATAACTCCCTGATTTTTAATTGAAGGCTTATATGAATTGATCTTTAATTGAAGCCTTACCATGTTTCAGGTGTACAGCAATGCATCTGTTGTCCCTTGTGTTATACAGTAGGTCTTTGTTGTTTGTTTATTTTATATATAGTAGCGTGTATCTGTCAATACCAAATTCACAATTTATCCTCTTTCCCTTTCCTCATTGGTAGATACAAGTTTGTTCTCACTGTCTGTGAGTCTATTTCTGTTTTGTAAATAAGTTCATTTTTGTCATTTTTTTATATTCCATGTATAAGGGATATCATAAGATATTTGTCTTTCTCTGATTTACTTCACTTACTATGATAATCTCTAGGTCCACACATGTTGATACAAATGGCATTATTTCATTCTTTTTTGTGGCTGGGTAATATTCCATGGTATATGTATACTACATCTTCTTTATCCATTCATCTGTCATATTCTTTATCCATTCCTTTGTTGATGAACATTTAGATTGCTTCCATGTCTTGGCTATCATAAATAGTGCTCCCATAAACTTTGAGGTATATGTATCCTTTCAAATTAGAGTTTTTATCTTTTCTGGATATATGCCCAGGAGAGGAATTGCTGGATCATATGGTAACTCTATATTTATTTTTTTAAGGAATTTCCACATTGTCCGTATTGGCTGAACCAATTTACATTCCCACCAACAGTGTAGGAGGGTTCCCTTTTCTCCACACACTTTCCAGCATTTATTATTTGTAGACTTTTTGATGATGGCCATTCTGACTGCGGTGAGGTTATACCTCATGTAGTTTCAATTTGCTTTTCTCTAATGATAGTGATATTAAGCATCTTTTCACATGCCTGTTTGCCATCTATAAGTCTTCTTTTGAGAAATGTCTATTTAGGTTTTCTGTCTGTTTTTGATTGGGTTATCTGTTTTTGATATTGAGCCCACAGTCAATTTTGGAGAAAGGTATTTTTGTTATATTCATTGTATAGGTGAAAACACTGTAAATTAAAAATATTACTTTCCAAAGTCATTGTTATTAAATGGCAAATCTGAAGCTGAATCTACATATGATACCAAAACCAATGTGCTTTAAAAAGAATTCAGTGTAAATATCTTAAGAATAGAAACTACTTTTTAAATTTCTTTATTATTCATCAAGGTTCTACTTCCAGGGAGAGTTATTCAATTTTAGTTGTTCTGACAAAAACCTCCACTTGAAATCCATATGAACAATGTCTACATCACGTCCATGAAGGTTTTCTTTTATTTTTATTTATTTTTTAATGGCTGACCTGCAACTTATGGAAGTTCCCTGGCCAGGGATCTAATCTGAGCCACAGGTGTGACCTACACCTCAGCTGTATCAATACCAGATTCGTTATCCCACTGCATTGGGCTAGGGCTTGTACCTGCCTGTCCTCAGTGACCTGAGATGCTGTAGTTGGATTCTTAACTCACTGTCCCACAGCAGGAACTCTTACATGAAATATTTTTTAAAATGCACTTAATTATGCAAGTGTGTGGCTGTTGGTTGTGTTACTATCCAGAAAGTAAATTAGATTTTCACTTAGGTGTTTTGTTGCAGAGTTGACACAGAAAATTATTGCAATTAATATTGCAAAATCAGTCCCTAAAATCTAGGCTTATGTAATTGTACATAATTTTAGGATAACACTAAATTTTGTTTGTAAAGATATATGAATGTTTGTGACAAAATATTGACATATTGCTTGTACTTAAGAAATAAAAGGAGGAGTTCCCACTGTGGTGCAGTAGGATCGGCAGCATCTTGGGAAAACTGGGACACGGGTTCAATTCCCAGCCTGGCACAGTGGGTTAAGGATCTGTCATTGCCGCAGCTGCAGCTAAGTTCAAGGCTGTGAATCGGATCAGATCCCTGACCCTGGGGAGCTCCATATGCTGTGGGGTGGCCAAAAAAAAAGAAAAAAATTATATATATAAAAGAAATAAAAGGAAAGAAGAAAAGAAAAGAAAGGAGAAAAGTTAATGCATCTTTTTTGAATTAGAGGTTCCTTACCTTCTATTTTACAAGTTTACTTGTGGTATAGCTTCATTGTTATAATCAATGGTGGTATTTTAAGATTTCACCCTGCTCTTTTCTTTCTTTCCTTCCTGCCTTCCTTCTTTCCTCCCTCTCTTTCTTTTTTCTTTTTTTTATGATAAGCTCCTTTAATAAGTGATATTTTCCTGCCTTTGATTATTTTATTTTGTACTTACTACTGACATTTGAATCAGCAATACAGATGTCCTGGTCAGGGAGGTTTGTAATGATCATACCTAGAAGTTTGATAATATGTAGTTAGTGACGATATTTTTTAAAAGTATTTTATTATAATTTCATGAAATGACCAATACATTTCTGAAAGTGATAATTCCTGGATAATTAGCAAATCGTAGTAAGTGTTACTTCAAAATATTTTGATTCAAATGACCAAAAAATTCAGGTTCTATCATTGAAAGGCAAAGATTTGCTTTAGAAATCTAAGTGTAGATTCCAGTGTCTTCTAATTTAGAAGTTTGCTCTAAAAATGATTGTTGAATTAGATAGTAAAAACTAAGTCTTATCCCATGATCTGTAACTAAGTTAAGATGCCAGAATCTCCAAACTGATTTGACTATGGCATTTGTCAAAGTAGAAATTTTCTTCTTCATCTAAGCCTCTATCTGTCTGTCTGTCTGTCTGTCCATTTATGTATAGTTATAGGGATGAGTTAGATTTAAAACTTGCCACCTTGCTGGTCTGTGTAATCACTTATATGGTGAAGGGTTCATAATCCGTGAAAGCTTTATAAGGTCTGTTCTGGTGACATGAACATGACCTTTCAAATTTTACTAAGAAATCTCCAAGCTAATGTTTGAATCATGCCTGCTTTTCCTGGTAAAATACCTTAAGATGAAAGCCGTTTCAATCAGATATATTCCAGAATCTGATTAAATGCAATAAGGAGTGCCGAAAATTATAAAGAAAAAGATGCTACACAAACACCAAGCATTTATCAGCAGACATCGTGGACTAGAAATCATTGCAACTAATTTTGGAGTTAAAAAAATATATCAAGGCATTTCACAGATTCTGGAAAGCACATGGTGATAAGGGGAGAGGAGATTCCCTTTTTGGGAAAGTTTATTCCTCTTTACCATGTACTGTTAAATACAACCATCTTAAAGACAAGCTTGAGTAACATGTCCAAGTCATATTGTGAAGGCCAAAAAAGGATTTGAACTGAAGTCTCTCTTATTCCAAAACCTGAGTATTCAGTGCTATAGTACAAAATCTCCTGAGACTCTAGGTTTTAGAAACCAGCATCCTGGAGTTCCCTTCGTGGCTCAGCAAAAATGAATCTGACTAGCTTCCATGAGGATGCAGGTTTGATCCCTGGCCTTGATCAGTGGATTAAGGATCCAGAACTGCCGTGAGCTGTGGTGTAGGTCGCAGATGTGGCTTGGATCTGGCATTGCTGACGCTGTGGTATAGGCCAGCAGCTACAACTCCGATTCAACCCCTAGCCTGGGAACCTCCATATGCCTCAGGTGTGGCCCTCAAAAGACAAAAAAAAAAAGAAAAGAAAAAGAAAGAAAAAGGGAAAAAAGAAACCCAACATCCTCATTCTTGATTCCCATCTTGACACCACCATATCTCATTATAATTATGTCATTGTAATCAAAGTCTGATGATGTGACTCAACAAGGACTTTTTGGATACCCACAGAACACCTTCTAAGAGGAAATGACAAAAAGAGGATACTGTCCTTGTCCTTCTATAACTAACTTATGGTATTAACAGGTAAATATTCAAAATAAGCTCCCTGCCATTAAGAAAAAAAGTAAAAACCTAATTTGTAACACTTTTTGATTTCTTTTCCTCCCA
>PVHT020000022.1:11535874-11558788 GCA_004024745.2 Catagonus wagneri
ATTACCAGCTGTAGTCAGAATGTTATATATTAGGTCTACAGACCTTATTCATCTTGTAACAGAAAGTCTGTACCTTTTGACCATCCTCTTTGAGAAACGAAACCTAAGGCAATTGAAACTTAACTCTCCCTTCTCGCTTCTGTAACATCGCTTGCTTGCTAAATAACAGTTGTGACAGTGTTTCACAACAAAGGGTCAATAAAACCAGCCAAGACATAACAGGCTACCATTTAGGAAATTTTCCATCCCCCCCCCCCAGGTCTGCAACTTTCAAAAGTCCCGCGCGCGCCAATTATAGCCAGTCACTAACCGCCACATCTGCTTCTGTAAACCTGCTTGCTTGCTGAATATCGATCGCGTGATCCCAGGCCAATCATATAGTAGACGGTGTCCCAATTCAAATATCAGCCAATCGGCATCCCTCTCCTTTGAAAACCTCCCCTAAGCCCTGGACTTGTTTGTGTGTGCCCATAAAAACCCTGTACTCGCTGCAGTCGGGACCTCTTTGCGTCACCAGTAATGAGTGCGCAGGGGTCCAGGTTCAAACCTGCAATAAAGGACCCTTGCCATTTTGGCTTTGACTTTTGACTCTGGTGTGCTCGTTGCGAAGGGGTCTCGCGACCGCGGGCATTACATCTTCCCATTTACTATATCCCCTAAACCTTGACAATACCATTCTACTTTGTTTCTATGAAGTTTTGGGGGGGGTTGTTTGATTTTTTTCGGATTCCACATACAAGTGATATCATGCTATATTTGTCTTTCTCTGTGTGATTACTTTCACTTACCATAATGCCCTCCAGATTTATTCATGTTGTTGCAAAAGGAGGAATTTCTTTTTGAAAGCTGAGTAATAGCCTTTTGTGTGTGTGTGTGTGTGTGTGTGTGTGTGTGTGTCATTTTCTTTATCCATATATTCATTGACAGACACTTAGGTTGTTTCCATGTCTCTATTACTGTAAATAACGTTACAGTGAACATGGGGGTACAGATAACTCTTCAAGATAATGATTTTATTTCTTTTGGATACACAGAAGTAGGATTGTTGGATCATATGATAGTCCTATTTTTAATTTCTTGAGGAACTTTTCTACTGTTTTCCATAGTGACTACACCACTTTGCATTTTCATCAATAGTGCACAAATGTTACCTTTTCTCTATATTCTCACCAGCTTTTATCATTTTTAGTAATAGCTATCTTAGATATGAGGTGGTATCTTATTATGGTTTTGATTTGCCTTCATTTTATGACTAGTGATATTGAGCTCCTTTGCTTGTATCTGTTGGCCATATGTATATCTTCTTCAGAAAAATGTCTAGTCATTGCTATTTTTTAACTTGGCTATTTGTTTTTGTGCTATTGAGCTGTACACATTACTTGTATGATTTGTATGTTTACCTCTTATTGGATATGTATTTTCACAAGTTGCTTTTCATTGTGCTGATGGTTTCCTCTGCTGTGCATATGTTTATTTTCCTATGGTCTATTTGTGCTTTTGTTACCTTTGTTTTGGGTAACAATTTTACATCCTTGCCAAAACCAATGTCATGGAAATTACCCCTCTGTTTTCTTCTAGGAGTTTTATGACTTTAGGTGTTATAGTCAAATCTTTAACCCATTTGTAATTGATTTTAGTGTGTGGTGTGAGAGAGTAGTCCAGGTTTATTCTTTTGTATGTGCGTATCCAGTTTTTACAACATTATTTATGGAAGGGACCAGTCTTTTCCCATTAATATTCTTGCCTCCTTTGTTTAAAATTAATTGATGTTATGTGCATGGATTTATTTCTGGGCTCTCTATTCTGTTCCATTGAACTTTGTGCTACTTTTATGCCAATACCATACTATTTTCATTACTATAGCTTTGAAAATTATTATAGTTTGAAATTAGGAAGTATGATGCCTCCAGCTTCTTTCTTCTTTCTAAAAATTTCTTAGCTTTTTGGGGTCTTTTGTGGTTCCATATAAATATTAAAATTTTTCTATTTCTATAAAAAATGCTTTGGAATTTTGATAGGGATTGCATTGAATTTATAGATCATTTGGGGTAATTTATATATTTTATCCATATTAATTTTGGTAACCATGAACACACAGAATCTCTTTCCATTTGTTTGTATCTTCTTTCATCATTATTTTATTATCTTCAGTGTACAGATTTTTCACTGCCTTGGTTAAATTTGTTCCTATTTTATTTTTTTAATGATATTGTAAGTGGGATTGCTTTTTTAATTTTTCTTTGTATAGTTCATTGTTAATATATAAAAGTGAAACTGAGTCTTGTGTATTGATTTTTTATTCTGCAACTTTGCTGAATTCTTTAATTAGGTCCAAAAATCTGAAAGTTTTTTTGGTGGCATCTTTAGGGTTTTCTATATATAACATCATGTCATATGCAAACAGTTGACAGTTTACTACAGAGATAATTTTATTTCTCTTTCTTAATCTTAAATTGTGGAGTGAGAGAGAGGTCGTTTCACTCATTTCTTATAGGGCCACTAATCCCATTTATGATCGTTCCATCCTCAGGCCCTACTTCTAAATACTATCACATTGAGGGTTAGGCATTAACATATGAGTTTCATTGTGACACAAACATTATAAAGTCTATTTCTCTTTTTTGCCAAATTGCTCTGGCTAGGAGTTTCAGTATTATGTTGAGTAAAAGTGGTAAAAGTAGGCATCATTGTCTTATTTCTGATGTTAAAGGAAAAGCTTTCAGCTTTTCACTATTGAGCGTGATTTTAGCTATGGTCCTGTCACATATGGTCTTTAATATTTTAAGGTATATTTCATAATTTGTTGAAAGTTTTGTCAGGAAAGGGTGTTGAATTTTGTCAAAATTTTCTCAATCTCCTGATATATTATTTTTTTCCTTCCTTATGTTAATTTGGTGTATATTGATTTAGCACTCTCTAAGTTTTATAGTATAAATACTCCCACCATAGTGGATCTCAAACTATCAGTAGTTTATTTATCGGGTTACAAAGTTCCTGAAAATTTAGCAATCATATCTTTGTGAATCAGTATGAGACTGCTGATCAACTCTAACACATCGTGAAATGGAGCTTCCTTTAAAAAAAAATAGGGAAGGGACCTTGTTGTTTTGTGTGATTTGCTATCACTTTAAAACAATCACCATGAATAGGTGTACAGGTAACTACAATTACTCATCTTGAGTCTTATGAACTCCTGCTTCCTTACTGGCTAAATATGTGACTGGGTCTGCTTGGACTGCTGTAACAACAATGAAACAAGGAACTAACAATCAACCAACCAACCAACCAAACAAAAAACATAGACCAGTTATCTTAAACAACAGAAATTGATTTCTACAATCTGAGACCTTAAGGCTCAAGAATAAGTTACCAGCATCACTGGGTTCCTGCAAGGGTATTCTTCTGGTTTGAGGATGTTTATGTCTTCTACCATAATCTTAAATTGTGGAGTGAGAGAGAGGTTGTTTCACTCGTTTCTTATAGGGCCGCTAATCCCATTTATGATGGTTCCATCCTAGGCCCTACTTCTAAATGCTATCACATTGAGGGTTAGGCTTTAACATAGGAGTTTTGTTGGGACACAAACATTCAGTCCTTAGAAACAGACATTGAGAGTGGCAAGAGCACCAGACTCACATACTTGATATTGGTGAGAAACAGTCCCTTGAAAGTCCAGAAAAAGGGAAATGTGGATTGGTTAGGCAAAATCCACGCTGTGGTATGCAATCTGAAACTGAAAGACAATGTATACAGATATACAACTATCAAGAATATATGAGTACAACCACAGAAATTGCAAAGAAGAATTGAGGGAACTGGGGTATTTCAAGAACCCATTTTTTTGGTATAGAAAGCAGAGGGATGCATTGGAGGAATAAACTACCCACATGTGTTAAATTTTTAAAACCCTTGAACATGCCTTTTTCTTTAGGATAAAGTATAGAAATGGATCCGTTCTCTTTCTCACTAAAATAATATCGGGAGAACATTTGGAATAGAAACATGAGTGAACATGAGTTTTTCAGCAAGCACCAGCACAGGTATATTTTAAATGCTTCAGTCCCCAGAAATTCTGTCACTATAGCTTCTACCTTTGATACTTTGTTTTGATCATTTTTTGGCTCCAAAAAGGGATTTTCATTTTTATTCTGTTATTCTATATTTTGCTTCTTTATGCAGGGCTTGACTGTGTGTTGCAAAAGCACATTTCCCAAGCTTAAAAACAAAAAGCAAAACACAATGCTCAACACCTACACATTTGGCCTCAATTAATCCAAAGAGAGTTGAGATGCATGTTGCTTCCTCTATTCATTAAGGTGATTGTCAATTGAAAAAGGTAGAAAATAGCAAATGAAGCCAACGCTCTTCAGAAGCTCTTAGCAAAATAAAAAAAAAAGGGAACTCTTTAGAAAGCTTTTAGAATTTAGAATGCATTTTTAATTATTTTGGTAGAATGCCCATTTTTGTATATATTGTAGATCTAAGAATGAAAATAAAATTATTGAGCATTTTCTTTTAAATCTTGTGGTATCAGCTTGAGTTTAGACTGCTCCAAAAACTTTACTGGCACTCAAAGTAAAGAAAAAGCAAAGATGTTCCTTGTGTTATTATTTATAAAAAGAAAACAGTTAAAAACACTTTACACAAATTTAGAGGATGTTTATGTAAGTTATGCTGATCTACTAAATGAAAATTAGGCAGACATTTAAAATGATATTTCTGAAGCAAAATTAAAATAATATTCCCATTTTATATTAGACAAAAGCATTTAATATTTTGGTAATTTTTGACAAATATCTACTCCCGTGTAACAACATCTCTTTTAAAATACAGACAATATGTATATTGCATGTGCAATATATGAATTCCATAATAGCTTTATTCTTAATACCAAAAACTGAAAACAATGTGAATGAATACATAAAATTGTGGTGGGATTATACAATGTAATGCTACTCCACAATAAAAAGAAAAAAACTGCCAATGTATGAATAAATCTCAAAAATACCATGTTGAGTGAATAAAAGCCAGACACAAAAAATTATATAGTTTATGTTTCTGTATATGAATTTCTGGAATAGGTAACAAAAAGCAGATCATTAGTAACTGGGGGCCTGGGTCAAAATGTATTCACTGCAGAGGAGCACAGGGAACCATGTTGGAGTGATATAAATGCCCTATGTCTTTATAGGGATGCTGTTACGTGGGACTATGTATTTGTCAAAAGTTATTAAATTGTATACTTAAAATGTATTCATTTAATTATATAATAATATCCTAACAAAGTTGATTTAAAAACTAATTCAATATATTTCACTTTGGCAAATTAAATTATGTAAAATAAAAAGCTATGTATGGCAAAATACTATGAAGAATATTAATACGTGTAAAAACATTTACATTCATTATGTGTAGGTATGGAATTAAGAGTAGTTTTTCTTTCTCCAACTTCACTGTAGTATTAAATCCATACTGAAAGCATGTAGTATATTTTTAATTTTGTATATCTGTTAACAACAACTATCTATCTATTCCTCCATACGCCCACTCATCTGTTCCCTGTCCTTTGGTCCATTCTGTCCATCCATTCATCCATCTACCCTCTTTTACCTTCCTAAATTATCACTATTACATAAAACTATAACGACAGATTGATAGATATAGACTTTTTTAAAAATTATGCTTGCCAAAATGGCTATACTACGCAAAGCAATCGACAGATTCAATGCAATCCCCATCAAATTACCCATGATGTTTTTCACAGAGCTACAACAAACAGCCCACAAATTTATATGGAACCATAAAAGACTCAGAATTGCCAAAGCAAACCTTAGGACAAAAACCAAGCAGGAGGCATAACTCTCCCAGACTTCAGGCAATATTACAAATCTACAGTAATCAAGACCATGTGGTATTGGTACCAAAACAGACATACAGACAAATGGAACAGAATAGAGCACCCAGAAATAAACTCAGACACCTATGGTTGATTAATCTTCAACAAAGGAGGCAAGAATATAAAACGGGAAAAAGAGTCTTTTCAGCAAGTGATGCTGGGAATACCAGACAGCCACACATTAATCAATGAAACTGGAACACACCCTCACATCGTATACAAAAATCAACTCAAAATGGCTTAAAGACTTAAATGTAAGACAAGACACCATCAAACTCCTAAAAGAGAACATAGGCAAAACATTCTCTGACATCAACTGTGCAAAGGTTTTCTTAGGTCAGTCTCCCAAGGCAACAGAAATAAAAGCAAAAATAAACCAACTGGGCCTAGTCAAACTGACAAGCTTTTTTGCAGCAAAGGAAACCATGAAAAAAGAAGAAAAAAAAAACAACTACAGAATGGGAGAAAATAGTTTCAAACAATGCAACTGACAAGGGCTTAATCTCTTAAATATACAAACAATTTACACAACTCAACAGCAAAAAAAAAAAAAAAAACCAACTGAAAAGTAGGAAAAAGATCTGAATAGACATTTCTTCAAAGAAGATATACAGATGGCTAACAGGCACATGAAAAAATACACATCACTGATTATTAGAGAAATGCAAATCAAAACTACTGTGAGGTAGCACCTCATACCAGTTGGAATGGCCATCATCAACAAGTCAGTAAATAACATGCTGGAGAGAATGTGGAAAAAAGGGTACCCTCTTACACTGTTGGTGAGAATGCAAATTGGTACAACCACTATGAAAACAGTATGGAGGTACTTCAGAAAACTAAATCTAGAACTAACACATAACCAGCAATTCCACACTTGGGCATATATCTGGACAAAACTTTCCTTGAAAAATACACATGCACCCGTGTGTTCATTGCAGCACTATACACAATCGCCAAGACATGGAAAAAACCTAAATGTCCATTGAAAGATGAATGGATTAAGATGATGTGATATATACACACAATGGAATACTACTCAGCCATAAAAAGAACAAAATAATGCCATTTGCAGCAACATGGATGGAACTGGAGACTCGCATACTCAGTGAAGTAAGTCAGAAAGAGAAAGACAAATACCATACGATATCACATATCTGGAATCTAATATATGGCACAAATGAGCCTTTCCACAGAAAAGAAACTCATGGACTTGGAAAACAGACTTCTGGTTGCAAGAGGGAGGGGGAGGGAATGGGATGGACTGGGAGTCTGGGGTTCATAGATGGCAAACTTGCATTTGGAGTGGGTGGGCAATAAGATCCTGCTGTATAGCAGAGGGAACTATATCTAGTCACTTGTGATGAAACATGATGGAGGATGATGTGAAGAAGAATGTATATACGTGTGTGACTGAATCACTTCGCTGTGTAGTAGAAATTGATAGAACACTGTAAACCAACCAAAATGGAAATAATAAAAATCATCAAAAATTTTAAAAAAAAATTATGCTTTCTATCTCCTAGCATTATGACAATTTGCTTTGAATGATTTAACCTGAGAATGCATTCTTAGTTAGGTTTGTTGTCATGCCTGTCCCTACCCCTCCCTGATTTGTGTAGTCACTTTGGAGAAACATAATAAAATATTTATTGTCCTTAAAAACAGTCAGAATCATTGATGGTTTAGAATGCTTTGATCATTAATTTTGTCAGGATCAAAGAATAGGGACTATTGATTACCTAGTATTCTATGCCAACCCGCTTGTATGACACAAAATTTAGTTGAATGGCATTGACTGTTGTCTCCGGAATCCCAGTGAAAATGGGGATGATTCTCCTGGGACTGTCATTCAAAAGCACAGCAACATCAACTGCAATCACCAACAAAAATAATCTGGAGTGATAATATTAGTAATAAAATGGTTTGGTGCTTAAATGTTTACATAACACTTTTACCCAAAATAATCCCTGTAAGGTAACAGTCTTGTGGGATACATAGGAAAGGCATTATAGACTTATTTTTCAGAGAAAGACACTGCAACTTGGGAGAATCATCACACACTTAAAAGACAGACCTACCATGTATCCCCAGGACTCCTGAAGTGTTACTTTCATGATTTGCCTCAACAAATTTTAAAATGTCCCCTTTCTTTTAGCGCCAGGTCGTCATTCCTGAATCTCTCTCTTCTTCTAGATTGAATGAGGAGAAAAAGGTGTGAGGTTTTGGTTTGTTTGTTTTGTTTTTAGGAAATTTGGGTTTTATTATTATTAATACTTTCCCTGTTTTGTTCCTAGTTTGAAGGTGAGGGAAATGAAATGTCATCTATGACAGTTTTCAAATATTTTTGGACCAGGTCCATTAAATTCACTAAAATATATAAGACTCGGGTACATAAAGACAATGAAATTTGTTTGATGGTGTTTTCCTCTCACTGGCCAAAATGTCAATATTCTAGATCCAACGGTAACCTGACTGCTTTATGAGTATGAATTATTGACAAAGAAGTAGGAATAGTGGGTAATGCAACTACATACACAAAGACAACTTCAATGAGGATATTTAAATCTAAGTGTCTTCTGATTTGGGTAGAGAAATAAATTCTCATTCTTGGCTCTGTAACTTAGTTTCTGTACTCAGTCAGTTTTAAGATACAAAGCGTTCCTTCCATAAAGACCTTTTGTTCCTTAGGAAGATACTTTTGATTGCCAAATAAGTCAGTGCCAAAAGACATGTTTTATCAAAATATTTATTTTATAGATTTCATGTTTACATATTCAGAAACATGATTACTTTTCTTACTGGCATGAATACTGCTTTCTCATTTAGAAAACAAAAACAAAACTTTTGAGTTTCTCATAAGAAATCAATTGAGAATATTTCAAAATAGATAAAGTAATTACTTTCACACTATTGTATAATCTAAAATGCAATGAAGTATCAATGCAGAGTGGAAACTTAACCCAACTCATCTAGTTTTGTGATTTTAACTAACTTTGCTCTTTCCAAAAATAATACAAATCACAGGTCCAAAATAGCTTGATGAGAAGAAGGAAACACTTTCTAAATCCTTTTTAAAAAGCCAAGAGAAACTGCCTATGGAGAGTTGACTTAATCTGAGTTCATCTTTTTCTGCCTGAAGTTTCACCCAGCAGATATTCCATTTTTCTTATTTTTCTTATCTTTGTGAAATAAGGCTTAAAAAATATCCAGAGGAAAATTTAGAATTTCTTAAAGGATGATGGTTTAGGATCATTTTTATGTCTTCCAAAATTTTCTTCTTCAGGCAGTTTATTCAGTAAGAGTTCATGTTTGAAAATGATTATAAGCCCTGAGAATTGATGTGCCGAAAGACAAGGAACTTGTTTCAGCAAAGTGCAGAACATGGTAGACTCCAGGGAGGAAGGGTGTTTATGATGAGTTGCTCTGAGTTCTGAAATAACCTTTTGTCCCCCAATATTCTTTATATGTACGGTAAAATCCTATCGATGACATTAAATCCTTCCTTCCTTCCTTTATTTATTCATTTATTTATTTGTTTATCTTTTGTCCTTTTTATAGGGTCGCATCCGCGGCATATAGAGGTTCCCAGGCTAGGGGTCTAATCAGAGCTGTAAATGCCAGCCTGCTCCAGAGCCACAGCAACGCCAAATCTGAGCCGCGTCTGCAAACTTCACCACAGCTCACCACAACGCGGGATCCTCAACCCACTGAGCAAGACCAGGGATTGAACCCGCAACCTCATAGTTCCTAGTCGGATTTATTTCCCCAGCGCCACGACAGGAACTCCTTCTTTTATTTTTAATTACAAATTTTGTTAGTGACTCAAGTATATTTTACCCACTGAGGGTGCAACCAGAGTGAAGTTTATCTAATGTATGTTTTCCGGGGCCTTCCATCATTGTTACCATTATGTAAAACTGGAGTTAAAGGGAAAAAAATGCACACTCTGGAACAGGACAAGAACCTGTTATCGGAGTAGTAACTGAGGCCATAGCAGGACTAGTAAAAGTATGATAATGTAGAATTTGCTCATTCATTCATTTTTTTCATTCATTCATTCGACTGTACCTGGTACTTAAAATTATTAAATTTAGAATGCTACTATTTTATAAGTGATGTGGTTTAATTCTTAAAATTATTAATTAGAAATCTGTTTGGAGATTTCTATGTCTTGATCTCTCTACTGCTATTTTTAGGCCATTCTCTGATATAAAGGAATATATTGGATGAATTAGCCTGAAAAGTAGATCCATTTTTACCAACCCAGCATGGTAATCATCACAATAACATTTTAGCTTATTAAATGTGTTACTATTTAAAAGCCAGCAGAGAGCCTCCCCACCCAATGCCCCCTTACCCCCTTCTCCAAACTACGAAGAGAACCAAATCACTGTAAAGATGAGCTACTTTCATACAAGAGAACTGGATAAGTTGCTCAAATCCAAAGGCCATTTGTGTGTGGGGGAGGAAACCGGAGGTCTTGTTCAAGTGTAAATTCTTATTGCTTCCTAATATACCCTCATAGAATAGGTTTGTCCCCCTCTTTCTACCCACATCTATCCTTCCAAGAGAGAAAGTATAGCTCATTTATTAAGAACCTGGGCCTTGGCATTGGAAAGGTCTGGATTTCATTAATTCTCAGGCACTGACACTTATTGTATTAGCTCAGATATGTTACTTAACTTTCTTAGTTTTAATGCCCTAATATATAAAATGGGATTAATAATAGTTCCTGCCTTAGAGTGTCATTGTGATTAAGCAGTTAACAAGACACCTGGCATCAATATGCTCAAAATGTTATTATTAAAATTTGTAGAGCCTAAGCACAAAGTAGTACAAAAATGAATGGAAATATTTATTTACGTTTTATATCCTCAAATTAAATAAATATACATATCTGTCTGCATATGCATACCTACACACATGGGCATAATTTTTATGTGGAATTAACTTTATTGTTGCATCTAATAAGCGATCATTGCAATTTAAATTGAAATTTAAATAATACAGAGAAAGTAATTTATTTAATGTCTGCTCAGAGACTAGAGATAGATAAGAAAATTTCTAATCATCACAGAGGAGACTGAGGGAGGCCTCTGGACTCTAACTCCATTTTGTTGCAATCACTTCATAAATAAAAGGGGCCTCTGGGGGCCTAAAGTGTGAGAACTGGACAAATATACACCAAAGAGTTCAGAGGCTATTTTATTATAATAAAGTATAAGTGCTGTTTGAGTAACCTACATTCTGCCAGACCCTGTTTTCTCATGACGACATAATCTTTCACAGCATTGTTTGAGGATTATTGTTTTAAGGCTCCATGGAATATTTTGCCAAGTCCATGGCATGTGGATTAACAAGAAAACTCCAGATTAAAGAACTGCCAGATGGTGATGTCCTAGGATCCTGGATAATATCAGAACTTTTCAAGTATTCCATCAAAGATTTCACCAGCTAAAATTCAAGGCACTTTTTTTCCCCTAAAGTTTTTATGACATATCATCATTTTTTTTCCTCTTGGACTTTTTCTGTCTCTTCTTCAGTTATGAGTCCCCTCTCCCCCACTACTCCATTCCTTGTATTGAAAAACCCACAAACTGCAGAGTGTAGAAACTATTCAACAGCGGGCTGGGGAAAGAACTCACCCCTTTATTCACGTAGCAGGAATGGCTTCTGTAAATTGGAGAAGAAAAGACTAGCCTCCCTGCCACTTCTCTACTATCTCCACGTAGGGCTCATGGTTTAATAGAGGGAGAACTCAGTGTCATGGCCATTTCATTGTTCAGTATGCAGAGATTTGTTACTGAGGTGTGGTGAGACTCATGTTGAAGTGGGAAAATCCTTCAAATGAGAGTGAAACCACAGCAATGTGTATTGTGCACATTCTAGGTAGTCCATGAATATTTATTGAGTACACTAATGAATAATGAATGATCCAGAGTCTTGCCTCAGCTTTTCTCTTGAGTCTTAGGTTCCTGATCTATATGGAGTTTAGACCAGACCAGAGTCATACAGAGTATTTTTAGGGTGGTGAGAAAGTTCTCTGCTTCTATTCCATGTGTTAACAGATGAAAAGGGGCTGATTGGCCAAGCCACTGTTTCCCTCACCAGGATGTACTCAAATCTGGCACCAAATACTCAGTCTTTGTAATACGGTAGTTTTCCTCTGGGTGTCTGTATTCAGACAGGAGCTTGGCCAGTTGTTGAGACAACACTGATTGTCAGTAATGAGGAAAGAGGAAGAAAGGAGAGAATGTTATTTTTATTTTATTTTTTTCATTTTCTCCTCTGGGGAAATGTCTTTGAGAAGCCAGGCAATGTGTAGGGCCCCAGTCCAGAGTGCTGTGACTCGGCCTAGGGCTTAAGTCCCAGCAGGAAGCTGAGGCAGAAGGCCAGGCCATGTGGACCAGGCCCAGAATACAGAGGGAAGGATAGTATTACCATTTGGTCAGGCCCCAGGTACCCAGCACTCACACCAGGCCTACCATATTCTGAATTTATGGCTAAACAGCTATTTTTGGACCCCTTCTGCTAGTAAAGCCAGGACTCCTTGCATGCTGCCTGCTTTGGTTCAGGAAGGAGGTGGGGTTTTCTGCAGGTGGAAAAGCACAGCTGAAAAAGGAATGGGAAAATGGCTTTGACAGACACAGAATGACATCCTTTCTGTGGTGCTGACTTGAAGCACTCTTTTAGTAAAGTCCATTTGAGGGCAGTTGCATGGCTAGAGAGTCAGCAGTGAAATGGAACAGTGTTTTCTTCAGTCTGGATAACATCACAGGGTACACTGAGACTTACAAATCACCTGCTAGGGATTTATATCAATGTGCCCCTCTTCCTTGAAAAACAGAGGAAAATAAAAATATAGAATGCAGAGAGTTTCTTAAAAAATATTATTCTATTTCTGATCCACAATGTGCCCACAGTGTCTAGAAGGATGACCAAGAGGCATGTGGTTGCATTAGTTTAGTAGAGTCTGAAATATAGCTGGATTCAGGTGGAAAAGGTACAACAAATTAACAGACATGTAGAAATTAAATGAGACCTTTAGACCTTAGCATTGACTTCTATCTTTGGACATTAGTGTGACTTTAAATCTCAACCACAAGAAAGAACCCGCAATTCAGATACAGCTGGCAAAATTTTTCCATTGTGTAAGGACAACTGAGATACAAGACTAGTCATTTATGGTTTAGCTCAAATCTTAGGAATCTGCATGCCAGGGCCTTGGGTTATGTGTGGCAGATCAGAATGTCCCCAGTGAGGCTCTTGGGGACCTTTCCCAACTTGGGAAGCTATCTCAATGGAGCCAGTAAATACAGATAACAATGGTGTCCTCGAGGTTTGTATTTTATTTGATTCCCAGCTATGGCTGGAAGGTAGAAATTTCAAATATTAAGGCTACCTTTGGGATAGAAAGGGCTAAGGCAATAGGAAGATATGGGTCTGTATAGTCTTTCTCTAGTGTCCTCTAAGGTATCAGGACATAGGCGGCCTGAGGCTGGGAGTATGGCATCTGAGTCTTTACAGGGCAAGACAGCTACTCCAATTTTCTTTCTTCAGTCAGCTCAGTCTGACATGGTACCACCCAACAGGTGGCATCAACATCATGCATTTATTTTATCCCAGTTCTGGAGCCTGGAAGTCCAGGTTCAAGGTGCTGGTAGATTTATTTATTGGTGAGAGATCTCTTCCAGGCTTGCAGACAGATGTCCTCTAGCTGTGTCTTCGTGTGGCCCTTCCTCTCTGTGTATATGGAGAAGGAGCTCTGGTGTCTCTTCCTCTTCTCATAAGAACACCAGTCATATCAGATTAGGGCTCTGCCCTTATTACCTCTTTTAACCTTAATTGCCTCCTTAAAGGCTTTATCTTCAAATACAGTCATATTAGGTGTTAGGGCTTCAACATAAAATTTGCAGGGGCAGGGGACACAATTTTGTCTATGACATTCTGTAAATGATTTTGTTTTTGCAGAGGTGGGTGGGAGATGACAGCTGTGGAAAACTATAACATAATTTCAGTGGACTAAGATCCCAAATGTAACTTGGAGGCAAAAAAAAAAAAAAAGGAATGGCCTATGTGTACATTTATATTTGTCTCAAAGCACCATCATAGAGATTTTAAAATTTTTATTTTTATGACAACCATGAGAGGTAAGTTGGAAAAATATTATTATCCCTGTTTGCCAGGCTAGAAACCTTATGGGGTGATAGAGAGGTTGTAAAGTGGCTGGCCTAAGTCTGAGAGCTCCTGGGAGCTGGGATCTCTGTACAAACCCTGCCATATAAGTTCCATGGCCTTGTCTTCATCATGTCTTTCCTTGCCAGCTGCCAATAAAACATTTGTCAGATGTCCTGCAATGATGCAACAGGGCAAATATCTATAGCAATCCCAGACCCCAGAGCTTATTTAAAAATAAATGATATGAAGTCATGCCCAAAAGGTTGAGGTTCTGAAAGTTATTTCATTCTTGGTGTAATTTCATTCTGAAAATATTTTCTGGGCATGGTTCCTCAAGTAAATGGAAGAAAAATACCCTGGAGGAAGATAAAAACTTTAGTGTGAGTTCTATTGTATTTTTTCAAGTAAAAAATGAGCAAAGTTCAGGCAGAAACAGAAAAAATTGAATGCCGGGAGTGAGATGGGGTGTTTTCTTATGTTGAATCTTTAGATGACTGGTACCCCATCCTATTCTAGCCAATAGGATTTGGTTTGGAATAGTCCCAAGAACAAGGTGCAACCTCTCTGGGATTTTATGGGAGATGCATCTGTGAAAACAGCTGCTTTCAGAGTTTTTCCTAGGCTCTAATGGACATCATTGGCCTATCCTTCTTCCTCTCCTCCCCTTTACTTCCTTGATCATTGAGCAATACTTGTAGATGAACATATGGATACTAGAAAAAAGAACATGAGAAGATACACCAGTGGTTCTTGGATGCTTGTAGCGGGGGAAACAAGGGGTTCCTGCTAGTTGCCAGTCCAATATTCCAGCGATCCAAAGTCATAGCCCTACATGTTATGTCCTGTAACAATGCATTGGATTTTGCAATAGATTCTTCTTCCTTTTCCTTAATTTTTGTTGTTTTTGCTTTACTTTTTATTCTTTTACTGTTAGTAAGAATATTTGTCAAACTGCCAGTTTAGGAATGATTTACCAACTCAAAGCCTGTGGGGTCCTAAAACAGTATTACTCACAAGATTACATTGGATCTGCACGCTAAGAAGTGTTTGTTCAACTCTTGGTCATGTGGATACATATATTTGGTTTTGTTCTGGGTGGAGAAATCCATGGAAATGACAGTTGGATTGTAAATTCACAGTTGTGATTACTCTTCAAATAATAGCATTCAGTGGGCTTACAACATCCTTGGCAATTACAGGTCACATAAATTGCTATTCTACCTATAGTTCTGCTCAGAAATGGTATGCTTATATTACTTATTTAAGTGTCATCTGTAATGAAACTCAGAGGAAAGGAACTTAGTGAAAAATAAAAGCAGCTGTTTATTGAGCATCTGCTATGGGCCAGGTCCCTGGCTAGCTGTTGCATATCTACTACATCAATTCATACTTACACCCATTCTGTCAGATGGACATTATTATCCCTGTTTCACCAAAGAGGAAACTGAAACTTAGATGATCCAAACACAGTACTCAAGGTTAACTGGAGGCAGAGCTAGGACTGGAACCAAAGACTCCTGACCACCAAGGTCTATCTTTTGACTGTTGTATACCTGCCCCCAGGAGTGCTTCATCACCTTCCCAGTGTGACATATACTGGCCTGTCTTTCTACCAGTGTGATCTTAACATTCCAGTAGCTATGGTCAAGCAGTGTGTTTATACCAACTTTACTAACTGCCTTTGAAATACCTGTAACCTATGTTCACCATTTCTGCATTGCAAATGAAGTAATTAATCCATAAAAGGCTTTAAAAAGCAAGGTGTAATTAAAATTTCTGAAAGTTGTACAATGCAGTGATGCCCTGTCATTCTTTATCCCAGAGCATGTGATCAGTGGGAAATGGCTATCATGGAACTGTAGATAAATTGTGCTTGTGAGAGCAGAATTGAAGCCCATTATCAACTCTGAGAAAATTCACTGTTCATTACTGGAAAGATTACAGATTGATTCTCTCTGTCCCACAACCTATTTTTTTTTTTTTTTACATTTTAAAATAACTTGTTACACAAACACATAACAATATCGATGCATTTCTTTTGAAAGGGAGAAAAATTACCCACAATCTTGGCACATTTAAAAAAATCTATTTTCATTTCTCTCTATTCTCTTCCAGTCCTGGTCCATATATGTAATTTTTACAATGTTAAAACCTCACAGAGATATAATTTTTATTCTACTTACTTTTTTTCAATAAACATTAGAGGAGAAGCTTTTTCCATGTTATTTCAGAATTTCAGCTGTTGCAGCCATGCAATGGCAGTGCCACTTCCAGCCGAGGCCAAGCTGTGGGCAAAATCCAAACCCCAGGACGGCAAAATAAATGGCTCCTGTAAGGAGCATTTGCTTCTTTTGTTTCCCATTATGTTTTGATATATCCACGTTGAGAAATGTAGCAATAGTTCTTTCATTTTAACTGCTATGAAATAGTTCATAGTATGAATACACCAGTGTACTCATATCCAGGTCAGAATCTAAGCAGATGGGTAGGGATAGGTCTACCAAGAGAAATGATTAAGTGTTCAATTCCTCAATTAAGAATCAGCTCCTAGAGTCTAAAAGTTTTGTACAAAAGTCTTGCTATAGAGTTGAGGAAGGAAGCAAAAGGAGCACCCAGTAAGCAATCTAGGTTGGAAGCCAAATATGGATGCTGGGGACAAATAGGAGGTGTTTTGTCTCAGAGCTGGGAAATATTTAATGCACTGATTCCTTAGCCTTGAAATTCAGGCAAATCATTACAAGCTAGGACAGTCATATGCTATTGGTTTTAGTTATATTCGAGTTCCACAAGCTCACCCTTGCTTCTTATTAAAATATTTTTATTATAAAATATTAAGAGCGTTTTAAAATGTAAAAAACAGCATGACAAACAACCATGTACTGCTCACCACTCAGCCCCATCAAATGTTTAAATGTTGTCTTATTTGCTTGAGATACTATTAAAATTTTATTTCTATTAAAGTTAGTTGATTTACAGTGTTATGTCAATTTCTGCTGTACAGCATAGTGACCCAGTCATTCATATATATATATGTATATATATATTTATATACACACAAAAACCACGCGCATGTACACCTATATGCACATTCTTTTTTTCATACTATCTTCCATCATGGGCTAACCTAGGTGATTAGATAGAGTTCAATGTGCTGCACAGCAAGACTTCATTGTTTATCCATTCTAAATGTAATAGTTTTCATCTGCCAGCCTCTAACTCCCCGTCCATCCCACTCCCTCACCCCTTCCCCTTGGCAGACACAAGTCTGTTTTCTATGTCCATGAGTCTGTTTCTGTTTTGTAGATAGGCTCATTTGTGCCATATTTTAGATTCTACATTAAAGTGATATCATATGGTATTTGTTTTTCTCTCTATGACTTACTTCACTTCGTATGAGAATCTCTGGTTGCATCCATGTTGCTGCATAGTATTCACTGTGTGTATGTACCACATCTTCTTAATCCATTCATCTGTCAGTAGGTATTTAGGTTGTTTCCATGTCTTGGCTATTGTGAAGAGTGTTGCAATGAACACAGG
Source organism: Catagonus wagneri (assembly GCA_004024745.2). NCBI lineage: Eukaryota > Metazoa > Chordata > Mammalia > Artiodactyla > Tayassuidae > Catagonus > Catagonus wagneri. Next base: position 11,553,489 of record PVHT020000022.1, read on the forward strand.
GGTGTATATCTTTTTGAATTGTAGTTTTGTTTGAATATATGCCCAAGAGTGGGATTGCTGGGGCATATGGTAGTTCTACATTTAGTTTTCTGAAGTACCTCCATCTGTTTTCTTTAGTGGTTGTACCAATTTACATTGTACCAATTGCACCAGCAGAGAGGGAGGGATCCGTTTTCTCAAGACCCTCTCCAGCACCTGTTTTTTTTAGACTCATTAATGATGGTCAGTCTGACTGGAGTGAGGTGGTATCTCATTGTTTTGATTTGCATTTTTCTGAGAGTAATTTTGATCTTCTTTTTATGTGCCTCTTGGCTATCAAATTAGCAATAACATTCTTCACAGAATTAGAACAAAATGCTTTAAAATTTGCATAGAAACACAAAAGACCCCAAATAGCCAAAGCAATATTGAAAAAGGAAAACAGAACTGGAGAAATCAGGCACCCTGACTGCAGTCTGTACTACAGAGCTGCAATTATCAAAACAATATGGTACTGACACAAAAAACAGAAATATAGATCAGTGGAACAGGATTAAAAATCCCAGAAATTAACCCAAACATCTATGGTCAACTTATCTATGATGAAGGAGGTAAAAACATACAGTGGAGGAAAGATCGTCTCTTCAATAAGTGGTGCTGGGAAAACTGGACAAGTACATATAAAAGAATGAAATTAGAACATTCTCTAGCACCATGCACAAAAATAAACTCAAAATGGATTAAAGATTTAAATGTAAAGCCAGATACTATAAAACTCCTAAAGGAAAACATAGGCAGAACACCCTTTGACATAAATCACAGCAACATCTTGCTTGATTCACATCCTGGAATAATGCTTGAGATATTTTTAAGCACTAGGACATTACAGATATAGTTGAATCCACCTGTGTGCTCCTTGCCCTCCAATTTATCTCCCTCCTATCCAGAATTAATTTCTATTTGGAAATGACTATCCGTTTTATTTTTATTTTTTCTTTACATATATATTTTTTTATTTTTTTTTAAGCCATACCCATGGCATACGGAAGTTCCCAGGCTAAGGGTTGAATTGGAGCTACAGCTTCTGGCCTATGCCACAGCCACAGCCACAGCAATAGCAATGTGTGATCTAAGCCATGGCTGCGATCTACACCACAGCTTGTGGCAATGTCACTTCCTTAAGCCACTGAGTGAGGCCTGGGATCAAACCTCATACTCAGGGATACCAGTTGGATTCGTTTCTGCTGAGCCTCAATGGGAACTCTGTATTTTGTATTATTTTATTTTGTTTTAGTTTTTTGCCATGGCATATTCATGGCATCAGCGTTTTCTAGGTATAGTATTTTGTCATCTGCAAACAGTGATAGTTTTACTTCTTTTCCAATTTGGATTCCTTTTATTTCCTTTTCTTCTCTGACTGCTATAGGTAGGAATTCCAAAACTATGTTGAGTAACAGTGGTGAAAGTGGACATTCTTGTCTTGTTCCTGATCTTAGCAGAAATGCTTTCTGTTTTTCACCATGAAGAACGATGTTAACTGTGGGATTGTCATATGGCTTTTATTATGTTGAAGGAGGTTCCCTCTATGCCCACTTTCAAACTTTTCAGTATTTGCTGATGTGATATGATATGGTGTCACCTTTTGATTTATCATCATTTCCCTATTTACTAGTAAGGTTGAGCATCTTTTTGTTATTTTATTATTCTGATTTCTCCTGTAAAGGACCTGTTTATATCCTTTTTTTCTTCCTTTCCATTATGTTGTTTGTTCTTATAATTATTAATAAGAGTTCTTAAGTGTAAATATTAATCTTTATCAGTTATCTCCTTTGGGTCTGTTCCTTGTCTTTTAAACTTATAGGGAGAGACTTTGAATAGAAATTCTGATGTCACCAACCTTAGCAGCTTTTAATTTTTTAATTATGCATGTGTTTTAATGACGAAGAAATTTTTTCTCAAAACTGAGATCAGAAAAAAAGAGTTTTTTATAATTTATTTTAAAAGTTTAAAGTGTTAAATTTCACATTTAGATCTTTAATCCACCTGGAAGTTTTATGCAGAGTATGAAATAGGCATTTGATCGTATTTTCTTTTCTCATGTAGATAGTCTTTTTTACATTATTTATTACTCTCTGATCTATGATACCATCTCTGTCTTACCTTAAGTTCCCCTGGGTCAGAGCTCTTTGTTCTATTGGACCACTATCTATCTATTCGTGTTCCAAGACCCCACTGTCTTCCTCACTGGAGCCTTAACGAGGCCTAATGTATGATACACAAAGTCTCCTCAACCTTGTTTCTCAGAAGTATCTGTTTGTTTTTAATTCTTGGTTTTTCTGTATAAATTTAGCATCACATGACTATAAAGTATGCCTTTTTCCAATTTTCATATCTTCTACTTCTTAACTTTGTATTGCTGAACTGCACAGGACCTCCTATGTAATATTGAATAAAATGGACAATAATAATCATTCTCATGTTGGGACTGCATCTAGAGTGTTAACAGTAGGTAGACTATTTGCTACAAGTTTTTTGTAAATACTATTTATTAAATTCAAAAAATTTCTTATATTTTTAGGTTTCTTAAAACCTTTTTTTAAAATCAAGCATGGATATTGAATTGTATTGAATGCCATTTATTAATTTATTATGATACATGATCATTTTATTTAAATATTCATTATTATATTTTTGAAGTTATATTTTCATAATTAATGAAAATCTGTGCTTGGTAATATAATGTTTAATACATTGCTACATTCTATTTGATAATATTTTAATTAAAATTTTTGTTTATAGTTGAGATTGTCTTCTCTGTTTTGTTTGTTTAATATTGTTTTATTTTTATTTTGTTATATTGTTTTATTTGATTTTGTTATAAAGTTATACTAGCCCCATAAAACAAGACAAAGAGATAGTATTCTCTAATTTTTTTATGTCTAGTACAATTTTATAGAATTGAGATTTTTCTGTTGAAGATTTAATGCATTACTAAAAACTTTTAGAAGAAATTTTTAGAAGAGGAATGTATAATAAATTGGTACATAAATGGTCTGAAGTACAATTTTTGATTACCAACTTCTATCTTAATAATGATAATTGGCTTGTAGAGGTTTTGTTTGTTTGTTTTGGAGCAGCACCCTCAGCATAAGGAAGTTCCTAGGATAGGGGTCAAATCAGATCTGAAGGTGCCAGCCCATGCCACAGCCACAGCAGTGCCTGATCTCAGCCACGTGTGTGACCTACACTGCAGCTCATGGCAACTCTGGATCCTCAGTGGGTTACACTGAGCAGGGTCAGGGATTGAACCCATGTCCTCATGGATACTAGTCAGGTTCATTTCCGCTAAGGCACAATGGGAACTCCATAGAATTTTTTTCTTAAGTGATTTTTGACAATATTTCTAGAAAGCAATTTCAGAAAATTTTAGAAAATTCATCTTGGCTTTTCAGTTTTTGGAATAAAATAATTTGATCATATATATTGTGATTATAGTTATTTCTCTTTTTTCATTCCTAAGATTATTTATTTGTGACTTTTCTTTGTTTCATGATCTCTTGCTAGAACTTACTTCTGCTATATCAGAAATGTTTCAATGTCACATATCACGTTGAGTCCATTTGCTATTTTACCGTGAATGCTCTAGGTTATTACCAGGCAATACATTTTTAAAAAGAAATCACGGGACCAAATTAATGAGGTTTTAATATGTTGATGTTTAATATGGATCACCAGAAGGAGAATTCTGTGTATCATAGTTCCCCAAATTGTTTTGTTTTGTTTTGTTTTATTTTTTCTTTTTAGGGCGGCACCTGCGGTGTATGGAAGTTCCCAGGTTAGGGGTCTAATTGGAGCTACAGCTGCCGGCCTACACCATAGCCATAGCAACGCCAGATCCGAGCCACTGTCTGTGACCTACACCACAGCTCATGGCAATGCCGATCTTTAACCCACTGAGCGTGGCCAGGGATCGAGGCCACAACCTCATGGCTCCTAGTCAGATTCGTTTCCACTGCGCCGCGAGGGGGACACCAGTTCCTGAACATTTTTGATGATGGAAAACATTCCTTTTAGATTCATGGAATGTAGTTAGAATTGCATGGAAATTGGTAAAATATTATCTTTAACATTGCCTTATAAATGAAGGGACTCATCAAAGATTCAAAGAAATTACATGGTTTAATTAAGGCCATCATAGTATATTGTTCCTTCATTGAGACATGGGGCTCACAAAAGCAGATATGAATCTATGCCACATTTGCAATTTAAGAGACTGATCATAAACTGGTATAGTTCTTATTTATCCTGTATTATTTTCTGAAATATTTGGAAAAGCCATTATAAAAACTTAGATTTTTTCAAAATGTTTGATTGTATTACTTTGAATGACAAATTTATCATTTAAAATGGCCTAGAAATTAGATTAACTCTGCTTATGAATTATAAAAAGATATTCTTAATAATTAGTATGGTAAAGGCAGCCTCCCAATTGTATTTATTGTGTCACTTATCACACGGCCGCCCAATCATCACCACAGTGAGTCTAACAGTCTTATTTCTAATAGTAAGGTATCATATTACTCCACTATGTTGAAACCAAGAAATACTGCAGGTTATAGTTTTCAGTGAAATAAGGATCATAGCCAAAACAGAATGTGCAATAGTAATAATAAAAGACTCTTAGTACTGAGTCAAAAAAAAAGTTATCTGTATATCTGTATATAATTGCGTGTATTAACCTTGAAAAAAAACTCAAAAATCTGCATATTGTTATTAAAATTTATGCAAGGACCCCCACCAATAAATGACTTTCTAAAAGACTGGTGTACCATCTACTTAGAGACAAAGCATAAAAAGATACCCAATTAGAAAATCTCTTATAATGAGCAAAAGTGTGGGAGTATTTTATATAAAATCCAATGCTCTTCTCCTGTTTCTGTAGAGAATTTGTGTAGTAATGAGAGCTGGTCATACAGCTTTCTTCAGTCCTGCTTCAGGATCTACCAGGCCTGATACTTACTTTTGAAATTTTTTATATCATGTAAGAGTATCATTACCCATCAGTATTGTTGATAGCTTTTGTATGTTTCTATACGAGAACTTTGAAAGAGGATTAAAATTCTTTTTTTTTTTTTTTTTTTTTTTTTGCCTTTTGTCATTTTATGGCCGCGGGTTTATGGCCGCACCCGCGGCATGTGGAGGTTCCCAGGCTAGGGGTCTAATCGGAGCTGTGGCCACTGGCCTGCACCGCAGCCACAGCAACGCAGGATCCGAGCCGCGTCTGCAACCTACACCACAGCTCACGGCAACGCCAGATCGTT
>PVHT020000022.1:11559788-11673381 GCA_004024745.2 Catagonus wagneri
TTTTTTTTTTTTTTTTTTTTTTTTTGCCTTTTGTCATTTTATGGCCGCGGGTTTATGGCCGCACCCGCGGCATGTGGAGGTTCCCAGGCTAGGGGTCTAATCGGAGCTGTGGCCACTGGCCTGCACCGCAGCCACAGCAACGCAGGATCCGAGCCGCGTCTGCAACCTACACCACAGCTCACGGCAACGCCAGATCGTTAACCCACTGAGCAAGGGCAGGGATCGAACTCGCAACCTCATGGTTCCTAGTCGGATTCGTTAACCACTGCGCCACGACGGGAACTCCCTTTTTCTTTTTAGTACTTCCAGTGTGGCCTTCATTATGTGGGTGACATAGCAAATGCCAGCGAAACAGGAGACAGGCAGAAAAAGTTATTACCAGCAGTAACATATTTCAGCTAAGACTTTGAGATATTCTTGGAAAAGAGCCTTACTCTTCTCACCTTTGGAACTTGTCCAACATCCAAAAGGCAACAGCCATAGAAAGACAACCACTCAGAAAAGAGTAGATGTGCTCTATTTTATATTTAGATATCAAAAATGATTGTTTCCAAACCAAAATTGTCATATATAATCTGATAAATATAAATCAACTCAAGAACCCATAAGGAAATTACTTGAAATTGAAAACCAACCTGCACAAACAACTGCCTTTAAATACTCTGGTTCAAGTGTAGCTTTGTTACTGTCCTTTAGTCCTCTTAGTTCTGAACTTTTAACCTACTTGCTCTCCTTGATTTAAATGGTGAGCACTTTAGTGAAGTGTCTTACTTCTAACAGCTTGTAAAGCACTATGCAAACTTACATAAGGAAATGTATATATGTAAAGCTGAGGGTTAAACCGAGGACAACTTTTCAATACGTTCTAAGCGCCTTGTCCCATCCTGTGGCTATTTAATAGAAACAGTTTTGTTCAGGGATATTTACAAATAAATACCAAATGAACTTGGAAAAAAAGGTTAAACATATATGTTACTTGACAAGATTAGCTTAACAACATGGACACTATACAGATCCATTTGTTCCAGAATATAATAGTTGAATACACAAACAAAGAAAAGTCGAGCAGGATACTGTCTGGAGATTATGTTTTTTTCAGTATTGCGTTTAATTTTTAACTTTTTTAAAAACTGAATTATGGAAACTAAGAAGAATAAGAATAAACAATGCCCATGATCTCGAAAAATGTTAGAATTTTATTTATATTAACTTCCATTTTTTTAGGAGAAATAAAGCATTATAAATACAATGAATACTCATTCTAATTCCCTCTTCTCAACCACCTATGTCCTAGTCAATATTGTTTTTATTTTGCCCTTCTTTTTGGCTTTTTCTACTAAAAGCTGGGGGGTTAGGGAATGGAATATGGGCAAGGGCTTTCTCTGGTGGGTGAATACCGAAAGACATTCTGTAAGAGCTGAGTTAAAGAATAATTTATTGAGAGGAGAAGAAATGCAGGTGTAGAATTTGGACATACTGAAAGGGGAACAAGCCGTTTTACAAATGAAGCAGGTTTTCTTCTGTTTCCTTTTATGCTTTCCTATTTTTATGTGTTATCATTCCCTAAGGCTCTAAGCCATGCATATGCTTCTTTAAATAAATCTCACAAGATAAAAGCCAAGTGCATCAAAATCACCAGGCATTGATGCCTGTCTGTAAAATATAATCACATGCTAATCATGGAGTATAGATTTGCTTTCTTCCCCAAGGCAAGATGCTCCCTGGCACCTGTGGAGGTGAGCCCCAGCATGAATGATCTTTTTTTGACAGTCTTTTTATACTTGAAAGCTCATTGACAAGTCACCTAGGCACACAATTCAACAATCCCAACTGGCATTTGTGTTGCCTGTGAAATTGTATATCCAGAAGACCAAAAGGTGCTTTCTCTACCAAACCCAAGTTTTTACTTCCATGAAGAGTCTAACTCTGCTGTCCAAAGTAGTATCACTGACCATATGTGGAAATTTTAATTAAAATTAAATATTTGGTTCCTTAATCACACTAGTTACATTTCCAGTGCTCAGTAGCTGTATGTGACCAGTGGCTATCATAGTGAACAGCACAGTTAGGAAACATTTCCATCACTGCAGAAAATTCTACTGGGTAGCATTGATCTAGGATATAGTAAAAGTCTAGGATATAGTAAGAGTAAGAGTCTTCTGCAGGCACAGTTTTCTTTGGAGAGGGGAGGATCGGGGTGAAAATAGTCCTTCTAGACTTTAGGGCCTTACGTAGAGAATAAAAGGAAGAGACAGTTCTCTGCTGCTAAACATATCTGATATTTTACATAAAATCTCTCACTTAGATCAGAAGTGTAGACGACAGGGAGTTCCCATCATGGCTCAGCAGGTTAAGAACCCAGCTAGTATCCATGAGGATATGGGTTTGATACTCAGTGGGTTAAAGGATCTGGCATTGCCATGAGCTATGATGCAGGTCACAGACGTGGCTAGGAACTGGCATCACTATGGCTGTGGTGTAGGCTGAGAGCTGTAGCTCTGATTCGACCCCTAGCCTGGGCACTTCCATATGCCTCAGATGCAGCCCTAAAAAAGAAGGGAGAAAAAAAAAAAAAAGAAATGTAGAGGACAAACACAATACTGGGATATATGTGCTTAATAAGGGTTAGCTCCTGTACCTACAGTACTCAGGAGATTGAATCTATACTACTTATAGGAACATGAAGAAATAAAGAATTTTTGGAGTTCCCGTCACGGTGCAGTGGTTAACAACTCCAACTGAGAACCATGATGTTGCGCGTTCAATCCCTGGCCTTCCTCAGTGGGTTAATGATCCAGCGTTGCCATGAGCTGTATGTAGGTCACAGACATGGCTTGGCTATGGCGTTGCTGTGGTTGTGGTGTAGTCCGGCGGCTACAGCTCTGATTCGACCCCTAGCCTGGGAACCTCCATATGCCGTGGGTGTGGCCCTAAAAAAAAAAGCAAAAAAAATATATTAATAAGATATAAATTTGTTATCCAAGTAACGAAGATATCATAAATATAGCAACTCCAGGAAGTAGCTTTTCTCACCAGGTTTGAGAGGTCAGTTGTGGAGACTGGAATCCTAAATCTTAGAAACTTAGAGGAAGGGAATTTGATGGGAGACAGGTGGAAAGCAGAATAGAAAGGACTGGAATGGGGAGGAGAAAAAGAGGTCAAGGACTGAGAAACATGGACGGAGGCTAAAGGCTAACTTGGCTAAAAGGGCTAAAGGACTTTTTAAAATATGGATGTGTAATATTTAATGTTAGATGTTTACAGTTTGAATGTAAATCCTCACATTATTCATAGATTCACTGGTAATGAGGCTTTGTGGATGGCATTTGTCTTGGTGAAGATTAAAGGGAAAAGTCTGTTTGCAATATGTGGGTCAATAGCAAGGATTTCTGCCCCTTCAATTATTGACTTGTTTTTAATTTGGAGGGTGTGTTTTGGTGAGAGATGACACATGAGGCAAGAAAGATGGAAGAGACTGGTGAGGTGGTGGGAAACTATGGTTTATTTATAGGGCAGGACTAGAAACCCTTTGAAAGAAAGTCAGCCCAAGGATGGGAGCCAAGTTAATTCAAATATCCTCTCTTTGTCAAGGCCACCTGGTGTGTGTGTGTGTGTGTGTGTGTATCTGTAAGGAAAGTAACATTTTGAATAAAAATAATAAAGCTATCATTTACCATGTACCCAATTCTCTTTTTAATCTTCACTACTCAGTTATACATATGTGTATAATATGTAAAATAAAATGTATATCTCCAAGGTAACCTAGTTAGGAAGTAGATTTGAACTAACCCAGGTACATGTTTTTTGCCTTATAGCACCTGCACGTTGATGTCTCTCAGGTGGAAGTCAGAACTCTTGTAAGCTGTATGCTATAGACAATAACATGGTCCCATTTTCAACCCCCGCTGCTGTGCCCTCTAATATTTAATTAACTTTACCAACCCTTTCCCCTACCCATTGCAGAACATGATTTTGTTTAAAAATAATGATAATATCTATCCCTTTGCTTACAAATAACAACAGAAACAAAAATATGAATAAATAAGTCTTTCCCATAGTCTGTTGACTACCGTTGTATAGGCTTGACGCTCATTACCTTCCTGCCCTAAACATCAGGTCATTTGATGCCATGGGCCTGCAAACTGTACTTCACTATGTCCTTGGAACAGTTTTGCTCTCCTACCTCGAGGTTTTTCCTCTTCCAGCTGACCATATGGTGGCTGTTTGGCTAGCCTGCTGTTGTCCGTCCTCTGCACATGGCCATTAAAGCAAAGCTGTTGCAAAGACACAGCACAGAGGTCTTTTTACACTTCTCTTCCCATTGATCATATGCTATACTATATTTCATGTATATATACATATGTATAGTATATATATATATATATATACACACACATATATCTTATATATTATGCATAGTTTGGGTTATACTATATGTTATTTGGGTTTATAACCAGTTTGAGAGAATGTTGGCTAATTCATTTAAGAGGATTTTTATAAATAAGGGTTCTACTTCTACCTTAGATAAATAAAACCCCACTCTGCCCCCTGTTCTATAATTCTGCATAGGGAAAAGTAATTCTGAAATGGAGAGAGAGAGGAAAAAAAAAGATGCATGTTTTTAAATATGTTTTAAAAATGTCAAACAAACTACTAGAAGTGGTGTATTGGAAATGCCAAATGAGATATATCTCTTTTCCATGGTGAAATTTTAAGATTTTGTTTTTAAACGTAATCCTGTCCCCTGGGGATTTTCCAGATGTCATCTATAGCGTAGAGGATAAGCTAATGAGAGTCTCAACGAACATGATGCATAGACCCACTCAGGAGGGCGTTTTAGAGCAAGGGCTGTTTTCTTTTGGCCAATGCCATAAGTGAAGACTATTTCAGAGATTCAGCACAATCAGATCTCAGGCTGGAGGTGAAAAAGGAAAAGCAGGCCCTTCTATGGCCATACCATATGATTCTAATCCATGGTTAGAACTTTCCAGGACATATCCCATCCTTTGGTAGGTTGGAAGAAAGTGCATGGATTAAAACTATGAAGTTTGTTCTTTGCTTCACTAGAGTGGTTGTGAGTCATCCCAACTCTAACAATTTTCCTTGAGAAGCTTTATTTTAAGGAAAAGCTCTGGGTAACTAAGGCAGGCCGTCCTTGCACGTGCCTTCTCTTGAGAATACCTCTGGTATTGACTTGCCGGTGACTTGCTGTGTGACCCTGAATAGGTCATTTATTTTTTTCTATACCTCTCTGTATAATAGGAAATAATCATTCCTGTTCTTTGAATATTAATCATACATATATTCTAGAATTTTAAATGTTAGTTTTTATTTTTATTTTATATGATTTTTATGTTTTCTACTATAGTTAATTTACAGTGTTCTGCCAATTTCTACTTACAGCAAAGTGACCCAGTCATATATATATATATATATATATATGTATATGTATATATATAAATATATATATACATATATATATAAATATATATATATATATATTCTTTTTCTCGCATTATCCTCCATCATGTTCCATCACAAGTGACTGGATATAATTTCCTGTGCTAAACAGCAGGATCTCATTGCTTATCCACTTCAAAAGCAATAGTTTGCCTCTATTAAGCCCAAACTCCCAGTCTGTCCACTCCCTGCCCCTCCCCCTTGGTAACCACAAGTCTGTTCTCTAAGTCCATGAGTTTCTTTTCTGTAGAAATGTTCATTTGTGTTGTATATTAGATTTCAGGTATAAGTGATATGATACGGTATTTGGCATTCTCTTTCCGGCTTCACTTAATACGACAGTCTCTAGTTCCAGCCATATTGTTGCAAATGATATATTTGCTCTTTTTATGGCTGAGTAGTATTCCATTTTGTTGTAATTTACCAGTCTTTGCCTCCAGTTTATTTCCAGTGTCTTGAATCATCTTTGCTGTCATCCGTCTAAAGTTTTTTTCCTGGAGGCTGATAATCTCCAGGTCAATCAGTTGTTTTTCTGGGTTTTTGTATTGCTCCCTTATCTGAGTTATAGTTCTCTGCCTTTTCATTTTGTATAGGTTTTTGGTGTGGTGTCCTTTTTGTAGGCAATAGAGTTGTAGCCTCTCTTACTTCTGATGTCTGCCCCCCTTGCAGCTGAAGCTGGTACTGGGCTTGCGGTAGGCTTTCTGTTGGTAGTGACTGGTGCCTGCCCACGGGTAGGTGGAGCTGATTCTTATCCCTCTGGTAGGTAGGGCTTTGACTCTGGGTGAGATTAGAGGTGGCTGTGTGCCTGGGAGGTCTTTAGGCAGCCTATTTACTGATGGTGGGGCTGTGATCCCACCTGGATTATTGTTGGCTGGGGCTTCTCGGTGCTGGTGGGTGGGGCCATATTTTCCCAAAATATGGAACACATGCTGATGATTATTTCAGAGAACTTTGCCTCCAATGTTTTTTCCCCACAATGAGCCACAGTCACCCTCTCTTTTTCCTAGGAGATCCTCTAAGAATTGTAGTCAGTTCTGACCCAGATTCCTATGGAGTCTCTGCTTTGCCCTGGGACCCAGTGTACATAAAAGCCTGTGTGTGCCTTTCAAGAATGGGATCTCTGTTTTCCCCAGTCCAGTGAAGATCCTTGGCACAAGCCCCACTGGCCTTCAATGCCAGATGCTCCTGGGACTCCTTCTCCCAATGCCAGACCCCAGGCATGGGGATCTGATGGGGGGCTCAGAACTCTCACTCCCGCAGGTGAGTCTCTGTGATACAGTTACTTTCCAGTCTGTGGGCTGCCACCTGGCGGGTATGGGGTGGTTATATCATGTAATTGTCCCACTTACCACCTTGATGTGGCCTCTTCTTTGTCTTCTGAGTAGGATATATTTTTGAACATTTGCCATCCATTTGGTTGAAGGTTGTTCAGCAGTTGATTGTAATTTTGTTATTTTTATGAGACAAGGTGAAATCCACTCCTTCTACACTATTTTGTGTGTATACCACATCATCTTAATCCATTCATCTGTCAATGGACATTTAGGTTGTTTCCATGTCTTGGCTATTGTGAATAGTGCTGCAGTGAACATACGGGTGCATGTATCTTTTTCAAGGAAAGTTTTGTCTGGATATTTGCCCAAGAGTGGGATTGCTGGGTCATATGGTAGTTCTATGTTTATTTTTCTGAGGTACCTCCATACTGTTTTCCATTGTGGTCGTACCAATTTACATTCCCACCAACGGTGTTGGAGGGTACACTTTTCTCCACCCTCTCCAGCATTTGTTATTTGTTGACCTGTTAATCACAGCCATTCAGACAGGTGTGACATGGCACCTCATGGTAGTTTTGATATGCAGTTTTCTAATAATCAGTGATGTTGAGCATAATTAAGTATGTATTTATAGTGTTATGGGCATTGTGTAGGTATTTGGTCCGTAATTTGTGACTCTACACAACGTTTCTTTGAGGGTATTATTACCTGTCTTTGTTTTACTGATGGGGAAACTGAAGCTTAGAGTAATCATGTAACTTACCAAAACCCAGCCACTCTGGTTGTAAGTGGTTGAGTCAGGATGACTTTATCTACAGTCACAGCTCATGCTCACATTTTAAATTATTAGTATTCTGTGAGTAACAATACAAGTCTCTCATTAGATTGCAAACTGTTCATGTTTGTATCTCCTGAGGCATCACACAGAATATTGCACCTAGTAGGAGCTCAGCAAGTTTTATAATTCATAAATATGAGTGAAAATAGATAAGAAAGTTATTGTTACTATTATCATTATTAATATCTGTTTATTAATAATATAATGGGAAAGGCCACATTCCCTTGTAAATGTGGTGAATTACATGATATATAAACCTAGAGAATATTAATTAAATCTGTCACAGTATTTTTATAAAAATAAAGATAAAAAGCACAATGGGAGTCTCCATTGAAAGATAATAGCAATGTCACACTCCAAGAAGATGTTATTGGATTTGTAACAAAACAGTGCCAATATATCTTAATGTTTTAAAACTTGATCAGTCAGGATTAATTAAAACAATGAACCCTGTACTCCCAAGGCATGAATGATTTTACAGCATAGTACTTTACTACATTTTAAAGAATATGTGTTAGTGATATAAAAGTCTTATTATATACTTGTTGTTATTCCTAAATTAGTTGTGAAACTTGTACCATGACACTAAATTTTGGGAATTATTAATAAACCAAATTTGAAATATATTTTAAAGAAAAAAATTACCCAGTGTTTAGGGCAGTTAATGGAAATAAACACATGCACATATGCACACAGACACACACACACACACACACACACACACACACACATATTAATGGAAGGGCACGTGTTTGTGTGTATATATATTTACATGTGTATTTATATATATGTATATATCATATTTCACTTATTTTTAAAATCATGAATCTGTTGCCTGGATCTACTCTACATGGTTCAGAGGGGTGGAGCAGTAAGGAGCCTAAAATGTATAATTTAGGTATTTAAGGTATTAGCAAAAATGTGCTTTGAATGAGCCATTAAGCCATCTGTGCACCTGAGGATTCCCGAGTCCACATGTACACTATACAGGAATATATGCCTGTTACTTAATGTGTCTGAAAAAAAAAAACACTGATTAACTAGTATTTCTCTAAATTTAATGAGGATATTTTGAATAATAAAAGTTAAAATAAAGATTGCATGGTGTATGCAGGATTTATTTTGGGAATTCTGAGGTGCACCTCTGAAATGGGCAGTTACCTTTTACAGGTGACTAAAACTGAGATGGCCTGGGAATGATAAGACATCATGCAAAGTTTCAAGAGCACATACTCTAAGGAAGCTGATTTTCACATGGGCAACTCTGTATGGTGGGTTCCAGAACAAGTAGCAGAGAAATTTATTTACTTACAGACGGTACTTTTCTTTCTAAGCTTTGATTGGTAGTCCAAGCAGTCATGAATAAATTGATAGTGCTGCTCTAACAAGTTTAACTATTTGTAAAAAAAAAATATATATATGTATATATTAAATAATTCATCAGTAGATATAGAATTAAAGCTAGTTCGTTATTATCAGTTAATTGTCCAATTTAGAATCATGTTGTTACTTATTTTATCTCCTCTTTTTGGTTGCAAGAATAAAACCATCCTGTCCTCCTAGGGAAGTACTAGATGTTTTCTAACCACAGCACCACTGGTGTTAAACCCCTTCCAAATAAACATTTATACCCACGCATTAGAACCCAATTTCTGAGAGTTAGGCAATCAGAGATAGCCCCAGCTTTTGAAAGCCAATCAGTGATAGCCCCAGCTTTTGAGAGCCAATCAGCAATGGCAGCACCTTCTGAGAGACAATAGCAACACCAGCTCTCCAGGCTTCTGCATTAAGGACCAACAAACCTCTAACCAGGCTCTTCTGAAAGCCCACCAGTCCTGAACTCCACACTTCCCAACACCCTATATTGGATCAGCAGTGTTGATAAAGTGTGTTCTACAAGAATAGTCCTTTCTTCCCTAGCAAGCAACAAATGCACCTTGTTTCAGGTACTGTGGTGAGGGTCTGCCTCTACATTTGTTGACAAGTGACCTTTTGGATAAGGAGTTGCAAGGAAGAGGGTATGGCCCTCTTCCCATATCCACCAAAACCTAGTCCTGAGGTAAGACCTTCCTCAACATTAAACTAACCTTAGATCAGTGTATGCATCTTAATTTACTATTTACCATTCTGTATTCTTTCTCTGTTTTCAAAAGTGAAATGCATGTATTACTGGTGGTTTGAGAGATTATTTTGCTGGTATGCAAATAAGTAAACAATTTGTGTGTGTGTGTGTAATCTTTAACACATATTTGGAAAATGTAAAACAAGCATATAAAATTGGTTATTTCAGGAATAGGGTTGCTTAATTCAAAACTAAGACTTACATTTAAAAACTGAAGTTAACAGCTGTTTAATACACAAAGTGAAGATAGGTGATGTAATAAAAATAATGATGTTAGTAGACATAAGTTTGAAGTTTTGAAAATATTTCTCCACATATTTTAAGTTTTTTGAGCAAAGAAATTAGATTGGCCACTTTTGTCTAAAATAATGTCTATGCGTTTGTTTATGTTTATGTTTGTCATAAAAATGTTTTTGTTTTTGTTTATGTTTGTCATGTGTTTAGCACATAGAAAGTCTATGTGTTTAGCACATAGAAAATATCCAGTATTTGTCAACCAAATGGGTAGAATTCCAGATAAGTCTCAGAATAATCATGAATAATCACAACATTAACAGTTGTAATATCAAATAGTGATACCCACAGGATGTAAGGATAAATATATAGCCCGGTCTAATGTCCTTGAGAAAGATTTTCTTGAAGGTGCATGCCTAGAATGACCTCATTCAGACTTCTCTGATAACCCTTGGTTTGTGTCTTCATTATTCATTTGATGTCTAAGCATACTGTTTATTAACAGAAAGAACTTAAAATTGTTTGGCATTTCTGTTCACGAAATAATTTTACATATATTATTGATTAGATTGTTTTAGAAGCTTGATGAAATAGGCAGGGCTTGCCTTCATATTCTATGAGAAAACAGCCTCATGGAGGTTAAATGGTTTGCTTACCTTGAGCAAATATTTATTAGGCATTTATCCTATGCAAGGCTTCAGTAGCTGGAAATTCCACAGAGAGATCATTGGGCTTGAGTAGCAGGAAATTCCACAGGGAGATCATTGGGCTTTTGGCCTTTCGTTTTGCAGGGGATACTTAGGTGCTGGTTATATCTAAATTTTGAATTTGTGTTGTAACTGGTATGGTTATAATTTCCACAGGGAGATCATTGGGCTTTTGGCCTTTCGTTTTGCAGGGGATACTTAGGTGTTGGTTATATCTAAATTTTGAATTTGTGTTGTAACTGGTATGGTTATAATTTCCACAGGGAGATCATTGGGCTTTTGGCCTTTCGTTTTGCAGGGGATACTTAGGTGCTGGTTATATCTAAATTTTGAATTTGTGTTGTAACTGGTATGGTTATAATTTCCACAGGGAGATCATTGGGCTTTTGGCCTTTAGTTTTGCAGGGGATACTTAGGTGTTGGTTATATCTAAATTTTGAATTTGTGTTGTAACTGGTATGGTTATAATTGTTCTGATAATATGTGAAAAGTAGGATTAAAATTGTAATCCATAGAACTCCTTCAAATGTATGGAAAAGGCTCTGTTTTATGAAAATAGTTTACATAATAATAGGACCAATGTCTTACCTCTTTACGTAGACAATACTTTTCCTTATATTCCTATTTTGTTTGAGTTTTATTTCAGGAATTGTTGATTTTTTCTCCTTTTGTTAGGGCTGCACCCATGGCCTGTGGAAGTTCCCAGGCTAGGGATTGAATTAGAGCTGCAGTTACTGGCCTATGCTATAGCCACAACAATGCCAGATCAGAGCTGCATCTGAGACTTATAGCACAGCTCAGGGCAACATCAGATCCTTGACCCACTGTGTGGGGCCAGGGTTCTAACTGCATCCTCATGGATATGAGTTGGGTTTGTTTCTGCTGAGCCGTAATGGGAACTCCAGGAATTGTTGAATTTTATCAACAGTAAAATTCTATGTTTAAATACTGTTTCTTGCTTTAATTTGTTGACACAGTTAATTATATTAATAGATTTCCCGACTTAAGGACATGATTAAAATCCTGGGTCAGGAGTTCCTTGGTGACCTAATGGATGAGGATCTGGCATTGTCACTGCTGTAGCATAGCTTCATTCCCTGGCCTGGAAATTTCTGCATACTGCAGGTGTGTGGAAAAAAAACCCGGAACATTCGTTTTTAATCAGTCTTTTGACGTTATCTACATTCTATTTGATTATATTTCATTTATAATTTTTGTACTTATACTCATTGATTAACTTGGTCGATGGATTTGTTTTTTCATATTGAACAGTCTACCATCTTAATCTAAGAGCTATAAGATAGAAGGTAAGCTCTTTAAGGACAAGGACCTTGCTTTTTTTAGTATTGCATTCTAGAGCCTAAAACAGTGACTGGGCTCTAGACTAAGCACTAAATAAATGTTTGTTTAAGATACATAGGAAGAAAGAACAAGGAATGGGAGGGAAAATGTGCGCATCTGTTTTTTAAATGTTTGGTAAAAATCAAATATAATATTACCAGTTGTTATTTTTGAGAGAAAATATTTACACTCTTTCAACCTGTTCTATATTGCCTGATCTACTCAAGTTTTCTGACACTTCTTTATTTTATTGAGTTGTTTATATTACCCACTTTCTCTAGGTTTTTAAATTTTTAAATTTGCTGCCATAGAGTTGTAATATTTCTTATGTTCAATGAGACTCCTGGAATGGTATTATTTAACTCTTCTTTCTCCCCTCCAAACTCTTCCTCAAGTGATTTGGTAGTTTCAGTTTTGTACAATTACTAGAATTTTTAAATTTATTTTGTGTCTTTTATTTTATAAATTCTTGTTTATCCCTTAATGTACACATCCCCAGATAGCCTATCATCATTTAGTTATATTTAATTATGAATCTATTACCAAATTCTTTGTTTATTAACTTTACCTCTTCTTCCTGTCCAACTATCATGATGTTCAGATTTACTCTTCTCTGATTTGATTCTTTAGGGTTTCCTCGGATGGAGTACATGGGTGAAAGAAATCTCTTTGAATACCATTCTTATAGGCTGTTGGGCAATAATATCTTATTATGTATCTAGCCTTTTATTTGAAAGCATCTGTAGATATCATCCCACCATCTCATAGGTTTTGGACTTGCACAAATTCATTACCAATCTAATTCTTTTTCTTTTATAAATTACTTGCTTCTATCTGGATTCATTAACTATTTATTTGTCTTTATCACTGGAGTTCAGTCATTTGATAAGGACACACATAGGTATATGTACTCTTTCAGCAGTCTGATATGAACTTGATGAGTTATTTAAATCTGCTGGCCCACTAGAAAATAGTGTAAGTTTGGACTAGTTACTAAATTCTTCAGGCGTCTGAGTCCCCATCACTAAAACAACCAGGCTCCCTTTCCTGAGACTAAGATGTCCATCCTCTTCCAGCTAGTTGGCTTAGTTGTGTAACTGCCATATATTCAAGTGAGAATTGCCATTCCCTGTATCAGCTCTGAGTAAGAAAATTATTTTGGAGTAAAACTTGGCAAAACAAGATCTTGAGCTGCCAATAAATTATTCTGCAAAATTTCAAAACATTAAGTTTTCATATTCAACTCTCAATGTCAAGCCAATTTTGCTTAAAGGAACAATATTGTTTCAGTTGAAAAAAATCAAATCTAAATTGTGGTTATGCATCTGGCATTTCTAATATAAGTATGAAAGCAATAGATTTGCCTGTTTTTTTAATTTTTTTGCTAAATCACACAGGCTGCAAAAAGTATATACACATATGGAATTTCTTTTCACATTCAAGAAGTTAAACTCAAATTGTAACTGCAAAGACTTGTTTCTTAGAAGTATGAGAGGAAAATGCCTAAGAATTTTTAGAGTGCATTATACTTTTGTAGACATAGCTTTCCCCTTTGTTTTTCAGTGCCCCTTTTGGGTTATGTTTATCTATAGACAGTTATTGAAGAAGCCACAAACCTAAGTACCAGGTGCACACTCTCAATGCCTCATATGGAGCATTTTAGTAATCCCTTTCACCCAGCATGTTTCTCTGTCTATAGTGTCCTTCCTGTATTTTTCCTGTTCCTATAATTCCAAGGCATAATGGCCTTTCAATTTCTAGCATTGACCCTTTAGGTTCTAGCAGCAGTGGATGTGGGGCTTGGATTTTGGAAAATTTAAATTTAGGGCCAATGGCCTCAAATACAGAATTATAGACGAATCAGTCAATTCTACAATCCACATTAGAGACTCTTGTGTTTCTAATGGTTACATACATTGATTTTTACCCTTCTATCCTAGACTTTAAACAACTTGAAGGTAGGATCTTTGGCTCTGTTATTTTTGATCTTTTAAAGGAATAGGTGCAGTCCTTATACAATGAATGTGTATTAGCTTGAATCAAAATTATTTGAGTTCCTAAATATTTTCCCACTTATTCATCCTTCAGTGTGTATTTGAGCACACATAAATTTAAATACCCTCAATCCATTAAAATAATTAGACTAAGCGCTGTTTTCATGATGCCCAATCAGAAGAATTAATGATAGAATCCAAAATCTTGGTAGGTAGAAGCTGCTTTTCCACAAACAGTTTTAAAATGCTTACCACCACCTCCGTCATTACTTCATTACTGGATATTTACAAATAAACATTCTTTATCTACTGAAAAGAGGGAAACTACACTAAAGGCAAAGAATAAAGCCAAATCATGTGATGATTTTCCTTGATTGGAAAGGACAAAAGCATTTCTCGATTCAAAAGTTTGGGGTTTTTTTGTTTTTATGTTTGTTTTGCTTTGTTTCTTTGACCTCTTCATGTTCCAGACTACAGTTTAAGTGATGGATGGATTGGAATCAATTGTATGCACTCTAACTACCCCTACTATTGCTTCTTTGCGATTGTGCTGGAGCGGCAAATGAAGGATTGGAGGGTAACTCCCTGGGGGCAGTGAAAATACACATCGATCTGTGGTTGCTGCAGGGTAATATGGATGATGTAAAGCCTGGGTAGCCAAAGATCATAGCACATTGTTCTTTTGGAGGGAAGGGTCATCTTGAGGAAAACTAACAATAACAGAAACAATTTTGTTCTCATTTCTGGCTCTCCAGCAGTCTCTCACTCCTTCTACTGAACACACATATACACACACAGCAAAATATACGATGTTAAGGATTATAATAAGCTGTTGATTATCAAACTGCTATAAAATGACAATATATACCACTTCATGATGACCAGCATAGAATAGATATGTCAAGAATAGGTCTAGTTCCTAATTCTAGAGAGTTGACATTTTGCAAAATCTCCTGCCTCTTTCATTTCTGCTGTTTGCTGCTACAGAAGAGAAGTGAATATTTTTTTCCAAGTCTTTTCCCTGTGCAACTCACACAATTATGGAGGATTTATTGGATCTGTTACTGGTGGGAATGTTAGCCAAATTAGTGAGTGAACACTCTGGAAAAGGGAATATCTTGGGAATTTGCAGAAGTGGGAGTTAGATTTGTTTGTTTTCTTTTTATTGTTGTCCCTCTTTAGGAAAGGAAGAAAACAGCAGCCCTTGGAAAAGATTAGGGGGCAGAGGCCTTCTTTTCTTCTCCTTTTCCTTCTGCTGACTTTGGAGTATTTGGTAGATCAGATCTGAGATTTTGAAGGAGTCGGGAGAATACTGCTGGTATCTCAGCTACTGAGGAAACAAAACACACAGCTGAGTCTATGGGAAGGACCCAAGAACCCGGAGCATGGGTCCCATTGAGATAAGATAGGGAAAAGGAGAGAAAACCTATGGGACAAGACATTTCTTTGCCTTTCGAGTAATCATAAATTAGGAAGAGGACATTTATTTTGTTTTTTGTTTGTTTTGTTTAGGTATGTATGTATATTTGATCTTGGGTTCAGCTTCCATATATCATCTGAAGATATAATATTTCTTGGGTTGTTTTCTAAATACTAAGACTGTAAAACTCTTTGAAAGAAGTTTTAAAATTTCAGAGTCAAAAGACCTGGGTTTGAATTTCTACCCTCTACTGTCTGGATGACTATCCATTCTAGAACCACAAAGAGCTGACTTCAGCCCTGGCTCTGCTGCATACTAGTTGTGTGACTCTAAGCAAGTTAGCAGGTTGCTTAAACATCCTAAGTATCAATTTCCTCATCTATAAAATGAAGATAACAATAGCATCTAATAATAGGGTTGTGGTAAGGATTTAATTAACTAGCACATGCATAGTTGCAGAAATTTCAGAACTGAGGATTGTATACAATAAACGCTCAGTAAACATTGAACCTCATTCTATGAGTTTAACTATCCATGCATGCCTGGGGAGAAAATGTGCTGTCTAGTATTTAATCTGAGTGTATTTAATCTGAGTGACACCTAGTAGTTACTATGTCAAGTGAAGTGTGATACCTCTTTCTTCCATGCCCCAAAGCACACACATGAGTATTCTCATATTCTTTCTCTCTCCATCTCCTCCCAATCCCCCACCCTGCAGCCCCCCTCTCTCTTTCTCTCTCTCTCTCTTTCTCTCTCTCTCTCTCTGTCTTTCCCTCCCTCCCTCTCTCTCTCTCTCTCTCACACACACACACACACTAGGAATTTGAACCTTTATGGCATAGATATAGTTACATAGATTATACCTATAAGTTAATATGTCATGGTGGTGATTTCAGTCATTAAACATAGGGTAGGTGGGGGGATGCACTGAGGGTTTGGGATGGAAATGCTATAAAATTTGGTTGTGATGATTTTTGTACACCTGTAACTGTAATAAAATTCATTAAGTAATTAAAAAAATAAACATAGGGTGAATCAAAGCTCTTCCCTAGAACTTTAACCTTGAGAAATGAATATTACCCTTAGATGACCTCCCTCAGGAAGCATTTGCACCTAAAAAAGCCAAATAGTACTTTTCTCATCTTCTGTAAAATTTTAGCAGTCTACTGCCAAGACAAATACTAATTAATAGATGGCATTTGAACTCCCTCATTGTGATTCTTGAAATACCAACTGTATGCTAATTTATCCATGTCTGAAGAAGGAAGAAAACGAGAAACTCTCGATGACTTCTTTTTGTTCAGTTGCTCTGGAAAACCATTTAAGTTAGGGTATAATCACTATTGGTGACACTTCTGCTTAAGCTGTAATGGAATATGTCTGCACATTTGTGAAAACCCAGGAGGAAAGAACCCTCAGACAACACTGGAGCTTTGGTCAGGCCTTGCTAAGAAACCACACAGTCCTCAAGGACCACTGGGAATACGTTCAGACTTTCATAGATGCAACTGCTTCAAAATGGTGACCTTCTGTGTAGTTCATGCAATCAATTCTAGTCAATTCCTCTTGCCCCCTTTTATTCCCTAAAGGAAAACATGCTTGTAAAAATGAGAAATGTCTAAACAAGAGAGAAAGGCATGAGTGCATGGAAAGGAGATAGAAGATCAGAGTTAAAGAGAGAAAAAGAAGAGGAAACCATATTGTAATGGCCTGTAACAGCTTTCTCATAAATATTTCAGCAAGTGTAAAGTCTCTGAATAATTTCTACAGTTCCCATTCATTTCTTCCTAATACTGCTAACAGTAGATGCTCATTGACACCTGTTTCAGGCTGGCATATGACCCCTGCTCCTTCGTTAGCATCTGATATATGAGGACAATGGCACTGAGCAGAGAAGTAATGGCTAGTAATTCTATCACCCAAAATAATGTCGGCCTTTTCTGCAACTGTGCTTGCAACAGATCAGACCGTTTCTGTGTGCCATTGGCAAAGGCATAGGGCTTGAGTTTTAGGACTTGTTTATAACCTACTCTAAGAAAAAGCCAGCTGATCTATGGACAAAGGAGGGAGCACAAACTCTGAAAGAAATAACCCCAGAGACGTTTCATAGTTTATGTTTACAGTAGACTAAAGATTGCTCAAAGACAGTACTGATGGAACTAAATTCCTCAAAGCTAACTTAGCACATATGTACTGTTAAATCCGTACACACAATTATAATTATGACTTGTCAAGTGGTAGATGAAGAAATGTGCCACACATATTTCCCTTCAAGGAGAGGCTAGCTGCCCAGCTGTGGGCAGTGTTCAGCCAGTAGCCTCCATCTGTCAGCTCTTTCAGGGGATCTCAGCTGCAAAGGACCTCCTTACCGGAGGTCACAGCCAACACTTGGTGACTCTGTGTGTGTGTGTGTGTGTGTGTGTGTGTGTGTGTGTGTGTGTGTGTTAGGAGTAGGAGAGTATAAAGATCCAGCCAAAATGCATAGGAACATCTCTGACAAACAATGTTTTCTCCAGGCTTAGGTTGTTTCAGGCTGTTTGGACCTACATGACACTTTGGCATCTTTCATTTCCAAACTGTGCTTCCTCCTCCTAACTTTCACAGGTATTAATCCCTAGTAAACATCTTGCACCCCAAACTACATATCCTCTAGAAATTCCAATCTGCCACTTGACAAGGTTGTCACTTCCCACTGGAGCATTGGCTTTTGTTTTCTTTCATCCAGAATCTAAAGAGGCTCTAGGACTCTAAGGTACATATTTTGAAGCCACCACCACACTGAGCTCAGAAGTAGAAGTATTAAATCCCCAACCACTTCACTAGTATTTAGTGTAACTTCGTGCAGATGGTGTGAGTTCATACAAGATTAAGTGACGGCTGTTCATTTATCAACCTACCAAGGACTTATCTTAGTATATGGAGCTGGGAATAGAAATACTACATAAACAGTGCAACCCTTGAATTCAAGAGGAGCACAGTCTAGAAGAGCATAAGAGATCAGACAGCAATATCTCTGGGGAAAAAAAAAAAAGCAAACATGAAGAGTATAGAATTGAGGGAAATACAATAGACAGAATAAAGACAGTAGATGGAGTAGAGAATGAATGGCAAAGGAGAAAAGAGAAAATAACATCAGCTTAGCATCCAAAGACACCAGATAATACATCAAAGGAGAAATGTTTCTTCCGACTCAATATTCACATTAGTGTTTTGAGATTAGGTTATATTTCTAACAAAAGTATTAAACATTGCATATAAAAGTGGATAAAATAGAGTAAAGCATGGAAAACAGGGAGGGAAAAAACCTCTTCAGTCTCCTTAAAGAGTCTGTGAGTGACTTTCCATTTAATTCAGAACAGCATCATTTTCCTGTGTCTCTTCATTTGCTGTTTCTTTTTTAGGCTCTTCTCACTTTCTTTAACCTTACTCAGCATGGATACCATACTTCCACCCAAGTGCATTAGTGTTCCTTCTGTTCAGGAGACCAGCCATTTGTATTTCATCTTTTTGGTCCAGGCAGGTGTGAGCTGTGCAGCCAAACCAGTACAGACACTTGGAAGAAATTTAGTTGACTCCTGGGATCCTTGTATTATATCAAAGTGAATGTTGGCCAATGTCACCTAAGAATACATACAAATTAAGTGCAAACATGAGGACATGTCCAAGGATAATCAGCAACACCACAGCACTAAAGAATGTTAGTAAATTGGTTTAAAATAATTTAATTTAAAAATAAGTTCTGAAGGAAAATAGCTTAAGTAGTAAATATAGGGAAACAAGAGGAGGCCAGGAAAGATTAAGAAGTTAGACAAGAGAATAAACAGATTGGGAAAATCTTAAGAATTATTATCAAATAAAGAAGTAGGAAAAATAAGACAGAATAACAGAAAACTTTTTATTGCTAAAGACTAATTTTTGGCATATTTAAACCTGCTATCTCACTTTTTCCTTAAAACGTAATATCAAAAAAGTAGAAGTAATTTTTGTGTTCATTTTTAAATTAAGATACTGAGATTGAGAGAGGATTAAAAAGTTCATTTTTATAAACTGAACCACTAGTTGTGTCCCATTCTTTTGAACCTCTGTCTGAGCCTAAGATCTTTTCTCATTAGAGCTTGATGAATGTCTGCTCGGACTGAGGAGGGTGAATACTGAGCTGCCAGGACCCCCATTCTTTTTACAACCCATAGAAAACTTGAAAAAAAAATAAAAATAAAGAACTTTGTCTTTAGAAACCAGCCATCTGTTAAAGAGCACAGCAAAACAGCCAGACACTTGTGAGTCTCACATCAGTCCTGCCAGGGTCTGACTGAGCAGCCTCTGTTGCAAGCTGTTTAATCTCTAATTCCTGTGAATCAGGAACAAGATCAACTGGTTGATGAAGAGTTTGGAGACATCTAGGAAAAAGTAAATGCAACAATAAACTTTAACTAGGTGCTAGCCAAAATGAGCTCTGCACGTTCTTTCTCCTTTGGGGATGGATCCTTGAAGATTTACCTTCAGCATGTTGTGTAAAGAAGAGTATTCATGTTTCGATTTTCTTTTAAAACTAGTAAGAATGATCATTCCTACCTCAAAAGGAACATATATTAAGATCAGAGCTTATTTTTATTTTTGTTTGCCTAACATTTTAGCAATCCTTTATAATGTACCTCAGCAGTATCAAGGGGTAATAGTGATTCATTTCTTTTATTCTGTACTCTTTAACTCTTCTTAGTCTCATATAGCTAAAAGTAGTAGAAATATTTTGAAATTATCAGAAGTTATAAACTGATGTTTTGAAATTGATAGAAATAAGATATGATAA
The DNA here is from genome assembly GCA_004024745.2 of Catagonus wagneri. Taxonomy (NCBI): domain Eukaryota; kingdom Metazoa; phylum Chordata; class Mammalia; order Artiodactyla; family Tayassuidae; genus Catagonus; species Catagonus wagneri. The sequence continues at coordinate 11,579,986 of PVHT020000022.1, forward strand.
ATAATTTTTGAAAGTTTGTATTTTACCAAAATAAGAGCAGAAATCAAAGATGAGCATATTGGGTTAAACATACGTGATCTCTTTTGATGCAAAATTGCACCTGTGGATTGCCAGGCATGGTCCTGACTCAGGAACTTTGCAGTTACTGTTCCTTCTACCTGACCATCTTTACTGTAGATATTTATCTCTGTTACTCACTCACCTCCTTCAAGTTTTTACTAGAATGACATGTCTGGGTTAAGTCTTCCCTAATTACCCTAAGAGTCTAACCTTCCCTAGCATTCTCTATTCAATTTTTATCCTAAATTTTTCTCATAGAAAGCACTGAATTCTGACATCCTCTGCAATTTATTTATAAGGTAGGGGTGGTAGATCGGAGTGATTGAAAACATGAACATACACTGAAGCTAGTGTACCTAGGTTCAAGTTCTGTCTCCACCTCTTACTAGCTCTAAAATCTGGGGCAAATTGCCAAACATTGTCTATAAAGCAGGCATGGTAATAAAAGTTACTTCTTTCATCACGCTACTCTGGTGATTAGATCAATGCCTAGGACCGTATAAATGTAAGTAATTAAACATTCATTTCCTGAAATTAGAACGTATATTCCATGAAGGTAGCTGATTTTGTCTCTTTTGTTTACTAATGAATCTCAGTAACTAGATTGGTTTCTGGCTCATAGTAAGTGATCAATAAATATTTATTGCACTGAAGGACAGAAGAATGCATGGAAGTAGAGCCAGTCCTTTTTTTGTACGGGGATGAGAGTCTATGTTAAGCCATATTTGGCTGCACAGAAAGGCACTAAACTTTGTTTTAATTTATCACCTCTTCTCAAATTTTTTAATTTAGAAATCCCTCAGTGTGTATAAGGTAAATAATTGACATATTAAACTTTTCCCTCTATCCAGATGTTCTGGTATCCAAATTTGTGAGACACACACACACACAAAAGTTATACTAGGTGAAGGAAGTTATAATACCTCCCTCTCCCACCTGGCAAACACAAGTCTGTTCTCCATGTCCATGAGTTTGCGGTTAGGTAATTCTCAGTTTCCCCAAGGGCAGAAACTCTTGTATGTATGGCTATCCGGAAGGTTTATTCAGAAGTGGAAGTACAGTCCCCCCCCCCCCCCAGGGAAGAGAAGAGTATAAGGGCTTTCTGAGAAGGAGCAGATGAGTAAGTCCAGGACAGAAGAGTCAGGGTCCCAAAAGTTAAGTAAGGTGAAGACCGGTGCCCTGAGGCTATAACTGGTGTCATAAGATAATATTTTGATATACTTGCCAATATGTTTCTCCTTCTCAGGGCTCTCCTCTGAGATATTATAAAAGAACAAAAAAGTCAAAGCTCAGCTCTTGAGTGTCCAAATAAACTTAAACGTTGTGGCAGAGAATGGTGTGAGAGAAAATGAGATATGAGTTTCAGAACGCTTGGTTTTGCTTTTCAAAATCCACAGCCCTGAAGTACACAGGGCATAACATTTAAGCACTAAGCAATAGATAGGAAAAAGTACAAAGTTGGCAAGAGCTAGTTGTCCCACCTTGTCTCACCCCTGTCCCTGGCAAAGTTAAATTTCTTTAGGCTGCCTGAGAGAGTTAAATCAGAGGGGAGCAAGATTTTTGACATGTGGGAAGGGGTCCTGTGCCCCCATTTCTCCCTCCTGTCAAGACTTCAGAAACCCAGATAAGTCACAGAGGATTTAGATCAGTGCCTTGCTTCTTTTTTTCAATTTTTGTTTTTTCTTTTATAGTTGATTTACAATGTTATGTCAATTTCTGCTGTACAGCAAAGTGACCCACTCATTCATATATATATATATGTATATATGTATATATGCACATACACACTCTCTCTCTCTTTCTCACATTATCCTCAATCATGTTCCATCACAGGTGACTAGATATAGTTCCCTATGCTATATAGCAGGAGGATCTCGTTACTTATCCACTCCACATGCAATAGTTTGCATCTACTAACCGCAAACTCCCAGTCCATCCCACTCCCTCCCTCTCCCACTTGGCAACCACAAGTCTATTCTCCATAAGTTTGTTTCTTTTGTAGTAAGTCTACAAATAGCAAATGCTAGAGAGAATGTGGAGAAAAGGGAACCATCTTACACTGTTTGTGGGATTGTAGGTTGGTACAATCATTATGGAAAACAGTATGGAGGTACCTAAGAAAACTATATATAGTGCCTTGCTTCTTAATTGAACTTGGAAGAGGCTGCCAGCCTTGACTATTTCCTCTGTGCCATGCAGAGGTGTGGTGGTGGACAGAAAGATTATGTTTCACTGTAAGGTAAGCTTATGAAATTCCTGTGACCTATGCATGCTGTGGGGATCCTCATAACTTTCGTCATGTGCCTGAGAGTAAAATTCAGCCCAAAGAGCAGTGGTCTATAAGGTCTTGTAGTCTGAAGAGGGAAGTGTGTTAACAATGTCTTATTTTCTATATACTGGTGCTTTGATATCACAGGTCTTGTGGATCCTGGAGGGACTGTCCCTCAAGGGTAACCAATTGCTAGAGATAGTAAGCAACCTTCTAGTCCAGCTGCACAGTTTTTCAAATGCAAACCAACCAATTCAGAGTCTACCCTCCCAGCCACCTTCCTTTTAAGCTCTTTCACTCTAGGCCATTATCTACTACTCTGATCATCGCATGCCCAAGTACCAGACAACTAGGGTATGTCTCAGAGATGGCTGAAATTATTCAAACCAGCTAGTCCTAAGCCTGATTAGCTTACCTCACTCTTCTCACAGAAACCACAACAAAATCTCTCACCATGGTTTTCACCTCTCCGCCTCGCTCCTGAAGACCCTTGTGCTTCCTCATGTGGCATGTAGCATGTAGCATGCCTTTTCCTTTTGGCATCTGTGAATAAACAAACTATCTTTATAGTATCCTTTATATCCTGAGATGTTTGCCTGACTATGTCTAAATAATAATAAAACCAATATTAAAATGGAGAGTACATTGAGATAAATAAGCAGAAACCAGAAGGAATGTTGAGGCCAGTGGACAGTTGAAGGAAAGGGACTGGTTACTCCCTCACCTGATATAACATTATAGTAACCTTCCAAAACACAAACATCACCTGGGGATGGAAGGGAACCTCCTAAGTTTATGGAGAAGGCTCTTAAATCTGTGAGATATTCCTGAATGTATTATGAATAAGCTGAGAAGAATCTGAATTGGCTATGACTTAGTTTTTACCACCTTTCAGAGAGCAGGCGTGAAACAGAAGTTAGTTTAAGTTATAGAAGGGTAAGGAAAGTTATAAATATTATACCTATGAGCTTTTTCAATACTGGGATGAACAGAATAAAGATTTGATATAGAGGGAGTTACCTGGTGGCCGGATGGTTAAGGATCTGGCATTGTGGCTGCTGTGGTGTGGTTTCGATTCCTGGCCCAGAAACTTCGTTGTGAGGCAGGTGTGGTCACAAAAAAAGGTTTTATAAAAGAAAAAAGAGTTCATTGAACTAAAGCAGAGCTTGACAAACCCTATACCCACCCTGTTTTTGTAAGTAAAGTTTAGTTGGAACAGAGCTGCATCCATTCATATCTGTATTGCTTTTGGTTGATTGCTAGCTACAAAGGCAAAGTTGAGTAATTGTGACAGAGACTGTGTTCCACAAAGCTGCAGTATTTACTCTCTCACCCTTGACAAAGAAAGTTTGTCTTGAACTAGAGTACAGTCTTAGCAAAGGCTAAACTAACCTTGTGATTGTGCCCTACTGACATGGAATTGTTTAGATTTCTCCTACTGGGAATAAGCTTGGTCTCAAAATCTAGGGTAGCTGGCCTGGTTGCAGAGGTTATGAGAAATAGGAACATGAAATAGGTGGCACATTATTACACTTGCCCTCGGAGCTCCTCATATGACCCTTTTCATGTCTTGGGTGTCTCTTTATACTTGATGATTTGATTTTATATCTGGAAAGTGTATGTTCTGAGTTATCTCTGGGCATATATCTGTGCACAAGTGGATGTAATAGCTGGGTAATCTTATCACCTGAATTCCACTTCTCCAAGGCTGAGAGCATAGAACAGGAAATTAGGTGGAGGAGGTCTTAGTTTTGGTTTTGCACACTTTCTGAGTGACCTTGTTCAAGTGCTCTAAACTGGTGATTTTCAGTGGAAGGGAGATGCTAATGTGTTCCTTCATCACAGAGGACACATTTGACTGTATCTAGAGACATTTTTGGGGTTTTCAAAACTGGGGAGAGGCTGGTACTAGAAGCAGGATTTAGACAGATGGTATTGTAGGTGGACGGAGACTAAAGATGCTGCTAAACATCCTGCAGGGCACAGGACAGCCCCATACAAATGAGGTCTTATCCTAAATCAGGACTTGAGAGTGACAATAGCACTCCCATACTCACTGAAGCACTATTCACCGTAGCCAAGGTATGGAAACTACTTAAATGTCTATTGATGGATGAATGGATTATATATATTAGAATATTATTCAGCCTTAAAAAAAAAAAAACGGAGAGCCTTCAATGTGCAACAACATGGATGAAACTTGAGGACAGGAAACTAAGTGAAATAAGCCAGTCACACAAGGACAAATGTTGCATGATTCTGCTTAAATGAGTTATCTAAACTAGACAAATTCACAGAGGCAGAGAGTGTTAGTTTCCAGGAGCTGGGAGAAGGAGAAATGAGGATTTGCTAATTAATAGGTATCAAATTTCAATTACATAAGAAGAATAATAAATTCTAGAGATGTTATACAACATTGTGCCTATAAATAATAATACCATATTGTGCACTTGAAAAATCTGTAAAGAATGCAAGAATAATAAAAAAAAATCTGTAAAGAAAGTATATCTTATATTAACTGATCTAACCACAGTAAAATATAAACAAATTATCCAGCCTACAATGTCAACACTGCTAAGGCTGACAAAACCTGATTTAGACTTTTTGGAGTTTAATTCCCCCCATCCACATATATGTCCCACCACATACCAGTTTTTCTACAATAAAATGAGATAGTGATGTAAAAGTTTCCATAATAATAAAGAATAACTAATGCTATTCTCATTATTTGTTGTAAATAGTAATTTGCTATAATAATATCCATTGTCGAACATTTAATATCCCTGCCATCTTGTTCAATAGGCTACAACTAACTTTTACCAGATTATTCCATTTTACTGAATATAGTCCTAATAGCCCATACCAAAACTGACCTGTATTCTCAAAGCTCCAAGAGTATGACTCCATTTTAACATTTACCACATTATATTAGTTATGTAACTTCTTATATATACTATTTTTTTCTGGAGAATTTGGTTTGTTCTTCACTTATGGTGCTAGCCTGAAGTCAACATTTAATAAATTATAGGAGTCTATTATTTTAAATGTCCAGTTATGAATGGATGTGAAGTGTTGAAACCATCATATCCCTTAGGAATGCTTTCAGCTGCAAGTCACCACAAGCTTGACTTACGCTGGCCCCAAGGAATAGGAGGGGTTAATTTTATTCTATAGCAAGAAGTCCAATTCTGGATGTAGGCTGTCACACACCCAACAACGTTAGACTTGAGTTGTCAGTACTAACTTCTCTCAGTTCTTGATTTTTCCCTGAGGGCTGGTCTTTTCACTTCAGCTCTAGGTCTCACTGGCCATGAGCACAGTGGAAAGTAGAGGAAGCGAGGAACATTGCTCGGGCCGAATCTATATGTAATTTCAGTAAACATTGACTTTCTAGAAGCTTCCCTGATTGAATTTTGCATATATATCATGATCTGGAAGTGGCTTATATATAAATACCTCTCTCCAAAAAAAAGCCTTGCAAAGTGAGTATGTATATTTTCAATCTCTGTACTGGAATGTTCAATGGAAAGAGGGGCTGACAATGGTTTGTGAGGCCATCCACACTAGATTCCTTGAGTAGTCAGGGCACAGTAGCCTGTTTTGAAATAAATGTGCTATTAATGGAGCTAGGAATTAAGAGAAGGAGTTATACATTTAAAGTTCTTTTAGATCCAACATTTCAGGTAAAGATGAAGCTCCTTCTAATTTTGTCTTCCCCTGAAATACAAAACAAGTCCTGAAAGGTTTACTTGTAAAGCAAAATAAATACCAAAAATGAAGAAATGTTCAATTTTATGTTTTTTAAATGTATCAGTATATTTATAATCTATACTTTAAATGAAATAAAAAATAAAAAAGGAAATAGCATAACTTTGTCATCTTGGGGGGATTCTACTATATAATCCCTTCTCCCATTTGGAGAGAACACCCCACTGATACAGTATCAGAGGAGTCAGTGTCTTTCTTTCCATCATAGAATCTGAACAGAGAAGATGCTCCTTCTTCCCATGGCTTCATGGCAAGGCACAAGCAGCCACAAGACCAGGTCTCTGCCAGGTGCACCTTCCTACCTGGGGCTCTGAGTTCCTTAATGAAAAGAAGGGTAGGATGTATTCCCAATAGCTCTGAGAGACCAGCAGCAGTGGGGCTCTGCAACAGTGAAAGGCTTTCTTTGCCAGACAGTTCATGTTAAAATATCTTTGATGTATTTGTTATGTTCTTTCTAGAAAAAAAATCCCTTTCTTTGTTTAAAATATCCAAAATCAGCTGTAGGCTTGCAAACAAAACCCCTGACTAATTGCATAACTATTGGTAGATAAGCATATTTCGGCTTACAAAGTTAAGGTCCAATAGAGTTGATGAAGTTGTATGACAAAAATAGGTTTGCATTTTTTTCTACTTACAAACAAAATGTAAGATTGTTAGTAGTAAGTGGACAAAAGGCCCCAGATAAAAGAATAGAAATATAAATAGTTTCCGATCTGGCATTTTGGAATTTGAAGCTTGTGTAGTGTGAACAGAACAAACTGCTGCTGCTTCTGCAAATTCTGTGAACATTCCCCCTGTTAATTCCTTACCTAGCAGTGGGTTTGTCTATTAACCCAGTTATATACAAAATGTATTTCCTTGGTTCCTTTCATTAAATTTTTCCTTTGTCATTGTCAGTTGTGCAGTTAATGAGAATAGACTCTCCTGTCCAACCGTAGCAAATACATAAAACCAAAAAGAGCAGCTTTGATAAAGCCACTATAGATTAAGCTAGGACCTCATGAATCAGAACTATCACATACAATGATAATGGAAGCATCTTATCCACATCTGATTTGCTCACATGTAGTTATTTAGATAACAAATAACACATTTCAGGATAGGGAGCCTCCAATTTGATTTCAATCTCATAGTCCAAGTAAATATGAAATGACTGCCAACCCAGCAGACATAAATCTTTACTATCTCATTTTCATCACGGTGTCTGCATTGGGAAAAAACATGAGTGAAGATGCATTTTCTCCCACCTTGTTTGGTACACAATTATATGGTTTAAGGAAGATAAAAATTTCAAATTGTTAGAATGATAACATTACTCAGATGATTCTGTGAGAAACTAAAGTATTCATCTTCCCCAAATGTAGGCACAGAAAAGAAAAAAAGGAAATTAAAAAAAAAGAAATAATGGAAATGAAAAATGTTAATTATTTCATGTTCTTTAATTTGGGCTTAATGACATAGGCTGTATACCACTGAGGAAAAGATTCATTTTGGAAAAAAAGACTGTTGCATGACATATTTCCAATTAAGGACAATTTAAACTAATTCCAAGAAAACTCTTAAATACTGCACATGCCATAAAATAAGCAATCCACTTAGAAACCAAATGAACATGTATTAGCCATGTGGGGGAATTATGATTGTCCTAGGGTCCTGGTTTTACTTTATCGTCTAGGATTAAATAATTGTTGCAGCATAGATATTGACAACTAGCTATAGTGGACCAATCATGTCTCTGGGTTCAAAGAAATGCTAATGCTGTGAAAATACTCAGCCGCCTGAGGAACAGGAAGTGTCCCTTGGGTTACTTGCTAACTTGTATATCACCCACAAGGTGCCGATCTCTTCTAACCCAGCTGCCCACACTAGCACCTGTTTATGTCCTTGGCACTAAGCAGACAAGGCTCATCACTTAATCAGTTGTTCCATGCCAGATTTTCAGCCACCTCTTCCCTCTTATCTGCTGTCAACTCATATATTTCTTAAACCTTCCCAGAGTACATCCAGTCCATTCTCATTGTTCCCTGAGAGACTATCTTTGCTTGTGGTGACAGTAGGTAGAGGAATGGCCCTTCTACTATTTTATGACTGTGTCTTGATGCCGTCTTTTCCAATGGATGAGAAATTCCTTGAGGACAGGGCCCATCTCTTCTTCCTTCTTCACTTCCCACGGTATCACAGCAGTAAGACAGAGACTGTAGCCTGTTTGGGAAAAATCATTCCCCTAAGACAGTCATTCCTACTTTCCATTTCCAGGTACCCAAAGTCTTAGCCATGTTGCTCTCTGCTACTTGCTGAGAATTCTCTTATTCCCTCCACCTCTCTTCCTATCCCCTCACTTATTAGAAAAATTTACAACTTCCACAGGTGCTTGATACTCTTTACTCTTGAAGGTTTCAAACTGTTAGCAGAGGGAGAGCTATTGCTTCAAACTAAATGTTACATCTAATCCTGATAAAACACTAAGCACAAATTCCAATTGTTCTTTAATATTGTATTTGTACACTTAAAACCCACAAGGGTTGGGCCAATGTGTTTTCTTTACCTTTGTATCTCAAATGTAAACCTAGAAACTAGTGTGTTGTAGACCCTGTCTGTTCATATATTCAGCAAATACAGTCAGCATCCACCAAGTGCCCGCACTGGTCAAGGTGCTGTGAAGAGAGTAGTGAACAAAAGACCCACATAATCCTGACTTCTTGGGCTGAGGTTCTGGCTAATAAAAGACTAAGAGCTAAGACAGCAATGCCTGCTCTGTGCCTGATACGTTTTTAGGAACATTACACATATTTTTGACATTTAAAATCTTTTTATTTACCTACAGGTATGGTACTATGAAATATCCCCAGTTTTCAGATGTGAAAACTGAGACACTTTGTTGAATAAATAATACATATGTATTAAATATTTTATATTTTATTATAGCATAATATATAGCATATATTTGTTGTTATATATCATATATACATAAATATATACATATGCATAAATATATATCATACATATACAGAAATATATATCATACATATACAGAAATATATATTATACTCTAACATGTAACACATAATGTATGTTTTTGCATGTGTATATATGCATGTATGTGCACATATAAAAGCAAATATACACATATATAACACTGATAAAAATGACACTGCTGTAGTTTAAGTGTATGGTGGCGGAAGACTGCTTGGCTGTTCCTTCACCCTTACCCAGCTTCCCCATGTCCCCTGAGGTACCTCCTCAGAGCTCAGTTTGAAAATCACTCATCTAGCCCTAGCCTTTCATTTTACATGTGGAGATGCTGAAGTTTAGAGAGGGGAAAGTGACTTATTTAAGTTCTCACAGTTAGTTAATGGCTGAGCTAGGACTAGAACTCTCCAATTTCTTGATGAAAAATCTGAAGCTCAGGGATGTTGTCACTTATCCAAGAGCTCACAGAGGATAAGTGGTGAAACTACAATTAAATTATGATTTGCCTATGGAGTTCCTTCACGGCACAGCCCATTAAGGATCCAGTGGTATCACTGCTGTGGCTCTGGTTACTGTCATATGGATTTAATTTCTAGCCAAGGAACTTCTGTATACTCTGGACATGGCTCCCACAAAATTATGATTTACCTCACTTGTGTTCATTTCACTAAGCCCCTGACACCCTGCTTCAACTTTTCTGTGTAGGCATTTTTCTGGCATCCCTCAGTCCAGGATTCTCTACCCTGGCCTCACAGTTTGTTATCTCCCAAATAGACTGGTGACCTACTCTCACGCACCCTGCCTTCTTATTTTGTTAATCCTCTTTTCTTGCCCAGAAAGTGCTTCTCTCCTTCTCCACATGCCAAACTCCTAGTCATCCTATAAGAACCAGCATAAGTATCACTTCCTTTTGAAGCCTTCCCAATGTTCCATCCCCCGATCCCATCACCTCTTCTAAGTATGCAGGGCCAATTTCATGGATGTGCAGCCCAAGGGACCTGCACTTGGTTGAATGCATTTTGAAATTCTTAGGAATTTATGAGCAAAACCCTGCATTTTACCACCCCCCCCTTTTTTTTTGTCTTTTTGCCTTTTTTTTTATCTAGAGCCGCACCCGCGGCATATGAAGGTTCCCAGGCTAGGGGTCTAACAGGAGCTGTAGCTGCTGGCCTTCGCCACAGCCACAGCAACGTGGGATCCGAGCCGCATCCGCAATCTACACCACATCTCACGGCAACGCCGGATCCTTAACCCACTGAGCAAGGCCAGGGATCAAATCCGCAACCTCATGGTTCTTAGTTGGATTCGTTAACCACTGAGCCACGAAGGGAACTCACATTTTCCCCTTTCTGTTTCTAATGTTATTTATCTGGTTTTCTTTCTAATTTTTCAAACAATACATGTTCATTACAGACAACTAGAAATACACAAAAGCATAAAGTAACAATCATCCACAATTCCCACCCGCAATGATAACCTATTAGTATTTTGGTGCCATTCTTCCCAGTGTCTGCATTTTTGGTAATAATTGAAGTATAATTGCCTTGAAACATTATCTAGTTTCAGGTGCAGAACAGAATGAGTTGATGTTTCTACACATTACAAAATGATCACCATGATAAGTCAAGTTACCATCTGTCACCAAAGATTTTACAGTATAATAGCCTATATTCCCCATGCTATACATTTCATCCCAGTGACTCAGTTATTTTGTAACTGGAAGCTTGCACCTCTTAAACTCCCTCTCCTGTTTCACCCATCCTCTTAGCCCTGCTTCGGTCTGGCAAGCACCTATTTTTATCTGTGTGTCTATTTATGTTTAGTTATATTTGTTCATTTGTTTTGTTTTTTAGATTCCACATATAAGGGAAATCATACAGCTTTTGTCTTTGAGTTATTTCACTTAGTTATTTCCATATTGTTGAAAATGGCAATATTTCATTCTTTTTTTTGTGTCCAAGTAAGATTCCATTGTACATATACATATACAATATCTTCTTTATATTCATGTCTATTGATAGACAGGGTGCTTCTATATCTTAACTATGCAAATAATGCTGCAGTGAACAGAGAGGTACATAAATCTTTTCAAACCAGTTTTTGGGTTTTCTCCTCCCCTTAGGAAAAATACCCAGAAGTAAAACTGTTGGATCTTCTGTGAGTGCTACTTCAAAATGTTTGAGGAACTTCCATAGTGTTTTCCATAGTGGCTGCACCACTTTACATTCCCACCAACAGTGCACAAGGGTTCCCTTTTCTCCGCATCCATGCCAGTTCTTGTTATTTGTTCTTTTTATAATGGTCATTATGACAGATGTGAGGTGATATATCTCACTGTGGTTTTGATTTGAGTGTCCCTGATCATGAGCAATGTTGAACATCTTTTCATGTGTCTGTTTCCATCTCTATGTCTTCTTTGGAGAAATGTCTATTCAGGTCTTCTGCTCATTTTTTAAGTGGTTTGTATTTTCAAAGTTGTTTTGTGAGTTATTTGCAAACAACTCCCTTATCAATCCCTTATCAGATATACCTGTTGCAAATATTTTCTCCCAAATGTTTTCTCCTGTTTGTTTCTCCTTTTTGTTTTGGTAGTATTTCCTTTGCTGTCCAAAAGCTTTTTAGTTTGATGTTGTCTCATTTGTTTATTTTAGCTTTTGTTTGCTTGAGGGGACATATCCAAAAAATTATTGCTAAGGGCAATGTCAAAGAACCTACTGCCTATGTTTTCTTCTAGGAGTTTTATTATTTCAAGTCTTACATTTAAGTTTTTGATCCATTTTTTAGTTTATTTGTGCACTGTTTAAGAAAGTAGTGCAGTTTGAGTATTTTGCATGTATCCATCTACTTTTCCCAACATCATTTTTTAAAGAAGCTGTTTCTTTTCCCCATTGTATATTCTTGCCTCCTTTGTCATAAATTAATTGACTTTGTAAGTGTGGGTTTCTTTCTGGTCTTACTGTTCTGTTCGTTTGATTTATGTCTTTTTTGATGTTAGTACCAGACTTTTGATTACTATGGCTCTGTATCATATTTTGAAATGAGGGAGTGTGATGCCTCTGTTTTATTCTTCTTTGTCAAGATTCCTTTGGTTATTCAGGGTATTTGGTATTTCTATACAAATTTTAGAATATTAATTGTGCCAGTACATGAGCATGGAATATCTGTACTGTCTTCATTTTTTTTTCCATCAGTGTCTTAGAGTTTTTCCAGTACAGATCTTTTACCTCAATGGTTAGATTTATTCCTTGGTATTTTATTATTTTTGATGTAACTGTAAGTGGAATTATGTTCTTCATTTTTCTTCCTCTTAGTTCATATTTAGTGTATAGAAATGCAACAGTTTTCTGTATATTAATTTTGTATCTTGCAATTTTACTGAGTTCATTGATGAGTTCTAATAGTTTTGGGGTAATATCTTTATTTTCTATATGATGATATATAATATCATCTCATCTGTACACAGTGACAGTTTAATTTGGATTCTTCCCTTTTAATTTGGATTTCTTTTATTTCTTTTTCGACCAATTGCTGTGACTAAGGGCCCTGCATTTTCATTTCATTTCTGCATTTTCTGGACCCTAAAATTTTTGTAGCCACTCCAGTATGTGTTTATTCATGTGACATGTTGTGTAGACAACTACTACAGTAGGTAACATATTGAGAAATAGTCTGTCTCATCTGATGGATTATGAGCTCCTTAAAGCCAAGGATTTCTCTTACTCAGCATTATATCTTCAGCACCAATGAACTAGTGATAAAGTCCAAGGCTCTGTAATGCCCTCCTCTGTATTCTATAATAGTCTCCTAACTAAGAGAAAGTCTTTGACTCTAGGGAAGTGCTTGGCTTCCAGATAATCTGACTATCTACCCTAAGATGTGGATCTTTGCCCTCTCAATGTTGAAACTTTTAGCACTCAGTCATATTCCAGGAGCATATAGAAGGCATGTGCCTATTTCTTCTGCTTTAACTTCCAAAATGTGTATGCTGAGAATAGGAAACATTTTAGTTGCATAGATGAGGTGAGAATGTTATGAAGCAAAAGGAATGAACTTATTCCACTGGGTAGTGGGGATTGGGTTCAGGGAAAGGGTTGTGATAAGCTCACATTTATTTCTTTTCTTATTTTTTTGGACCACACCCACGGCATATAGAAGTTCTCAGGCTAGGGGTTGAATCAGAGCTGCAGCTGTCAACCTACACCACAGCCATAGCAACTTGGGTTCTAAGCCACATCTATGACCTACACTATGCAGCTCACAGTAATGCTGGATCCTTAACCCACTGAGCAGGGCCAAGGATTGAACCTTTATCCTCATGGATACTAGTTGGGTTCATAACCTGCTGGGCTACAATGAGAACTCCCTCACATTGATTTCTTTAATGTCTTCAGGGACATTCCTGAAGATTATGACTGAGCAAAAGTTCAAGTGGAATACACAAGGCAAACTCTTCTAAGTCATCCCCTTTGCTATATAATTAGCTAATTGATATGTGGTCATTTCTTTTCATTGTTTACCACATAGAAATTTCACGTTTCATTTAGAAACAGAAAGAGGGACTGGAAGAAATAAACTAGTGTTAGATGAAGGAAAAGTTTAGAAGACAGAGATGTGATTGCAGTGTTTTTATCATCTTGGCTTTATTAATAATCTCAGAAAGAGCTAGACAGGCAAGAAAGAGGAGTCCTGCTAGTTGCCACTGTAGCTCAGCGGGTTAAGAACCTGACTAGTATCCATGAGGATGTGGGTTCCATGCCGGCCTCAATCAGTTGGTTAAAGGATCTGGTGTTGCCACAAGTTGTGGTGTAGGTTGCAGATGTAGCTCAGATCTGGTGTCGCTGTGGCTGTGGCATAAGCTGCAGCTGAGCTCCAATTTGAACCCCAAGCCTGGGAACTTCATATGCCTCAAGTGTAGCCCTGTAAAGAAAAGTAAAGAAAGGGGAGTCTAGATTGGGTAATAGAAATAATGGTGGAGTCAGCTTGCCTGAGGATACAGCACTTCATAAGCTTCAAGGATCATGTCAGCTGATGATCTATACCTCAGCATGAAGAGTAGTACATAGAAATTCTGCCTTCACTGTCATGCCCGATTCATATTCCAGGCTTCATCTAGGGGCTGGGAACAGAGAAATACAGAAAACATAGGCTTGGTCCTCAAAAAGCAGTAGTACATGTAGGTGTTTAAGAGCTGAAGATCTGGGGCCAACCAGCTGGGTTTGAAACTTGGCTTGGCACTTTCTTGCTGAGAAATCATGGGCCACTCTGTGTCTCAGTTTCCTCATCTGTATGATCAAATAGTTCTAACACTTACTACAAAAATTTCCTATAAGGATAATTTGAGCCAATACCTAAAATTGTCTTAGAATAAAATGCTAACAGCATATAAACAATACATAAATATTCTTAGCCAGGTATAATCTGGTAGGAAAGATATATGTTATAAAAAGACTTTTTTTTTCTCTCTTTAGGGCCACACCTGAGGCATATGGAAGTTCCCAGGCTAGGGGTCAAATCAGAGCTGCAGCTGTTGGACTACAGCACAGCAACAGCAACTCAGGATCCAAGCCGTGCCTGTGACCTATACCACAGCTGAGAGCAGCACTGGATCCTTAACCCACTAAGCGAGGCCAGGGATTGAACCCACATCCTCACGGATACTAGTCAGATTCATTACCACTGAGCTACAACTGGAACTCCATAAGAGGACTTTAACATGAGGGGATTGAAACAAAATTCCTGAAGTCTGGAGTGACACACTAGGAATGGCAAATTAAATGCCAAACTCAGGGTTAGCCGCGATGGTTGTGGATCTCATAATTATGACACAAAATAGATATCTTAATAAGCTTAGTCTCTGGAAGCTTTCAAATCATATCTGATGTGGGTCTTAGGAGAGAGCACAGTTATTCCATTATGTGTATACTTGTCCGTAGGGAGGGATTTCTCTTACTCTCATATTACTTTGTGACATTTTGTATTTCAATAAATATCAACAGATATCAAAGGTCTAAAATAGAAAAGGGAGGAAACTGTCATAATTAAATTTCTTCACTGTCTCCCTAATGCTGTGACAAGCACCGCTATGCTGTGACAAGAACCGTGTCACTGTGTCCTAGAAGCAGCCTAGGTCTCCATTCCGCTATGGGGAGGGGTAACCCAAAGGATGAGAAATGTGGACAGCAGACAGAGTGCCATCACACAGCCGTGAAATGTTTCTGTTGTTTATGAGTTAATCTGAACTGTTCACAAATGAAAATGCTGTCGGTCCTCTGAGTCTAGTTTTTCCTTCTCATCTCTTCTTGGCTTTTTAAGACAGCCAGATTTCCAATGAAATTCACATCCTAGATAAGACCCTTGCTGCACTGGCAAGATAGCAGACATCAAGGCTCACAGATGATGTAAGTTATGACCAAATCAAAACTGCTTCTGTGTGTCCTGTCTGACAGAGATATGACATTTATATTAATATTTGGCTAAGTTTCTCAATTAGTGATTGATGAACTAAAGCTCATCTTTGTAGTGAGGTGCTATAATTTGCCCTCTTTAGATGATATTTGCATTGTAAATCTTGTAAAGGGCCAGAATGCTACATTCACACTGTGTAATACTATCTCAAAGTGAGCCTATAGTGAGAGGAAGATTTTTTAAAAATAGAATCTGAGAAATAGTGCATTTCGTATAAAAAATTGTGCATTTCATATAACATTTTGAAACAGACTGAGTGGTGGATTGCCAGATAACTAGTTACTGCAGGAGTGGGAAGTGATTAACTTTGTGGGCCCTTTCAAGTCCTCAAGGTTTCTTGCTTCAAGATGTGACTGTAACATGGTAAATACAGTGTCAGGGGGCCCTGGACTCTCAGATTATAAATGCTTTGCAGGTAATTGGATGTTCTTTCTCTATACAGCCTTATGATTTCTTTAGCTTGGCTATGAAAATAGATTTTATTTAGTTTTTTTTTTTCCCTAGAATAAACTCTTTCTATTTAAAGGCAACTTCAAATCTCAAAGGTTTTCATTTTAATGGGTCAGAATTCTTAGTAGAGAGTTACTGTTTGGAAAAAAATTCCTTACATTTCTTTAACTAATAGTGGACCCAGTTTTTACTTAACTCTGAAAAAAAGGTCATTATCTATTTGCATTAACTAAGTTTTCCTTTAATTCAAGTCTTAACAATAACATTTATATTGCTGGGCTTGCAAACATTTTCTAGAGTGTCTTAGTACCATTTATATGTATTATTCCATTATTCTTGCAACCGCAGAAGTGATCTGTTTTTCCTTTGGGCTTTCTCCTTACTTTAGCTTCAGCCAAAAATGAAGTGCTAATCCACATTTGGGGCAGCCATCTTGCCTGTTCCTAAAATCTTTACCTACCAGCCAGTATTATCAGAGAGATTTTAAAATGTTTCTACAGGCACAAGCTAGAGAGTGGAAAATGGTCTGTGAAAAATCCAGGCATGTCAAGCTTTGTTTTCCTCTCTACATTTGAAAGTGCCTGTGTTTTAAGCAGAGATGAGGAAAGGCCATTTTCTCAGTTCCCTACCAGTATTATATCACATTACGTCTAAATCTTGGTGACCATTTATTTGCCACTACCTGAAAGTAATATCTTCAACAACAGCAATGACAAAACACCTCAGGGTGTGTGTTCTCAGCAAAACATAACTGCTCTACTTCTTGTTGCTTTGGGGCACAAGTACAGTCCCCTGCACCACCCCCCACTCCTTCCTCATTGGGTTCACATATTCGAGTTTTCAAATGTGAGGGAGAATTTCTACATAATCAAAAGTGAAGCTCAATTCTTCCAGAAATAACCTACGAGCATCCACGTGATAAGCAGAGGCTATTAATTCAGAACTCACTAAAGCAATCAACTGCCACCATTTGTGTTTGGCAAAGATTCAAAAGCAGGTGAGGGAGTGGGAAAGCTTTCCAGTGAGAAAGGGTAGGTTTCAAGTAGGCTATGATTGGAATTTCTTGGTATTAAAAACTGGAGGCAGCTAACTAGAAACGAGCATCTTATGTGATTTATTGGATAGCGTATTTGATTTTCTGTGCTTGGTCCTGAGATGGAGGGATTGGGGGGGGGGAGGGATAGAAAAGTTGACAGTCATTGACCAAGTTCTCACAGTTCAGGACCAATTGCTGCGGGGATTGTGGGTTGATTTCCTGAGTTTCCTATTTAGGTGAGACTTTATGTCATACATGCTCTGGCCATAGTCCATCTGTATATTCAATCTCTCAGTCCACATAAAGATTCACTTTCCTGTGTAGGGGGAGAATTGTGCTGTCCAATACAGTAGCCTCTAGTTTTCTATGGCTAATTTGAAATAAGATGTTTATAAATGTATAATGCACACTGAATTTCACAGCCTCCATTTGAAAAAAAGAAAAGAAAAATAGCATTAATATTTTTAACATTGAATATGTGTTAAAATGATAAATTGGAATATATTTTGCATGAATTATATTACTAGGATTAATTTCATCCTCTTTATTTTTACTTTTTTTATAGTACTCAGGAGAAGATTTTACATTTCATATGTGGGTCACATTTGTGGTTTGCATCATAGTCCTCTTGGACAGCCCTAGAATAGAGGGTTGACGTATTAAAGTCTCAGGAGTGAGGATGATGTTTTTCCTTAGAAATCTTTTACAAATGCTCACATATTATATATTTTCCATAGCCAGGGAAGAGCATTTCATAGTAAGAAGGCCCTTTTTGGACTCAGGAGCTGAGGAGAAAAGACTCACCTGTTGAGAATATTACTATTTAAAAATTTCATAAATTGGCTCTGTATGTCTTTGAGCAGAGGCTGCATTTTTTTTCTAGAAATCCATTTAATGCATCCTTTATTATATTCATGTCAAATAATAGAAGGGGATTGAGTGGAGGAATCTCTAACTGGTATTAAAAACTGAAAAAGTTGCTTTTCTAAATTGATGAGATTATTGTGGGGTTGAGATTGTTCTCATTTTTAGAGAAAGAAGCCAGCAGCCAAACATGAGCAGGGAAATGTGGGATTCAGGGACGAGATAGCTGAGCACAAGATCTATGTTTCTGAGCATCAGAGTGGCCCAGAAGTGGAGTGTGGCTATCACCTGGAAGCTGAGGAGGAAGCTGGCTCTAGGACACCCCTTATGGTAGAACTAGAGAAGTGAAGTCTAACACCCAAGTTTAAGCTCTTCTCCCTTTGTGTCTTGGAATCCCTTTTTTTTTTTTTTTTTTTTTTTTTAACATTCTCAAGTCTGTAACAAAGACACTGGGGTTGGTTTGGCACCTCCTCAAAGAGTGGCAGGAAGGAGTGCATCCACATTTTGGGTGGGTGAAGCACATGTATCAAATCCTTCACTTTTATCCTTGTCCTTTGTGGCGCTCTTTGTTCAGCAACAAGCATTTAAAAGAACACACCCCCATACTAATACCATAAGATTATTACCCACTAGTGTCATCTGTGAAGCTTTTTTCTATTGGCTCAAGAATGCAAAACTATAGCAAGTCTCAAAGGATTTATATTGTTGAAAGTGTTGCTGTAGATTAAAAATAGCATGGCAGTTTATCTCGGGCTGCTGGGTATTGGTTTACTTTTCTCACAAAACAGGCTTTAATTACAGAGCAAAGAATAAACTGGACTTGATTGCTCTTTGGAAAGACTGACATTTCAGTCTCTCCCACAAAATGCTTATTGATGTTGATGTAAGAGGCAGAGAAGAGTCAGAATACAAAAGTGCTTTGTGTTGCCAGCAGTTAGGAAGGCATTCTTTGTCTTCCCAACTTAGCCGTTTTGATATGGAAGTCAGTGCGAGAGAATAAATATCAAACAGAACACTGTCATTTTCACAATCTCTTTTGTGACTGTACTTTAGAAAACACCCACAGTAAGACAATTGAAGTGGGGATTTTTTTGTTTGTTTTTGTTTTTGTTTTGAGTCGCTGGAATAAGAAGAAAT
Organism: Catagonus wagneri; assembly: GCA_004024745.2. Lineage (NCBI taxonomy): Eukaryota > Metazoa > Chordata > Mammalia > Artiodactyla > Tayassuidae > Catagonus > Catagonus wagneri. The sequence goes on from PVHT020000022.1 coordinate 11,599,005, forward strand.
GAAAACTGAATCCCAAATTTATACTTAGGAAAAGATATTATTTACAATAATTACACTGCATTTTCCACACATGTTGAAAGACAGATGATGATTTAACATTCAAAAGAGAGAGAAAACCCTCAGAATAATTGGTGACATGTAAATCCCTCTGTGAATGCAGTTTGGGTTTAATTAAAATGCATATGCCATGATATATTTCAAAAAAAATTACTGGATATTCAGGACTAAATGTGTTAAGGATTCTTTTCCCACCCCAGAGAGGGGCTTTGCAACTTACCTTAGAGAAATATTCCTTGCAAGTTGGTAAACATCTGCTGTTAGCCAGATAAAGTAGGTAGACAGCAAAAGATAACATGTAAATAGAAAGAGATCCATCTGAAAACAAGTCTTAAGTACACACAAAGGGATAACATTAGGAGCATCCATCAGAAGGGCAGTGCAAATGGAGAGATTTTATGAAGAAATACACAAAGCTAGAAATATATTCTGATCTATACTACAAATGCGAGCCTCTCAAGTTATTGGTTATTTTCAGAGCAAGTCCCATTACAATGGTGTGGGAAGAGAGAGTATCAGTGATTCCAGAGAATGCAAAAGCAAGAACTTTTATTTAAACATTATTTTCCAAAATGAGGGAAAAATGAAATCAAACAGGATATTCAAGAAAGTAAAAAGGCAATGTGAAAAATCTCTGAAGTCCACCCAATTTTCTTAGCATTCCTCAAGAGAGTGTAATACTGGTAGGGAGATAGGAGGACTCCAAAACAAAAATTCACTCACAATCAGCTTAAGCTAGTTCTTGGCACCCCCAAACCCTCATCATTCTCAAGTGTGCAGAAGGAATGCTTTAAATAACTCATGAGAATGGCAAAGTAGAATTTCAGATTTCTAAACATTTCAGTATGAAGCAACCCAAAGGAACAGCATCAAAATCATCATTCTTTAGTAGTATTTTCCCCTGGGTCTGTGGCAGGATACAACCCAAAGCAAATGGGACAACATACTCCTGCTTCTTAAAAGATGACACCCATAATTACTTCCTTTTTAAATTGTGGTACTAACTAAAGTGACCTTTTATGGACTGGTAAAAACAAACTGAAGATAAATAAAATTATTCTTATGAATAATAGGACATGTGGAGTTCCTGTTATGGCTCAGTGGAAATGAATCTGACTAGTATCTGTAAGGATGCAGGTTTGATCCCTGGCCTCACTCAGTGGGTTAAGGATCTGGCGTTGCCATGAGCTGTGGTGTAGGTTGCAGACACGGCTCAGATATGGCATTGCTGTGGCTGTGGTGTAGGCCAGTGGCTACATCTCCGATTTGACCCCTAACCTGGAAACCTCCGTATGCCATGGGTGCGGCCCTCAAAAGACATTATATATATACACACACACACACACAAGATATCCACTGGTAAGACCCATTTCAATGACAAATTTCTGTAGGAAACTTGGTAGTGCTAGAATTATGGTCAACTGATTAATTAATCAGCATGCCCTTCAGAGATATTATCTATTTGTGTGTCAGTTAAAGAGAAACAAATTTGTTGATATAATGGGTTCACTGCTTAAGGGTAAATTGAGAAAACTGATATAATGCAAAATAATATTGACCATCCAACTCTTCCTACGTCAACTGATCTCAGAAAGTGTGACTCCCAGATTCTGTCTGTCATTATCACAGAATCAAGTGGATGAACCTGAGCCTCTATTGCTAGTGGTGAATCCATGAGGGAAAGTCGGAACTAACTGTCATTCTGGAAAGGTAAGTTGAATTCTCACCTTTTGGAAGAGCGCCATGGGTCTGAATTCACAGATGCTGTGGTACTGTTATGATTACTCAACTCCCTAGGTTACAGTGGCTCAAATTCTGCCACTGACATTTTAACCTGTGCCCCTACTGTTCTATTTATCATTTTGCCACCTGTGCACTCAGACCAAAACAGGGCAGGATGGCTAGAAGCCATAATATTGATGGCTGAAGTAAAAAAAGTCATGAAATTCCACTGGGCTCCCAGTAGATAGAGTTCCTGCCTCTGAACTGATTTCACAGCAATAACTATCTTCTCATTAAACAATTTTAACTATACCCTTAAAATAAACACTCTCCTGCAATTGCATTGTTTACACTGCCAGTCACTGTCTTAACAAATATGATCTCTTTTGATCAAGAAGCAGAATTAACCACGTGAGCAGACACGTTTGCTGTAATTCCTTGAACTTTGTATATTTAAGTTCATGACCTAATCAACACATTATAGAGCAATTATTAGAGCCAACAACTTCTTTCTGATTTAACAATATATTTATAATTTATTTATAAATATTGGTGAATTTGGGAAAAACAAAGGAAGGTAAGATCGGGAAGGCCTTATTTTGACTTACACGATGGTCTGGAAGAGGTTTCTTGTCTCTTGCATCTTATGAATGAGGTTTTGGAACATGTAAACCTCCAATAAGAAAAAAGATCTTGGAATCTGATAAAAATATGAAAACATTTATGGTTTCTCATATAACACTAACTAGCAAAGTTGGTTCAGTTGGAACACATTCAGTAGGGGTAAGGTAAGTGAAATTCACCCTCTGTATTATCCTAAGGGCCTACACCAAAATCCAGCAACTGATAACTTCTTAATAGCAATACACATTATAACTACTCCCTGGTGAAGTTGCTTTTGTTCCCCAGAAAAAATAGAAAGACGTTTTGTAAAAGAGGCAATTTTATGATGGAAGTCTTCTATTACTTTGGATTGTCTTGAGCAAGTCACTGGTACCTCACTGCACCTCAACTTCCATATCTATAAAGCTAAGCAAATTGTCCAATTGATTTCTGAGTTTAATTTTAGCACTGAGAGCCCTGGATTCCAAGATATTTCGAATGTCCAGTGCAGAATCATTTTGCAGAGAAAACAATAAGCACTTTTAAGATGTTAAAATAATACTAATGCTTTATCTTCCTGTGACTTGGCCTTTGTCTCTAACAGTGGATAAGTGGCATTCTGTATGTGCATTATAGATACTTTTAATTACTACTCTTTGTGACCAAAAATGGGATCTTTTAAGGCTATCTTTGAATACAATGACTTATTCTTGGTAAATGAAACAGAGCTTGGAACAGATGCTTATTCTTTGTCAGAAGTAGGTATCAGGAGTTCCCATCGTGGCTCAGTGGTTAATGAACCTGACTAGTGTCCATGAAGACTCAGGTTTGATCTCTGGCTTTGCTCAGTGTGTTAAGGATCCAGCATTGCCGTGAGCTGGGGTGTAGGTCACAGATATGGCTCAGAATCCACATTGCTGTGGCTGTGTCATAGGCCAGTAGCTACACAGCTACAGATCTGATTTGACCCCTAGCATGGGAACCTCCATATGCTGTGCGTGTGGCATCAAAAAGGCCAAAAAAAAAAAGAAAAGAAAAGAAAAGCAGAAATACGTAGCAAATCTATCCTTTGGTGAAAAGTCAATGGTCTAGGAACTTCTTGTTTATTCACAGGCTAAACTAAAAGGTGGTTTTGTTTCAGTGATACTTATTATTATGAATTAAAACTTAGATTACTCTGTACTTGGAATACTTATCAATATACTAACTTCATATAAAATCATGTTGAAAATGTGCAGATTTCAGCAGAGCCTAATTTATATTTCACTGCATGATTTTTTTCCTTTTTGTTGAAATTCTGTGAAATTCTAAATTTTCTCTGTCTCCTATAGCACAGTTAGCATGGGTTCCTGGGGCTAGAAGTGATACCATCCCTATCCCAGCCCTTCAAAGCTAATAAATATCAGAGTCAAAATGAAGTTCGTTAAGGTCTGAGTGGTAAAGAGACGGGATGATCAGTTTGTGTGTGTGGTAAGAAGTAAGCCTAGTGTAACTCTCTGAATGGGATACTGGCTAGAAAAGCAATAGTAGCTAGATTTCTGAAAGTTGCAAGCCTGGAAGTCTGCATTTGCAAAGCCTATAATGGGAAAGGAAATGAATAGATTTTTAATAATGATTTTTATTTTTTCCATTGTAGCTGATTTAAAGTGTTCTGTCAATTTTCTACTGCACAGCGACGTGACCCAGTCACACATACATGTATACATTCTTTTTTCTCACATTGTCATGCTCCATCACAAGTGACCAGACATAGTTCCCAGTGCTATACAGCAGGATCCCATTGCTTATCCATTCCAAAGGCAATAGTTTGCATCTATTAACCCCAATTTTTTTTAGTAATGATTTTTTATTTTGGGGAATGAATAGATTTTTAAATGACACTTTTTTTTTTTTTCACATTTTAGTGCCACACTTGCGGCATAGGGAGGTTCCCAGGCTAGGGGTCTAATCAGAGCTACAGCTGCTGGCCTATACCACAGCTCATGGGCAACACCGGATCCTTAACTCACTGAGCGAGGCCAGGGATGGAACCCACAAACTCATAGTTCCTAGTCAGATTCATTTCCGCTGTGCCACGATGGGAAGTCCTTAAATGACATCTTTAATGACCATTTCTGTGCAGTTTCATAACACACTGTATCATGAACTTAAGCTAATGAGAACTGATATTTCTACCTTAAGCAAGCTCTACATAACTGTCCAAACTCTTCTCTGAATCCTGGCAAGTTTTATTGCCCCTTTTGAAAAAAGGAAAGAAAAAAGCAACCTACTAGCTGTATTCTAGAAGAATAAATCATAATCTGATTACATAGTTTAGCTGGCAAATTAATTTGTGAATTTTCCAACCTTTTTAAAAGCGTGCGTGCTGAAGTGCTGAACTCCTGCCCCTGGTCAAGCTTTTTAGAGCCCTTTTGAGACACACAGACACAGAGACAAAATATGTAAAATAATGAGAAGCATTTTCATGGTATTTAGTGATATTTGGTCTCAGAATTCTGTTAATTTAAGAGAATGGCTTGTAACTGCTACTGCAGTAGGAAACTTGTCAAGTGCTAGAATATAATTATTTCTGCTACAGCACTAAGACACACAAAAGAAAGAAAACCATTTATGGAATGTGTATATGTATTTATGGCTATTCTTATTTATGTAATTGTGATTTACAGTTCCCAGAAATTTGCCTCCTTTCTTGCTCTATGATGAAGGAAGTATCTACATGTGGTATTGCATTTTGACAATTGGTATTCCCCTTAAGAGCTAGCCCTAAATAGGAGATGCTAATTTCTAGAAAAGCTGTTAATGAGTTCTTAGCACGTGCCTTATGAATGTCCCAAGTATGTAGCTTTTCCTTGGCAACATTCAACAGCGTTTGCTTAGTAGCTTAGCAGGACAATTCTTTATTGTGTCAGACTGTCCTGAGCATTGCAGATGCTTCCCATTTCTTACTGCAGACCCACTAAATGCTAAGAGTCATGTGGCTTCATCTCTTAACATTCTTTGTGAATCTCCATTTGAAGATCATTGCAAATAGGTGAAATTTCAGACTATCCTTGGGTAGTCTGGGAAAGGGCTGCTATGTTTAGTTTTCTTTTTTTATTTTAATTGATCTAGAGTTGCTTTACAGTATTGTGTAAGTTTTAGCATATTGTGTACAGCATAGTGATTCAGTAATTTTGCATATTACATTCCATTATAGGTTAACATAATAGGTATAATTCTCTGTGATATACAGTATATCCTTATTGTTTATCTATCTTACAAATAGTAGTTTGTTTCTGTTAATCCTGTACCCCTAGGATATAGGATTTCCCTCTCCTCTTTGGTAACCACAGGTTTGTTTTCTTTATCTGTGAATTGTTTCTGTTTTACATATGTATTCTTTTGTATTATTTTTTATATTCTACATAGAAGTGATATCATAGAGTATTTTTCTTTCTCTGTCTGACTTATTTTGCTAGGCCTAATATTCTCTAGGTATATCCACACTGCTGCAAATGGCAGTATTTCATTCTTTTATATGGTTGAGTAATATTCCACTGCCTCTAATAATTACACAGAATGTGGAAAACTCAAAAGACCTCCTCTTCCTTTGCCCTTATGCAATATGCCTTATAGTTTTAAAAGTAATTGCTCTTTGCCTGGTGAGTTGTGACTAAGTCGAAGAAAAACAAAGCTATAGCACTGTCTTTACTGACCCCAGCTGCCTGAATCATCTTACTCTATTACCTCCAAAGGAGTTCCCTATGAAGCCTAAGACTGAAGAGTTATTCCCAGAATATCTGCTCCTCAGGACACAAGTATGTATTGTCCTGAGGAGAAGGGAAGTCTAATGTGATGACTCTGCTTTACAAAGTATTTTTGGAAACTGAGTCAGTAAGTCAGAAGTTAACTAAAGAAGTGAGGATACATGGAGACATGGGTCAGATTAAGCTCCGTTTAGCTCAGCTCAGCAAAGTGAACTGACAACTGGCAAAAGGTTAGAGCTTCCAGTAAAGTCTGCTGTTTAGTTAATAATAATGTACCAGTGTCAGCTTCTTATAATCCTAGTGGTGTGTATAAATCAGTACAGTGTTATTTCTGTGAGATACTATGCTTAGTTTATTGTTCTGTGTGTAATATATTTGGCAAATATATTATGGTTAAAGTAAGATGTTAATAGTGGGACAGACTGGGTGAAGGGGAGGCAAGGACTCTGTGCTATATTTGCAACCTTTCTATAAACCTAAATTTGATCCAAAATAATAGAGATTGTTTTTAAAAATTACTCTATGAACTCATTCCTTTTACTAACATTGCCCCAGCCCTCCTTCTCTTCACTCTCCCCTTTCCCCCCTATTCCCACCCTGCTCCTAGGTTTCCCCTTCTCTCTAGAATTCCAGCTCTACCTGTTTTCCATCTTGGATTGCTGCAGAGGTCTCAAAACCCAAACCTGATTCCCTTCTGTGGGGCTGTTTCTCCTGCATACTGTAGTTCTAGCCCTCTTCTCTCTTGTGTTTTCTTTCTTTTTGTATAGTCTCTCATTTATTTTTAAAATTTTATAGGTCTTTAGAGTTTTCAAAGCAGTTTCTCATGGACTCTGTCATTTGATCCACATAACATCCCAGTGAGTTGGTCATAATTTTTAAAAAATGAAAATGAAGATAATGGTGGTCCAGAGAAGCTAACTGATGTAAGTGATTGGCCTAGCATCTTTCATTATCAATAGCAGAGTTGGGATTTTAATTCAGAAACCTTGACTCCTTCAATTATTTCACATTGCCTAGAAGGTAATTAATGATTTTATTTCTACTTCTACATTTTCCCAATGCTTTTTGAAATTTAGGGGAATTTTGCAAAGAAAAAAAATGACTCGGATCCTTTAACATTTTAAAAGGCAGACGATCATATGCAGCATTTCATTTGGATGTGTCTGGAGTCTTAAAATTTGACTACCCTACATTTCACTTATAAATGGACCTTGAAAGCTTGTTTGGAGGTTCTAGCAGCAGAGCTCAGCTATTGATATACCCTTTCCTGAAAAATGGTCCCCTTTTCTTGGGGAGGATCATCCACTTTAACTAAGTGTACAACTTCAGGAGAAACACACATGGAGTGGCCAGTGAGAAAAGGGAGACTTGCCTAGTCAGCCAAATCAATCGAGGTATTCAGAGGGGTGAAAGATGCCAGGTTTCCCTCATATCTGGTAGTCTCTTACCTTGATATGATATACAACGCAATGACAAGTAGACAAAAAACACAAATCCCTAAAGTTAAAATAAGCTCAATCTACTTGGATGCCAAAATGAGTTCAGATTCATTGAATGTAACACTCATAAAAGAACAGAATTACAAAGGCTGTTATCATCATCTAGTTGACCATATACCTCACAGATGAGGAGATTTGTGTCAGAGAAAAGGATATGAACTCACTGAATTATTTTAAACTTTTCTTGGGCACACAAAAAAAGGCCAACTTGCCAGCCTACCTTGAACCTGCTTGCTACTGAATTCTTTCTGATGGAATGTAGGCAGAAATCACTTCCAGGCCTGATCATGGAATGTCTTGCACAATCTTCTCTCTCTTTCTTCCCAGTCTGTGCAGCTGGAAGGGAAGGACCCATCCATTTCAGAAGAGCTAAAGAGCATTGGATTTCATGTGAATAAGAAACCAGATCTTACTGTATTAAGGCTTTGGGATCATGGAGGTTAGCTTACCCTAGCTTATCTTAATAAATAAACTGAAGTCCCTGGCAACTAAGTAGCTTGCTTAGGCTTACTCGGATAGTAAACTATTTGCTACTGCTAGTGATATTAACCAGGTGCCCCCAGTCAAGTTACTAATCTTTGTATTTTATATTAATCTAAATATTTTTCTGTGTCAGTGTAAACCTAGCCCTAGAAAAATTTCTTTTTTTCTTGCTCTAACTGTGGGTGAACTTTATGCAAATTTTCAGAAACACAATATTGCATATATATGTATAGAAACGATCTGTATATAATGGTGGGGAAAGGAATGGGCTAGGGCTGAGGGAGAGGGAGGAGGGAGACAAGGGAAATAGAGATGCTTAAATATTACCAACTGGATTATTTGAATTTGTTATAGTAAAATTTATACATGTACTACAGTGCTTTTAAAATTTATAAACAAAGGGAAATTAACTCCCAGGTCAGCAAACTACTTAAGCAACTGCTCTTCTCAGTCATTCAGTATCTATTGAAATCCTATCAATCCTTTAAGACGCATTCAATTGCTTTCCTTCTTTGGATTCTTTTCCTAATCCTTTCCAGAGGGAATGATATTTCCTCTGAAAACCTAAAGAACTCCATTGTTGCTTATTCATATGGTGCCTTTGTCTTTGTCTTGTATTTTAGTTACATAGTCACCAATTCCATTTCCTTTATTAGCTGAAACTTTTCTCAAAAATAGGGATTATCTTGCTCTTCATGTAGCTAATTGGAAAAATCGCACCCACATAAAACTCAGGGGATTTATGGAACGACAGAGTGAATAGCTCGGTAAATCCTCTCTCCAGAAAAACAATAATAAAATGGAAAATATTGCTAAAGACAACTACTTCAGGACTCTAGGCATACAACAGATTGAGAAGCATTAATCAAGAAAAGCCACTGAACCTCAGTTAAGAACAGTGGAAAATCTATGGTGTTATAACCTAGAGCTGTTCTTATTCCCCAACCACCACCACCATCACTAGCTCCACAATCATGATAGTTTTACCAGAACTGACAAATCCATGAAAACCAGTAACTTCATTGCTAGAGATGGCTGACATCACTTGGTCCTAAATGTGGCACACACCAAGCCCCAGAAACCCACAGTGCCTATTAGATAAATAGACAAATATGAGGTGATATATCCATCCGTGTATGCAATAGGATAATTTTAGCAATAAATTAGGATGCTTTATTTACACATGTAGGAACAAGGCTGGACCACAAATAATTTTATTAATGGAAAGAAGGTAGACAAAGAAAAAAAAAAAGATGCTCTGCAATTTCATTTACATAAAATTCTGCAGAATGCAAGCTGATCTATCATGACAGAAAGCAGGTCAGTAGGGACAGGAGTGGAGAAAGGGAACAGAGGGTTTCCAAGGGCCATGAGGAAAATTTTGTTCTCTATCTTATGATGGTTTTGTTCTTGCAGAAAAGTCATTTGTCTCATTATAGAAGGAATTCAGAAATGAGATGGAAACTGAGAAAATAAAGTGAGCATGTATTTAAGTAAGAAATATGCTCCCAAAGGGGAGACAGGCTGATAGGTGAGCATCTGCCCTTTGCTTTTTTGGCACTCTGGTTATGAGGGGCATACAAATGAAAGGGTGTAATATTCAGTGGGAAGGAGGAATTTGGGGGTCATATTCCATGATTTTTATCCTAGCTCCACCTTCTTGAAGGGAGAAAGGATTTTTTTTTTTTTGTCCTTATTTAGCCTTGATCTGAAGTGTCATGGTATTGGTGCATGATAGATACTTCTTATCTGCAAGGCTAATTTTATTGTAATGAGGGCATACTGAACAGTAGTTTACATTCCCATGATGGAGATTTGCACCCTTTCCACCTTTCTTTGTCTCCCTCCTGAGCACTTAACAGCCCAAAATGTGTGGTTTCCTGTCAGTCTAGATGTTCCTGCTTTTCTTTTTCTGCCTATGGACTCCACTGTTTTCATGATGTGTGGTTTCCTAACATTAGGTTTGTGATCCCTCTTTCTCTTTTCATACCTAACTATCTGCCTGCTGTAACAGTTTCACAGGTGTGTGTATTTGCCAAAACTTAAGAAACTGTATACTTGAAATATGTGCGATTTGTTGTCAAGTGTACCTTAATAACAGATGGATTAAAAGTTATCTCACACTCAAAACTGTTGAATTGCATTAATCCTCTCCCTAGTTTTTGTGATGTATAGCCTGTAACTCCACTTTCAGACAATGTTTTAAGCCCCCAATAGGATGTAAAGTCTAGAAGAAACATGGATTTAGAGGAAACAGAATTACTTCAGAAACAGTGGTTCCATGATTTATACCTGTAAGGATGGAGTGTTAGAACTACAGCTGAAACATCTAGTCCAGCCTTTCATATTATACCTGAGGAATCTGCATGCACGCAGAGAGAGAGAGAAAAGGAACTAGTTGAAGTCAATTGGTGACCAAGTGAGGACTTGAAGACATGCTACTTTGCTGTAAGTTGATGGAAAACACAGGACTTTAAAGTTCACTTTATCATCGGAAGAACCACATTACAAGAGCGAGAATAAAAATATCAGTTCTTCCTCAACTCTGACTGGCTTCCAAAAAATGCAAGCCAACCCAGACCTGTAATTTAAGATGTTGTCTTCCACTTAAACATTCTTTCCTTTTTCAATCTGATTGTTTTGATATAGTTTAAATCTTTGTGGAAGGTTCTTTAAATCTCTGACAGCCAAAACCAGCTGTGTTTGCTAGTAAGGGTGGAGATGGAAACAGTATTTACTAGCAAAACCAAAATCAGACTTGAGAGGGAAAAAAAAGGAAAAAAAACACATCAGTTGGCAGCAATGGAAGGAAGAGTGTTGGCTAATCTAGAACAGTGTTCAACACAAATTCTACACTAGGCTGAGGAGGACTGAATTCACACTACAGGAGGGGAGGGGCCATTCCATGTACATTTCTAAAGCATGGCTAAAAGGTGGCACAGGGAGTGCCTCTTAAATTGAGACATTGATAATGGTCTAGTTTTTCCCGCCATGGGACCACAGGAAGTGCATAGGCATCAAAGTCAGACAAAACTGAACTCAACTCCTGAGTCCTCCACATGTGTATAATTTTCTATCTCATGGTTTCCTCATCTGCAAAATTGAGGTAATATTGTCTATCGTGTAATTGTTATACAATTTAGAAATAACATATATAAGCTTCTTTTTACAATGCCAGACTTACATTAAGTGACACATGGACACTCAAGAGGTGATAACTGTTACTATTTATTATTTTTAAATTTAGCACATAGCCAAGAAAAAAGATACTCCTGGGAGGAGGAATATATCAACTGTATTTGGTAATTCTTTTTAATCATACAGGAGCTGCTGATATTTGCCCCTCAGCTTCCAGCTGTTTCCTTCTGTTATACCTGATGCAGTATAAGAAAATTTCTCTGCAGGTTTCTGCAGAGGCAGCTAGCACTTACGTTGTGAATCTTGTCTTAAGTTGGGTGAGAAATGGTTTTCTTCCTTTCATGCTTAGAAGGACACACTGCTCTCTCAAACAGCAGGGAAGAATTGAGCGGACTTTTAGACCTTGATTAACTTATTTAATTATTTTCCTTCATAAATTAATAATAGTTATTACACAGGTATAGTTATTCTCTCAGTTGTATTTCCCTGGCACTTTATAAATATTTCTGTCATGGTAATTATCACAATGTGTTACAATTATTAGTTTAGGCTGCTACTCATGTATCCACAGCTGAATTTTGAGTTTCTCCAGGAAAACACAGTGATGGCACAAAGTTGAAATTCTATAAATGTTTGTGGAATAGAATATCAGAAATCTCAGCTTTACTAGATCAAATCAGTTTATTTCTCCTTTAGAATGTTAGAAGTGTCTGAAGTTTCTAAGTTTTTATGTCAAAGTGCTATGACAAACATAGGGCTCCAATGGCTATCCTTAATTAAGTAAAGCAGGCTTAAAAGTTAGAAAATGACTTTTTGAGTTTTTTAGACTTGAAAGAGTGTATTTGCTTATCTGAGGAAGTATAAGCAAAGCTATGCTGGTATGACAGGTAGAACTGATAAAATACTACGCAGTTAAATAGTATGTCAGATGTGTCTGTGTGGAGGGGATACAAATACCCCAAAGTTGGTTTGGGGAAACTGAAAAGCTGGCAACAATAATTAATCTTCACTTGTAAGTCACATATTATTCTGAAATAGAATCAGTCTCTTTTCAGGCACAACTTTGTCAAGCATGTATTTGACTACATATCAACCCATCCAAAGATATCATTAAAATTAGATGTGTGTATTTTAATGAGTATGTCTTTGTAAGGGTTCCTTTCAACTGGGACTTTATAAGACAAAAGAGGTTTAGCTATCGAAGGCCTGAATCTACCCTCTGGGATTCTGTAATAAATTAGCAGTTAACTTTGTGTACCTAATTAATGAAGAGTGAATTTGTTAGGTGCACAGGAATAAAGTGATTTTATTCTGCTAATAAGAGCTGCTAACAATATTTAGTCAAAGCCTCCTTTCCAGCTGGTGGAAGATTCCCTTAACAACCTTCTCATTCAATTCTATTTCTTTCTTTTTTTATATATTTAAAAAAAATATTAAAAATTAAATACAAATACAGTTCATTGCAACAAGGTAGGAAAGTGTCAAAGCCTCAAGTTTATTTATTTATTTTTAATTTTGCGGCCACACCTGTGACATATGGAAGTTTCTGGGCCAGGGACTGAATCCTAGCTACAGCTGTAACCTATGCTGCAGCCATAGTAATGCCAGATCTCTTAAGCCACTGTGCCATGCTGGGTTTCATACCTCTGCCTCTGCAGTGATTCAAGCCTCTGCAGTCAGATTCCCAACCCAAGGCACCACAGCGCGAACTCCTAGTTTGATTCTTAAGTGTGTCAGTCAGGTATAGTCTGATCCCAAGTACTGAGTACACCTAAAAGTTCATACAGCATCTATTGTCCTCCACCATATGCAGAAACACCTTGAAGGTTATGTATGATTATATTTTTTAAATTGTTTTAATTACTCAGAGAATTGTATTACATTTATAGTTGTACAACAATTGTCACAACCAAATTTTATAGCATTTCCACCCCAAACTCTCAGGGCATCCCCCCACCCTCCAGTCTGTCTCATTTGGAACCATAAGTTTTTCAAAGTCTGTGAGTCAGTATCTGTTCTACAAAGAAGTTCATTGTGTCCTTTTTTTAGATTCCACATGTAAGTGATAGCATTTGATGTTGGTGTCTCATTGTCTGACTTCACTCAATTCTATTTCTATCTGTATTTCTTTCAATTCATAGAAGACTCTCATTTTAGATCTTTAAGATTCTATTGTGTTCATTTTAATACTTTATTAAAATACATCTTCAGTTTAAGACCTTTCTCTTTCTTCCCACATCCCCATCTCCTCATCAGCACAGGCCAGACGCAAGCCTCAGGCTCTTGGTGAGAGGACGGGGTGCTGGGCTCCTCTTCACCTTCCTCCCACTGCATGTCCTGCCTGGGGTAGGGGTGTAAAATGAGGAAGTTAAGAGGCAGTGCCTCCTGTAATGTGACTACCAGGGTCCGATTCTATTGGAGAGCACTCCTCTAACCTCGAGATTGATGAAGTGAAAGTCCTCCTTCCTCCCTTATAGCTCCAGTGTCAAAGTGATCCAGTTCTGGCTAATTAGATAAAAGTTTGCTCTGGAGCTTCTGAGAACACTTTCATTTTCTTGATAAAAGTAACAGGTTTTGATGTTCTTTCTCACCCGCACCCTCCAGACTCTTTCTTTAAATGCAGACTGGAAGCCTGTGGTGGAGACAACCACCTTGTAGCCATTAGGGAGAGGCTGAGAGAATCTCAGAGTTGTTGAGATAAACACTGAAGGCAGTAGCAATTCGCATCTGATGATATATTGCTATATGAGAAAAAGAAATCTCTGTTTGTTAAGGCCACTGAAAAGTAGGCTTTACCTTACTTCCAGCCACACACCTTTCCAACAAATAAACTGACCTTAGTTATGTTGCAGTTACCTCCTTGATTGGCCATAAAGCTGACCTTGCTCTTACTCAGGGGTTTTGGATAGATAGAAAGAACGGCATTGCCAGTTAGCCCTGCAATTGCCTTGTTAGTATTTAAGCAATGTCCCTGGTATCGGTGCCCCCTTGAGATGTTTGTGCATAACCGTCAGCTAATTTCCAGCTGGCAGCATCATGCCTCATTTCTCTATTGTCTATGCCATTCTCTATGATTTTTCCCCATTAAATTTGCTCTTTCAACAACCTCCCTACCCCGGAGCCTGCAAATATTTGGAAAATCCCATTTTCTATACCTCTGGAGCACCTAGAAATTGAGAAATCCATTCTTGGCCCTTCCATAAGTAGACGTCCCACTCCACACCATCTCTTCAGAGTTCTAATGAAAAGCAAGCAATAAGCAACCTCCAGTGACTAGGCAGACATTTAAGCTGCTGGATAAACATGAGTCTTCCTAAATTTACATGAGTTATTTTTCCTGGGGCCTTCCTCACACAGTTCCACCCCCCTCAGCGAATTTAGGGGAAATAATATCTTCTTTATGAATATTGCAATACCCTCTCCCTACCATCAGGGGGCCTCTACATCTCTAACTAAGCCCCCTGCTTCCAGAGTAGGAAGAAAGGAAGGATGGAGTGGGCAGCCGTGGCAGTTTTGCTGAGCTGGAACATCTATCAGCAAACCCTGTTAGGAGGGGGCTAGCTCCATAAATAGGATGGTCTCTTAAAGTTATAATGTGTACAACTTAATGTTTTCTGTTTTCTGCAATGTGCCTTACTCTCCAATTCTAGCACTCAATACTTTATAGGATCATGAGTAATCAGAGTATGCTATGTATACTTTCTGTATTTGGGCCCTGGATAATTCTCTGCTTCTGCCACCAATATTGCTTTAGATTATACTGTATTTTTCTCATATCAGAAATGACCTGCTAGGAGTTCCCCTTGTGGCTCAGCGGTAACGAAACCAACCAGTATCCATGAAGATGCGGCTTCGATTCATGGCTCTGCTCAGTGGGTTAAGGATCTGGCATTGCTCTGAGTTGTGGTGTAGGTCTCAGACATGGCTCAGATCTGGGGTTGCTGTGGCTGTGTATAGGCCAGAGCAGCTGCAACTCTGATTCAACCCCTAGACTGGGAACTTCCATGTGCTGTGGTAGAGCCCTAAAAAGACAAAAAAGATAAAAAAGAAACAATATTCTAATTAAAATGAAAACATCTCACTCAATTTGTCTTCAGTTGTTTGAGGTTCATCTTTTTTGCACATAGTCTTCATGCTTTACAGAGAGACAATTAAGTCAACTGTGTGTCTATTGTCCTGCTCCCGCCATCTATATCATGAACACACAAAATGCTACTTCAGTGCAAACAAATTTTGCTGAAGTCTGCTGTGAAAAGTATTTTGCAGACCACTGTAGTCTCTGGAAGCATTTTTATTGACCTCCTTGTCTTCAAGTATTTACAGGATATATTTTGGGATACAGGCAGCCTGGAAGACTCTCTAACTTGAAGTTATTTCTCAGTTTATTTATGTTTAGTCTGTTTATTTGCTGGGTTTCCCACTCCCTCCTACATTGCTCGTATGCAGCTGTTGGGTAGAATTAAGAGTGTGCCTCTTTCAGCCCTGCTAAGAGTTTGCTGGGAACAATTCATGCCCACTTAGGTTTCTTCCATTGACACCAGTCAGTCTTTTCAGTCATAAACCAGTCAGACAGCAAGCACAAGAATTCAGGTGACAGCAAACAACCAGAAAAAACTTTTCTTTTCCATGAAAAAAAAAAGAATTAGTGATTTCAATTAAAACTAAAATTGAGTACTTGAGCCATCCTAATAACTTGGAAAGCACTTTTTCACAACTTTGACAGTTTTAAAACTCCTTCTGAACTTTTGTCTGGGCACAACATCGGATGGATGCCTGCTCCCCAGCAGGCATCCGGAAATTCTAGTTATCAATATGAATATGTCTAATATTCCTCAATAAGAAGTCTAAAGAAAGTAGCAGGAACTTCTTTTGAATTTAGAAAAGGTTTATTTCTTCTGTTATGTAAAACAAGTACTGCTCATAAAATCTTAATCTTATCCAGGCAATTCAACTGTTTGCTTAGAAGACAGTGGTGAATAAATGTTTGTTTTATGTTCCTAGATGCTGGATTTGATGTTGTAGTCACATGGGGATAGTTGTTTTTATTCTTTTATTTTTTTCCCCTTTAGCAGTGTGAATAATTACTTGTTAATTTCTCTGTTTTCTCCTTTTCTTTTAAAGCAGAATCCACTTATACTATTAACATACTTTGTGGTAGTTCTTTTTCTCCCTAAGCTTAGGAGGCAAATGCATCAAAAGGATAAGAATCCTGCACTCAAAAGAATCCTGAGTGTGGTTGCTGACAACAAAGTCAATGACAAGGCAGTGTTTCCAGTGTCACACACAGTGTGGTTGTGAGACACAGTGGCTTTCCAAATTTCTATTTTGGTTTATCCAGTCTAGACAGCTAGCCCATCTCACTCACTGACATGGCTGGCCATGGGTTATGTGGCTCCTAGAATATCTGTCCACCGCCTTTGTGCTCAATGAGGTGTTATTCTAATATGTTCATTTCTTTCTTTATGAACTTTTAACCTCATTGCTCTGAGCAGGGGTGATACTGTTAGTGTTTCTAGTCTTTTCTTCAGGTCATCTGTGATAGTAGGAAAGCATACCACGCAAATCTTTAAAGGGGATTTTGGTTGTGGGAGATGGTGCTAAATGGGAAGATTGGATACCACTAGAGTGAATTTTTATTTCTTCCTTATTTTGCCCAGATCAGATGATGATTATAATAATAGATATATACATTTTATGTCTGATTTCTCTGATTTGTACACATAGAATACAAAGGGAAAACCTGACAAGGCAGCTCTATAAAGCAAGTATCTAGGAAGCCACTTGATGAACATAAAAGTTCAGAAGATTTAATCTTACCTGACAAATCATAGAAGCAGAATAATTGAACCTCTCTCCTGCTTGCTTCATCCACTTTCCCTCTTTGCTTTCCACAATCTTCTCTTAGGCTTGACTTCTCCAATGGATGTTTTCTAGGGTAAGCACTAAAGAATCAAGTCTAATTGGGCAGCAAGGTCACTAATGCGTTCTGACACATGTTTATTTAAAACTATAAGTATTTACAAAAGCACCAAAAATCCAATAGAAATTAATCAGATGAGGTTTTTAAAGAGTGTTACATTTCCTGGAAGAAAGATGTCTGGTGAAAACTCCACATGGTTTACTTCTTCTACTTCACCTTCTTTTCATTTTAACTTACTCTTGGCTGATAAATATCAGCAATTCCTTACTGACACCTTCGGTTTTAGTGCTCTGTCGGGACATAAGCAAAGCAGCTGTTTAATGAACCAAAGTCAGGGAGAAATTAATAATGTTTACCTGATAACTTTTCTCAGGTTGAAGGTACCTCCTGGCTTCCGTGTCTTTCCCCATCCATTGTGCAGGGTTAAAATAATAGTAGTCCACTTTCAAAAGCTTAAATTATTCCAAGGATTGATTTCTATTCAGAAGAAAATGCCAGTGATTGTTGACAAAAGTTGAAATCTAACTATCACACAATCCCTTTAAAATTGTATATTTAGAAATCTTTGTTTTATTCATGCTCCAGTCCAAATACAGTTATCCAGACAAAAAGTAAGGCAGCAGCTGCTGGTATTTGTGCTTTGAGAGAAGCTATGAAATCTCACTCCTGACTCATTATCCGTCCTCTCCCAATCATCGAGTTGTCTGAAGTCCCATCGTGATTTGTTCGTTTGGTTCCTTTTTGGCTAAATGTTTTCCAAGAGTTTCCAATTAAAATGCAACTATTACTGGGAAGATTAGATATTAAGTTTTTATTATCAGATACCTTAGCAAGGCCTTGAAAGGCTGTAACCTAACCTTGTCATATGAGACTGAGGGTGAACAGCAGAGAAATGGCCAAAGTTTGAAGGTGCCATATTCATGTTTTGAAGGTGGTGCTTTCAAGCTTTGACGCCTCACAAAATTGCTGAGAGCTCATCCACCTTCTCATATCTTCACACAGTCGAATTTATTTACTAGTTCAAGGATAATCCATATGTGAATTCTTTAGTTAATTCATTTACTTCAATTTAATTTTCTAAATATTTGTTAGGTATATTCTATGTGCCAATGAGTGTGCCAAGTTCTAAGAATATAAGAGAGACAGGTGTCCTGCTCTTAAGAAAGTCACACATAGAAGAGATAGACATTCAAAAAACTTAATATTAACATACAAGGCAGAGGGAAGTAAATGCCAAATAGAGATGATGACAGCAAGCTCTGATGAGGGGAAAAAATAAAAATAAAGCTGTTTATTCCATTTGACAGTTCAGAAAGATACTCAGAGAAGTGATGACATTTGATTTCAGCTCTGATTGATTAGTAGTTAGAGAATTGGCGGAAGGGTATTCCAGGCTGAGGTAGTAACATGGAGTTAAGAATTGGAGGTTTAGGAAGTTCCCTTGTGGCAAAATGGGTTAAGGATTCAGTATTGCCACAGCTCTAGTGCAGGCTGCAGTTGTGGCATGGGTTCAGTCCCTGGCCTGGGAACTTACACATGCCACAGATGTGACCAAAAAAAAAAATGAAAAGAATTGGAGGTTTAAAAATCTATGGCTCTTCTGATAATGATCTTTTATCTGGTATGGCTTCAGTTCTGGGTATATGGAAATATGAGGGAGAGATCATTTATTCGTTCAACAATTGTTTTTATCTTTGTGTGTATGGCATTTGACTATGAAATGATGAGTAAGTAACAGAGCAACACACACACACACACACACACACACACACACACACACACAGGATCTTTTTTTTTTTCCTTACATTTTCTCTATGGCAGATATTTCCCTTCATCTTTTGAGCTTCTGGAAGTAGAAAGAACAGAAAAGTGGCATAGTAGGTGGCTAAGAGTGGCTAAGTAGAATGAGCTCACAACTAGGTTTCAATAATGCTCCAGAGAGAAAAGAACGGGAGATAGCTGAGTCAATGGCCTGCAGAGTTTCCCTGTTCTCTCTGAGGGGAGTCTTAGAGAAGTTCCAGGGAGACGCACATCAAAGTAAATTTTACTAAGCCAACACTGTCCCCAGTAAGTTAATAAAAATATAGCAACACTCTACTATCTTGGACTCCATGCAGGGGATAGAATAGTAAATAGAGACTAGAATCATGGTAGGGAGAAACATACGTAAACCAATCACAATAGTGAATAAGAGCAATAGTTAAAACACAAGCTACCCTCCATGCCCAAAGACTGTTTCATTCTGCTTACAGAGGCCAGGGAAAACTTCCTAGGATGGTTGATAGGCAAAATGAGTTTTGAAGGATGAAGAATCTCACAACCAAGAAGAAGGGAGAGGACATTGCACACACTTCTATCACAACATTGCACTCCTGTGAAAGTTGAAATTGCATGGCTTATTTGAGGAACCACAAGTATTTTCAGGACAACTGAAGTAATAGAAAGTAGAGAGGTGTGAAGATACAAATACGGATAAGAGATAGGTAATGGTCAAATCATGAAGAACCGTATATGACATACAAAGGAATCTTCTGATTTCTATTGCATAGAAAATGAGATTCATTTGGTGGGGTTTTTGTTTGTTTGTTTGTTTGAATTTTATTGTAGTACAGTTGACTTATAATATTGTGTTAGTTTTATCGACGTGGAAACGTTCTTCTCTCATTGAAGAAGGAATTAAAAAATGAGACTGAAATTGAGAAAGTAAAGTGAGGGTTTATTTAAGTGAGAAATGTACCATTCAAAGAGAAGTGGCAAAGAGGTAAGCAGCTGCCCTGCGTTTCCCTGGCACGGCAGTTATGAGGAGCATACAGTGAAGGGGCTGGTTATTATATGGGAAGAAGAGGTTTGAGAATAAGATTCTATTCCCTGATTTTCATCCCAGCTCTACCTTCTCAAAGGAAGGAGGGATTTTTGTCTTTATTTAGCCTTGATCTGAAGTGTCACTGCGTTGGTCCACAATGGGAACCACTTATCTGCAAGGTTAAATTCATTGTAATGAGGGCATAATGGGCAACAGGTCACATTCCCATAGCTGAAAGTTGCACCCTTTTCCACCTTTCCTTGTCTGCTTCCAGGAAACTTATCACCTCGAAATTTGTGGTTTTCTGTCAGTCTGAAGGTTCCTGCTTTTCCCTTCTGTCCATGAACGCTGCTGTTTACATAATTTGTGACTTTCTGCCACCTAGCCTGTGGCCTCCCTTTCTCTGCCCATACCTAACTATCTGCCAGCTGTAACAGTTTCTTGTGTACAACATATTTAATCAGCTCTACATATACATATATCCATTTCTTTTCTCATACAAGTTATTACATAGGATTGACTAAATTTCCCTGTGCTATATAGTAAGTCGTTGTGACTTGTCTATTTTATAAGTAAGGTATTTGTGTGAGCAGAGTTACCTTTTAGAAAGAACTTACTGGTAGTCTTGTGAAGCGTGGATTGAAGAAGTCATTTTAAGGAGATAAGTATGAGTCTACCTGAACCAATGGTGTTCAAAGGAGATTTTAAAAGGCTCAAATTCAAGAAAGATTTGCAAAGTGGAATACATGGAACCAAGGACCAATCAGATGATGGGGAAAGTTTGAAGAATAGAGAGCAGTTAGACTGGCTCATCTTTTTAAACTTAGAAACATAGAAAATCAACTTCTAGATATATCTCTGAACTCAGAGATATCTTTCTAAGATGGCCTGTGTGTGGTTTGGGCTTTTATTTTTCTGTCTCATCTTGAATGCTACCTTCTATTTTAGCATTTCTCTACTTCCTCAAGAAGAAGTAGAAAAAGTAAGCCCCCATCCCCACTATATGCCAGTTTGGGTAGTACCAGATAACTTTACTTTAAATGTGTACAGACTAGGTTTATGTCACTTAGAGTCCCGAGGAAAGCAGCAAGAAATTCCATGTCAAGATTTTAAACCAAGGAACTAATTACACAAGTCTTGTATGATCAAAGGGAACATTAACAATAGCAGGAACTCACTGCTGACCATAAGGCTGAAGAAACAGGGGAAAAGGGTCTCCTTTGCCTACTTGGAGGACTATGATGGGGAGCTGCCATGCATAGGGATAGATGCCCCATTTGGTGTTGGCACAAGGGAGGATATTAAGCCACTGCTGACAAAGCCACCCCAAACAGAGAAGGAGGAAGAAACGTCCTAGATACTCTTTGTTTAAGCTTCTCGTATCCTGTCAGGGCCTGTTTCTGAATCTACCTAGAAGACGGTTGAGAGGGGATTTAGTAAACGTAATTTGCAGGAGTCAGCCTCCTGTATAAAGCTAAGAGAAAGGTCAAGGAATGTATCTCAGAGCAAACTGATAACTGGCACATACAGATAGGTGTTTCATTTACCATTAGGTATAGTAACATATTACATACATGAAAACAGACATAAATTATATGAGCTCATAGATAGAACATACATTGTTCTTTTTCAAACACTGTCAGATATGGCCAGGCAAGTGTAAATAATTTATTTATAGTTCTTTGTATTTACCTACTACATAAATTTAAAAAGAAGCAGAATTTCAAAATTCAAAATATTTTCTATAATGATCCTTGGGTGTCAGTTAGTAGTTAATTATCATATTTTCTTCATAATTCAGTTTTTATTCATTTAGACTTCTTAGTATAAATCATTGCATGGACTCATTTCCTGTATTATGTAAGTGCTGAAGGATGAATATTCTTTCTTTACTTACACCCCTGAGCACCCAGCACAGAGCTCTGTGCATGGAGGTACTGAATAAATACTGTTGGCTAATGAATTCATAGAAGTAGAGCTTGCAAGGTGACAGTTTATTTTATTTCTTGTTTCTATTTGCTTTTCTTTCCCCAGCAGTGCTCAGTAACCTTAAAAATATATTCAACATGAAGAGTTTTAACACTAGGTTAATTTGTGGCAAGATGAATATGTTTTTCCTTCATCAAGCTACATTTACTTTAAGGTCCACAAAATAGTTTTATTCACGTTGCTGTTAATTGCAGAACTCCTGGTAATCTGCCAAGGATAATGGTGTTTGCCACTTTTGATCAGTGCTCTGCTGTAGAACAACTTGTTTAGACCCTTGCTGAGGAAAGAAAAAAACTTAATGAACAGATTATACTACATGTGCTGTATGTTGAGTACCAAACTGAGCTGAGATCAGAGAAGGTGATGATAATGTCATGATTCATCTTTAAACTCAGAAATAAACACTCAACTACATCATAACTGGGAAGTTCTTGACCCATGTATTTTTTCCTCAACATTCTAACCACTCATCTTAAACTAACAGTGAGCTCAGCTGAATATTTCCTATGCCTTTTATTTCCATTTGAACTTAAGGGTAGTAGTTAAATCTAGAGTGACGGATTCATAAAAGAGTCAGGCAAAAAACTAAAAGAAGTGAAGCAGGCTGTGGCAAACAGAACATGCACCCCCATGTGTAAAGAAAGCAGCGGCTTCTCAGCATCATTCCACATTTATGCAATAAAGTACACCTGCTGTATACCAGGCTCTGTTCTAAATACTAGAAATTCAGCAGATGGGACTCCCTGACTTATTGGGGTTTTATCTTTCAGTAGTAAAAGGCAGATATTAAACAAATAAATAAGTGAATATATAATGAGCTAAGTGATGACAAAGTAGCATAAAGGTATATCAGATGCTGGGGAAGGAAATTTTGCAGTTACGGTGGAAAGTGACATGGGATGCATTAGCTGCAGCCATCAAGCCCATATGGATATTTGGAAGGAAAGTATAGATCTTTCAGTCAGAGAGAATGAGTTCAAAGGTCCCTAAGGCAATGATTCTCTGGTTTTGCTGGACATTGGAGTTACCTGCGCATCTTTAAAGGTCACTGATGCCTGGCTCAGACTCCCAGACCTTCTGATTTAATTAGCCTGAGATCCAGCGTGAGCCTTAGGAGTTTCAAAATCTTACCCAGAAACTCATACATGCAAAAAAGTGTGGGAACGCTTTCCCCAAAGTATCAGGCAGTTATTTCACATAGAATTACAAGATTTCAGTGGACTTTTCAGGAATGCTATGCGATCCTGTTTCCTTTTAATTTATAAATGTAGGTCTTCTCTTTTTTTTTTTCTTTATAAATATTACAAGACAACGAAACTACTTCTGAACCAAATTTAGTATACGGGCTACTAACTTTCAATTTCTGACTTGACAGTGTGAATCCATAGACTGCTGAAAAGATAAAAATAGCCACTGTATGTCAAGGTGCAGCACAAAAATATGGCAACTTAAAGAGGAACAGGTGTGGATGTAGAGGGAGGTCCTCCTTACACTCTCTCCAGTGCTAAGTTAACACTGGAGCACTGCCACCTGACCTTGCCTTAGGGCTATGCCTCTGTCCTCTGCTGCCTCTGCTCCATCTTCTCCACTCATTTTGACTGGGGTCTCAAGCAGGCACCTGCTTTTAGCTGCTTGACTTTGTGTGTGTTTTGTGCCACTGACAAAATTGGACCCATTAGCTTCACTTACGTATTTGGTAGTATCTACCATTTACCCCTTACATGAAAAAAATCAGATTACCAAAGAGCAACATGTAGTAGAAGCTCACTTTAAATAATATGTTCACATTTATATCTTAATAGGTAGATAAAACAGTCTGCAAGGATATGACAAATGTTGGATTTATTTCTGAAAGGCAGAATTTATGAGTGGTGGAACATAATTGCTGTCAGTACTGAGTGTGATTTTTTCTTTTAAATGAGTTGATGTTACTTTTAGAATCTAGAATACTTTTACATATTGGGTATTCCTAGACAGAAAGAAATTGTGTTTTAGTCATTCACATAGATCTAGATATATACATAGAGTGAGACAGAGAAAACCTGACACCTGACATGCTGTAGGTGCCAGATAAATATGTGTAGAATGAATGAAAGGAATAAAGAGGCATAAGGTTTAAGAGTAAAACTTCTTATTTGTGTTTAAGTACATTATAAGTACAAACATGTGCCAAAGTTCAGTGAAAATTTTGTTTTTAACTTAGTTTCAAAGGAACCAGCTCTCAGATACTAAAATGGGAGGAGAGATAAAAGGAGATGAAGTGGTAGAGATGGACCAGGGTGTGGACTTCTGAATGGTTTCTCTACTTTTTTTCCAAAATTCAAGTGTGTGATAACTTCCTAAAATACTCACTGTTCTTTGCCCAAGCAGACTGCCTACCACATATACTTTAGCTCATTCTAAATTATAGCTCTGGCAATGCGATATCATTGAAAAATATAAACATAGTCTGTTTTTGTGTAGTTTAAAGATGTGTTCCTTTTTAAAATGTTAATTTATTGTTTATATCTTATCTAATTGGGAAGTAGGAATTCAGAGAGCAGATTTATGTTTTTGTGATGAACACTGGCAATGAGATACAGTATTGCCTTTTTTAAAAAATAGATTTTATTGGCATATAGTTGACTTACAAAGCAGTGTTCATTTCAGATGTACCACAAAGTAAGTCAGTTATACATATATCCATTCCTTTTCAGATTCTTTCTCCTTATATGTTATTGCACGGTTTTGAATAATTTACCCTGTGCTATACAGTAGGTCCTTGCAGTATTGTCTTTCAGTAGGCTGAAAACTCTTTTCTTCCCCCCTAACCATATCAGAATTATCTGGATAGAAAAGAAGCTGTAGACAAGAGGTGTGCTCTTTGTTCAGCACAGAATTCCAGATTGTTAGAGCCAAGAATGTCTAGGATTTGCCCTACTCAGTTATTCACAAACTTTATCTTAGCAGCAGGGCCATTTTTTCCCCCAGAAGAAATCCGACTGCAGTTTCACTGCATAAGACATATAAATGTGGCACGGCTTTAGTTAAAACAGAGGCCTGAGAGGACTTGTTTGTCGAGGTAAGCAGAAGAACTGTCTTCGAACCCTTTGGTTCCTCAAAGCAGTTTTAATAACCACTGAGTTAGTCCAAGCTCCACATTCTACAGATATTGAAACTGAGCCCCAGAAAGCCTGTGACTCACATTATGCTGTCAAGTTAATGTGCAGAAAAACCACCTCTTGAATGTTTAATAGTTTTGATGAGTGGATTCTTAATGGCCTTATCCAGTTTGTGGATTAGTCTTGCCATCTGTTTCATCTATTCTTCTCTAAGGCTGTCTGCCCTGTGGCTATTTCACAGTCATTAATAGCTCCATCAGCAGTCTTGTGAAGGGAAAGAAGATGGAAAACTCAAATCCCTTATTAGATCTTATCTAGAGGGGGATAGATTGAAACTAATGAACATGGCAGGATTGTATGTCAGCTCTGGCTGGGACAGGAGTGCTGTCAACCCTGTCCCTGGTCTGTTTCAATTCTTCTTTCTACAGGCATGTGTTTCTCCTCATCCAACATTAGCCAGACTTGCCTCCTGATCAAACATGAAACTTAGACAAATGTCCTGCCCAAAGCAAAGACTAAGTTCAATATCAAACTCAGTATTACTTAGATTGAGGCTTTATAGCTGGCACCAGACTCCGTCTTGGTTCTCTCTCCTCTTGTTTGGAAATTTTTATTATTTTAGCATACCTGCTGTCTGGCTCCTCTTTCTAAATTTTGATACAACTTAGTCATTCCGTGGAAGTTTTTTGGGAGCTTATTTTTGGTCTCCTATCACAGTTTGGTCTCCATCACAAGCTTCTGGGCTCAGCTCTCTGGGACTGACCTGTTTTAGCTTGAGGGAATGGCCTCTGGATTCTTGGTTTAGCTCCCTAATCCTAGAGCATGACTAGCCACTCCCCCTGCTGTGAGCCCAGTGAGAACTCTGCCATGCCTCCTTTTAGCAGAGTTCCTACTTTGTTGCTGCTCAGTTAGAACTAATGGTCCTAACTTACAAGTGCAGGCTTAGAAATTAAACCAGCAGCTCCACCTACTCAACAGCAATTCTGTGAGTTGAAAATAGTGACCTCAACTGTGAGTAGACTCTCAAAATTCCCCCTGCTTTATTTTTTTTTTTTTACAGTCCACAAATATTTCTACTGCTTTAAATATAAGTCTACATCAGGACACAAGCTGAAAAAGCAAGAGAAACTTAATAAAATTAAATTTCAGCTGTGTAAGACCTGCTAGACACTTTTTGACATGCGTATGCCTTAAGTCAACTCATTCCTTCCTTCGCTTAAATTCACGTTTACACACAAATATGGATATATGTAAAATATATGCATAAATTCAGATACAATGCAATATATACATATGAATTAGTTTGAATATAGCTTTAGCTGCTCTACTCTAACAAAGACCAAATAACAGTGGCTTAAATAAGAAGTTTTCCTCTTCCAAAAATTAAGCCTCATAATTGTATACATTTCCTCTTCTTGCCAGTTATTAACTGGAATGTTTGTGTGATCCTCTCTCCTGAAAGACTCTGAGAAGTAGTATTGGTTTACTAACAAAGAAATCTTCATGGCACACTGTAGTCTGCTGCCATGTATAAAGAGTCAATTAACCTGCCTTACCTCAAATAGCTCTCTCTCACTCAAGCATAGCCAATACATGTGTTTTTTTCCTTTGGTAGATTGTATGCTCTTTGGAAGTGGGTATAGTGTCTTCTATAATTTACCTCAAAAGACCTTTGGATGTGGAGATGGTGGCTACTAGTTATTTGCTATTACAATAAAGGTCAGGACAAGGAGGAATAGCTTTAAGGGAAAGTGAATAATCAGATACGTTAGTCAAACATTGAAGATATTTATTGGGAAAACTCATTGAATCTTCTTTCTTGAAAATATAGTATAAAGTTTTATAGTATATGTATGTGTGTATATATATGTATACATATATATACAAACTGTAGTATGAATTTGAAAATAGAGTGTAAAACTCTGTGTCTAAATTTCTGGTTTGGGAGTAGTTATAAAGATTGGATATGGCTGCCTAAATTTTGAAATAAATTGTTTTCTATAATCTGAATTAATTCAGCTGTGCTATTTACCCTTTCATTAGCAAAGAGCACAAAATGTTGTTTATAAAATATTGTACTTGTCTGAGCATGGATTTCTTCATTCTCTATTCTCTTGGGGTGAAGTGGTGAGAGTCCTTCACCATGGCCCTGATACATTATACCATTTTTTATTTACTCATTCATTATGTTAATATATATTGAAGGTTTACTATATCCCAGACACTAGGTGTTAGCTGCAGAACTGTGAAGAGTAGAGAATTAGGTGAGACTGGTGACTGGTAGACACTGGTGACCTAAACAGCCCCTCTACCTTCCAAAACTTAATAAGCCACCCAGCCTCTGAAATTTAAGTAAATGAATCCTATATACTTTTAATTTTTTTTTTTTTTTTTTTTTTTTTGCCTTTTAGGGCCTCACCCATGGCATATGGAAGTTCTCAGGATAGGGGTTGAATTGGAGTTGTAGTCACTGGCTATGCCACAGCCACAGCAATGAGGGATTTGAGTCACATCTGCAGCCTACACCACAGCTAGTGGCAACTCTGGATCTCCAACCCACTGAGTGAGGCCAGGGCTTGAACCTGCATACTCATGGATACTAGTCAGATTTGTTTCTGCTGTACCAGAATGGGAAGTTCCCCTATATACATTTTAATCTGAGAAAAATATCAAATTCCCTATATTCCTACACTTTAGTGGCCTTCAGGAGTTGGAGCCTAAGAAATGGTATTGAGATACTAAAATATCAAAAGCCCAACTCTGAATGCCAGTCCTATATCCTTCTTATACTCATCTGCTTGTCTGAATGTACATATTCTTGCCTTCTATGGAGGTTTTCTGGTCAAAGTCTGATTCCCTCACAGTCATAATAAAATGCATGTTTTGTTGTCTCCTTTCCTCTATCTTGTCAATAGGGAGAGAGTGGAAGTGCAGTGGGAAAGATACTCAGAAGCATGCAGGGCTTGGTCTTTATGCACATACTCGAAGATATGTGCTGGCCCTCATGTCCTAGCTCCCTGATTTAACATAGGTTCACCTGAAAGGGGAGCAGAGATCAACATCACCACTGAGGATCCTAAGAGAGTTCTAAATTTGCAGTTTATGATTGCTTCCATTTTTTGTTTTTATAACACCCATGTGCCAGGAACTAAACTGGAACTAAACTAAACTAGGCCTCTTAAGCCTAGCTTTAATCTTCAGGACTACCATAGAAATTACTCTCTTTATCCTGCTGAGGAGGAATTGAGATTCAAAGAATCAAATTTTATTATAGTGGGCTATCTGCTAACATATAACCTCCAAATTTTGGTGTCCTGACATAGCGTAAGATTATTTCTTATTTAAACAATAGCTCAACTGGTGGTCCTGGTCAGACAACATTTCAGACAGGAACTTGTGGATCCAAAATGGAGATAGATTGGAGACTTTGCCAACTGGTTAATGAGGAAAGAGAATGTAGGATCACATGTGATACATATAACTCTTCCCCATATCCCATTGGCCAGAACATGGTCACATGACCATACCTAATTGCAAAGAAGGATGGGAAATATATTCTAGTTGTGAGAGCAAAAGAAAATGAAAAGCTATTTGGTGAAAAACTAGCCAGTTTCTACCACACTAATTTCTTCCCAAGTTATATAATTAATATGTGCTAGTCCTAGGATCCAGGCCTTCTGACTTGGACCCTAATTGTGTATGTGCATTTGTTTGTTTGTGCAGCAGGAAACTGGAGTACGTTGCCAAAGGGAAGTAGTTTCTTGGAGAAAAGATGGTCAATCCTTTTATTAGGATCTAGGAGATACCCTTAAGGCAAGGAAGGACAGCTATATCATTCCATCATCCAACAGAAATGATGAAGACCTTCTGAGAAGCTAAAGAACAAAGTAGGGGCTTATACTGCTACTCTGCTGGGAAATGCAATAATTCCACTTGAAATCAGCTTCTGGCATTCAGCAGCTAAAATATCACTGGGTAGAACAAGCTGCATGGGAAACTCCTGACTGTGTGTTTTATTGAAAACACTGTGCGCTCTTTTGAAAGACCTGTGGTCTCTATCCATATTACAAATTCCTCACATTCCCAGGAAGACCTGGAGATGTTCATGAAGGCATACAACTCTAGCTAAAGGACTCCAGCCAGGGAAGGCTTTAGCCCATCAAGAAAGGAGCTAAGTCAGTTATGGCAATAGACCAAAAGCAATGAGCCACAGAGTATAGAAAGCAGAAAAGAAACGTGTTTAAGATGATTACAAGGACCCACTATGAACAAATTTTTCATTCAGAAATATTAAGAAAGACCTGAGAGACATAGTGGGATTTCAGGGGAATAATATTTGACTTTTATGGGATATCATGCTTGATTTTTTTCTTTCTATATAAATTTCACATTAAATTCTGGTATGTTTATTAGGGCTATCAATTCAATATATTGTCTAGAGGCAACAGTTCTCCAGGTTTGGGAAAGAGCATGGCCCCAAAGAAGTGAGTCATAGCTATAAAATATCCAGGGCCCCAGTTGTCACGGGCCTCATAGATACATGTGTTACAATAATACAAATACCATAGGAGCATCTAAAACCAATTTACAAGAATTAATTTCCGAAAGTATATAGTCCGGGAGAGTAAGACTCTGAAATGCCTTTCTCATTTTATGTTTATAAAGTTTAACTTGCCTCTTAAGGGAATACAATCAGTTTTATTTAAAGGGAAAACTCTGGTAATTTTATGGTACCTTCCCCCCCACAAAGTTTTTATTTTTGTATTATTTTCTATCTACTTTGGAAATATACCTGCATTTATTATTTATTTTCCCTAACCTTTATCCATTCTGTGTTATTAAATTTCTTTGGGGACCAGAATGACATCTCATTTCCTGAGGGCTAGTAGTTGTGTTGCCCTCAGCATCCAGCTACGCAGATGGAGGCAAGCCTGTGATAACCCCAGCTACACAGAGTATATGGCTGTCTTCCCGGCAAGGAGTGCCCAAACTTTTCCCAAAAATGGTTCAGTTTGTCTTTAATTAAAACTTAAAGCATGAGCTTCTTGGCTCTGGCAAGGGCTCTCAAATGAGAACCTGCATCACACAGATTTGTCTCACTGCAATCTGCCTCACAGCAGGCCCCTTAGATGGCTGCCATCAGATTCTGGGATGAGAGAAAGCTTGCAAGCTCACAGAGCCACAAAGATAGGCAGTTAATGTCCAGAAGTACCTGCAGCTCCTTTCAGTTCATTAACTAAAGCTAACTTGGGGATCATTACTGGAGGGAGACTAATTTGGCAACTGTCAGCGTGGAGGACAAAGATACTGTGCTAACTGTGGGCCACGTGGATCCAGGCCCCACCCCCATCAGCTAGATCATCTTTTTCTCTTCCACACCTCAAAGCTCAACCATAGGTCATGAATAACATTTCTCCTTGTTTTAACCCCCACTCATCTTTGTTCCAGAGTAGAACTCCATACTGATCTAAAACGCTCATAGGATCTTTAACAACATTAAAAAACCAGCTAGCTTATCCCACTGGCAATTATTTATTGTTCCCCTACTCTATCAAAAGTTGTTAGAGGTATAAAAGTAGTAAAAGATATTGTTTCTACCTACAAAGAGCTTTCAACCTTGTTGTTGAAGTGAGAACATAATGAATAAGCTAGTATTATATACAAAATTATGAAATATATATGTATGCACATATGTATGTGAAATTACATGGAGCAATTCATTAAAAATCTGCAATACTGTATGGTGCATGGAATAAACTAAGAACAAGAACAGTTCAAGTTAGGAAATATACTCAAATGGTCTTTTTACTATTTTGTCCTCTTTCAGATTGAATAACAAGAGTTCTCTTGAATAAAATATTTGATGCATATACAAAAAATAGACATTTACATTTTAATTGTGTCCTGAATTCTTTCACTAATTTACTTAATTCATATCACTTGTTCCCAGCTTATCAGCAGAAGAGCCTAGGAGATTCATGGATTTTGTAGAATCTGTCATTCCATATAAAAATCCTAAATAAAACTAGTTACAGACAGAATAAACTCTTTATTAATTTCCAAATATTCATTGATGCTGCTGTAATTAATGAAGTGCTCACCCATTAAGGAATGTCATTGTGCTCATAACAGCTCTTTGCAATTATTTTTCTAGTCAAAGAACTAATTTTATAACCTATATATATGAAATGTTAAATTTTACTGCAATTCTGATATTGCAGATTCATTCATCATTTTCTTAAAACTTTACTTTCTCAAGTACAGAATTCTGTTCTGAATAGTTCTGACTTAAAAGTTTCAGGTGGTCAGTGTCTTGCAGAGATGTATTTTCTGTTTTCAGTTATTTGGCTTATTAGGTGACTATATGAAGCAATTTCGATAGACGAAGTTACTCTTTCATGAAAACCTCTGTTCTCACTGGTGAGGTTTTCTCACTGCTCAAAAGGATACCATCAGTGATTGTGGCCTATTAGTTGTTTTTAAGCATTTGGGCTTATTAGAAAGTATTAAGAAGTGCCTAATAATAACAGCTACCATGTATAGATCGTGTATCACCGTATAATCTAACATGTTATCTAATTCAATCCTTTGTCAGTCCTTCGATGTAATCACTTTTTACCTATACATTATGGATGAGAAAACTGAGTCTTGGAATTAACTGCTAATATCTGGTCAAGGCAGAATCTGAACACAGGTATAACTGACTCCAGAAATACCATGTAATTTTCATTGTACTTGAGACCCGAACCTGCAGTCTAAATCCAGAATGTTTCTGCCATTCATACAGGGATGGAAAAATGCATACTTTTTTCAAAGGAGGAGAAAATGTTTTTTGTTTCAGGATCTATATTAGGCATGATTCTTTCTCCTATCTTCATAGCAAGACTTTGTTTCTTCCATTTATTCCCTCATTGACAGAGTACCTCTGTGTGCCCAGGGGGCATGGGAACACAATGAGAAACAGCAGGCAGTTCCTGCCTTCATCCTCCTGTGCCTTGGAAAGGAATGGAAGCCAGTGAAAAGGCCATTCTAATACGGGCATAATGGCTAAACTGAGATAAACTCAGGCACTGTAGGAATGTCAGGAAGAAGAACTTCACCTAGCCTGGGAAAGAGGTGGGAGTGGGTCGTTAAGAAAGGAGTAGGTCCACAGATTTTTACTTTTTAGAGAAGTCCTGTGAGTAGTTGAGGAAGTTAAAATGTCTAATTTGGTATTTTCATTGAAAAAAAAATCCACATAATCTTCGCTTTTTACTTTTACCACCATCAAAGCCATCTTAAATTAAAGCATGCTTAGTGCATATTTTGTGAAGCTCTCCTACTTGGGATGTATTTGCAGAGGTCTTTAACCTGGAGCATACATGGTGGTCAGAGCAAACTTTATGTTTCTTGTCACATTCTTGTCACAATCTCCACGTCACACTCACAGTCAGCATCACCGTCCAGGCCACAGACCCTCCTGTCTGAGTCAACACAAAAGTCCCTGAACTGGTTTTCTTGTTACCTTACTTTTACTTTTCCAATTCACTTTATGTGTGTAATCTTTCCAAAAACATATTTCTATTGCTTCTCTATTTAATGGATTTACTCTTATCCAAAATAAAAGTCCAAACTCCTTATTGACATGTTCCTCAAGGCCTTCACAATCTAGTCCCAAAATGCTAGTTCCAGCTTGATGACCCAACACTTCTTTAATGTGTCCCATGCTCTGCCCTCTCTTTGCTCTTTGATCATAGCTTCCTTCCTCTCTGTCTGACCAGAACAATCTCCCTTCAAGACTTCTCTAACTGTCCCAAAGTCAAGGTGGTCACGTCTTTCTTTATGTCACTATGGGTCCTGGTACAACCTTTATCATAGGGTTTATATCTCTTTGATAAAACCACATGACTCTTTATCTGTCTTCACTGCTAGACTGTGAGTTCCTCCAGGACAAAAAATAAATATTGTCTAGAATTGTGATCTAAGTGCATAGCATAGCATCACTCCTACATGATACCCTATAAATATATTTGTCATTTATTCATAAAAGTCAGTATTTACTGAGCAATTTCTATGAAGCCTTCTGTTATGCAGATTGTTTTACATGTATTATTTGTCTAAAGTTAAATTGAAGGAAAGTGGTATGTATGAATTGGTCATTTAAGCAGTGCACTGTATTTTTGGATGGATGAATGAATGAGCTGGAAAAGGCAGCATGTTGCTATTGATTAAATCTCTGGTAAAACTGGAAATTGTGCTAAGCCTGCTCTCTTAAATATAGGTCTCTTCTCATAATAAACTTCTAAGTAATTTAAGTAGGGCTTTGTGGTATATCTGTCTTGTCTCTGGTAAAGTAGCAATGTCTGTTGTTAGTTTTAAGTAGGGATAAATGACTTGCACTTTGGAAATTAAAAAAAAATGTATACATCAACATAAAGTTGTAGTTTGAATAAGCACTTGAAAGTTCCTTGCAGATAAGTAATGGAAAAGATATTTAAGGGGAGCGATAGGATGTAAAATGCAACTTAGAGAATGGGTAGCTAGACAGGAAAAAACTAATAGTCACAGCTTTTCAATGGGCGAAATGCACTTAGAGATTAGATAGTATGACTGCAGGATACAAACCAAGAACCAAGAGTGAGAATACTGTAGTCTTATTGATGTATGACTTTGGTTAAATTTTTCACGTTCTCCAGGCTTCTGTTTCCTCAGAGGCAAGATCACATGTAATGAAATTCAGCAGCTATAGACTGATATCTGTTTAATGTAGTTATCAGTAGACTGCTACTCAGGCCCCCAAATTTGGCTGTAATAGTCTAGGAGTCTGCTCTCACATCTCACAACTAATGCCTATGAACTCCTTTCTTCACTGCTTAGGTGAGCACCTGGAGTCCCAAAAGTGAGGTGTTTGCCAAGGCTAGATGACTGATAATAGCAAAAAATGGTCATTGTTACAAAGTGTCATTTTATACCACTAATGTACTATGAGCTAACCCCACCACACACATACACACACACACACACACATTGAGGCATATAAATGTAGGATTTCATCACCCATTATCCTCAGCAATGTCCTGAATAATCTCTGCATAGTTTAAGAAACGTGGGACGTTCTCATTGTAGTTCAGTGATTTAAGAACCTGACATAGCATTGTGAGGATGCAGGTTCAATCCCTCACCTCACTCAGTGGATTAAGGATCCACCATTGCTGCAAGCTGAGTCATAGGCCTCAGATGCCGCCTAGATCCCATGTTGCTGTGGCTATGGCACTGGATGGAAGCTGCAGCTCCGGTTCAACCCCTAGCCCAAAAACTTCCATATGCCACAGGTGTGTTTGGAAAAAAAAAGGGAATGTGGAATATGTGGTGAAATTTCAGAAAGAACCCTAGAAAATGAGAACATTGTGTCATACTATTACCCATGAAAACAAAGGAAAGTTCCATTTTTCTTCAAGAGAAAAAGCCAGAAATAACACATTGAATTCTAGTTCTTTTGCACACTAGCCGCATGGCTGTTTCCTCTGTGGGTATCAATTGCCTCATGTCTACACTGAGACGAGATGTTTTGACTCACAAATAAGACCGTGTATGTGAAAGTCCTCTGTAAACATCTGAAGTACTACAAAAATATCCACTGCTATTAACTGGAGCTACTTTGTTAAAAGAGTTTGTTATGGTTCTGTCTTCT
Source organism: Catagonus wagneri (assembly GCA_004024745.2). Taxonomy (NCBI): domain Eukaryota; kingdom Metazoa; phylum Chordata; class Mammalia; order Artiodactyla; family Tayassuidae; genus Catagonus; species Catagonus wagneri. Next base: position 11,633,736 of record PVHT020000022.1, read on the forward strand.
CCCAAGACAAAGAAACTGCATTAAATAGAATTTCATCTTGACTAAAGAAAAAAATCACCCTTCTTGTAATGAGAGCTATTTGATTTTATATGTGTGAAAGGGTGTGCAATAAAGATACGTTAAAGCAATATGTCATCAGAAGGATTTTAAGAAGACAAAATGTATAGTATAGTTTGTCCCTTGAAGCAGGAAGAAGGAATAGAAAATCTCTGATTAGAAATATCCTTAGTAACAAAGTCCATGTGTCAGATTCTACAACTGAGCGTCTCATTTGTTTGAAATGAGAAAGAGAAAATAAGTTTGGTAAATATTGGGTTCAAATGCTTTACGACTGCCATATAGGATAAGATGGTCACATGCATTTTTTTTTTCCTTTTCTCATTTTGGAAGATTTTCCATGTGGTCAGGAAAATAGTTTGATCTGTCCTGCACACCTGGGTTCTCTGGCTAAAGGCAAAGACCTTTCAAGCAAGTTATTTTCTAATGGGAAAACAAACAGCCGAGAAAGCCGAGATGGATCCGCTCCTGACAGCACACTTAGGAGTTCAGAGACAGTGTGTTTTAAAACTGTATAGCCTTTATTTTCTCCAAAGAGCAATTTGGGGAATAGCAAGTTGGCGTTTGCAAGAGGTTAAAAGAGAGAAAATTGTTACCCTGCTGTGAATTTGTTCACGTGCCTGTTTTATGTTTCCAAATAACAGCCTGTGAGTTTATTCAATATAATTGTGAACTGTATTTATAAAAGGTTAACAGAGAATTTTCTTAATTTAAAAAGTATGTGAGGGACCCAAGACATGGGCAGCACTTTTAAGTGCAAACTCTGCTCTTTCAGCACTTTAGATTGGTCCATTCTATATAAACTGTTTTACAAATCCATATACAATATGTGTGTTTTGTATATGTTAATGGCATTAAGATAAAATCAAAGAGCAGGAGAGTTCTGTTTGGTCAACTTTTCACATTGCAAGAGACCACCCAGCATTACGGATTGTCATTTTCCTGAGAAGGATGGAGGGCTGTCTGGTTATTATCAGGAGAGATTCTTCATCTTTGGGTGCTTAGTAGCTGAGTAGTACTCATGACATTGACACTTGGAAGATGGTCAAGAAATTTCTCTTGAATTAAAATGAATTGAATAAAATTGTGGTTTGGGACACCCACATGGAAAAATGTGGAAAGCCAGCTGTATCTCTTAAACAAAGTTTGGTTCATAATTAATAACGAAGGAGCTTCAGTAGTCTTCCTGGTTCAGAGCACAGTCATTGGCAAGGTCGACTTGACCTGCTCACATGCTAACTGTGTAATCTTCCTATGTTACCTCACCTTCAGATTCCTCAACAAAACAGAAATTGTTAGAATACTTCCTGGTTGAGTTGTTGTGAGGATTAAATGAGATAATCTTTGCAGAACTCTTAGAAGAGTGTCTACTCCATAGCAAGTGCACAATAAATATTGGCTGTATAAGTATGACTCCTAGATAAAGGCTTAGCTAAATAATTCCAGGCGTGAATGTGAACGGACATAAACAGGTATATATTCACTCTTATTACAAATGCTTATATAGCAAACATGGTTCTTTTCACAACAGAAACAGAGGTGTGATAAATAGGATATGCCATGAAGAAAACCAAAGGAAAGAGATGTGGTGGAGAGTGGCAGGAATGGGGGTTTAGTGTGTGGAAGTGTCACTCTGAAGGATGACACTTAAGCAGAGAATAGGAGAGGCTCTGAGCAACAGGGAGATCCAGGGGTGAGCCTTCCATGCATGGCGAAGAATAAATGAAAAGGCCTTGGATTTTCCAAGGAATAGAAAGGTTAATGGAAATGCACGATTTTTCAACCTCAGTATAGTTGATGTTTGGGCCTGGAATCTTTGTTGTGGGAGGCTGTCCCATGCATTGTAAGATGTTCAGCATCATCCCTGACCTCTGTCTAACATGTGCATTAGCACCCACCACCCTCAAATTGTAACAACAAAAAGTATCTCCAGATACTGCCACTTATCCCCCTAAAGGACAAAATCCTCCTCCTCCTCCTCCTGTGCCTGTGTCGGATCTCTGAGCTGGTGAATGAACAAGGAAGAGAGTTGTTCTACATGAAATAAAAAGTGATAGAGGAGATCTTAGTAGTTCTCCATCATTAACACTTCTAAGGCTTTGTTGGCTAATCATTTGACCTCACCAGCCACCTGCTGCCTGGAATATAATGAGTGAATATGCAAAAAATTGAGGCTGCAACTTCCTAGGCCTCCAGCTTTAAGTGTCAATTTTGATTCTTCTACTACACCCCAAGGTCTGTGTCTTTATTTTCCTACTTAGAATACAAAACAATAGTATGTAGTTTTTGTTTTATCCTGTGAAATATGTAATATTGAACTCTATTCCTAATAGGATAGTTTTTAGAATAAGTGTGTTTTCTTAAACTAATAAAAGTTAACACGTAGTGTATCTCAAGTAAGCACTGAAGTCATTTCACCCGAAAATTAAATTTAAAAAAGCTAACTCTTGTGAGTTTTCAATGATGAAAAGTTTGCATGCAGCTTAGATTTGGCATATTTATCTAAAATGTGTGGATATAAGTTAGGTTGCTAGGGAGGAAGAGAGCTAGTAACCAAGCCAGTGGATAGTAAGCCTCCTGAAATGCTTTCCAGTCTTCATACATATTAGCAAATAATTTATTCTCTAGCGTATATGTGACTTATAACTCCTGAAGCCACATGATTGAGAGGTGTTTTTATTTGCTACAAAATGAATAGTTCAACAAGACATCTCAGATACTGCCATTTGAATGAGAATAACTAAAAAAGAAGACTAGCATCCGAATGGGTATAACCTTAATCAATATCAACTCTCGAGTAAGTAAGTTTACTATGGTTTGAGATTTACCTTCATCTTTAAACCATTACTTCTTTCTTGGACATGGCAACATATCTGCTAGAAATGGCTTTCTTGGGTATTTATGTTCTGGGAAGAAAATACTCTTATTATTTTCTAGATCTAGAGGCAAGTAGAAAAAGACCCAAGACATTATCCTTAACAGTTAAGGAATTTGTTGACTTTTCTGGTTTACTTCCCAAGTTATAGGATTCTGAATATTTAAAATTATTCACCTGTGAAATTTTCTTAGTTTAGAATCAGCGACTGGTTTTAATCCCACTGTGAGATGCTAGAATACTCAGACATCCAGAATATGACAGAATTAAGTCAAGACTCTGGAGACCTCTTTCTTTAAGTCACAGTGAGAAATCTGTCCAGTTTCCTGGATTCTTCCCTCTCGGACATGCTAATATCTCAGGTGTTTTGACATTTATTGGGTCACTCGGAAGATAATTTCTGCTTGGCACAGATATCAGGTATTTGAAAATTTTACCTGTCATCAACCCATATACTTTAGAATCATAACTGAAAATAATCCTTTACTAACATTATCTCTTAGCTTTAGGAATCGGTTTCTTCAGAAGTGGAAATTTCAGAGGAAGGATAATTGAACCCAAGAATAGACTACCATGGGAATCTTTCCATTCCCAGAGAGCATAAAGAGAAGACTATGTAGCCATCTGCTGAATGGGCTAGACACAGCCCTCTCTGGGCTGGGTGGTCTCTTGGGCTCGCTTACAGATCTAGGCATCTATGATTTTTTGAGGAGGAAAAATGAATGCCATGGATTTTTTTTTAAGTACTGTGAATCTGTGCCTTTCTTTTAAAAATCTTTATTGGTTTTGTCAAATAACCAAGTTAACACATGTGTATTTCAAAAAGAATATAAAGTAAATGTGAAAATTCACCACTCATACCAATTCCATTCCTCAGAATAAAGGTTAGCAGTATTGCATGCACATATATATATTCTAAATAAATTCTAAAAATGCACAAGACATATCTTTAAATGTGTATAAGTAGATATGTAGTTTATTTTTATTATAAAAATGAGAGTTCTTCAAAACTCCTTTTATGGTCCTTCCCCTATCCTGATTTCTATGTTTCTTATTCTTCTTCCCGTTCTTCGTAAAATCCATATTTTTTTACCACTGAAAACCAAAGAACCATTCTGGTAAAGGATGATCGTAATAGTGGATATGGGGAAGATACAGAGAAACCAGGACCAAAGTCTTCTTCAGTAGGCATATACACATATTTATGCATGGCTCTGTGTGTGTGTATCTGTGTAGGTATAAAATCTGTGTATACTAATTTATATAGGATATATTCCTAGCAGTAGATTCACTGTATCTAAGGATATGCCTCGTTTCTAGTGCCACTTTCTTCAAAGAAACCCAAGAAAATCCTGTAAAATATTTCAAAATGAACCACCCCTACAAACAGCATCTTGTCATTCTCCTAAGGACGTTACTTGTCTGGGAAAGGGGTGCGGCTCTCTGGTGAATGAAAAATTGACACCCTAGTTTAAGAAAGAGTAAGCCTGAGAGTAAGGAGGGGAGAGATAGAGGGAAGATGTGAATGGGGTCCACAAAGCACAAAATCAGGAAAGCAGATACAGCAAAACTGAGAGTACCTTCTTAATCCTATTTATTTCTCATTTATATCTCTGTCTCATCTCTCATCTTCTACTCTTTGATTCAAACACTTCCCCACCCCAGAAACTCTTTCATTATTAACTCTTCTCTTCCCCTCCACTCATTCTAACAACTATGTATTCCATTCTCACAGCATAGTGTGCCTTCCTCTTTCATGGCCATTATCTTATATCATTGCTAGGATTAGGGTTTTTTTTTTAAATCTCCATACTAAAGTAAAATTCTTCAAGGCAGTCTTTTATCTCTATATCCCCAGCAGCAAGCCTAGTCTGGTATATAGGAGGTGTTCAAAAATATGTCAAAGAGATGAATGAAGATTGAAGGCTTATTACAGTAACATCATCTGAACATTACATGAAAATACTTATCCATAGTTTCAAAACCTTAAAAGACACTGATATAGCCTACCTATTTCAGTTATTTTCTCGTATCTTAAACAAAAACACACGCAACAACCTTCTATTAAACTTATTCAAAATTGTTGAAAATAAGAAAAATGAACAGAGACCATGTCTTAGTCTGTCAGGGCAGCTATAAGAAAATACCATAGTCTGTGTAGAGTATAAACAACAGATGTCTGTTTCTTACAGTTCATGGTTTAGTGAGGGCCCTCTTCTTGTCCCAGATGTCTCATTGTATCCTCACATGGTGTAAGGTGTTAGGGAGCTCTGTGGGATCTCCCAGAGCCCTAACCCCATCATGAGGGCTCCACCCTCATGACCTAATCACCTCCCACAGGCTCTACCTTCTAGTACCTTCATATTGAGCATTAGGATTCCAAAACATACATTTGGGGTGGGGTGAGGGAATAACAAACATGTAGACCATAGCAGACCATCATATGGAACCACATGGTTGTAATGAATCTGTGGACTTACCAAAATGTCTATCAAGTAATTTTTTTTCTTCTTTTATTCACTGTAGACATTTGTGTTAGAGTACATCTGTTTTCCTTTCTGTGAATCAAGTGAATAGGTAATTTTCTTGCCAAATAGGTCCACTATTTTGAAAGACAACTGTGTTTGCACTTGAAGATGCAAATGGTTTTCTCCAGAGCCAGAAATGTGTCTCTGGCATCAGGACAAGGGACAGTGTCATTATAATGCCTGTATAATGATTGGATAGAGGCCAATAATGATCCTCTTCTAGAACAGCCTCAACTCCCACCCAGGAATTCTTTTATTTTTTTTTTATTTTTCAGCTGTCCCTATGGCATTGGAAAGTCCCCCAGCCAGGGATCAAAGCTAAGCCACAGCTATGACTTATGCCACAGTTGCCACAACGCTGGATCCTTAAACCACTGCTCTGCTGTGGAAACTCCCCACCCAGGAGTTCCTTAAAAACCAATTGAACAGCAACAAGTAGTGCCCTAACATTTCCATTTTCTGTTTCATACTTCTAATGCTGAAAATCTAATTTATTTAAATAATGTTTCTTAGACTCTTGATGCCAGCCATGGCAACAACCATTTACTTTCTTTATTATTAAAGTTATTTTTTTCTCTTTCTCTCTGCTCAACCTCACTTCATCTATGAACTAAAAGCTCCTTTTTCTGTTCCCTGTTGGATGCCTTCTAAGTTTTACCTGTCAGTTGCCAGAACATGAAAACAAAAACACAGGAGAAAGAACCCTTTATCAGTGAAATGAACCAAGTAGTATATATGCGTATGTATGTATGTATACATACATACACACATATATATATTTATATATATAAGTCTTTTTTACGATAATATGTGAAAATATATTTATACATATAAATATTTTTTACAATATGTTATTTTTATATATAACTCACACTTATATATATATATATATATATATATATATATATAAATCTTTTTTTACAGTTGGACAGCCTACCAGCCTACACCAGCACAAGAATTACCCTGAGAAACTGCCACCTATCCCATCAGTTAGCCCTGAAAATATTTTAAATGTCCTTGTAACATTTTTTCTGGGTGTAAAGTCTGGTGTCCTTAGCATTTGAAGTGTACTGCAGCTATGACTAACTCAGTACCTCAGGCTTTTCAAGACAGTCTGAATTGACACCTTGTTCTATACCCATTTCTCCCTGTAAGTTTAAAACTCTTTCTCCATATGGAGTAGAATGAAACCACATCATACTGATCAGTTCTTAGAAATGAAATAGTCATTGCTTCAGTCCTAATATTCTCTGTGTGCATTTCTCTTACTACATGGTGCATAACTGAAACCTCAAGCTTAATACAATGTATAGAAAAAGACTATATGACGTTCATTTCCCTTTATATAAAACATTCATTTAAGTGCACTGAATATAAAGCAATTGCTTTTGCTTAATGCAGTCTCCTTTTTAAATGGTTGGAAAATGGAAATAGCTTGAAAGGAGACAGAATTTGTATTTTAGTGATGGTAACTTGGTGTTTTGTTTTGCTTTGTTTTATGTTTTGTTGTTGTTGGTCGTGTTGGTTTCAGCATTTGATCTCAATTGCTGATTGATTTTTAGTGGTGGGCTCATTAAAATCAAGATTGCAATTGTAATTTCGGGTTGCTAGGGGAGCAGCAGCTGAGCTCAATCATATCTTGTTCTTTCATATCTCACAACCCAGAAAGCAAAATACCTGTGACTCATTTCTCGTCTTTGCATGCTCTTCACTTTATTATTTTTCTCCTCAAATTGCTTGACCTTTGCCATGTTTGACTACCTTTTCATAAGGATGATGACAGTTCATTTAAAAAATAGTTTTACATATGTATTTGTCAGGATCTAGTCAGGAGACAGAAACCACATCGGTTATTTCAACAGACAACAGACAGGATTTGATATAAAGGATCACTAATTAAATAACAAGGAATTGAATAGATAAAAATGGAATAATAGGAGTTCCATGGTGGCCTAGTGGTTAAGGATCTGGCATTGTCACTGCTGTGGCTTGGGTCACTGTTGTGGCAAGGGTTCGATCCTTAGTCTGGGAACTTCTATACACTGTGAACACAACCAAAAAAAAAATGGGTTAATAAAAGTTTCATGAGACTGTCAATTTCAAGAAGCAGCTACCACACCCTACAGGTAGAGGCATGAAGGGAAGAATTTGGAATAATTAAAACTTAGAAGTTTAAACGGTCAATCTATGTAGCTGAGACTGAAATCTCCTTTAAGTGTTACTCCTTTAAGTGATAGGACTGAAATCTCCTTTAAGTGTTACTCCTTTAAGTGATAGAGAGGCTGAGTTTACAGGAGAGGTCCTACAGAGTTCGGACTGGAAACACTGCTATCATCAAACACTTCTACTGGAATGCACAGAAAGCAAACAGAAAGGAACAAGTCCATTCTTTCTTCTTCTCCTGATAGTGTCCCTCTACATTCTATTTTTGTCTTTTTGCCTTTTTTTTATGTAGAGCCGCACCCGCAGCATATGGAAGTTCCCAGGCTAGGGGTCTAACAGGAGCTGTAGCTGCCGGCCTTCACCAGAGCCTCAGCAACGCGGGATCCGAGCTGTGTCTGCAAGCTTCACCACAGCTCGCGGCAACACCGGATCCTTAACCCACTGAGAAAGGCCAGGAATCGAACCCGCAACCTCATGGTTCTTAGTCGGATTCGTTAACCACTGAGCCACAAAGGGAACTCCCATAGTGTCCCTCTACATTCTTTATTGGTAAACTGTAACAAGGACCCAGCTGGCAAGGAGAAATGTGTCCCTAGTATCACCAAAGCAGAGAAGAGAGGGGTGGATTTGAAGCTAAGAGACAATAGCTTAATATCAGCCAAAATATGTCATCACTTTCTCTCTTGCTTTCTTACTCTTTTTTGTTCTTACACAAAGCAGTAAACTTTCCTTTCATGATAGACACATCACTACTTACACTCACTGCCTTTGCATTTTGCTTTCTTTTCAAAGCTTTTTAAAATAATTGGTTGTAGCTATAGAATTTACTTTATTCATCTGGATACAGAAAAGGGGAAAAAAATGTTAGGATATCTGCATCACTTAGTCCTGTGGCCAGCTGACCAATTATCTTGTAAAAAATCTAGCCTTAAGTTGATGGTAAAACCTGTCTGTTCATACTGTGGAAACATTTTAGTCCCTTAGGATCCAGGATTAAGATAGGATTTTCAGATTTAACTTTCTATCTTTTGTTGCCCCAGTGCCTCCATCTTACTTCTCATTGCACTGTTTATATTTGCAGTTGGCCTTTAGGGTAATTTCAGCCTTTTCTGTACAAGCATGGATAGATTACTACTAGCTCTGTTAATATCACTTATTTTAGTCACTTGGTGATTTTCTCTTATTTAGCTCTAGTAATTCATTAAAAATCCTACTTTGTCCAAATCTAGTAGTTTTATAAAAGGAGAGACCATCAGAGTATTTAATCTACATTACTACCTGGAGGTATTAACTTTTAATTGATAGGATTTTTGCATATTCTTATGCTATAAATGACATTGTTTTTGAGGAGCAAAGAAGTGGTATATCTCTATCATCTGGCATTTTATAGGGAAGCATAGCCTCAACACTATGAAGTGACGTATCCATGGTTAAAAAAAAGTAGTTTCTATTCATTATAATGCTCTAGCTAAGACTCAGACTTCAAAGACTACAAAAACTTCATTCTTCTCTATTTCTACTGAAAAATCTCTTGCCATTATCTGATAGGACAGGAATTTTTTCAGTAATTATAGCCTTTCATATACATAAAATATTTTAGAAACTGAGTAGCTCGAAGATGGCTTGTAGCTCTTCCTCTGTTTTTGGAGTGGTCACCTTTTAGATTTCTGTGATGAATGACTGAAGCAACCGTGAAAGAATATGACAGTCTCAGTTCCTGGCTCACATTTCTCTTCCTCTCTCTAGCCTTTTTTAAGTATCATCACAGATACCTGGTATTGTGTTCTAGGGACTGTTCACAGTGATTCATCATAAAAATGTATTGTCATGCCTAGAATCTCAACACTTTGTCCTGGAATCTATACCAGGAAATATACACTAGTAGCTGAAATTTCAAACTAACCATGCTGGCAATATACACTGGTAACCGAAATTCCAAACTAAAATTGTTGGGTGAGAGATAGTACCAATACCTTTTGATAAGCTTGGGCAAGAGCAAGCTTATCTTCCCTTCAGCAAAGATCCTAGGGCATTGGTTGATTGTAGTCACCAACAAAAGTGATAAATAAGAGACTTAATCACAGAACACTTGGAGTGATTACTGATTACATCATTACTTTTTGAGAGTCTCCCCAATCCATGAGCCATTCTCCCTTTCCTTGAGAACTCATTCACCACCAACACCACCACTTATTTACTCACAGGGTCCTGGAAGCAATGTTTGAACTACAAGAACTTGGCAAAGAATTGGCCTGCGGCTGATTATCTTTTCAAATCTGAGCCAAAGTCTCTGTGGAAATTGGAATTGGGAAATGAAAGTATTAGAGATTGGAAGCCCAATAAAGTTAAAAGCAGAAATATAGAAATGAGACCACAAAATGCCACTAATATAATCCAGAGTTGCCCTGGTAACCAGCCTTCCAGAAGACCAGACTATCCTCCTTTTTCTTGGATAACACATGGTAACTTAGTATGGTGGGCATAAAGATGTGCCACTCACATCCCCCTTCAAGAAAGGACTTGCTGCCCTAACTTTTGAGAATGCAATTAGCTGCTTCAGGATTTGACTTGGCTCCAGATAGCTGCCTTACCCAAAAGTTGTAATGTAATGTAGACCTGACAAAACCTTGGTCAAACTCACAATGAACAGTGGAGCATGTATATATATGATTTATCAGAACTTTCCTGTAGTGGGTCTAAATGGCTAAGATTGTATACACTCACTACGATCAGAATTGGTTATGGGCTATCCTAGAAAGGGCACACTTTTGGGTAAGGCAGCTATCTGAGGATATCACTGACCCTTGAAGCTCTCTGCCCCTTACCTAAGACCCAAGCATCTCTGATATACAGCAAAGATAGTCACGTTGTTTAGTATCGTGTCATCCTTATGAGTCACAAGATTAATGTCCTAACATATCAGAGTACCAAGGTAAGAGACTTGGAAAATTTCTCGTATTTGTAATTCTAGCTTTGTTTCCAAAAGAGTACTCAGCCCTGGGTAAGGTATACATCAGTACTGGGAAAAACATCCAGCCCAAAGATCCAAAGATGATTTTGACAATGATATACCAGCCAGGGGAGTTTGAAAAGGAACATAGAAGAAACTCTATGTATTCCAAGTGAAAAGCGTTTTAACAAAGGAAATTAGGTGTATCAATTATTAGAAAACACAGGGCAGTAAAGGTCAGGGAGTACCAGAAAATATCTTAGTCCTGAAGCGGACGATTCTCAATAGCTTACATATAAACCATGGCAGATCTTAAGAATCTCTGGGAAATTTTCTTTCTAGTTCACAACAGTGAAATGGATGGCTTTCAAGGAGGACTAACTGGAAATCTGCTTTAATCTCACAAATCCACCTGCAGAATACTGGCCTCTCTTTTCCTAACACCTTTCAACTCTTCTTATTGTCTGACTGAAACCTGGAACAAGAAGGGGACGAAGACACTAGGAAATGTCATTATCAGCTGTAGGGCAGTGGTGAATTCTAAAGAGTCAGTGGAGATGCCAAGTTGCCAAGGGAGTACTCAGCTACTTTCCCATTGGGAAAATGGGACACATTCACAAACCAATAGAGGTATTCACTTAGCCATAGTTTACCCAGACCAGAACTTCAAATTTTATTCCTTCCTTTAGTGAGTTTCCATACAGAAATTGCTTTGAGGTTCTAGAGGATAAAATTCACTCAAACATCATATTGCTAGAATTAAGCAATTAATTTAAGGTAATATGATGCTTAACAAAAAAAGCAATTTTTTTCTCCTCAAATATCCCCATTCTCTTTTTGGAATGTTATACAGCATGTGCCACTCCTGAGTCTTTCTATTTCTCAATTGCACTAGAACATTAATTAAATGAATGCAGCAATCAATCCTGGAAGGTTTTTCCCTTGGAATAGAGTAGAACTTAATTTATCTCTACTTAATTACCTCATTTCAGCCTTGCCATGTTTATTAATAATGAATATCTGTTCCTTTTAAAATGGCATTGATCACCAATTTCCACTGCTGCTGAGGAGATTTGACATGACAAATGTCCAGGGCTGGAGGTTCAGAGTTATTGTTTAACTTGATATACTTACAGCATAATCAATATTTTAGGCAATCCATAGTACAATTGTATCAAACAAATTAGCAGTACAGTACAAGAGCAGAATTTCTTTCCCTCTTCCAGCCTGTTTTGATTAACTTTCATGAACTTCGAAAACGAATACATTTATATTCATTGTGTGATTTTTCCCTTCCTGGTTCCTTCTCTAGGTCCTGTTTCATGCAATGAATGTCATCAAGACTAACTGGTCCATTTTCAGGTTAGGAGAAATCACCCCAATTGATGTTTCTAGCCATTTTTGAACAATGTTAAATGGTTAGAGACAGGTGAGGTGAAAGACATTTACTGCATGCTGTGAGTGAGTGGTGTAAATGGTATTGATCTGCTATGAAGGTTTTACAGTAAAGAAACATTCATTGCACTCTTTAAATTGTAAATACCTATTTGATTTATTTTTAAAACTATATCCAAACATTTGTAACACAATTTTACTCTTTTGTTTGGCTTTTCCCCCCCTGCTTCTTTTTATGTTTTGCCACAAGCCATACTCAGCCAGATCTGGCCTATAAAGTTGTTTGGGTTTCATTTTTAATGGCTAAAAAATGACAGAAATAAAAAAGAAAATGAAAAGGAAAGGCTAGTGGACATGCACCTAAACTGGCTGTTATAAGAAATAAGTCTCCACAGCTGACGCCAAGAAGCAAGGCCAAGGAAAACCTCCTCTTCAGTGAGGCCTATTAGCATCTCTCTCTCTCTCTACCCCATCGTAAAGTAAAAGCATCCTTCTCTAATCTGTTTTATCTGGAAATCCTCAGAGAAATGGCACACAGGTCACCTGGGTGTAAATGTTCATTCTTGCTGCTTGATAAATGCTTTAATTTGTCAAGGGAGAAAATTAGGGTGGGGATCTCTCAGCATATGAGAATGTGAATAAGTCCTGACAGGGCTGAATAAGGGCTCTCAGAAAAGAGAGTCGGGTAGGTAGATCTGATCAGGCATATTTTCCTTCTATTCTGTCACATCAACAGGAGCTGAGGCAGAATTCAAATGACTTATTCCCAGTTAGATAAAGATAGAGGAAAAAAAGCCCATAGTTGCCAATATTTTAAGAGAAAACTCTCATAATGACATCTAACGATTTTAGGAAACTAAGACTACTTTTCTGTTAAACAATTTCCAAAGTAGTATTACGGATGATAAATCTTGTTGGAAAACATAAAACATGAAGAAGTAAATATCTCTTTCTAACTCCTACTCCTCTACGGAAGTCTCTAACCTCTGTTAATCATCTCATTTTTAACCCTTTAGTTCTGTTTTAAAATTCACATAAACCGTATCACTTGATGATTCCTTGTGATTTGCTGTTTTTAACTTGTGATGTCTTGAGGCTTTTTCCATGATAATGCATATATCCTTCCTCCAACAATCACATAACCATGGCTATGTGCACAAAAATTGCAAGTTTTCCTTGTGGTTAATATCTAGGCTATTTTCAACATATTTTTTGCCATTAAAAATAATTATTCAGTTAATATTCAAGGACATAGATTTGTGTGCTTAAATGAGGTTTCTTTTTTTGAAGTTTTCTTTGCATTTTTAAAAATTTGAGTTGATTTACAATGTTGTACCAATCTCTGCTGTACCACAAAGTGACCCAGTCATACATATATATAAATTCTTTTATGTGAGAATGTTTCTGTATGAGAGATTCTTAAAAATGGAACACCTGCATAAAAGTTTTATGTATTTTCAACTTTGGAAGATGGTGCCAAATTCCTCCAAAATTTTTTTTTTATTTTATATTTACACAAAAATATAGCCCAGGGTGGTCCCCACTATTCTCACAAACACAGGATAGAACCATATTTTTGCCCACTTGAATGACAAAAAAATTTAATTGTTGTTATCATTTATATTTTCCAGTGAGAGAAATAATTTTAATATTGTAGATTTTAAAATGTGTTTAGTGAGATTTAAATTTTAAATATTCTTATTAGTCACATATGTCTTTTATCAAGAATTTCTTAGTTATATACTTAGCAGATTTTTTCTATTTTATTAGATGTGAATTTCCTAAGTTAAAGACATTTTCCCAAATAATTTTATGAGTATTTCATTATTTCTCTACTGATTCACAGTGCTACTTTTATCATGTACTATTTCTCACTACTCATTTGTTCATCCTATACTATGTACTATTATTATGTACTATTTCTTACTATTCATTTGTCTATTTTCTAGTTACTAACTGTAAATAGTTAAGAATTCTACTGAATTTTTAAATGTTAATTTTGTGTACAGGCATTTAAATACATTCTCACTATTTTCAGATGATTTTCATGGATTTTCTAAAAGGAAAATCACAGGGTAGTTTTTTTTTGCAATATTTATGTCCCTATTATTTTTCTTATTGCTCTGCTAAAGGCTTCCAACCACATTCACTGGTAGAGATAATAATAATGTCTTTGCCTTTTTCCTGCTTTCTTTTTTTCCCCGTTATACCTGGTTTACAGTTTTCTATCAATTATTCAACTGTATAGCGTGGTGAACTGGTTACATATACATATATAGATTCCTCACAAGTAATTAGACATAGTTCCTGGTGCTATATGCCCGGATCTCCTTGCTTTTCCGTCCCAAAGGCAATAGTCTACAACTATTAACCCCAGACTCCCATCCCACCCCACTCCTTCCCCCACCCTCTTGGCAACCACAAGTCTGTTCTCCAAGTACGTGATTTTCTTTTCCGTAGAAAGGTTCATTTGTGCAGTCTATTAGATTCCAGATATAAGTGATATCATATGGTATTGGTCTTTCTTCTGACTTACTTCACTCAGTATGAGGGTCTCTAACTCCATCTATGTTGCTACAAATGGCATTATTTTATTCTTTTTTATGGCTGAGTAGTATTCCATTGTGTATATATACCACATCTTCCTAATCCAGTCATCTGTCGATGGACATTTGGGTTGTTTCCATGTCTTGGCTATTGTGAATAGTGCTGAAATGAACATGAGAGTTAAAACAGAACTATTTTATTAGATGTGAATTTCCTAAATTAAAGACATTTTCCCAAATAATTTTATGAGTATTTCATTATTTCTCTGCTGATTCACACTGCTACTTTTATCATGTAGCATACTTTTTCAAGGAAAGTTTCTTCCGGATACATGCCAAGAGTGGAATTTCTGGGTCATTTGGTAGTTCTATGTATAGTTTTCTAAGGTACCTCCATACTGTTTTCCATAGTGGTTGTACCAGCTAAGATTCCCACCAGCAGTGCAGGAGGGTTCCCTTTTCTCCACACCCCCTCCAGCATTTGTTGTTTGTGGATTTATTAATGATGGCCATTCTGACTGGTGTGAGGTGGTATCTTGTGGTAGTTTTGATTTGCATTTCTCTAATCATCAGTGATGCTGAGCATTTTTTTCATGTGCTTATTGGCCATCTGCATATCTTCTTTGGAGAAATGTCTGTTCAGGTCCTTTGCCCATTTTTCCACTGGGTTGTTGGCTTTTTTTCTGTTGAGTTGTATAAGCTGTTGTATATTTTAGAGATTAAACCCTTGTCAGTTGCATCATTTGAAACAATTTTCTCCCATTCTGTAAGTTTTCTTTTAGTTTTCTTTTTGGTTTCCTTTGTTGTGCAAAAGCTTGTCAGCTTGATTAGGTCCCATTGGTTAATCTTTGCTTTTATTTCTGTTGCTTTGGGAGACTGACCTCAGAAAGCATTTGTAAGGCTGATGTCAGAGAATGTTTTGCCAATGTTTTCTTCTAGGAGTTTAATGGTGTCTTGTCTTATATTTAAGTCTTTAAGCCATTTTGAGTTTATTTTTGTGCATGGTGTGAGAGTGTGTTCTACTTTCATTGATTTGCATGCCAGCTGTCCAGGTTTCCCAGCAGTACTTACTGAAAAGACAGTCTTTTTCCCATTTTATGTTCTTGTCTCCTTTGTCAAAGATTAATTGGCCATAGGTGTCTGGGTTTATTTCTGGGTTCTCTATTCTGTTCCATTGGTCTGTATGTGTCTGTTTTGGTACAAGTACTGCACTGTCTTGATGACTGTGGCCCTGTAATATTTCCTGAAGTCTGGGAGAGTTATTCCTCCTGCTTGGTTTTTGTTCCTCAGAATTGCTTTGGCAATTCTGGGTCTTTTGCAGTTCCATGTAAATTTTTGGATTGTTTGTTCTGGTTCTGTGAAGAATGTCCTGGGTAATTTGATGGGGATTGAATTGAATCTGTAGATTACTTTGGGTAGTAAGGCCATTTTTATAATATTAATTTTTCCAGCCCATGAGCATGAAATATCTTTCCATTTCTTTGTATCTTCTTTGATTTCCTTGATTAATGTTTTGTAGTTCTCGGCATGTAAGTCTTTTATGTCCTTGGTCGGGTTTATTCTCAGGTACTTGAATTTTTGGAGTGCTATTTTAAAAGGTATAGTATTTTGGTATTCTTTTTCCAATATTTCATATTGTTAATATACATAAATGTGATTGATTTCTGAAGGTTAACCTTGTATCCTGTACTTTGCTGAATCTGTTGATCAGTTCAAGTAATTTTGGGGTCTTTTTCCTACTTTCTATTGAAATGGCTCTAGTATTAGCTCACTGAGTAAGATTTTTTAGTTTCTGGTGGATAGCACTTAATCCAGTCAAGAGTTTTTTTTTTTTTTAATTCCTAGAAGGATGTTTTGTTTGGTTACTATCTAAAATGCATGTTGATGTTTTTCAGAATTTACTGAGTTAATTACATAGATATTCTTTTACTTTTTATTCTGGGATTTAACCCTTTATTTGTTATATAGTATTGTGATAGATATTCTTTTCAAATGGTTAAATTTATGATTTACATGAAAAAACCTTCCTAATCCTGACACGGTCTAGCAGTTCTTGAAGATTTATAAATTGTTAGTGATTTATTATTCTTTTATTATAATGTTGTCAGTTTACTAATACATATTTAGAAGTTTTGAGTGTATGTTTGTAGTTGAGAGTGATTTATAGTTTGTGTGTGGGTCTGTGTTTGTGCAAATGTTTATTTTGTTATGAAGGCTATGCTAATATCATAAAATTACTCGTGAAAATTTCTTTCTTTTCACATGTCTTGAAGTGAAGTTTCACAGCTCAGCTTAATATAGTCATTCCTTTTGTACTTGTTAGCAATACAAATTACCTGGTATTTTATCCTGAGCTTGCCATTCAATAAATATGAGATAAAACCCAGGAACAAGCATTTTAACAAAATGTCCAGAGATTCTTATCAGTTGGCAAATTTTGGAAATACAAATTTTGGATATACTTAAATTTGGCATTTTTCATCTATAATTTTAGTCAGATATATTGAAAAATGATATTTAGATCTTCTCTTACCCAAAACTCCAATAATATGGTATTGCTAGAAAAAATTTTAAACAGCAACCATAAGGACAAAGACAAAGAAGATATAGCAACACAATTTTGTAACCAGGAAGCAAGATAATGTGTGAGTGATAATTAACTCATCAGT
This sequence comes from Catagonus wagneri, assembly GCA_004024745.2. NCBI lineage: Eukaryota > Metazoa > Chordata > Mammalia > Artiodactyla > Tayassuidae > Catagonus > Catagonus wagneri. Next base: position 11,650,919 of record PVHT020000022.1, read on the forward strand.
CCTAAGAAGCTAAGTCCTAAGGCAACAATGCGGGAAGACAGAGAGGCAAATTATATGAGAGAAATTCTCAAAGATACAGGAATAGGCAAAAAATTAGTTGTGGAAGAGTGAGATAGAAAATTCTCAAAGACCCAGGAATAGGCAAAAAATTAGTTGTGGAAGAGTGAGATAGAAATTGAGTTATCATAACTAAATATTAACTGTAATGTTCTCACTTCCCTGTCTCTAATGAAAGGGATTGGGGGAGGGCAGAATCCTTAGAATAATGGTGCAGGAAAATCTCAAGAAGACAGCTGTGCAGTATGTCTAAATCACAAGCAGTCCGTATTGGAATAGGTCAGAAAGTTCCCAGTGAGACATCATTAGAAATATCAAGTTAATAGAAAATATGTTTCAGTGTATTGAGAGGAAGTTTATGCAAATGGTATAGAGTTTGGAGTTGTTTGAATGATAAGTACGTAGAAAGTAAACAAAAAACAAATACTAACTGCATGGAATACTAACTGTCAGAAAAAAAAATTAATAATGAATGACCACTTGAGTCAGTTCTTAAGAGAGTAACATAATCATAATAATATAAACATGAAATACTGAGGTAACCGAATTACAGAATTTCCTTTGCAAGAAGAAAGGAAAATGGGGGAAGTACAAAGATGATACCTAAACCTGAGAATGAAGAAGCTGCAGTGTCAGTGTGACATTTAGGAGTATGAAAGCAAATGCCATACTTTCAACTGAAAGTTGAATTATCAATTGAATAATCAAATGTTTTAATCTAAGAAAGCAGGGAGAGATGCAGGGCACTGCCTTTAAAGAAAAAACTGTTTTATAAGTAAGAAGATATTATTTGTATTTAAACAAATAATGAATTATTTGTATTTAAACTAGGTAAGTATGTAAAATTAATGGAAATAAAAACTAAATTTGAAAAATTAAACTTTAAAAAAAATTCTGGTCTAATAGACACTTTAAGAATGTACCTTTTTACAAGAGAGAATGAAGAGGAAGAAGTTGAGAAATATAGTAAAAGTCAGCCTACTTCTGTACACAAAATTCCAGTAGGACCTAATGTTTAAAGAGGGACCAATAAATATGACATAGAGGCTCCTGAACTTCCCCCTCCCTGGGGATATAAAAAAAAATCTAAAATTTATATGAAATTATCCAATTATCAAGATAACCAAAGCAATCTTGAGAAAAAAGAACAAAGCTGGTTTCAAGCTATATTAAAAAATTATATTAATGAAAACAATATAGTGCTGGAATAAAAGCAAATATAGAGAATAGTGACACAAAACCAGAGGTCAGCCATAAAGCCATGCATATAAGGTCAGTAAATTTTAAACAAAGGAGGAAAGACTATACAAATAAAGGAGTTCCCTGGTAGTGTGGGTGATTAAAAATCTAGCATTGTCATTCCTGTGGCTCGGGTCACTGCTTTGACTTTGGTTTGATCCCTGGACCCAGAATTTTCACACGCTATTGGTGTGGCCAAAATAAACAAAACAAAGAAAAAAGGAATATATGAAGAGGAAAGAATAGTCTCCTCAATAAATGGTGCAAAGTCACATACAAAAGAATGAAACTGGATTCCTACCTATATCATATTCAAAAATCAGTTCAGCTTGGATCTTGAACATCAGACCTTAAACCATAAATTCCTAGAAGAAAATCTAAAAGGAAAACTTTTTGGCATTGGTCTTCACAATTATTTTTAAGGATTTGATACCCAGATACCCAAAAGGCAACAAAATCAAAATAATAAGAAAGACCACATCAAATTTAAAATCTTCTACTCAGCAAACAAAGAAAAATTTTCAGTGGTAACCTATAAAATGGGAGGAAATACTTGCAAATTAGCCATGTGATAAGGAGTTAATATCCAAAATGTACAAGGAACTTATATAATTCAGTAGCAAATAAAACAAATAAGTACTTCAATTAAAAATTGGGAAAAGGACATGAATAGACATTTTTACTAAAGAAGGCATACAAATGGCCAGCAGATACCTTATTATTTCTTTTGATGGACTGGTTGTTCAGGAGTGTATTTTTTAATTTCCATGTATTTGTAAGTTTTCTAGTTTTCCTCTTGTTATTGATTTCTAGTTTCATACCATTGTGATCTAAAAATATATGCTGTTTGATTTAAGTCTTCTTAAATATGCTAAGACTTGTTTTCTGGCCTCATATTTGATCTATCTAGAAAAGGGCACTAGAAATGAGTGCATCTTCTGCCATTATTGGATGGGATGTTCTCTATATGAGTGTTAGGTTCATATGATCTGTTGTGCTGTTCCAATCCACTGTTTCCTTATTGATTTTTTGTCTGGATAATCTGTCCATTACTGAGAGTAAAACAATGATAGCTTAATTTAATAACAATTTTAATAGTTGGTATTGTAGACCCTAACTATTATTATATTGCTATATACTTCTCCTTTTAGAATTTTCTCAGTATATTCATGCACTCTGATGTTTGGTGCATAAATATTTACAATAGTTATATCTTTTTGATGAATTGATGTATTTATCATTACATGATAATTTTTGTCACATTTGACCATTTGTAGCTTAAAGTCTATTTTATCTGATATAAACATAGCTATCCTAGCTTTTTTTGTTTTTGTTACCATTGCTTAAAATATCTTTTTCCATCTCTTCATTCTCTATGTGTGGTTTAAAGCTAAAGCGACGCTCTGGTAGGCAGCATATCATACATAATCTTGTATTTAATCCATTCAGCAATTCTGTCTTCTTTAATTAGAGAAATTTATCCATTTACGTTTAAAGTAAATGTAAAACAAGCCAATCTGAAAAAGTTAAATGCTGAAATTTTTTTACTGTGTGACATCTGATTGTCACAACAAAAGATCAGTGATTGGCATGGGTTAGGTGAAGGGAGGGATGAACAGGCAGAGGACAGAGGATTTTTAGGGTGGTAAAAATATTCTGTATGATACTATAATGATAGATACTTGCCATTATATATTTGTGCAAACCCCTAGGATGTATAGCACCAAGAGTGAACCATAACGTAAACTATGAACTCTGGATAATTATGATGTATCAATGTAGGTTCATTAATTGTAAAAAATAAATAAATTATCAGTCTGGTGGGGAATGTTAATCACAAAGGAGTCTATGCATGTATAAGGACAGGATGTATATAGGAAATCTCAGTACATACCCAACAGTTTTGCTGTGAACCTTAAACTGCTCTATAAAGTCTAAGATCAAAAAAATTATAGCTTCTCTTTGTAGAATAGTTAGAAGACACAAATTATATAGAAAGTATAAAAACAAACTGTATAAACAAATATCCATTACAATTATTTTAATGTGTTATCTTCCTTCTTTTTTTAATGCTTCTTGTGGAATTTGGAGTAAGTTATACCTGGTATATTTGAGTACTAACCCAAATACTACTAACTGAATCTTGAGTGATTTTCTGAATTTCCCTGAGCCTCTGTTTTCTCCTTTGTCAAATAAAAATATCACTTGGCAATCTAAATTTTATCACATATTTATCACCTATTAAATCACCAATTAGATTTGACCAACTACTTTTGTATTTAAAGACTCCACTTAAATATAATACTCATTCCAGGAAGCTTTATTTGAAAAAGACTCAGTGACACACATATGATCAGTGTATGAACAGAGAGCAAAGCAACCACAGACCCTAATAGGGTGCCTGGTTCATGCCTGTGTTCAATATACTCAGGTTACTACCATTATTATGTCAAGGTTATATTGTATATAGTTTTATGCCTTGCCTTATTTTTACTTAAATGCTCAAAAATGAGTATTTCCACATCTAATTATGAAGTGAAACAAATTTAAAGAATTTTTAAAAGGAAAATTAAGCATAAGTAGATATTTTTCCCCATCTTTGAATCCTGGTTTCAGGATTCTCATTCTTTCTTTCTTTCTTTTTTTCTTTCCTTTTTCCTTCCTTCCTCCCCACCTCCCTCACTTCCTTCCTTCCTACTTTCCTTCCTTCTTCCTTTCCTTATTTTTAGAGCTGCCAGTGTGGCATATGGAATTTCCCAGGCAAGGGGTCGAATTGGAGCTGCAGCTGCTGGCCTATGCCATAGCCACAGGAACACGCCAGATCTAAGCCATGTCTGTGACCTACACCACAGCTAGTGGAAACACTGGATCCTTAACCCATTGAGCAGGGCCACGGATTGAAACTGCATCCTCATGGATACTAGTTGATTTCATTTCTGCTGAGCCACAACAGGAACTCCCAGAATTTTAATATGGAATCACTCACTGGGAGAGCCTAGAAATAAAGAATCTCTAATCAGAAGGTATCATAGATCTTCATTAATCCAAATCACTCCCAATGCGAAATCCCTTCTATAGTGATATTGACCAATGATCACTTGGGCCAGACGTGGCTGCTTCCAGTGACAGGGACCTCACTACTGGCTCTTTTTACTAGAGGAGCTATGCTCTCTTCTGTACCTTTTGAAAGGACCAGAACAGTGTGTGATTCCAATGTAAACTGACAATAAAAGAGACGAATTAACATAACTGACTGTTTCACTTATGAAGATTAAATGGCCTTTTATTGCAGATGTTTGCCAAGGAAAATGCTCCCCTGTGGAAGACTCTAAGCAGTTAAGATAGATTTGATGAGGGTTTTAATTGCTGTTATGCAACTGGTAATGGAAAGGTTTTATTAAATGTCATGCAAGAGTCGATCGATAGTTTAAAAGAGAAAAGCTTCTCCATTTTCTCAGGCTTTTCTAACCGTAGTTTATCAGCAGGGGCAGTTCTATCAGCAACCACAAATATTTATCAAGTACCCAGTATACATATGGCAATATTATAAATGTGTTGGGGACTGTTGTGTATTAGAGAAATAAGCCCATGCTGCAGAGGATCTAATGATTAGAAGCAAGCAAACTGCTGCCATGGAAACCAAAATAAATATAGATATGTGCATTTGTATATACATGTATATGAATTCTACTTAAAAGTAATTCAATATACAACATCAAGAATCAAAATGAGAGTTACATTAATTTTGAGTATGGACAAAAATAGCATTTTCTTTGCAAAAAGATTTACCACAAAGATTTTTGCTCATTTATTTGTTTTCCTAATAGTACAATGGAAAAAACATTTGGCTAGAAAATGGAGCACTCTGGCTTCTAGTCTATCACAACCAGCCTCTAACTGTGGCACTTCTTTAACTTCTATGGATCTGAGTGTTCATCTGTAAAATGTGGCTTTAGATAAAGTTCTGAAGACTTTTGCTAGCTCTAAGATTTGCTGATTCTATGAAGGAATAAGCAACCATGGTATATGCATATAATAATTTGTGTTATAAAACTTTTGTACGTGATTTTTAGTAGTCTATTCATTGCATAAAAGTACATGCATACAAACATGAGAATTATATTTTTCACAAAATGCAAATATTTTAAAACTTAGATAGAAATTTGATCAGCAGATCATAATTGGTATTTCCCAGATTTCCAAACTTCTGCAAGATTTTCTAAAACAATTTTTATCAAATTCAGCATACTGTCAAGGCTATCTTTTTCTGTTGGCGTCACATTCTCGTAACTGCTCAGTGAGCTATGTTGATAAGTAAAAAGCACATTGCTTTTTAAGGAGAGCTGATCCTTCCTAAAATGCGTGATTGTAGAACATGAATCATTCTGTGCCATTTTGTAGTCTTGTGATCTATCAGGACTGAATCGGCAACCTGACTTCTGTAAAGAAGTGGCTGACTTTGAGGATATTTGGATTTAGAGTGAGAAGACCTGTATTCAAGTCCCAACTCTGCTTTTCTTTATTCTTTTGACCTTGAGAATGTTTTCTACCTCTCTGAGGTAGAAAAGGCATGGATCTTAATATTATTGAAAAGGCATGAGTCTTAATATTGAAATTAAGATAATCTACAGATGTCTATACTGAAAATAATCATGCATGTATAGGTATTTTATGATTTTAGACAGACATTTCAGATTTTTTTTCTAGGTTCAAAAGGATTGATTGAACTCTTATTCCATACTAGGTATTATTAGGCTAGTCAATTTCACTAAGAATCTCTCATTTAGTATGTAATCATTGGATTAAATTTTGTATCCAGATTAAAGAAAGAGCTGATATGAAATAATTAATGAGGATTTGGCAAAACTGAAAGTGATGATTAGTGGGTTACTGCTTTTGAGGTGGAACCTGCTCTAGCTTCCCACTTTTCCCACTTTCAGGATTTGACATGGGTAGCTGTTATGGAGACAAAGGAAAAAGTGCTATTCGTGGATTAACACACTGTTAGCTGCTAGGAATACAACAAAGCGTCACTGCAGTTTCATTCCATTCTCTCTTGCCCCCAAGATCTAGCATGTACCTAAAAGCCACCTATCAACAGCTATGTTTGTATAGGTTAGAGGACTGTGCGAGAGCCATTTTCAATGGAAAGGGTGTCAAAATGGACAGGAAATGTGCAAAGTAAAGAAAACCCTGCAGTGTGAATCTGGATTAATTATTTAACAAATGCACTTTACATCCTCTTCAGAGTATAATAAAAATGGCAATTATTTTCTGAAAGATGAAATGTAAATAAAGGGAACATCATTGATATTCCTACTATGTGCCAGGTACTTTATTAGAAAGAAAGCAATATATATATATACAGTATTTCATTTTGTCCACTCAGCAACCTGAAGAACTGGTTATTACTAATGTCTCATTTTATAGGTAAAGGAACTAAGGCTTAGGAATATTAAGACGTGCAGTTGCAATACTGGAATTTAAACCTAAGTCTCTGCTGTAATCCCAAGCCCAAGACTATTGCTTTCAGGCTCTGAGTAGGATGACTTTTCATCCATCCACAGGCTCACTATCATTTTGGTTCTCCTTTACAAGTAGAAAAGGAATTGCCTGTGTTCCCCTGTAAATGGATTCTGGAATGTTCTCGTCTTGAATATATTGCTTCATATATATTTAGAATTTCAATAGAATTTGGCTTAAAACTGGTTTCCTCTGTTAAAAATTTCCCCAAGAAGGACCAACAATCTTTTATCAGCCTCAGGGTGTATGGTAAATTAGATCATCGTTCCTCTTTTCTTCATGCCCTCCCTGTAGAATTATACATCAGTACCCTCTGCCATGTGATCTTGAAGTTCTGCCCTTTAGAAGTAGAGTCTCTTTCCATGACTTTGATGTCAAGCTTGGCCACAAAACTTTCTTTGACCGTGGACGAAGTGACAGTGTACCGGTTCCAGTCCAAGACCATTAAAGGCATGGAATATTACCATTTGTCCTGTTATATTCCTGTCTTTCATCACAAAAGAGAATGTCGGGGTGTCTCTTGGTCAAAAACGGATCAGAAAAAGTGGAACAGACCTGAAGCCAACCTGCAGTCTAAAAGCAGAGCTGCCCATAGACTCAGAGTAAATGTTTTTTATTGTTGTTGTTGTTTTTGTTTTTGGGTTTTTTGTGTTTGTTTTTTTGTTGTTTGTTTGTTTTGTTTTGTTTTTGCTTTTTAGGCCTTCACCGTTGGCATGTGGAGGTTCCCAGGCTAGGGGTCGAATCGGAGCTGTAGCTGCTGACCTATGCCACAGCAACACAGGACCCCAGCTGCATCTGCGACCTACACATAGCTCATGGCAATGCCAGATCCTTAACCCACTGAGCGAGGCCGGGGATCAGACCTGCAGCCTCATGGGTGCTAGTCAGATTTGTTAACTGCTGAACCACGATGGGAACTCCCAGAGTAAATGGTTTTTATTGGAAGCCACCAAGATTTGGGTTGTAATATAGTATTGTCATCACAATAATTAAGTAGTGGTGTATGTGAATGGAGGTTTGTTTGGTTTTTGTTTTATTTTTGTTTATTCTTTGTTTGTTTTTGCTTTTCAGGGCTGCACCTGCGGTATATGAAATTTCCCAGGCTAGGGATCGAATTGGAGCCACAGCTACCAGCCTACGCCACAGCCACAACAATGCGGGATACAAGCCACATCTCTGACCTACACCACAGCTCATGGCAATCCCAAACCTTAACCCACTGAGTAAGCCCAGGGATTGAACGTACATCCTCATAGATACTAGTTGTTTTCGTTACCACTGAGCCACCATGGTAACTCCATGAACGAATACAGTTTTGTTTAAAGGAAAATTTTGGTAGGAAAGAGAGTAAAAACAGCAGGATCCTGGCTATTTTCTGGTAACGAAAATGGAGAAGTTAGAAAAGATGATTATTGCAGGAAAAAAAACAGAAGAAACCTCCCCCAAATGACAACTATACACCAGGTCTTTGGAAACTGGTGGGTGAGATAGCAGGGACCTCTTATGTGACTTGGTGCTTGTATGGTTTCCTTGAGACCTTTAGTGACAAAAGATGAGCCTCCCCTGGCATGAAGGCAATTCATTGGGAATGACAGAGCCATTGGAATATGCAGGTAAACCTGTTCTTATAAACTCTGGAACTGGTAACTCACGCTTCAAGTTCAGAGGCAAAAATAATTCAGTAGACTAGAGAACCTCCATATTGAATCTCCTGCTCTGTAGTTAAAATTATGGTGCTGTTGGGTAAAGCAGGATGTCTGAAATTATCTGTGATGAGTTTTGTGTTTAAAGAGAAGTTTCCAAAAGCAGGGGAAAAATAGAATGTTTTTTTCTTCCAAAATGACTTAATTTCTGTAGTGCTCTAATAAGCATGCTTTGCTGGATGGGCTGATGGCCGGCTGCATTATGTGTGTTTGTTTCTCTACTGCTCTTCAGAGCTACAATAGCACTTCACATAATGGCCATAGTGTAATTGCCATTACACAGATGTTATTTGGTCAGATGCCACTCATCACTCTGGATCCTAAACCTCTGATCTGCGTAGCATTATACATTGTCATTCAGGTGGGAAGAGGAAGGATTTCTGAAGCTCATTTCTTTTTCCAAAACAGGCTTCTTAAAAATGACAATAAATACTGCCTTCCTTAGGAAGGAAAAAAAACAAACTCCATGGAGAAGAAACTAATATTCTGTTTACACAGGACTGCCTAATTTAATCACATACTATACACAAAGAACTATCAGGCCATCATAAAATATGATAGTGTGTATCTGTATTTACTATTTGAAAATGTATGTATAATCCAATTGATATGTTTTAAAGCTCATTGATAAACAACAAATGTAGTATGATTCAATCTTAGTTATACAACAATGTGTGTGTATATACGGGGGGAATAGAACATAAATTATTAATTTTCAAAGCCAACGACCTTAAAGGTGCCAGGATTTTATTAGTGGTTACATCTAAGTGATAGGTTTATATAGGATTTAAATTTGTGTCATACTTTTTCCTATCTTCTTTTCATAATGAGTACTACCTTCTATAAATAAAACAATGTATTTTTTCAAAGAGTAAGTGAAAAGTATGTCTTTAACTTGTTATGAAATTTCATATGAATTTTATCTTATTCAAAATAACATAATGTAAATCTCCCCTTTTCTTTCCTATGTGACTAGAGTAGAGGTATATTTTTATAAATGGACTAGGATGATTTATAGAGTTTTGGAAAGGCCACTAGACACCGGCTACTTAAGCACAATACACACTATAAAATATACTTTGTTGGGTTCAGTTTAAATACTTTTCCCTGAAAAGGTGAAAACTCAGTCAGTCATTCAACCAACATATGTTCATCATCTAGAACAAGGTACTATTTTTTGTACTGGAGGAATAATAACAATATAAATTTGCTTTCTAACATAACTCCTATGCATTATCACTTATTTTCCTCATAGTATGAGGTGAACTAGGCCAAAGTATGATCACTTTTCAGATGAAGGAACCAAGGCTCAGATAGTAAAATGACCTGTGCACATTTGCAGAGCACACCCTTCTCCAGATTTAGCTGCCATATCCCTGGTCCCTCAGGCCTGTGTTCTTGGCACTTGAAGTTTCATCCAAACAATAGGAGTCTCTTTTATTTTAATATATCATTTTTCTATCTAATCATAGTAATCTTTTGAATTCACCCTTCCATTTATGGTATATTGCTGTCTAAACAACTGGGAACAGTCACTTGGAATGGAATTAAGTTTCAGTTAGATAACACTGGCAAAATCTGACTGGTTGTTAATATATTATAAATGATTTTATAAGAGTGTCTTGACAGTAGGCTGAGAGGACGTAGGGGAAGAGGGCAGAAAGCCAGAACACCAGAAGAGCAGATAAGAGCAATAATCTCCTAGAAGCCAGTGGAAGCATGGGTGCCTTGGATTCTTGAAATAACTGTGTTTATTCCCCATCGTCCAGTCCACCCTAGATATTAGTGTAAACTTGTCCACACAGTCCCTTTTCCTTGCCCAGTAATTTGTTTAGAAATTGATGAGCAACCCAATTCTGGCAAATAACACATAGGGAATATTCAACTGAGAGCCTTCATCTATCAAGTAGACATAAAGAAGTGCCCCTAATTCTTCCTCTCTATTTTATGTGAAGAAAGATAAAATCTGTAACTGCTGCAGCCATTTTATGACAAAGAGGAATCAGTCTGAGGTCAAAGTTCATCAAGGGAATGTAGTGATGGCCTGGATGAGCCACTGAATCAATAAGCCTTGAACTTTGAGTTGTTAACATACTATGTGACATAACTAATTTCCTCATAGCTGAAGTCCATTACTCTTAGGGTTTTCGGTATTTGCTGGTGAAGCTTTCAAACTGATTTAGGTTTGGAAGAGAGGAAAATGGAGTTATGAGAGAGGAAAGTAGGAAGGCCCTGATTAAAAAAAATAAAGAAACAAAACTCTTCGAGTTCCCTTGTGGTGCAGCAGGTTAAGGGATCCATTGTTGTCACTGCAGTGGCTCAGGTAGTTCCCTGGGAACTTCCACATGCCACAGGCATGGCCAAACAAACAAATAAAAATTCTTATTTCAATTTTCTAAGAAATATCCCTACCTGGCAATATATTGCAACATAGAAGAGTGTAGATTTGAACTTACCAAATATTAGTGTAGATACTACAGGGAAGCTGATTAAAATTCAGATTCAGATTCAGTAACTAGCTCCCAAGTGATGCTTGTATTGAGCAAGATTGTAGAGAGCAATGGACTGAATTTTGAGATCAAACATATTGATTTAAGCTCCAAAAGCCTTCTCATTGTATGAAGGTAATGCTTCATAAATTATAAATCACTGTATAAAACTATTGATGGTGATGATGATGATGATGGTGATGATGATGATGATGATGCCAATGTTGAAAATGCCCATTGTATCTCCATACTGATGATGTGTAAGTGACGTGGTTCAGAACATGGAATCTGTAATTAGCTAAACAGGTCCAAATCCTGGCTACATGAGTTTCCTGCTAACTGCATGGCCTCAAACAAATTACTTAACAACTTTCAGTTTCCTCATCTTCAATATGGATATGTTAATGATACCAACCTTATGAAGTTATTCTGAAGAAGGAGTGAGATAATAAATATGCACAGTGCTTAGAGGTACCTGGTGAATAGTCAGTGTTCTAGTAGCAGCAGCAGCAGCAGCAGCAGCAGTTTCAATAACATCTTGTACATACAGTTTTCCTTTGATTATCTTTCCTTTGGTTATCTTGTATTGTGACCAAACTTCTCTCTGTACCTTAACTTTTGTACTCTTTCTCCTAAAATAAAACTTGGTTTCATCCTAGTAATCCCAGTTCTGTGTACCTATCCTCAATAGCCATGGAAAAAGTCACGGCCCAAGAGTCTTACTATTAGCTGGTTAAGGCCACACATAAAAATCTAAAAGAGTATAAAAACAGCCCTGACTTTAGGGTAACATTGTCATAGTCCAACCCCGTCTGGGACCATAGAACAGAGGAGATTCAGATCCACCCAACACTCTGCAATGATAGTTCTGTGGACAGCAGAAAAGCTGTTCCGCTTGGAGTTTTCATATCATCTCTTTCTCTTTCTCCATTCCCTTTGTTTTTTCATCTTCTCTCTTCTAGAATTGGCAAACCAGAACTCCATGCTTCCTAACCTGACTTCCACATCTTTCACTTTGCTCAGTCTCACACCTCTTGAGGTTTTTTTTCCTGATCTACTCATGAATCAGGTTCCTTCTGGTTTTCTTGGACCCTTGAATGCACTCTCAGCTATTCCAATACTACTGATTTGATTGCTTTAGGGCTTCCTAATCCCTTGCTCCTCACTAATTCTCCTTCTGTCAACCCCCAGTCCTAGGCCAGGACCATAACTGCTTCTCTACTCCTGAATTCTGAGCTTCCCTGGAGAATCTTAAGTAACAACCAAACAAAGGCACCAATCAGAATCATGATCAAAGGGAACATCGTCAGTCCTCTATCGCAGCCCCTCCAGTAGCTGTTTCAAACATTTCCCCACATATTTCAGGCCTCTGATGATTCCTTTTTCTTAGAGCAATATTCCTTAAATGTTAATGTACAAATATATCTCCTGGGAATCTTATTAAAATGAAATTTCAACAAGTGATGCTGAAATATATGATTTAGAAACCAGTCTTTTGAGTAGGAAGTTGTTCGATTTCATCCTCATGTGCTTTCTCTGGAAATTTGGGCAAAATTTTATTTTCCTTTGGTCTTCTATCTTCAATTTCTTCTTCACTATCTCCTTCTTCTAGACCCATTAGCATATTCAGGTATAGGAAATGTAAACTTTTACTAATTCTGTTATTCCTTAAAGCTGCATTTCCCAAAACATGTTCAAGGGGACAGTAATTTTTCATTAGTATTTCATGGCATTTCATGCAGAAAGTGTATTCTATGCCAAATATATTTAGAAATGCTAGGTTAAATATAAATGCAAAAACTTCTTTAGACAATGTTTTATAGATGTATTTGCTTCCGTACCAATTCTGGTATTATTTTAGTAAATACTATTCTAGAACTACCATCCTGATCAAACTTTATCTCAAGTCACAAATTCTCCAAGCCACAGTTTTCATTGATTGTCTCAAATTCATCGGCACCTATTGAGTTAGAAAGCCCTTGCATGTCAGCTTTTGCTTGCTATTCAAATGAAACTATTCCTTTGAATAAAATTAGCTATTGGCCATATTCCCTTTTACTAACTGATTTTTAAATTACACATTCCTGTATGTAACACATACGCATAGGGAAAATTAAGAAGATAAGAATTGCTCATAATTCCATTACCCAGATATAACCATGGTTAACATTGTTTTACCTATCTTTCCATCTTCTATTCATCTTCTATATGTTAATGCATACACGTGCAAGCCATATACTTACATATATGATCATAGTATATGCACATGTATCTGTTGTGTGTATATGTATGTGTAAGTATGTGCATGTATACATACGCACATACATATATTGTGTCTGAATAGTGTGTATTGAATAACAAGAAGTTTTCATTTTAACAGCTTCTATCACAATTCCTTTAAGGCAGAGAATAATTCCTAGTTTTCAAAATTACTAGTAAGTGCTTGGAGTAGAAAATGAGCTCCTGAGAGGGTGGAAGCTGCCTTCTGTAATAGAAGGGAAAGTATTTACATTTTCCTTGAGGCTTTGGGAAAGGCCACAGTGATGAAAGGGAAGAGAGAAGAGCAGATGGAACTAGTGCAAAACTCTGTGCTCTCTGGTATTATTATCTCTTGAGCCTTCAACATTTAAGAATGCCTGTAGCAGCTTTGTTTTTGTAAGAACTGCTTGAGTAGCTGATGTTCTTATCTATATTTAATGGACCAGCACCCAGATAGCACATGAGGTTGCAAGAGCCCAGCCACAGAGAAGGATATGAAGAGAAAATCCCCCAAGTTAGTACACGTGTACCTTGAGAAATATTTGAGTATCTGTAGATATTAAAGCTGGAAGTTTAAAAGCAAGATGACTTACATACTTGAAAACAAAAGAGCAATCACCCCTAATATTGGGAAGACAAAGTATATATTTAAGTATCATACTGCTCATTGTATGCTCTTTTGCAAAAAAAAATATGATATCAAACAAACACTGCAACCTCTTTCATATCCTGAAAACCAGGTTTAGTGGCTGGACCAGCCATTGATTTTTCAGTAACCTGATCTTAATATGCAAATGCAATTTTATGTAAGTGGTTTTGACAAAACTGTTAAAATATGAACATATCGTGTCAGCTTCAATAATTTTGATTCTTGGGGTTGACAACACTAATAATATGTTGGTCTTAGGCCTTGTAGTGATACCTCAGCCTTACTGTATAGCACTCTCTGCTCTGTTGCAATCTTTTCAGCCTCATCTCTTCCTAACCATCCCTTCCTCCCCTACCTCCCCTAAAGAGATTGTAAAACCATGTGGACCATAAGTTCTTCATAACCCCCAAATGGCAAAGCCTTTGTTATCCCTTGTGTTCTTATTGGCTGGACTGCCTGTATCCTCAGTATCCCACTATCCACTTAAATAAGCCTTTTTTCAATCCTCCAGGCAGAATGAATAGTTCAATTTCCTCAGCTTTCTGAGCATTTTATTTATATCTCTATTATAGCAGTTATCATTTTGTCTTTTATTTGTTTACATGCATGCTTCTGGCCTAGAGGTGGGAGGGGAAATAATTCAATATTATAAAATACAGAGACATCTTGAATCTATTTATGATTACTAATAACTATAATGCCAGGGCTAATGTGATGATTATAATATGCTAGTACATGTAGCAATAGAACGCTGCACCAACTATTATGCCTGTACAAATGTGCTTATGCTTTCTCTCTCTCTTGTTTCTTCTTAATTAACAGTTGGATAATGCTCTAAGAAGGTCTGTTATGCCATACATTTCCCTCTCATGTGACCTCTAGCACAGTGAATCTCAAACATTAACATGCATGTAAAGCACCTGAGTATTTAGTTAAAATACAGATTTTGATATAGTAGATCTGAAGTGAATTCTAAGAGTCTGCATTTCTTTTTTTTTTTTTGTCTTTTTGCCTTTATCTAGAGCCGCACCTGCAGCATATGGAGCCTCCCAGGCTAGGGGTCTAACAGGAGCTGTAGCTGCTGGCCTTCGCCACAGCCACAGCAACACGGGATCCGAGCCTTGTCTGCAACCCACAACACAGCTCCCGGCAACGCCGGAGCCTTAACCCACTGAGCAAGGCCAGGGATCGAACCCTCAACCTCACGGTTCTTAGATTCGTTAACTACTGAGCCACGAAGGGAACTCCAAGTCTGCATTTCTAATAAGCTACTGAAAGACGTCAATACAAGTCATCTTTAGGTACTGGAAAACATGTTTCCATTGCTGTTAATTGAATGAGTGCTAATGCCTGGCAGAAAATTTATACATGAAGAATTTATATCTGTGATGATGTTTGGGTTCTAAAATCAGATAATACTACATATAGTTGAAATTATCTTTTTTTTTTTTTTTTTGTCTTTTTGCCTTTATGTAGAGCCACACCCGCAGCATATGGAGGTTCCCAGGCTAGGGGTCTAACAGGAGCTGTAGCCGCCGGCCTTCGCCACAGCAACGCGGGATCCGAGCTGCGTCTGCAACCTTCACCACAGCTCACGGCAACGCCAGATCCTTAACCCACTGAGAAAGGCCAGGGATCAAACCCGCAACCTCATGGTTCTTAGTCGGATTCATTAACCACTGAGCCACGAAGGGAACTCCTAGTTGAAATTATCTTTGAAAATATATGAAGTTACTCTGGTGGGGAAGGGTACAATTTTCTCAATAAGTTCAATATACCCTTAGGTTAATCCTTCAGTGTTTGACAACTGACAAAGAATTGGTGAAGTGTACATAATTAACTGGTTCTCTCAAGACTATGCACCCAAGCCTACAGTCCAGTATTTACAATATCTGACTCATATTTAAAACTAGAGAAACAATTCCTGATGAACACAGTAAGGAGAGTTTATTGACGTTTGGTCATTCTTTGGTTAAATACCATGCGAGGGAGTCAGTTTACACGTAGAGATCATGTTGTAGAAAAATAAATAAATGATAGATAAATAGGTAAACAGATAAACATCTTCAAACACTAGAATTGCAGTGCTTACTTTCTGAGAAGCATGTGGGAACTAAACTTGCCGTGGGAAAAATATGTCCTAACCTCCTCTCTCATGATCACTCTTAGATGCAGGTTCACTGAACAGAATGGTAATCGGAAATCACACTAGGTTAATTATTATATTCCTCTCTTCCTTTTTCCATTTTTGACTGAAAGAGTGTAGTTAAATATGTATAAATGGTATGCATGTAGTTCCAGTGCTCTTACTATATTGATGCCATATTGATGCCTAGGTAAGCTTTTTATGTATTCTTACCATCTATAGATTGAGATCAAAAGTTCAGGATTTCTCAAACAGACAACCCTAAGTCAAGGCCTGCAAAGCAGTGCAGTGCAATATGGAAAGCCTGTCATAGAATATTGAAAACAAAATAAATGTATTTCTGCTGAAATCCATAAACCTATAAACCTGTCTTTTTCAGCTCCCAATGGTAAGCCAATATAAGAAAGTCTATATGATTTTTTCATAATTCATTATCTCTTTTATGGACTATTTCCTGATAAAAGAACTGGATAGCTTTTCAATCTTTATTGTCATTTGGTTCCTGGTGTTTCATTAGGGAATAGTTGAGCATGAGTATTAGGCAGTTCTGGAATGTTCATTTTACCTGTACGAATAACAGTGAAATTGAAAAATATTATGCACTGTAATAGAGCCCAATGAACTTTTCAGGTGTGTGATTAAAGACTAGGCAATAATCAATTTTCCTATAATCTTTTCACATTTATCCCTTGCTTTTTCTACCACCTATATCACTCTACCAAATGAATAGGATTTTTATAAAAGAACATACTTCTAAAATAAAATGCATGATTTATCCCTCTTACTTCCTAATCTCAGAATTACACCAGACTAACAAACTGTTCTTAATGTCCTGAGCAAACTGATCCTGACTCCGGCCTGAGGTTGCTCTGGAAGGTGACTGAAAATATAAAGATATGAAAACACACTGGAACAGTAATAAACAACCCAGCGATATGCCTTCTAAGGTGGACAGATTCTTGGTAGGCAGCTGTAATTATTGCAATCACTTTTAGGTGTTCTAATGCACTCAGCTGAATTATGCACCACACTGCTTCTGAATGACACAGCCATTTCTGACTCCATTAATATGGAAGATTTCAGCCAAATGCTCTTAAACGATAGCTTCTCTTTATTTGTAATTTCAGACTCTATTGATTTCCTTCTGTTCCCTTCATTATGATTTCAATTGATTACCTTGGCAACTGCAATAACAATGATTGCACTTGACACTGTCTGAGACTCTTGAGATGGTATTTGAATAGGAATGGTATAATTTGGGGGAAAGTGCCTGCAAGAACCTGTCATTAACAGTACACTTACACTTTACTTTTATTGACTTTCCTCTCTTTTGAGTAGGCCCTTGTCACAGAGTTGGCTGTTAACAGGGATACAGTAGTAGTTCAGATTTTTGCCACTCTTCAGAGGGTAAAAGATTCTTATTATTAAAGAGAATGGGATGGGCTCGCATATGTACACACACGCATATACATGGAAATATAGCTTGTGTATGTGTGTGTTTAGCTATTGTCATTTTGCAAAGCTGCTGCCTCTGTGAGTTGCTATTCAGGTCAGCATATCAGCTGGGTGGGTATTTCGTGGTGGTTGAACTTTTAAGGGCATCAGAGCTTGGATTAAAGGCTCCAGCCAAGATTTGATAATGAATTCTGCACAGTGTCTTTATTAGACTTTTAAGAAAAAAAAGGGAAACAAACAAACTTGCTTTATGTCATTGTCACACTACAGAATTTAAATTTCAAAGGCTCAGTTGTGGACTGCAAACTATAAATTTTATGCAAGCTCTTAAGTCTCCACTTTTGCTCAGCTGGCCCTTCCTGAAAGACTGTTTTCTACATGAAATTCTTGGAGAATAGAAGCTATGCAACAGGAAGGCATCAGTGCCACACTCTCCTATGCTATGTTTGTTTCTCCCAGTGTTGTTTTAAGTACGTAGCCACCCATTTATCCTTTTGATAATAGCACAAGTTTTCTGAAATGAGATTTTTGCCAAGTTGCAGAGCTATATAAGAATTAAGGAGTACTAGGTTTCAGCGATTTTCTACTGAGAAGTTCATATTCTGTTCATTCTTTGGAAAAGAGGTAACACTCTGATTCCCACCAAAATGTTTACCTTATTTATATGAGATTTTCCCAGCAGCCTTAATGTAATGGGGAGAAACATGAATTAGAACTCCATAGAAACGTTTCTAGACTCATCTCTGCCTTGGACTAAGTGACCTTCTGCCAACTCAATTTACATCTCTAGACCTCAGTTTTGTTATTTGTAGAACAAGAGAAGTAGATTTGGTAATGCCTAGGACTGTTTATATCTATGTTTTTATAAAACATTTGATAAGATAACTTTGTGGGCCAAATTATTATATATAAATGTCAATTAATTTTAGTAGAGGAGGAAATGCCTGGCATAAAATGTTCTTAGTGTTTGCAGAATCTGCAAATTTGAAAATAAACACACAAAGAAATTCCACAGTGGTCTCCTGAGTTCAAGCTCTTTTATTTTTCTTCAGAATCATTCATCCTTGTCCATCTGTGTAGTTCCGTTTTTTTTGTTGAGCTGAAAGCTAATTAGATTTGCTGAACCATTTCCTGTCTGAAAGACAAAGATTTTAATGCCATCCTGTGTATATAGTCAGTTTTTAGCTTGCTATTTCTTAATTTTGCCCCCAGCGGGGTGTGAGTATATGTGCATGAGGACTGAGCAGAGTAAGCCTATGGCATTACAACGCCATATCACAGAATGGTAAAATAAGTTTTTCAGGGTTACACATCTAGATCAGCGAATGAGCTGCGACTTTAATGGCATAATCCTGAGGAGACACCGTGAAGGTAAACCAGTTAGAATGTTATGTGTTGATTGTCTATTGTATATTTTATTCTGGAAGGTGAGACGAGGAAAAAAGAACAAGTAAAGGTCAGTCTGTGAAGAAAAAGGCACAGGAAGAAAAAAGCAAAGAAGGTAGACTCAGGAGAAGACTAAGTCAGATTCAGCAGTGAGTTCTCCTTTCTGAGAAGTCTGTTTTTTTTCATAGAACTGTAGATTCTCATTTGGTTTTGACATGGCCCATCCTTCATCATTGCCAGAAGCAAAATCAGTGTCTTCTGGATGAAAAGTATTTATGTTTACCACATTTAAGTATGCCAATCATTCACCAGCCTCAATATTCAGACTAGCTTGTCTGTCAGTAATCACACTGCCAACAGTCCCAAAAAGGAATTTATCTGGATGGACTGCAGATAAATTCCTTGACAACACTGAAGAGTAAAAGGAAGGTATAATTTCAATCACAAGCAAAATGTGAAATAAGCTTATCCTTTCTCCTTAATAAACCCTACTCATATCTCATCGTCATCTAACACAACCCTGCACTTGGGGATCTTGGATGTTTAGGAGAGGATTGGTGACAACCATTTTATGATGAAACACTGCTAGAAGATTAGGAGAAAAGAAAGGAGATTTAGAACCCACATTCTTGACTTCCACAGTTCTGGTAATTGCTTCCTGTGTAAATTAAAAGGCCAGTTTAAAATGAAGACAAGTGGTAGAACAGAAGTAACTAAACTAAGCCAGCATAGACTTGCATAATGTTATTAGTTTTACAAGGTCTCATATACAGTATCCCATTTGATTTTCATGAGAACAGCAAGGAGCAGATATTATTTTTCCCTTATGTCAATGGAAAAACAGACTCACAGAATTTGGTGGCATTTACGAAGATAGCAAGAGGCAGAAGTTAGGAATTTGAAGCTAATATTACATCAGGTTAGAAAATTCTTTCCATTGTGACACAGATTCTTCCAGGAAAACCATATCTGGGAGATCATATCAAGATAGAATGGGATTTACTTGTGAAGGAGTCAAGGTGACAATGGCCTTGGTTAAGCATTGATTTTTTGATCTCAGAGAGTGTGACTGCAAAAAGCAAGGGCTTTTCCTGGCATCAGTGCCAAGACCCTACAATAAAGACTGGGATTTTTCTTCTGCTGTAAGTGCTTCCATGCTAGCATAGCATAGCACTCAATGGCTAAAAGATCTGGGTGACTGGCACAGAACTTTGGAATGAACAGATATTCCTTGCATTGATGCCCTTATGTGATGGTCGCTCGCTTCCTCATTCCACTGCCAGGGAATGTATCCTTTTATGAGGGCTTTTGAAGGAGATGCTTTTTTGTTTAGTGATTTTCTGCACCAGCAGTTTCCTCATTTAGAGACTGAAATGGATTTACCTCACCTTGGGAAGTGATGTTCTAGAATCTGTCCCTTTTTCATGAGCAGCCAGGTGGCAGGGACATTGCAGACATAGAATGAAAGAGGACATATCTTTGCAAAGGAGATAAGTGTCTGTATAAAGAGTGTCAAGTCAAGGGGATGATTCTGACCATCTCGTCCCAGAATTGAAACTAAAAAAACAACTTTGCCTGCCAAGATGAGGGTAAAAGACACCCTTACAGGATAGTTAGTCAGTAATGTAGTTTCTACTAAGGATCTGTTTTTCATGCTTGTTAATTGGCATCCTTGATGTTTACATTTATGATATTTTAGTAAAAATCTTAATGCAGGGAGCAGTATGGATACATTAGTGAAAAATTTGACAATCCAAGGACTAAACAAAGGCCACATGCAAGAAACACACAGCCTGAATTAAGTTCACCAGAACACAAGGATAATCATGTTGAGTAACAGATATTAGGTATATTGTACATCAGACATTATACTATTTTCAAGTGCATTATACATTAAGAAACTGCATGTTTTGGGGTCAGAAAAAGTGGCTTAGGCATGAGAGGGTTCTGAATTAAAATGCCAGCTCTGCTACTCCACAAACTGAATGGCCTTGGAAGAGTCATTTAACCTTCCTGAGCCTCAGTTTCCTCACTGTAAAATGAAAATAATGGTTCTGACTTGTAAATATGAAAGCACTTGATAAACTGCAGGTATCATTGTCACTACTAAACTCCAAAATGATTCTATATTGGTTGTATTAACATTATTTTTGCTATTCTCGGTGATTATTTCTCTAGTCATTTGTTCTACATGAATTGCAAAAGTTAGCACTTTGCTTTTAGATATGCTCTTAATGAACTGGTAATAGAAATCCGGATTAAGAGATGGCCTCCCTTGGTTAGAAATACCAGTAGAGAATCATAAAATGTTCCAGAGTTCATAGTCATTTGGTTGGAAATATATGATTTGCATCTCAATTTATTGTCATAGGTTCGATGACATGGAGGTTAGACTCTAGATTCTCAACTGCCATAGCATAGTATTGAATTCTTGTTTGTATAGCATCTTATGTGTTTTAAAAGTTGTTTTGAAAAGAAGACTTGACCAATAATCTATATTGACTTTATGTAAGGTTATTTAATCTTATGTAATTTCTTTCCAAGTTGGTATTTGCTCCTAGATCTATCTCATATCTGTCACATTCTTCATTTGTTGTTTTCAAAAGCATAGATTTCTAGTCACTGACAGTGGGGTTAAAATTAATGATAATAGCAAACAATTATATATGGTTCTTACCATTTACTAGGCATTGTTCTAAGCACTTTAGAGAGATTAACTTGTTATAACAGTGGATTCTCCATTCTTATTGTCAGTATATGAAGAAATAGTGCCACTCTTAAGCCAAGGCAAGTTGAGAGTCTCTGTACTGACCCCTATGCCTTAGCACACTCTGCTCTGGGATTTTCTTCACCTGTGCCTCTCCCAATGGACCAAGAGTCTTTGGGGCCAAGATATCTACTCAACTGGATGGTCAAGAGAAAGTCAAATAGTAACTGCTTGTGAGAGTTATGGAAGGAATTCAGATTCACTGGTCAGAGTGGTGTAAACATTGCATGCTCATTGTAGAGAAAAGTGTAGTGGAGGAAAGGTATGTGAGCTACTAGCCAGTTTTCCTGGTGCCACCACGTTCTGATATGATACCCTGAGAATTACACATATGAACTTTGTATTTCTGGCATGATGGAAGATAAAACAGTGTGCTTGCGTGATTTGTGACCTTTAAATGGATGTACGATATGTAGGCCTCTATTCACACTCTGTCCCTTGGCTCCACAAATGCCAGAAGTAGGCCTGTAAATAAGGAAATTGAGGCATATTGAATTTAAAGGAAACGTTCAGTTTCATGCAGCAAAAAAGTGCTAGGAGTTCCCGTCGTGGCGCAGTGGTTAACGAATCTGCCTAGGAACCATGAGGTTGCGGGTTCGATCCCTGCCCTTGCTCAGTGGGTTAACGATCTGGCGTTGCCATGAGCTGTGGTGTAGGTTGCAGACGCGTCTCAGATCCTGCGTTGCTGTGGCTGCGGTGCAGGCCAGTGGCCACAGCTCCTATTAGACCCCTAGCCTGGGAACCTCCACATGCCGCGGGTGCGGCCATAAAATGACAAAAGGCAAAAAAA
>PVHT020000022.1:11677842-11834404 GCA_004024745.2 Catagonus wagneri
TTCCACCCCAGACCAACCAGGAGAGGTCATTTTACCCCCACTGGCATATTGCTTTCACTCTGTCTGATCTATACATGTGTTAAATTAATGCCTTTTTTTTTGTTTTGGTCTTTTTGCCTTATCTAGGGCCGCACCCGCAGCATATGCAGGTTCCCAGGCTAGGGGTCTAACAGGAGCTGTAGCTGCCGGCCTTTGCCACAGCCACAAGGACATGGGATCTGAGCCGCGTCTGCAACCTACACCACAGCTCACGGCAACGCCGGATCCTTAACCCACTGAGCAGGGCCAGGGATTGAACCTACAACCTCATGGTTCTTAGTCGGATTCGTTAACCACTGAGCCACGACGGGAACTCCAAATTAATGCTTTTTTGAAGTGGTTGCAACATCTGACCATTTCCCTCATTAAGGAGTTGAATAAAATCTTTAACACATGTTCATTTTGTATCCATGTAAGAATCATGAGTTTATCTTTTTTTGAAAATGATCCCTAATGCTTTCTTCCAGTTTGCAGATTAGGAGTTTACTCCTGGCAAGCAACTCTGTCACTAAGGTCACCTGCCAAAATAAATAGACAATGCATTTGCCTTTCTTATTTCTACAGACTAATCTCATTTGTATACTTATATTAAAGTTCATTGTTAACCTGTGTTGGAACTCTGGGGAGTGGAGAATGACGGTGTATTTCCAGATTGGGAAAATATTTTTAAATAGCCCCAAGGTACAATGTTTTGCATAACAGCATAAAGGCAGCAATTATCACACTCCTACAACACCTTTCCTTCTCTATTACTTCCAACTAATAAGACTTGCAGAATCAAGGTTTGTTCTTCCCTGACAGCATGAAATAAAATGTTCCTATATTTCATTCAGCCCATCCCTCTTAAAAATCAGTAGATAAATATCACATCTGTTTGGGGCTTTTGCAGACCAAAAGAACTGCCAAAGAGACAAAGTTTTAGAAAGTGAAAACTGTACACTTCTATGAGAACAGTAATGCAAAAAATGTTCTTTCTGCTTGACTGACCAGAATGAAGCCTGATGTAGAAAGAGCATAACTCTATTACCCGATGATGGTTGCTCAGTATAATGCACTCTCTCCTGAAATAGGTTTAAGAAGCTAATAGAATTAGTTGATTATAATTAGGGTTGATGGGATTGGATTGGCAGATGAGGTTTGGCACAGTAAACCATTTTGTTGAATAAGGCAGCCTCTGCTGGCTGCTTCTTTGGTCCTGCATTGTGTCCACTTGAACTTAGGACTGGGAATCCCAATGCAGAGCATGGCATTTCTTCCAAATGCCACTTACTATGTGCAGTTTCCTGGGTTAGTATATGTTTTACAAAGTCCCATTTTATTAGGGAGTGGGGCCCCCATTCCTGATTATTCTTCATCATTTAGTAAGCATTATGTGACCAGCAGTCTGCTTTAAAGTGCTGGCAGGGACAGAGAAGTATATGTGTGATAGTACTGACCTCATCCTGCTGGAGAGAAAACTAACCAACCTAAGCAATGAGAAAACAATTAATGTTCATCTGGGATACTAATTTCAAGTATAATAGCCACACATAGAAGAATGGTAATGAGAAATTGCCTCAGAGAAAAAGTGAAGCTAGATATTGCATGCTATGAATGTTAGATATTTCAGGTAGAGGCTACAGGGTAAGCAGAAGCACAAAGTTGAGAATAGCATGACGTATGGAATTTATGGTGAAGTGGATCTGACAGATGTGAAGAATGTAGTTTATAGAGTATTAGGAAGCAAGTTTGGATTGGAGAGGGAGGAAATGGGGATCTCAGATGACCTGGAAAGGTGAGCAGAAGAGCCTGAATTTCGTGGCAAAACCAATCAAGGCTATTTTGGGATTGGAAGTGGAGAATAACATAATGAAAACGGTGACTCATATAAGATGAGTTGAAAGGGAAAGTTCGTAAATGTGGTAAACAAGGACAATGATTAGGGCCTCAATTGGGGATAGCATCATTGGAATAAAAAGAACAGAAAATCTAGTACATATTTCAAAGGAACCAGCAATAAGACTTTAATTAATAGAATAAGCATTTCTTGAATATGTCTACATACAAGGCACTATGAAAAGCACTGCAGGAAACCTTAAGAGGAACAAGGCTGTTTCATGAGTTTTAAATCTGGAATAGGGGATTTCAGATATGTAACAGTGAATGTAGTACTGAGCAATACAGCTCCATACATGCTTCTCAAAAAGTATTAAAAATATTCAGAGAGGATAGGTATTTATTTTATCTGAATTAATTAGGTGAGGTTTCACACACACTCATTAAGACTATGAAAAATGAAGATTAGGAATAGCTAGAAACATCATGGGCACTGTGTACTTAAGAAATAGAGGCAGAGTTAGAATATAGGGTGTAAGACTGGCTCAGAGAGGAGAACGGGGGGAAAGTAGATAAGACAAGAAATGCGGGAGGTACACAATTTTGGAAGGTCTAAATCTCAAGGAGAAAATTTAGACTTTATCAAGAAGCCTATGAAGGAGTCATAAAAGCTTTTTGAGCAGAGATATTAATTGATTGAATAACCCTGACCAAGCATTAAAGATGGATTATAGGAAGCATCTGGAGGAGAGATTGGTAATGAGGTGGTCAGCTTGAAGTAACGTTGACTAGGAGCTATAAAAATAGTCACAATAAAATAAGCAATTTAAAAATTAACTGCAGAAATAGAATCTTAAAAGTCTGACTACTAATTGTATGTAAAATTGACCGGCATCCATTTAACTAGGTTTTTTTTTTTTTTTTATTTGGGTAAGGGAGTGAATGGTAACATCCTGAATCAAAATAAGGAATATTTCAAAGCAGGCTTGGGTCATATGAAAATGAATTCCAGTGTGGACATACTGAGTTTGAAGGACTAATAGATCATTGTTATGGACATATCCAAAGGGAACATAAAATATTTGCTTGGAACCTAGAGGAAAAGTCAAGGCTATACATGGAGAATGAATTTCACCCACAGAAGTGTGCTAACATTGAATCTCTGGCCTTTAAAGATATTATTCAGAATGAGAACATGGAAAATATGGGCTGAAGGTTGGACCTTAGCCTAGTAAATAAAAACATTTAATGGACAAAAAAAGAGGAGAAATCATTTAAGGAGTTAAGAATTAGGAAGATAACTAAGAGTAGTGGTATTATTTAAGCAAGATGTTGAGATGCTTTCTAGATGAAGGAGCTAGTCGTATATACTGAGGAATATCATTGGATATAACATCCAGGAAGCCCATGGTGATTTCAGTGAAATGCAGTTTTAAGTAAACTTGTGAGGGAGAAAGTCAAATTGTACCAGTTGGCCAAAAAAAAAACGGGGGGGGGGGAGCAAAGCAAGACAGTCATTGACAGTACAATTGTTCTTTTGAAGTGTTTAGCATTGAAAAAGGGAAAGGGGGTGGTGATAGCTTGCAGGGACAACAGAAT
The DNA here is from genome assembly GCA_004024745.2 of Catagonus wagneri. Taxonomy (NCBI): domain Eukaryota; kingdom Metazoa; phylum Chordata; class Mammalia; order Artiodactyla; family Tayassuidae; genus Catagonus; species Catagonus wagneri. Next base: position 11,681,296 of record PVHT020000022.1, read on the forward strand.
TGGCAAGAGGAACACAGATCAACTTTGTATGAATAGGGGAATCAATGGAAAATAAAGACAGAAGATGATGAGATGTGGGGAAAAATGATAAAGTAGAAATTGATAAGAATACTGTCAACACAAGCTTAGCTTTGGTGGGAGGACAAAAACACTTATTCTCCTTCTCAGACATAATATTTAAGTTCATTTAGCTTTTTAGCAAGGTTTTTGGACCCTTAGATAAAATTATATAAATTGTGTTTTGGTAGCCAGTAGCTATATGATGCCTGTGATCCACAGTTAGTACCCAGTTAATTAAGTTTTATATTTTCTGAGTTAACCCCATTGTTTCAGACTTGGCTCTTCTCCCTCAGTCTAATTGGACCGTTGGACCGTATGGTTGGCTCCTTTTTTTTTTTTTTTTTTAGGGCTGCACCCAAGGCACATGGAGGTTCCCAGGCTAAGAGTCAAATCAGAGCTATAGTTGTCGGCCAACACCACAGCCACGGTAATGTAGGATCTGAGTCACCTCTGCAACCTACACCTCAGCTCATGTCAACGTCGGATCCTTAACCCACTGAGCGAGGCCAGGGATCAAACCTGCAACCCCATGGTTACTAGTCAGATTCATTTCCGCTGTGCCACTGCGGGAATTCCTTGGCTTTCAATTTTAATTTACTATCTGGAACTCCTACTAAGATCACCTTGAACCCCAGTCTGCATGCCAACCAATTCCCCTTACTCAGCTTTGGCCAGCAAAGATCTCCATAAACCCACGCTGGGCCTAGTTTGTCTTGGAGGGTATTGCAGAGCCCAAAGAGTCATCACTGGAATGAACTATTTGAGAACTGTTCAAGAGTTCAATCATAAACAAACTTGGGCAAAAAATTTAAAAAATTCTCTCCAGCTCTGAAATATTGGTATTCTTTGGGGAAAGAGATCTGATTAGAGGGAGAAGATTAGAGGAAGAATCATCTTCAGTTCTATTGAGACTGATATGGTCATGTAATATCCAATCACAGATGTTCTTTAGGTAGTTGAAAATACTGCATTTGTGCCATTGGTGCCCAAGATAAGAAGCCTTGAAGTTCTTCTCCATTATAAAAGTTGACCCTATTAGCCATCCTTAAAATTATTTCACAAATATATATGCATACATACATATATGACTTAGGGGTGGACTTCCTTACTTTCTACCTTCTATCTCCCTCTGTTTCATGAATATATAATTGAGGAGGATGTGGATTGAACCAAAGATAATGTATACCTACCTCCATACTTTATATGTATATATATATATGTGTGTGTGTACATAAATATATATGATACACATATGTACATGCATATATATAAGCATATAGATATGTATATATTATCTTCAATGCCATCCACGTCTTTCTCAATATCTTATCTTTATGCCTGTGTGTCCGTTTCCCCTGGGACCAAACTAGGTTAAGCTTCCAAAGGCTGGATATCATGTGTTTGCATAATTTTCTCCAAGCAAAGAGTATTAAGAGCTCAATTAATTATTTCTGACAATGATGATGAGTTCCTCTCAAAATGGTTTCATGAAGGTTGTCTTACTGTACTTTGTTTAAAGAAACATATTCTCAAATAGGCCACAGCTTCCTGCCAAGAACTGTGGTTAAGCATGTCCTACCTGCATCTAGTTTCTAGCAGGCAGACTAAATCAGAGCTTCTTAGAGTGTGAGAGGCTCTTAGATTACCTTGTAAGACCCAACTTTTCATCTCCAGGAAACTTGGTTTTAAAAGGACCAAAGTCATAAAACATCATTGGGCTTTCTTTTTTGCCTGTGTTTCTACTTTTTGCCATAAATGTAGGTCATTAGGAAGATTCATGCCACCAAAGGACTATGGAGAACTGACTGAAATAGAGCAAAATCATAGAGTGAACTGACAGTTTTCTATTTGTAATAGTGTTGAATTAGTACATCTAAGAGGTCTGTGGAAATGAGCAGATTTGATATACTCCTTTAATGGGAGCATCCAGGAAATCCTCCTGACAGAGAAGTACAGATTTGGCCCTGATATCCCCTTGTAAGGCATTAGCCTCCTGTCAGCCAAATGTAATAATAAAAAGAAAATATGTTATCTGACTATGCTAGATTCACCAATGCAACTAAAGTTCTTCCCCTAATACTGTCTGCTCTGAGCCACTGCATCTTAAACTTTTAAATCCCCCTCCGGGTGAATATTCTCTGCAGGCCAAGTGCCTCTAGCAACAGTGGTTAAGAGTTTAGTTTCTGCATGGAATTCCCATTGTGGCTCAGTGGGTTATGAACCCAACTAGTATCCATGAGGATTCCGGTTCAATCCCTGGCCTCTCTCTATGGGTTAAGGGTTCAGCATTGCTGCAAGCTTCAGTATAGGTCACAGACAAGTCTCAAATCCCACATTTCTGTGGCTGTGGCGTAGTCCAGCAGCTGTGGCTCTGATTAGACCCCTAGTCTGAGAACTTCCACCTGCCACATGTGCAGCCCTAAAAAGAAAAAAAAAATTAGCTTCTGCAATTGGAATACCTTTCAGAGTTACCATTGTGGCTCAGTGGTAAAGAACCAACTAGTATCCATAAGGATGCTTGTTCCATCCCTGGCCTTGCTCAGTGGATTAAGGATCCAGCAGTGATGTGAGTTGTGGTGTAGTTCGCAGATGTGGCTCAGATCCAACGTTGCAGGGTTGTGGCATAGGCCAGCAGCTACAGCTCAAATTCGACCCCTAGCCTGGGAACTTCCATATGCCATGGGTGCATCCCTAAAAAAAAAAAAGGAAGAAGAAGACCACAAAAGAAAAACGAATGCCTTTACATTGCTTGTAGGCAATGCCATTCACACCCTCACTAGCTATGTGTGTTGGGGCAGGTTATTTGTCCTCTAAGTCTTTATTTCTTCTGTAAAATTGTGTGAGATTTCTTCTGTTTAACCCTACAAATTCACTGAGCTCCTTCTCCAATCTTTTACCAACACTGAGAGGTAAGCCATCATAGATATAATGGAAATTTAATTTACTGTCCAAAATGGGACAGATGAGAATAAAAAGGAGGGGGTTATTCAGGTCAGAAAAGAGTGTAAACTGAGATAGTTGCAAGCAAACTCAGAAATATGGTCAGTCGTTAAAAGGACTATGAGAGTAGGCTCCCTTGACTCCTGACATTCCCAATGGATTCCAAGAGTATATAAGGAGAGAAGAGAATGATGCCAGCTTATTGATTTCTCTGACTTTCTCTTTGTGGTATTGTCTCTGGCTGGCTAAGACCATTGACCAAAGGTTAAAAGAGTCATCAGGTAGGCTTCTCCTCACGGCTCTTTCCAGGTTCCAGCAATGGCTTCCTCCCCTTGTTTCTTGAGGCCCAAAGATAGTTTAACTGTGCCTTCTGTGAGCATCCTCAGGGTACCATTATGCTTGTGATTTTCCTCCACCATGTTCATGACTTTGTAACAGCGCCTTTTTTAAACTCTCCCCAGATGTTCCGCATTTGAGTGTGCTATTTGTTTATTGCAGAATCCTAACTGATACAAATCCAGATAGTAATTGTGCCTTCCTTACAGAATTCGTGATTGAGGTAATCCAAGAATCATGACTATCAGCAAGTAATCATGCAAAAGTAGCAGTTATAAATTTTAAACTGTACTTTGCAAGGCATTTTTGCATACTTCATGCCATTTGGCCCTCAGAACATGTATGACAGGAGGATAGCATTGTGTTCCCACTCAATATTTAAGGAAATTGAAACTGAGTTAAATGACTTATCCAAGTTTATGGCTCCAGACAAAAGACTTGATATTTGAATCCAATAGTCCAAAACCCTTTTCTTCCCACTGGACTACACTGTAGTAAAGTTTTAACTTAGAAAGTCTCATCAGGTGTTTTTCAGCCTTCTCAGATGTAATTGTGAGAGATCATCAGCCAGTGTATGGAATTACTGTTCATTTTCAATATTTAAAAAAATCATGGAGGAAGGTAAGAAGTGCAGCAAAAGGGAAGAGGATCTACTGCAGTGACCAATGCCAAATGGCCCCTGCCCTCACTACCTTAGTTATCATGGTTACATATGCAGTGACTGAGCGATCAACTTATACACCCCCAAAATGCCTGCCAGGTTTTTCTGGAAATCTTCAGAAGGTTGCCTCATAAAGGAATCCATCAACCAGGGTCACTAAAGAACTCTGCCTGCTTTTTTTCTCCTCTGCTCTTGCTCCCTCTCCTTGACATCACTGTCTTTAAAGCAGCTTAGAGAAGCATTGTCATTGCCCCAAGTGCTGTGATCAAAGTCTGTGCCAAGAACGTTGTGTCCAACTATTCCAGTATTTTCAGTCTTTGCACAGCAGGCAGAAAACCCATCTCCTTTCTCTGAACCATACCTGCTCAGCTATACCTGGACATAGTAAACTTTGTTCTTCCGTTCCACAAACTCTCAAGAACCCCTCCATCAGGATCAGTTTCGCTGGGTTACCTGAGATGCTGTCTCTCAGGCTTAAGTCCTAATTTCACCCCAAATAAAACTTAACTCTCAAAAAAAAAAAATTCCTCTATCAATTGTTGGTCCCCATGCCTCAAACCACAGAGTCTGTGCGACTCTGTCCATGAGGCTGGATAAGAAGTGGCCTCCATTCTTTGCCTTCTTTTCCCCTCTCCATTCATCCTCTTAATACTTGCTTTACAAAGTTCAACACTGAAAACCCTGTTCCTAAAAACTGCTGGGTTTAGACCCTGGATATATGGGATACACTTGAACCCCAGCTCATAAAACCCAAGTGCCCTGCTACAGTAGGTGTTATGTTCAGTTCATTATTTCAGAGTGGGCAAAAAAATCCACTTGACCAATTTTCTCCAAAGATTAAGTGGCATTTATGGACTAAGCAGACAAAAATAAGAATTTTTTTAAGTTTTATTGAAATATAATTTATAAGGTTGTGGTAATTTCTGCTGCACAATAAAGTGATCCAGTCATACATATACAAATAAGAATTTAGAAACTCTGTGTTCCCAGCACACCTCTGCTGTTTATTGACTTGATGTTTAGCTTTAGGCAAGTTACTTAAGCTCACTGTGTCTTTGGTTCCTTGTCTGGAAAGAAAAAAGAACTAAAAATACTCTCCTCACAGGGGAGTTATGTGGATTAACTAATTAATGATTGAAAAGTTCCATATAAATGCTAAGTATTCTTACTATCCTTGCAGCAGGGGAATCCTAAAGTGTGCTCAGTGGTGCTGCATTTGTCCTTTTGTTACTCAGTCTTCCCTGGATGCCTCTACCTGTTGCTGACCTTACCTGGGCCACCTGACTCTTTGATTTCCAGGATGGGGTTCTGCTACCTGTGGCCTTAGAAGCAATGTGAAATTCAGGCCTCATGTCAGTCCTTCCAAACACATCCACTGTCACAAAGCAAAGCATCAGCTACTCTGACAAGGAGTGCCACTAGAGAGTAGTGCATTGGAACACCAGGATGCTTTTTATCCATCCCCAGACACCTTCACTCCTGTAAGATAATTCCAAGAAAATAAGCTATCTGTTCTCAAATCTGTGATTGACTGAAATCTCCTCAAATTAACACTACTTGTCTGTAGACTAACATACCAAAGCATCATCAGCCAATCACTAGGAGGCCTCTAACACCAAGTGATAACATATAAAAGAAACGGTAGTGTTGGAAATTTCAATATACCACAACCATTCATTGTACTAACATATGTATTTAGCATAGTAGAGAACATACACAGCACACACACACACACACACACACACACACACGACACTCATATGTAGATGTCCCTGGCAATACTTGTTTGTGCAGGTTGTCTATAACTCATAGAAAGTTACACATACTAGTGAAATAAGCCATAGTTAATCCAAAAAAAAAACCCAGGAACACCTAACACCATTCATACTTAGATTGGGTATGTATTGCACAATTCTTTTAACAATTTATGTTTTGCTTGGACTACTGCTAAAGTTTGGTTGCTTTCCTTGAGCACATATTAGCTGTCAGGCGGCCAGCCTTCCCATTTCCATGTATATACTCAGTGGATCCCTTTCCTTCCCTTTCTTCACTGCTTTCCCTTCTTCCCCTCCATCTTATTCTTCCTTGGACGTTTAGCATCTATTGCAGAATTCTGTCCCTGACTCTCACAGACTTCAGTATTTCCCACCTTTCTTTTGCTTTAACACTGAGTACCATTCATTTTGTTCTTAATGTTTTCCACCTTATATTGCTATTTACCTTTTGAAAATGGATCCCAGATGTTAACAAGGGTCTCTTGGCAGTTTTAGAGCTAAATGGCATCAATTTTAAAGTCCATTTAACACCTAGTGGAAACTCAAAGCGGTCTTTAGGATTTCCTCAACGTCCTTTAGGGGTTACATTTCATATGGTCACCTCTGACTATACATTTTTACTCCGTTTGAAATATTTCAGGTTATAGATCATCTTAATGCCCCAGAGTCTGTCTTCATTCTAGTTAGGGCACACCAAAATATAAAATTCACCCCCTTCTCAGTTTCCACAGAGTCTCTTTTCCTCAATGAAAGCATTCATAATGCAGTAGTTATTACTGACAAATTGAGAATAATGGAGAAGGGACCCATTTCGTGACAACACAAACCGCTGCAAATTGAATGTGGGAGATCCCTGCTCCTTTAGTCATCTCACCTCCAGAGACTTTTTACTGACTAGGTCATGGCCCTAGCCTCACACCATCTGTCGGGTTCCTCTCTCTCCCTGTCACTCTTTTCTCCACTTCCTTTTCACAATAGAACAAACTTTTTCTCTCAAATTCTCATGCAGAGTACCTAAGCCAACACTTTTGTTGTTTGGCTTGTGAATATTTCTCTAACTTTCTATCCCAAAATATCAACCCTCCCGCCAAAGACAGGTCTTTTCCAAGGGAAATCCATGCCAGTGGTTAAGATGCCATTATTCCACTCTGCCACAGGCCCTCCCTATCCAATGACATTATTAAGTTTTCTAGGCCATTTTGCTCATCTTTTATTTTTTATAATATTCCTAATGCTCATTACAACCTGATTTCTGTTAAAGATGATTAATGGTGATGATGGCTACTGTATGCAAATACAGAGATGAATCTGATATGGATCCTGCCCTCTAAACTTGTAATCTAATATAAGAGTTACGACTTTAGGGATGATGATGACAATGGTGATGATGGTGGTAGTGGTGGTAATGATGATGATGATGTTGGTGGCCACAAACAGGAGAATCAAGGAAATGGGAAGGAAACTATGTGGTGTTGAGTTGGAAAGTTTCCTTGGATAGGTAACCCATTACATTAATATTTGCACCTTGATAACTAGGAATAGATTATACTTGATAGGAGCTGTGTGGAATTGTCTTCATAGTAGAGGATTTCACATAATTAAAATTATTAACCAAATATTAGGTAAACAATTGATTTTTTTCCTATAAAGTTTACCATTTTACATTAAGGGTTTTATATCAATATTTTTTTAAAAATATTTTAAATGAAGACATACAGTTAAAAGTTTAGATAACAGATTCCTACTCAGTACCACTCCACTCAAGTAATAAACATTAATGGTATATTTGCAGCCTTCCAGGTACCCCTCCCTTATCCTTTACCCTATTCTTCTGCCTTTTCTATCAGAGACACATAATATATGATGTTTTAATTTAATTTTCTATTTATTCTTTCCCAGATCATAGAATAGTAAAAACTTGTACCATGGGCCTTCCTGAAGGCAGATTTGTGGTTATAAATTCTCAGAGCCTTTACTTAATCCCAAGGCCAAGATGGACTCCTAGTTGTCTTCATCAGTGGGCAGATTTTTTTTCTTTCTTTTTTTTTTACTGGTACACCCTTTTATTGAGGGTAGAAGCCTCCGTGGGTTCTGACTTTACAACGGGTTTTCCATTATAACTCCATACCATGTGTGGGCTGAAGTCTGCCTTGTCTCCTAGGACTGTTGGAGCCATTCAGTACAAGCTTTATAGTTACTCACCCTCTCCATCTCTTCTCCCTTTTTCCCTTCACAGGGAGGCAAAAGCATCGTCTTTCATTTATGTTTCTGATTTCCAACTCCCTGTTCATTTCTGGCCTCTGGGATTTTCCTTTGCTTTATTATGAGCTTAGCTCTAAATTTGAAAGGGTGCTTGTATTTTTATGTAGGGTTTTAAAGTCTTCCATATTGTCAGAAATATGGGTCATCTTTCTAATTTGTTAGTCCACTTTATGATTCCCAAGAGAAACAATTTGTTTGCCCCTTCACCAAGTTGCAAACATTAGCCTTCCATACATGTCTCAGCTGCATTAAGCACTTTCCCATTTCATTGTTCTCTATACCTGTAACACTATTTCCCAGAAATTGATTTCTTATCACATTTTCAGTCTCCACTCCAATGTTTTCTCAACACGGAATCTCTTTCTAACCAATGCTATCTAAAGTGGTCTGCAATTGAGTTATCCCTTTCATCTTGTTTTATTGTCTTCACTTTTCCTTATGAGAAATTATACTTTTGATTTTTCTGCTTATTCATTGAGTATAATTTACACTTTCCATAATGTAACATCATTGAAAATAGGCACCATGCCTATCTGATTCACTGTGTATCATGTATGCCTCAAACAGTAATTAGTACGTAGGAAGCTTTCAATAAATATTTGTCATCTTAACTAATTCATTTACATATGTAGGTCACAAAAATTTTGCCATGGAAGAATTTATATTTAATTATGAATTCTTTGACATCTTTCTGGAATATGAAATTTGGAACAGTTCTAGATGCCCCAGCAACCCACAACAAGATAAGCATATAGAATCATGCTGAGTAAATAAGAGAATTTTTACTTAAGAATTCTTCCATATATAACTCCATGATGAATAATCTGTCTAATGAAATATCATCTACATAAAAGCAATTTTGAATTATTTTAGATTACTAAATACTAATAGTCACAAAGCAGAAAAGTTTGAAATCTTCCCAGAAAATGAAAATTCAAAGAGCAATGAAATAGAAAATTTATGAATGAAGGAGAGAATGTTTCAGATATATTAGTACTTGTCTAGAAGTCAAACATGAAAGAGCAAAATAAAGACATTAAGTTTACAAGAAAGGGTTGAGAATCATTGACTTGCCAGTTTGTCAATTAATTAATTTGAGTACCTATAATTCGTGCCAGCACTGGGAACATCAGCATTATCAAGAAGTGCATAAGTGTTGGTTTTATCTACAATCCTACCCTTTAACCCCCTTAACTGCAACGATTTTCAACCCTGTTTTCACATTAGAATTACCTGGGACTTTTGAAAATCCTCATGCCCAGACTAAACTTCAGATCAACTAAGTAAGAAACAGAGTTGGGTGAGGCCTAACCATCAATTTTTGAAAAAATTCTCAGGTAAATTCAAAGTGCAGCCAAAGTGAATAGTCACTACTCTACCACATCCCCACCGAATGATTATCTACCCAGAGCTTGCATTTTCTTGCACTTTAAGTTCCAAGAGGGAAAGAATTTTCCTGTACCATATGTTCCCAGCATTTAGCATAGGGCCTGAGAACTGGCAGGCACTAAACACTTATTACTGAATGAGTGGAAGTCTTCAATACATTCGAAAAGCAGTACACAGAACTTGAGAAATACTGATCAACATAAAGACTTTGCTTGTTCTTCAGAGGAGTGTGTTGTGCTCAATTCTGATTTCTACATAAAGTGGGACTTCCCTGGGCCCTCTGGGCCCTGTTTACTCACTCTTTATCCAAAGAAGCAGATGGCTTCTCTGATGGATGCATAAAGGGGATGACTAAAGGGCATGGTTGCCTCAGCCCTGACATTTCTCTTTTTTGAAGTGAAAGCTCAGAACACATGGTAATACGCATGCCTCCTTCCTGTGGGAGTGCCACCCTTGTGGGATAGCCTCCCTGTCCGTTGCTGCCTGAGACAGGAATCTACCTAATTCTGGGGAAGGGGGGGTGTCACAGTAAGAGAGTTCTTCTAGTTGAATGCAATCATTAGTAAATACAACACTTTGATCTTTATCTGACACACCTTTGTTGTTCTCAAAAATTTCAGAACTTGAGTGGAAAAGGAGGATGCTATTTATTAGGGGGCTCCTCAAATTCCAAATACTTAAAATTAGGTTAGGTCTGCCATCTAAGATGTTAAATCTCTGGTATTCGTGATATATTTTGTTTATTAAAGAGAAAGACCACTTACTCATGGTAACCTCTCAGATATTTAAAGATGTCTTTCATGCCTACCTTTTTGAGATCTTTTTTTTCTTTATTAAGATATATTATACCATATTCTTTAGTAATACACGTTGGGCCTTCTCTCACAGTCTAATTTCTTCTTAAGGCATTTCGGTTTATGTCTATTCTTCTCAAACTGTGCTGTCAGCAGTGAATCCCATGGTCTCTTTCAATATATGAAATAAGAAAGAGATATTTACTTATTCTTGAGTAGATCTGCCTTTTTAAATACCAGACCGGAAAAGCTAAATAGGTACATCTCTACCTTTTGTATATGTATGTTTATACGTTTGTTTATTTTCCCAAATAAAATGAAAAGGATCAAGCTATTGTCCCATATATAGCAAATGATTCAAAGTGACTTTTCCATTTTAAATTGAAAGTATTTATGAATCATTAAATATAACTAGGAAAAAAAGCACAGACCTGAGAAATTCTGTCTGACCTACATTCACTAGAATATAGAAATCAAAAATATAAACATATTTTTGCAGGCTTTTTATACTTTTTAAACTAGATAAATAGGTAATAGGTAGATAGAGTATAGATAGATAAATTGTAGTTATACTTAGCCATTTTACCTCCAGTGTCATGCATATATATATCCTCCTATAAAAATTAAGTTTACTAGGTTAGAAATTTAAGCAGGTACAACTACATGAGATTAGTAAATAGAGGCAGGAGAATAAAGTAACTCTATCATTCTCTGCTTAAAAAGAATGTAGAAAAACTAAAACACGGGCAAATGCTTATACCCTTCAGCAAAAGATCACTTAAACAGGGAGAGTCTGACTATCTACGTACTTCATGAGCACTTATCACTGTGAGCCCACAATTTTGACAGCAGTGCCTGATTAGAGTGAGAAAGATTAGCAGAGACAAAAACAGGGAGAGAATGCTGTACTGTTATATCATGAGTCATAGGGAGGAGCTCCAGGAGGAAGTATAGTGAAGTTTTCATTAAATGTTGATGCAAGCTAAATCTTGTTATTCATGAGAGCTCCCCTCTATACCTAAAGGTAGCCAGAATTTGACAAGCAAAATTTTCTTGCTGAAATAAACCACAGTTCCAAAAAATGGAAATCAACCTAATCCAATAGAGTGACGAATTGTAGGCCCAGAGAGGTATTGCTGAGTCCAGCCGTGAAATTTCAGAAACGAAAGGAATTCACATCTGTTCTTAAATGACAATAAGCCAGAAAGATGGAAGATTGATTCAGAAACTTCTGCAAATGTTATAGCTGTTAAAGTACATGAGGACTAAAAGGCATTCCATCTTCTGTAAGGGTAGATCCCAGGCTAGTGATCCATTCAGCAGGAAAACCAGCTAACAATCAGTTTATGCTCCCTAAATTATGTTTTCTAAACATAAAATGAAGGAGCTGATACTGTGATGGTGGCTGACTGGAAGACTGAGCATCTGCTTCCAAAATCATCTCTGAAGGCTATGTGCCAGAACTTGTGCAAGGAGTTTGACGTCTCTTACTTGACTTGTTGCAACTGTGAGAAATTCTGAAAATATCTGCAAGTAAAATGGTTCTCCTAATGATATAGTCAGGATAGAGAATATATATGTCATAGTAAACATTAACAAGAATAAAAGATTATACGCGGTAATGGAAATGAGCCACACATTACACAAATATGCAATGAAACATACTTTGGAATAATGATATAATTTTGGCTCAATTAATGTAAAAGTGAATGTAATGAATTCAATTCCTTTTCTCTCCTGCTTCCATGTTCTCTTTATTTCTTTCTTCTGGTCTTCACCAAGAATTATTTCTCCCTAGAAAGGAGTTTGATGGATAAGTTCTCAGAATCCTATGATAGACTAGGGTATGAGAAGGAAAATATGCAATAGATGATGCATCATGTTTCCTCTCTGGGTCTATAACTTAAGCTTCTCCAACTTTCAGGAATGAGCAGATATAGCAAGAACTCATGGAGAAGCAAGGAATAAACAAGTATCCTCATTTTTAGAAGTAGAAGAAACTATTAGATTGAGCTTACCTTCTATATACAGACTGCATGTATATAGAATGTATACCTCTTCAATTACATTTACGGCAGAACTCTGCAAATAGATTTTCTCTACCATTTACTTTGAAATGCCAAAAATTAAGATCAGTGAAAGAGGTCATCCATACAATAAACTGTGAAGTAGTCATCAATTAAAATAAGAACATATGCACCTGACACATGGCCACAATGCATTGTCAAAGTAAATGATTGCAAATAGTGTGTAAAGTGTGATCTTTTTTTTGGGTGCAATTTGTATATGTAAAAATAATCAGGAAGTATATTCATGATATTTTCAGTGGTTATATCTGAGAGATAGATATCTAGATCATTTTCATTATCTTCCTCATACTTTTGTGATTTTTTCCAGGTTTATGAATTATGTTTATGTTTATTAAAACACACACACAAAAATGGGTGTGAGTGGACCATGAAAAGATGAGACAATGTCAGAGTAATTGGCTGACCTGGAACTTGAGCCCAGGTATGCTACTCTGAAGCCCCTGGTAGATGCTATTCTAATACAAGTGCCTACAATCTAGTCACATATACAATAAGGTAGAAAAAACAAGTATGACAGCAATAGAAGGCTGAAGAAAGAGGGGATATAATTAAGGAAACAAGTCTCGTAGTACAAACCAAAAATAAACCATTCAGTCATTTGCATCTCTCCCTTTTGTTTTGTTGCTAGTCAAAAATAAAAATAATATCCAAATTATTTGATCCAGTAGTCGGATTTATTTGACAGCTGTTACTTATGCGCTGTCTAAATGATTACAGAAGGATACCTCTGTGATGTGATACGATGGGGTGATGCAAACACAATGTGTGTGTGTGTGTGTGTGTGTGTGTGTGTGTGTGTGTGTGTATTAAAGTAGAGAAAAGCACATATACCTAGAGTAGTCATCAGTAAAGTACTATCATAAATCACTTCTGAAAAAAGCATGTTTTGCTCACATCTCTAAAAGGAACCTTTAAATAAAGTTTCATTCACGTTCCCTTTCCTTTGGAATCAGAGGGAACAAGTTATGCATTTTTCTCAAAGATGAATCCCAGATTCATCTTCAAAGATTCACTTTGAGATACTGGGTGGTACATCAAACTTCATATATATGTATAATGGTGTTAAAATGCTAACAGAGTGCCTGCATTTTTTTTCATATACATGTTTGTGAAAATAATAACTTTGTTCTATCTATAATATCTTTAAGTGTATTTTGTTTCCAGTCATCCTCAGATGTTCCTATGCTGTACTCGCTGATCTCTTTCAAGTCAGAGCCCATGCAAATATTCCATGGAGCTCTGCTCCCTTTTGCCAAAATGTGTTTGGCTTTAACAATTTCAAAAAGTTGTCAACAACAACAAAACAAGAGCAACTAATATCTTTTGGTGAATACATGAAATTCTTATACTTTTATTTTGACAAAAAAAGTGTCTTTCGTCTAGCATAGGAAAATCTATTTTAATTTTACATGAACATAGTAAATCTAGAGTCTAAAGATAACTTTATTTTTCAGCTTTTTACCTATCACCATTTCAGAAATGGATGACATTAAAATGTTTCACCAGATAACATACCGACAGTGTAACATCTCCAAGCCAGGGTATCCAAAATGGGATGCACGAGATATTCAGGAAGAATATATCAGAAAATTTAGCTACTTTTAACATCTTCATAATTCAATTCTTGTTTTTTATAATATTTTATAAATTTAATGATGTATTCATTTATAGATATTAGATAAATTTTTAAGAATAAATACCAGTATATTTGGATAGTGAGTTCAAGGGTGTTTAAGTTTGTAAATCATTGCTCTAAGAAAATAAGACACATGCACAGGAGAGGAAAAGAGAGTTTAGCCACACTAAAAATCTTACTAAGACTGTAAGTAGATAAAAAAATATATTTGGAAAATATAACAAAACCTATCACCTGAGAGAAAAGCTGTGTCAATGTAGGACAGAGATTTTCCTAAAATAACCAAATGAAGGAAATAACAAATTGCAGTAGAAATAAAAATTTTAAAATTCAGACAGAGGAATCATTAAGCTAACTGATTGGCCTATTATTTGATTTTAGAGCAGTTCAAAATCCCTTACCTGATGGAAATGGCATTGTAAGAAAGAGCTTACAGAATTTTTAAGTAACTTATACCTGGTCAATCATTTTGCTTTGTTATGTTGACAGTGAAATCAGTATACATATTATAATAAATTTTAAAATTCCAAGCATGATCTTGTAGATGTCAAAATTGTGCCTGAGTTTAATCATGTTCCTCCTTCCTTGGCTGCTTCTAAAAGAGTAACTACCTCTCCAAAAGTCAGAGTTCATGTTGTTGAGAGAAGAAGAGGAAACAGGGAGGGAGGAACAACATCCTGCAAAAAAAAAAAAAAAAAAAAAACAGGTGAGGTAGGAGTGTCACTCTGATCATATTAAAGAGCCCAGAGAAGAAAGGACATTGTGAAGCAGGCCTTGGGTACCAGAGGAGCAGCTAAGGATGTGCTTCCACACCTACTCACACAATCTAGAAACTAGCAAAATTAGAAGGGGCAAAAAGTTTGTTTGTGAAGTATAAAGTCCTCCAGAAGGAGAAAGCTGAGATAGGTCAGCTAACTGGTCAAGGACCTAGCAAGATGAGGCCCATCTATTTATTAGAAATATAGACGTAAAATAATAATGTCAGAAACCCAAGCAAATGTCTTTTGGAAACTCTCCATTATAACAGGAATACCCCAAACCCTTCAGCCTTAGTGAAGCTGAAGAGACAAATCTACACTCGCATGCTGGCAAGTATTTTCTCTTTAAATCAATGTCTTAAGCTATAACAGCTGAAACCAAGTCATTTTAAAAATATAATAAAATCTGGAGCTATAAAGACTGTGGAAACTTACTTAACAGCTTGAGCTAAAGACAACCAGGAATTTGCCAGTGGGAACTATTTAATGCTTTTGATGGAGCTATAGCATATAGGATCTAAGGTAATTGATGTACAGAAAGAACAAGCTAATAAATACTAGTTCTAGAATTTCTATGATTTAAGGAGGATAGGAGTGTTAAGTTGATGGATATGTCCCACAATGCTTTTCTTTTATAAGGTCTGCTAAGCTCAGTTGGCAATCATATTTCAAATCCATTCATAAGGTCCCTATAGAAGAATAAAACACGTGTCATGTGTCTGGACACTCACCAAAAAAATAGAATAAAGATTGCATATACATGCTCAGCATTAAGAAATGTGTTTAACTATTACTTCTGGTGAATCCATTTAGCATGTTTTTTCTATGCCTAGAAATGGAGACTATTTCTAATCTGCTGCTTTACAATAGCCTTTAATAAATTCTACCTAAAAGAAACAGTATACAAATGGGAAGGGCCTCAGATGGGGAATAAAGGGATAAGATCGAGAGTGACTAATCTCTCTGGGCCTTGTTTTTTCATATTTTGGTTCTTGTTTGTTGATTCCTGCTTTTAGTGTTTGTTTTTGTTTTTGCTTTCATGAGAAGTTGATTAGGATAGGTTTGAACATGCTATGACTCTGCAACGAGGGCATAAACTTACAAACTCCCAATCAGATCAGCACTGAGTTGGTTAGCTATTTCTCCATAAGAAACCACTCCAAAACTCCGTGGTTTAAAATAATAACTCTTGGAGTTCCTGTTGTGGCTCAGTGGTAATGTATCCAGTTAGTATCCACGAGGATGAGGGTTAGATCCCTGGCCTCACTCAGTGGGTTAAGTATCTAGCATTGCCATGAGCTGCATTATAGGCTGCAGATGTGACTTGGATCTGGTGTTGCTGTTGCTGTGGCTGTGGTATAGGTTGGCAGCTACAGCTCCACTTTGATGCCTAGCCTGAGAACTTCCATATGCCACGGGTGCGACCCTAAAAAGTAAATTAATTAATTAATTATTAACCGTTTATTCATTCTGGTGATTCTAGAAGTCAGCAAGGATGTGCTGCTGAGCTGGGCTGGGCTCACTGGATCACCTCTGGGCCTGCTTGTGTCTGCAGTCAGGTGGTAGGTCAGCCAGATGCTGGGGGCTCCAGGATGCCTCTGTAGGGATGACGACTTTATTCTGACATTTTTTTCATTCTCTTGCAGGCCATCTTGGGCTAGATCTCACAGTTGTAGCAAGGGTTCAGAGAGAAAACTAGAATAGAAGGGTCTATATCTCATGAAGACTGAACTGGGAAGGGTCCCATGTTCATGAATCCTGCCACATTCAAAACCAAATCAAGGCCCAGACTCAACCTGGGCTTGACTCATAGCCCAGACTCAAGAGATGGGGAAAAGAGTCTCTATGGGGGTTGTTAATGAAATATTTAACAAGTGATGTATATATAGTGGGGGTGGAAATTGAGGTAATTTTTGCAACCAATCTGCAAAAAACACCATGAAGATGTAAATTCAATCTGAAATCATTTGTATTCACATTTTGTAATGAAAAGGCTGAGGTGATGATACTCTACATATCTAGCCAGTGTGGAGAGCTGGCTATTTAGGGTGGATATCTTGGATCTGGATTACTCGGATTTTAATCTTGCCTCTAAAATTTACTATCTGCTCAGTCCTGGAAAAATGCCTTATTTTCCAGTTTCTCAATAGTCTCATCTATAAAATGGGAATAACAGTACCTTCACAAAGTGTTCGTGGGAATATTAAATAATGTATACTGCCTGGCACACAGCCATTTAATAAATGTATGATATTTTATTATTAGTAGTAGTACTGATAGGAAAATATTAACAAAGATGTGGAGTGGCGCAGCAGAAACAAATCCGACTAGTATCCATGCAGACCTGGGTTTGATACCTGGCCTTGCTCCATGGGTCAGGGATCTGGCATTGCCATGAGCTGTGGTGTAGGTCACAGATACAGCTTGAATCCAGCATTGCTGTTGCTGTGGCTGCAACATATGCTCCGATTTGACCCCTAGCCTGCGAACTTCTATATGCTGCAGGTGCGGCCCTAAAAAAAGAAAAAAAAGATGCAAATCACAAGAATGAGGAAGACCAGTAAATTTTTTTCTGGACTTACAAGTGATTAGACTAAGCATCCATGATCTGTGAATTAAAATACAGTATCAAGCACATACTGACTGTATTACCTAAGTTTTAACTGTCCCTAAATTATTTCATTAAAATCTTGCTAAATCCTTCCAATAAGTAAATCAGCAAAGTATATAACGCTATGTACTGACTTCATTATTTTTTTAAAAATGAGATTCTCAACTCACTTTTGTGCATTTTAAAGAAAGTCTCTATCAAATCAATCTATAATTACAGCAGCACTCCCCTGATAGGACCAGAGGGACACGTCCTAAATCAGGTCTTTCATGGAATTAGAGAGGTGTGTTCCCATTCCCCTAAACTTCACTTAACAATCCTTTCACCCATTACCCATAAAGAAACCAGATCAAAAGTTCTGCAATCTCAAGTTCATGTATCATGAAAAGAACACATTCTACCCATGGGTAGAAAAAGGAGGCAAATCTGAGCTCCTGACCCCAGAACACAGCTAGGGAGTGGATATCAAACACCCAACACTTGAAAGAATAATGGCAGCTCTTTTATGAGATGAAAATAAAGGAGAAATTAAAGAAAAGAAGGATGCCAAGTCACCAAAGAAACCAATTATGCTTCCAGGCTGGCAAAACATAAGCATATGCCTGTGTGCCCAAGGCTTGAAAGAAATCAGAGAATGTTGAAAGAAAATCAGACTTCAGATCTAAAGGAAATCATCTTCTTTGTGTATCCTGCCTGCAGTTTTAATTTTTTTTTTAAATCTCAGTAGAATTTGCATGAACCATTTCAATTCATTCTCCTTGCACAGACACAGCACATTTACTAGGGTGCTGACGTAACAGTGGAAAAACTGGAATTTAATATGTGCCTTTTGGTCTCCTTCAGGAGAATGGACTGCTCTCACAAAATTTTCTTTTGAACTTCAGAAAGGATGAGGCCAGTACTGACTGAGTACTTGATATGCAGCAAGAAACTTCCAAATGTTTTCATGTATGGTCTGTCACTTCATTCTCACCATAACCCTACAAGGTATTAACCCCATGGCACAGATGAGAAGTCAGGATCAAGAAGTTGTGTGGTTTAGCCTATGGCATAGCACAGGCATTTCACTGGAGCCAAACCAGAATGAGATCTTGCCAACAATAGGGGAAAATATACAGCAAGCATACATTCTTCTTTCAAGTGATAGATGGTTGATATGCACATCACTCCCTTCCCACCACCTTTTATCCCCCTTTGAGATATTTTCCTGAAAGCAGCTACATTTCACATACATTCATCTCCATGCACACTGCATTAATGCCTCAGACAGAAAGATCCAGCAAAGTTCTCACATCATTTACCCAAACATCATGCACAAAGTGAAATTCAGAGGTTGGAGGAAAAAGTGGGGTAAAAATGAAGGTCTGTGTTGGAGTTCCCTTCGTGGCTCAGTGGTTAATGAATCCGACTAAGAACCATGAGGTTGCGGATTCGATCCCTGGTCTTGCTCAGTGGGTTGAGGATCCGGCGTTGCCGTGAGCTGTGGTGAAGGTTGCAGACGTGGCTCGGATCCCGCGTTGCTGTGGCTGTGGTGAAGGCCGGCAGCTACAGCTCCTGTTAGACCCCTAGCCTGGGAATCTCCATATGCCGCGGGTGTGGCTCTACATAAAGGCAAAAAGACAAAAAAAAAAAAAATGAAGGTCTGTGCACAGCAGAGATTTGAGTATAAATGAAACTTGGCTTGCATCTTCTGTGCTCATCACCTTGTGTTTTTTAGAGACCTATTTTTAGTTGCTGGTTTACCACGCTGTATTGGGAAATACCCATAAAAGTGAAGCTTAATAGACCAAAATGAGGCTAGTTAGTCCTTTAAGCACCTGTTACAATGAATTGTCAACATATAAACTTGAATACCTTGCAGATTTGAACGGCGATTACCCCATAGATCCTAAACTTCCTTTAAAACACAGATATATTCTAAATTGAATTTGATGTATCTCTGTTCCTTAAGGAAATTTGAATGGTTTAATTCCAATCACCAAGTCTGTGCCTGTGGAAGGAAAGCCTCTGTAGAGAAACAGAAATTTTTAAGACTTTCAGTAGGTAATTAGTATATTATGAGATTGGCAAGGGTAGGCTATGTGTGGCTACAAATGTAACCTTGTATTCACTGTCAGGGTCAGATCTGTTATTTCTCCAAGAAGTCCTGGGAAGCCTCTACACTTCACGAGTAGGATCTATGCACTAAGCATGAAGGTAAATGCTCAATATGGGTGATCTCATTTAAATCACTTCTGTGTTTTATGCTTATGTTTACAGGGGGTTACCCATGAAGTGCTTTAACAAAGCGTGGATGCTTATATTTGCCTATTTGACCTCAAAAACTGAGCAGAGAGCAAATCAGGGAAGTACTGTTACTGGAAAAAACTTTGTGAACTAATGCCATGAGTTGAGTCAGTATAGGCACTTGAGATAACAGATACCCTGATGGCTCTCTGCATGGAAAAAGACAAGAAACCATAGGATGCTGTAGTAGAAGTTGCTGATAAAGGCAGGGTTTTAGAGTAACCTGGACTGATACTGAAAAATATTTATGGCTTAGGGTTTTGATTTCTTATTTCCCTGAATAGGGAGTAAAGGATACCCATGTTTGTTGGTCTAAAAATTAACTTGTTCACAAAGTGAACAGACTCAAAGAATTTGAAACCAAACTTGTGGTTACCAAAGGGGGAACATCGGAGGGAGGGATAAATTAGGAGGTTGTGTTTAACATATATGTACATACTACTTTATATAAAATAGATAAATAACAAAGATCTACTAAATAGCACAGGGAAATCTACTCAATACTGTGTAATAACATATATGGGAAAAGAATCTGAAAAGAATTGGAAATATATATAGATATAGATATAGATATATAGATATAGATATTTAGATATAGATATTTCACTATATTATGCACCTGAAACTAACAACATTATAAGTCAACCATTCTTCAATAAAATTAAAATTAAAAAAAAACACTAATTGAAATTACTTATTGAAGCTAAAATTAGAAAACAGAAGAAAATTTTTAAAGAAAGTCACATTTAAGAGAAGCTACTTATTAAGGGAATTTCAGATCCTTGTGAGACAAAGGCCTAGGCTAGCCTAGGTCTTGTACTGCGATCCCCTAATCACCTGGTGTCCTTTCTCTTCTGCTACCCAGAAGATCAGGTATTTGTAGTAGAGTTTGTTTGGCTACAAACTGTTTGGGAGGAAATTCACTTTCTCTGCCAAGGTGTACCCAGAAATTGCCACTGAACTCATTTCACCAAGCAAACAAAGCTGTAGCTCAAATACTGCCATGACTCTTTCAGGCCTCCCCAGTGATGGGTAAAAGCCTCATAGGCTAAATATTAAGTTTTCCCAATCAGTTAGCATTTGACTCACATTAGTTAAGACTTCTCACAATTCAATGATATGCTTGTTGATCAGGAAAGAAGTATCTGTATTTATTTAATGGTTGGTCTCTTCAGCTGGTATTATTTCAAGTTTTCATTTTTATATTGCATAAACTGCAAGCAGTGGCTGCCTAACACATTCGTTTACAATCCTGTTCAGTGTTAGTGGGGGAGATCAAATTGATAGGCTTAGCGAGCAAACAGGAGTTATCACAGAAGAGTAAAGCTGCAAACACCACTTCTGTTTCTGGCCTCCAGATCTGCTGGTGATGCTGATGTTACTATAGAGACAACAATGTACAAGCAAGTTAGTTGGGCTACAGGTTGAATTAATATTATCATTTTGAAAAAGGAGTTTCTTAGGGCTCACTGGCTTGTCAAGGAATCTTTAGTTTCATCTCCATCCTTTGCTTTACAAAAGGGTGCTATTAATAACATTTGCTGCCCTAAATATTCATACATGTCCCTTCCATTTCTCTAAATCCTGGCAATCCTTTAGGGCCTGGATTTTATTTTATCTCCTCTGTGATGATTTGCCTGAGCATTCCAAGCCACGGCAATTGCATCTTCTTCCAAACTCCTCTGGCTCTAGGGGGAAAAATATAATGGTGATTAAATCATAGCATAAGCCTGACTTCCAGCTATAATTCATACTGGCCATGTAGTGTTGGAAAGGTTGCCTCTCACCTATGATCCCTGATTTCCTTGCCCATAATTCTAGTTTACTAGTACTTTACCTCATTGAATGGTAATGTGGATTAAATTAAAAGTGTCATGGGTGAAGACCTGACCCATAAACTCTCAAGCAATTTATCATATCCTCTTTAACCTTATTATTTACTATATATTTCATATGTTCTTTATTTTAAGGGCATTCTAAGCTCCATCAGGACCACGTGTCTTATTTGCTTGTGTTTATAGCCTCTACCACCTTTTTCAGTGCTTTGCAAGTCTTTCTGTCCAGGCAGTGTAGATGGATGGCTCGATGTTTTAATTGAAGTAAATAACTTCGGCAGAAAGAACAGAGCTAGATCCTAAAGGTCGATGCAGCCTGTGAACAAATGTACTCTCATTTTGGTTAGTATAGGTGGCTATGGTGTAGTCTATATGCAGTTTAAATGGTTTTTGCCCCAACTGTGGCAGAGCGGAAAGCTTTCTAAAGTGCAAACAAGGAGTTCCTGTCGTGACTCAGTGGTTAACGAATCTGACTAGGAACCATGAGGTTGTGGGTTTGATCCCTGGCCTCGCTCAGTGGGTTAAGGATCCAGCATTGCTGTGAGCTCTGGTGTAGGTTGCAGACGCAGCTTGGATCTGTCATTGCTGTGGCTGTGGTGTAGGCCAGCGGCTATAGTTCTGATTGGACCCCTAGCTTGGGAACCTCCATATGCTGTGGGTGTGGCCCTAGAAAAGGCAAAAAGACAAAAAAATAATAAATTACAAACAGGAAAATATATAAAAGGGCCTAGTATGCCTTGGAGAAGCATTTTTATGTGAAAATTTTGATTCATTTATTCAAACCAATGAAGGCTGGGCAAATAATCCCTCTGGAATGCTCAGAGTGTAAACCTGAGATCTAAGGGAGATCTCTTGGGATCTAAGGGAAAGTGGAGATCAGCAAGTTCTGTCAGATTTGAGTGACTAGTGCTGCAGCCTAGAGGAGAGATGGTTCTGTTAATATTTAGCTATGAACATGCTGGGGAAGTGCTACTAATGTATTAGCATGGTAATTACAGGTTGCAAGGAGTAAGATGTTTGACCCTATGACCAGTGGCTAAGGTAGGATTCCCTTTCTTTATTTTTTTATTTTTTATTAAAGTATAGTTGACTTACAATGTGGTGCCAATCTCTTTTTTATATTTGGGAATGTGACTAGCAAAATCATAGTCATATGGTTATTTGGCTAAGCATCTTAGGTGGAACACAGGCTGATGACTTAACTGATAATTAAATATTTCCAGACCCATACTTGAGCATCATGACTCACTCAGTCTTATAGTCAAACTCTTTGTGATTTTTCTAACACACCTTATACACTCACATTGAGAAAATAAATACCTGGCCCTGCAGCCTTCCAGAGTGATCCCTTTCCTGTAGATCAGCTATATCACATTGTCATTGCACAAACAATGCCTTGCACAGCTACCAGGTACCAAGCATTATATTAGGTAATAGAGTTTTAAATAAAATACACAGTCCTTCACATTAGGAAACAAGTCCATCAGGCAAGACAGAGAAGAAAAGAGTTGATTCCAAGCAGTACGATAAAATGCCATGATAGAGGAAGTTCCGTGTGGCACAGTGGGTTAATGATTTGTCTTGTCTCTGTGGAGGTTCTGGTTTGATTCCTGGCCTGGTGCATGGGCTTAAAGAATCCGGCATTGCAACAGCTGTGGCATAGGTTGCAGCTCCGATCAGATTTGATCAGATTTGATCCCTGGCCTGGAAACTTCCATGTACTGTGCGTGTGGCCAACAAAGAAAAAGAAAGCAAAAAATGCAGTGATAGAGCTATCCATAATGCGGTGTGAGAGGAGCACCCATCCACACAGTAGGGAAGACAGGCCAGAAAAGCCTCTTTAAAAAAGTCCCTCTGGACTGAGTTTTGAACAGGGAAGGCGGAAAGAAAGCGTATTCTGCAAGGGTGTACTATACATACCAATGCATGAGGGCATATTCCAGTCTGAAATTCATTGGCTATAACTACAGCTCAGAGTGTAACAGGATAAAGAAAATAGCTGGAGAGGAACGCAGAGGTCAGATGATGAACCCCATGTGTGCCATGCTACTGGGAATGGACTTGATACTCTTCTCAGAAATATTGAGTACAAACAGACACAATTTGATTAGATGTTCTAGTAAAAAAGGAAAAAAGGATGGATGGAAATAGTAGAGGAGAAGAGGTCTGGAGAAAGAATAAATTTTGTTTGCTATGACAGCATTGTGGTACTTGGGAAGGTTTCAGATGAAGACAGCTGGTGGAAAGTTGGGTATTGTTCCTTGCTAAATATGCAAGTTGGGGAGTTACTGATAATTAAAATCACAGAAGTGTATTAAATGACTCAAAGAGAGTGTGTGGGGTGAGAAGAGTAGAGACCAAAATTCTGGGTTGAGCATGTCAAGAAGAAAACTTGATAGTGAGAAAAATAGGCCAGAGAGTCAGGAAGAGAGTCATGAGAAATGTTTAGGGAGGCTGAGGAAGGGTTCTCTGAGAGAAGGAAGTGATCAACTGTAACAGGTATCACTTGGCTAGAAATGGACTTTCAGTTTGACGGGTTTTTTTTTCTTTTTTGTCTTTTTGCCTTTTCTAGGGCCATACTCGCAGCATATGGAGGTTCCCAGGCTAGGGGTCTAATCGGAGCTATAGCTGCCAGCCTAAGCCAGAGCCACAGCAATGCCAGATCCGAGCCACGTCTGAAACCTACACCACAGCTCACGGCAATGCCAGATCGTTAACCCACTGAGAAAGGCCAGGGATCGAACCCGCAACCTCATGGTTCCTAGTCAGATTTGCTAACCACTGAGCCACGACGGGAACTCCTCAGTTTGACATTTTAATCCTCATCACAATTCTCTAATAAAATATTGACTTTCTCATTTGATTATTGGCAGTTGCCTTGTCCCACCCTGATTATAATTTTAGATTATCTATGACTCAATAAAGGAGGCAGAATTTTCAGAGCATAAGCAGGTACTAATTGAACTGCAGCTTCTTTGTAATGTAAGGCCTGGAACTAGCAAGAATAAAGTTAAAAGGGCAGTATATGAGAGACATAGTCCAATGTGAAATGGTCCCCGGTTTAGTGTTTATCCTGAGAGTTAGCTCAGCTCATCCTACTACTGATGGGAAGAAATAGTCACGACACCTTCTTGTCCCCCAGACTGCAGGCTCCTCATCTCAAGACTTAACTGCCCAACATCTGGTCATTCTGGTCATTTATTTTCAGTGACCATGAAATGACATACTAACCATGTTTCATGAGGTTTGGGTCTTTTAGAAAGACTTCCACCTTCATCTGGCAAATCTGAGAAAACTGTCTAGTCTATTCCAAAAGAATGTTAATGTCAGCTTCCAAAGTCTAAGGAAATTAAACATTTTTTATATTGAGAATTCATTATTTTCATACAAAAAATACATATTTCCATAATTGCTTTGGAAATATTTCAGTATTTTAGCTACATCAGTTACCTATTTCCATATAATAAACAACCTTAATACTTAGATTGATGCAATGAATTATTTTTTTTCATGATTCAACAGTTTGCTTTGGTATTTTCTATTAACATTTCATGTGATATCATGTGACTGTATTCAGCTGTTGAGTTGGCTGAGATAGAAGGTTCAAGATGGCCTCACTTACATGGCTGGCCCTTGTTGCTGGCTGTGGGCTGGGACCCCTCTGTTCTCATCCACTTGGCCTCTCATTCTTGAGTAGGGTAGACCAGCTTCCTTGTGTGGCCATCTCAAGGCAGCACTGTGAGAATGTGAAAGTGGAAACTGCAAGGCCTGTTAAGGCCTCACCTTGAAAGCCACACAGAATCACTTCCACAGCATTTTATTTTCAAAGCAAGAAGTGATGCCACTCAGATTCAAGGTGGGGAAATAAACTGCACTTTCTGACTGGAAAAACTGCAAAATGTTTTCTTCACTACCATGTGTATGCATGTGTGTGTCTTTAGTATTGCTTTTATTCTTATTTTTTTATTGGAGATGGTTGACTTACATTTTGTATCAGTTTCAGGTGTACAGCAAAGTGAATCAGTCATACATATACATATATCCATCCTTTTTTCCCATATAGGTTATTAGAAGCTATTAAGTATATTTTTCTGTGCTATACAGGAGGTTCTCATTAATCATCTATTTTAGACAGCAGTGCGTATACATTATTCCCACCCTCCTAGTTCTTCCCTCCCCAATGGTTTCACCAACCGTAAGATTGATTTTGAAATCTTTGAGCTATTTCTGTTTTTTAAATAAGTTTTTTGTATCATGTTTTATTACCATATATAAGTGATATCCTATGATATTTGTCTTTGTCTGACTTACTTCACTCTGTAGGATAATCTCTAGGTCCATCCATGTTGCCGCAAATGGCATTATTTCATTCTTTTTTATGGCTGAATAATATTACATTGTGTGTGTGTGTGTATACACACACACACACATGCACATACCAGTCTTCTTTATACATTCTTCTCTCTATGGACATTTAGGTTCCTTCTATGTCTTGGCTATTGTAAATAGTGCTGCAATGAATACTAGGGTACATGTATCTTTTTGAATTAGAATTTTCTGCAGATATATGCCCATGAGTGCGATTGCTAGATCATATGGCAGTTCAATATTTTGTTTTCTAAGAAACCTCCATACTCTTCTCCATAGTGGCTGCACCAGTTTACATTCCCACCGACAGTGTAGAAGAAGGGTTCCTTTTTCTCCACACCCTCTCCAGCATTTGTTGTTTGTAGACATTAAATAGTTGTTATTCATTGAGGACATACTGTAGAACACAAACTAAAAGCAAGTTCTTTGAAATCAGAGTACTTGGATTTTAATTCTAGCTCCTTCCAGCTCTATCAGTTCTACTACTACTTACCTCAGTGGGTTATATGGGTATTTTATGGTATATCACTTATAAAGTGCTTAGAAAATACCCGGTATATAAAAACACTCAGTGATCATTAACTATATTTATCAGTGTCTTAAATGTCTTATTTTTCTACTCCATATTATAATATAACCATTTTGCTATTTTAATGTATTCTTCACATATGTAATTTAAATTTCTAACCAGCAGTTCTTTATGTCGCTACGCTATAATTTTCTTAACCATCTCCTCTGTGGTATATTTAGTGTGATTCCTGTTATTAGCTGTTACATGTTGAATGCAATAATAATTTTATGTATAAAGCTGTTTGCATTTTTTTCAGTTATACTTGGATCTTTGTGTATTTGTCTATATGTTTCTGGTTATTCCCATAAGATAGATTCTCAGGGTTGTAAATTCTGATAATGAATTGTTTAAGACAGTTATAAGGTATTTGTAGATCCAAATACCTTCCCAGAAAAGCATAGTAGTTTACACCCCCACCAACAGTGTACGGAATACTCTATACTCTCAATCTTGGTGCTTTAGATGTGGCATTATCTCTAGTTGGAGCACGTTAGAAATCTGGACTATTTCATTTTCTCTTCCCTCTGAAAGCAGATTAAAGCTGAGCAGAAAAGCAGCCCTAGATGCCATCAAAAAAAGATTGGGGAAAACATGTGGGGGATAGAGCAAACATGTCTAGTGAAAATAGAAAAATACAATATTCACATTGAAAAAGAAATCAGTTGCCATCTGTCCTTTCAACAATAAACTAAAAGATATTCATTTAAAATGATAGTTAAAATTGCTGTTTTTATTAGTTGGTGGCTAGTTTAATTTTCTTCAGTGATAATGTCTAAATAATTAGAGATAGAAATGCCAAACATTATTTTTTCACAGCAGCCAAAATGTCCAGTTAAGATCCTCTGCAGAGCAAAACAGGATAATAGGTGGATGTGACATTTACAGATAATTTTATCTCCCTTCATTAGATGGATGACTCCAACACAATGACAATAAGTCCTTATCTTCCAATCATATTTTAATAGAACAAATTTGCTATACTCATGAACATGAATAGACTCTTGGCAGTGCAGGTTATTTTAATGGACACATCACTTTAAGCTAAACCTTCTCCATCTGTTCAGCTCTCTAATTACCAAAGCATAAAGTACATAATTCACAATTACATCATAAAAATAAGGTCTACATTATATCAGCTCATGTCAGAGCCTTTCAATCTATGCTATTTGGCATCTGTTGCCATATTAATATTTGTTCCCTTCCAGCAAATCAGAGAAAAATACACCACTTCTCAATTAGGAAAATTTTGAAAAAATTACGTTTGCAAAAGGAAAGGGAAATCTCTATCATACCATTCCCTTTTATAATCATATGTTATTGTTCAGTATCATGTATTTTCTCCTATAATCAGTCAGTCCTGCAGGATCCAATCCCTTTCTGAGTTGGGCCTTCACGACTTTCACTAGAGAGAGTAGAAACTAATTAAGTCACAAATTTTGCACATATGACAATGCCGTTATTTCTCAGCTCACTTTAAGAATATAAGTGGTATAACTGAGATTATATTGAGAAAATTACTTATTATATCCCATATATATTACATATACCATATACATTATAATGTTTTCTCATTCACAGGTGACTGGATTAGTCTGGGTTTGTGTTAGAAAGTAAATCAGAGGAAGAGACTAAAAAGAGAAGTAATTAGAGTGGGTAAATGGTAACTGGGCTGGCCCATCCACTTGCCTTCTCCCAGTCCCTCTCTTACCTTAGGGTCTGAAGATTGGACAATGTGTAGAATTCGCTGAAGACTATGTCCCCGCAGCCTTACTCTGGGATCCTATATGCTTAACAGCTCTCTTTGCTTAGATTTGGCCTGGATGCAGTTCTTCAATTTTTATAATTACTGGCATCTGTTTGCCTGTGCATATCTAGTTCACTGAAGGACGGAGTACTTCCAGTTTGCTTTGTGTAGCGTCACCATGGTGACACATTCACCTGATAACGTCCTTATCTCAGGTGACGATTATATAAAATATAGAAGAAGAGTTGGAGGGCTCTGAGGGCTTCAGACAGCAGAAAAAACTCCCAGCTCAAGGAAACCAGGAGGCTCTTATTTTGCTACAGATTAGAATGATATCACTCAAGCAATTAAGGCTAGAGAATGCTGACTTAGATTCTGGCTGCCACACTAGAGTAAAAACACTGTCAAAACTGTTTTATTAATTCTAAATGAATCACTTAGGAGAGAAGAGCACCTTGTTGATGCAGGGAGTATCCCATCAATCAGATGTGCAACAAGTTGGCTGATTTTTCACCCATCTCCCCGTAATACCTTATAACTATCTCCCAAACACTTAACAACTCATGCTGTGATTTTTTTCTTTACAATTTCTGTCTTTCCCATTTCACTGGGGAACCATGAGTTTAGTGTTATTGGCTGAATTATGTCTATTCTATCAATACTATTGCTAATTTATTTATTAGATAGTATTTAGGAGGAATAAAAGTGAAGCCAACTGCCAACATCACAGTACTATGCTTTACAAGGTGAAGGAAATTTCTTTCAAATATTGGTTATGTTAGGTTCACTTCTGTTGATTCCTGTAATGTTTGTTTTGAATACTCAACATGCTTTCTTCTATTTTTCTGAAAAAAGTTTTGGAAAAAACAAAAACAAAAGACTAAGTCATTGCATGCTTTTTAGATTTAACATAGTGACTGGCAAAGCTATCATTAAAGACTAGGTTTTTTCAAGTTCTTTCTTAGATCCAGACTGTTTCCCAGGCAACTCAAGGTGTGTGACCTCAGACTCTTTTCCCATCCTATGAAAGAAGTCTTCAGAATATTGTTTTTCTGAAATCGCAGTTGTGGCTACACAATGTGCTATCAACAGTAATGGAGATTACACTGAAAGAAATTACATTCTAAGAAATTCCTGATTGTGCATTTAACATAAATTACAAAATATCCTTTTATCTCCTATGGTAAATAGAAGGTTGACCTTACATAATTACTGGTCATCATTTTGATTCATAGGTTATGCCAGAAATGACAAACTGAGTTTCAATTAAAAAAAAAAAAAAGACTCATCATCGCAAGTATGATTCCTGCCTATGAAAGGATTAATGTAAACTTCCATAAAAAACTACTGCAATAAGCGGTGAATCTGATTACCAGTTTGGAAACTTTAGCTAGGTACCCACTCTGTGAAAAATTAGCTCAGGCTGCTGCAGCTGGCACTTTATGTTCAGCAACATGACCACAACCTAGTTTATGCTATCACCCACTATATCTACAAAGATATCATCTGTTTAAAGAAAACTACTTTCTGTCCCCTAACCGTATTCCAGATTAGATTTGCTTCTCTTTGCTCATCCTCTCCCCTATGAGCCTCTCTTTAGTCCTTTCCTCCTCTCTCGCATCCCTAATCTCCATCTCTCAGACTAGACTTCACCTGTTTTTTTCAAGCACTGTTCAAATAACCTCCCCATGAACAAAATCCTGCATGTCACTGGTCCCTTGGGGCTCCTAATACTGGAATAATCCTCTCATCCCCTCAATTAATGTGTCTCTCAACTCCAGAGGTCAAACTGTAACAATTTTAAATCTGTAGCTCCCAACATGGCACCTGGCACATAATAAGTGCTAGAGAAATCTTTCCCAGAGTAGACCGAACCCCTGGAAGGGTGAGGTCACCTATTGGAGGTCTTTGCAGCCTCAGCATCTAGTATAGTGTTAGCTCAAAAATGGTGCTTAGGAAACATTGGTTGAATGAACTGAATCATAGAAAACTGATGCAAACATTCTACTTGCCCTTTTCAAAAACATCAGAAGAAAAGACCTGAGGATCTGTTTTTTTTAATTGTGTGGTCCCTTTAAAAAGAATCCTCGCCATCCGGGAAGGTTAGTAGTGTCACTCAGACACAGAACACAGAGTGATCATATCAATATTAATAAGCTCAGCGAAGTGCCACTAGCTTTAGCGCAATTTTGACACTCTGCAACCTGACTAATAAAATAAAAACTAGTTCTAAAAATAATTTACCTCCTGGAGACCTTAAAATGGATTTTACTAATGAAAGGGGAAAAAACTAGCATAGCTCTTTGCTCTTTGATAGGTGAATCAAATGTTACAACAGACCGTAAGTCTGAAATGGCTTATTCTAAACGGCCAATATCTCTTTTGGAGGACATTTTGCACACTTTTCAACCACATTTATAAGTTGAGACATTTTATCAACTAATTAAAGGATGGAAGGGTGAGGGTGAGGGAAATGAGGAGAGCCAAAGGAATTCGACTTTGGTTTGATTTAGTGCATTTTAGCTTCATTCAGTAGAAGCTGTCTTCCGATAAGCAGTTTACTGTGTGGAAGATTATTGAATGGTATATATGTGACAAAAATATGGGACTCTTAACAGACATAAAGTTAGAATTTTTAAATCCACAAACCTCTTTATCACTGGAGTAAAATCAGAATAACCTGCTTTTGAAGGAATGGCTAGTGAGAGAAAGGAAGATGCCGTTCCTGAAGCTCCATTGACTAGCAACCAGGCCAGAAAGAATCACAGAGGCTATATGCTGAGTTTACGTGCTAGATTGTTCGAAGGTTGACCCTGGGAATTTTTTATTGTTTTTGGTCTGCTCTGTGTGCGTGTGTGTGTGTGGGTGTGTGTGCGTGTGTAGGAGAGACAGACAGATACAGAAAGACTGACAGACAAGTCGAGACACAGAGGGACATTAAGAGAGAGAAAACCACTGGAGCTTTCACATTCGCATCAATCAGTTAAGCAATCCCAGATTAGCTTCTAGATAAATAAATAGGCGTGACTGGAAATATTTAAGAATGATGGGATTACCATTCATCCTGCATGTTTTAATCATTCATCTTCCCGAAGGTATGGTGTTGAACCAGGTCTTTTAAAATATGTTCTTCCTGGGAGTTCCCGTCATGGCTCAGTGGTTAACAAACCTGACTAGTAACCATGAGGTTGCAGGCTTGATCCCTGGCCTTGCTCAGTGGGTTAAGGATCCAGTGTTGCCATGAGCTGTGGTGTAGGTTGCAGGTGTGGCTCAGATCCCACGTTGCTGTGGCTGTGGCGTAGGCCAGCAGCTACAACTCCATTTGACCCCTAGCGTGGGAACTTCCATATGTTGTCGGTGCAGCCCTAAAAAAAACAAAAAGGCCCCCCAAAATAAATTAAATAAATAAAATATTTTCTTCCTGTTCCATATCTTAATTGAAGTTATTCCATAGCTCTCTTGTTTTATGATTCTTTCATCTCATGAAGTTACTAAGAAGTCCCATATCATGCTCTAAAAATACCCCTTCTTTATAGAATCATAGAATATTTTCTCTGGATAGCACTTTAAACATAATAACACCCCACACACACAGCCCTTCCTAAATTTTATGCAGACTGAAGTCCAGAGGGATAAAATTCTCAAGGCCCCAGCAAGTTAGTGAAAGTCCAGAAGTAAAAATTTAAATTCCTCTGTCTAGCTCATTGTTCTCTGTTTTGCTTTGCTGTACTTTTTTTTTCTAGACCACTTTGGCTCTAAATCAAGGAAGGGAATCTAAATATTTAAGTAAAAGTATAAATGTGCCCTATATTTCCAGAAGACTTCCAGGAACTGTATTCGTTTTAGTAAAAATTTCTTGAGTACCAGCTTGCTAGATACCAAATATAGACAAGACTATAAAAAAGATTCCGTTTTCCCCATATAGAGTTTATAGACAAATATATGTATTTATTTGTATGTGCCTATATGGAATACATACAATCTGAGTCATAGTAAGTAAGGGAAAGACTTAGGAAAATTTTTTCATGCTAAAAGGTTTTTAAATATCTCTGCTTTCCACATCTGACTCATGAATGTTTATGCTCTCTTCTGGGGTTAGTCTCTCAGGTAAGGAAAACCACCAATTCTCCCCACCAACAAAGGACAGCCAGTTAGAATCAAGAAAGTTGATACACAATGTATACCTGCTTCTTCGTCAGTGACACATCTTCTCATTATGCCTCTGTTCCTTAGTAACTAAATGCATTTTCCCATCCACCTTGCAGCATTGTGTTGATCTGAGGTCAATGTAAACAGACTACTTTCAGCTCCAGGTTGAGGAGTTCACTAATGGAGGCACAAGCACCTGTACAGACTTGTTTTTCAGAGTCTTGGCTGCTTTCAAGTCCATGATTAATTTTCTTTGCAAAAAAAAAAAAAAACAAACATGTTAGTGAGTGCCTCTGCTGCTAAATTAACTTCTGACCCTTTCTACGTCCTTCCCAGTGACTCCTGGAAAGTTTTGGATTTCTTCAATGAAATCAATAGCTTGAGGATGAATTCATGTCACAACAGGCCATCTTTGAAAACTCTATTGAGGGCAGAGCACAGCTTGGGTATCAAAGCCCTCATGACTTGACCATTTGAAACCTCAGTGTTGAGCTGGTCTTGGCAGCCTTCTGCCTGAGCTCATTATTGAATATGCTTCTCTTCTGATCTGCTTTTAATTTACCTTGTTCTTTGTGCCGCCTCCTCCCCTACTGGGGATCAATGGCTATTTATTTTGCTGCTAGTTGTATCTCTAATTGCTTGGCTATGAGCTTCTTGAATGTGGTCAGTGGTTTCTTCATTGTAAATTGTCTTTTTTTGTTCATCATAAAATGTCTTTTGCTTTCTCTGTCTTGTATATCAGTGTCTCCTCAGTTCTCAGAACTACCTGGATGAGCTTAAATGCAGTTGGATACTTGGGGACATTGATCTACAGTCATGAAAAATAAAGGTGACTAGGTTCCTCACTGAAATGACTTCTGAGGGAAGCATCGGATCCAGTCCTAGGAAAAAGAAGAAGGGTTTGACCCAATTCTCCTGCAGATTATGGGATTTTGACTCACTTTGATCCTGATCTGCAAGGCATGCAGAAAACCTTGGTCTCTTCTTGTCCTTTCCTCACTGATGACCGTCTTTGATCCAGACTATTTCCAAAACTTCTAGAAACCTCCTCAAACTGATGTTTGTTCTGTAGCCCTTGTGTTGTTTCTATGTATCCAGTGATCTTCTCCATTAATACTGGGTGTCAGTCCCTTTATGAATTAATCACATCAGATGGAGGAATACACGCAGATAAAATCTGATGGCTTCCACATTTCCTTGATAAAATATTCATGACACGAGGGTTTCACTTTTATAAATCATGGTTACTCTATTGATTTTTTTTCTTCCACATTTTTCAAACAAGCTCATAAATTTTTTTAAATGTGCTTCAGAGAAAACAACATGAATGAATAGATGGATTTACTTTTCAATTACATGCATTTCTGGTTTTACTACTGGCTTCAGCTTACGTTAGCAAGTGAGATACCATGTAGGAAGGGGATTGGATATGGAGGCTGATTTCTTAATTAAAAAAAAAGTTGTCTATCATGATAGCTTAATTTAAACTGAAAAATTTCAGTTACTTGGAGTCTTGGCATAAACAGTATAACTTAGGCATTTGTAGACATTCTTGATTACAGTTGACCCTTGAACAATGTGGAGGTTAGTGGTGCCTACCCTTTATATAGTTGAAAATGAGTATAATTTCCATGCACTTGGTTCCACGTCTGTAGTTCAACCAACCTTGGTTAAGGGATCATTTAGTACTTTAATATTTACTGTTGAAAATTATCTGTGTGTAAGTAGACCCATGTAGTTCAAACTCATGTTGTTCAGAGATCAACTGTAATTCTTGGCATGCATGTTTATTTGACTTTCTTCTTTTTGATCTTTGTGGGTTATGACACATGTGAAATGAATAGGAAAGGGAAGTGTTTATAACAAACCACTCTGAAACTTAGTGGCTTAGAACCACAACAATTTATTATTGATTCTTTGAGTTGAATACATTCAGCTGGGTGGTTCTTTTGCCTTGATGTGAGGTCAACTGGGGTCACTCACTGAGATTCACTCACTTGTATGGTGCATGTGACCAACTACTCACAGCATGATGGTTTTTACATGGCGGCTTGGATTTTTTTTATATGGCAGCTGGTTTCTAAGTGGAAGAAGCAGGGACTATCGGTCTTCTTAAGATCTGACCTCAGAAGTCCCAAATATTATTTTCATCACAATTGTTTGGTCACAAGTCAGAGTTCTCATCTAGACTAAAGAGAAGGGGAAATATACTCTACTTCTTGATGGATGAAATGGAATGCATGTATGAGGGAGGAGAAATTGATGTTGAATGTCTTTGGAGACTACCACAAAAAGTATACTGTATCATTCTTATAAGTAGATGTCCTCCAAATTATTTTCATTTACTTAGCAAGCCATAAAAATAAAAATACTTTTATCAGGATTTCCTGCCATGGTACAGTGGGTTAAGAATCTGACTGTAGTGGTTTGGGTCATTGCAGAGATGTGGGTTTCATCCCCAAACCAGTATAGTTGGTTAAGGGACCCAAGTTGGCTCAGATTCAATCTCTGTCCCAGGAATTTCCATATGCTGTGGGTGTACCCATAAAAAATATTTTATCAGAAAACTATCTTCTTCCAAGAATAAAGGCCCTCTTGGTACTTGATTAAAATAAAATGAGGTATGTGGTGATCAAAGCACATTGTTATCTGTGTTCATTCTTCTTTTATTTCTTACTAACAATCAACTAAAATTCATAGGGTACAGACAGTGAGTGGAATTAAACTTTGCTCTGTTTACGAAAGAGGCAAGAGTCTGTGCGAGTGTGGTGCAGGTGTGTGTGTGTTCTCTCCAGAACATAACTCAAGTGAGGTTATAGTGCATCAAAGTGACTAGTTGGATGCCATCACTTGCTTTTGCAGCCAGAATCAGAAGGAGTAATATTTAGTTACATAGAAAAAAATTCAGAAACATTTCAGTGTACAGTCATCTTCTAAGTACATTAAAAAAACAAGCCACTTTATGATTCAAGGGTTGAAAGAGTTGATAGCTGTTAAGTAAGAAAAGTTGGGTTTTAGTAACCCCACTATCTACTTTCTGCTTAATTACAGCTCTTAGAAGTATATTGCCCCCACTTTGTATAGTTGCCCCAAACTCTCATTTGCTCCTCTTCTCCATCCTCACCCCCATCAACAACTCATGTTATAAACTTGTTCTCACTAAGATGTAAATGACTAACAAAGTTAAATATGTTATCTCTCTAGAATCATTTGCATTTAACACAAGATCAAGGCTTATGATATGATTTCTTTTGGTTAGGGCATCAGCTTGAGGAAGTAATTCTGTGCACTGGGGCTTCTGACCTCCAGAAGATGAGTCTAGTATATCTCTAGGACATTTGTTTCCTCTCACCCCAGTTGTCCTTGTTGAGTTCTTAGAGAATGCAAAGTAATGGCAATGACATAAGCAAAATATAATTACAAAAGCAATCTGTTGGAAAAAGAAATAATAATGCTTTCCAAAATGAAGCACTGTACCATGTAGAGAATTTGGGCACTATCCATTGTTTTAGAGGATCCATGCCATGGTTCCTCACCATTAGCCTTGATATTGGAAGAAAGTAATTTCCTTATTTTTTTCTTGACCTCCAAACTAACTAAGTTCTTTGCAGCAGCACATAATGCTGCTTAGAGGAGTTTTTAGGACCTAATAATGTAGTGCTTTGAAATGAATTACAAAGAAGGAGTTGCATATATTATCACAAGCATTCTTTATTTTTGTTTATAAATGACATTCTTTGATATTTTGGATAAGAAAAAGTAGGAGAAGTCAGTCATCATGAATAAATCAACAGTGAGAGTTGACTGAATTTTGTGCTGTCATCTCTTTCCTTCTAGCCTTGACAAGCACAGTGTGTGGCTGCCATGGAGAGAAAAAGTGTCATGGAGCCAGCTATTCTAAGCACCAGTGAGTGGCAAAAGGAGAAGGATAGAATGGTGGTATACTCACAGTAGGCTTACTGGTGCTTTGGGGCAAATGGGGAAGTCCAGGACATGAACTGTAGTCCTAGAAGAACTTCTATGAATGTGAAGAAATACAAGAGGCAGCAGTGGTATGCTGCTGTTATTTACGTGAACTTATGATTTTCTCTTTGCTGAAAGTAAATCCATGTCAAGCACTGTGCTAAGCAATTCACATAGATTGGTTCACTTAATCCTCATGACAACTCAGTGAGGTTAATATTATTATATACTTATAAATGAGGACTTTATTTTTTTTCTTTTGCTTTTTAGGGCCACACCCAGGGCATATGGAGTTTCCCAGGCTAGGGGTCATATCAGAGCTACAGCTGCCAGCCTGTGCCACAGCCACAGCAATGCCAGATCAGAGCCATGTCTACAACCTACACTACAGCTCATCACAGAGATGGATCCTTAGTCCACTGAGTGAGGCCAGGGATTGAACCCGCAACCTCATGGCTCCTAGTCAGAGTTTTTCCACTGCGCCATGAAGGGAACTCTGAAATGAGGACTTTAAAATTAGCATGAATAAGCAGAGTAATTTGCCCAAGGTATAAATAGCTGAGGTAGGATGTGATCTGAACTCAACAAATCAAACTTTGGGATACGGTATCTTTTTAGGTATAATTTATGTATAGTGAGAGGATCTTATTTGGTGTATAGTTCTATGAGTTTTGGTACATGCACTCAATCATGTAACTGCCCCCCACTCAAGATATAGAACAGTTTTATTACCTCCCCTAATCCCCTTCTGCCCTTTCGTAATCAAACCCTCCCCCTTTTCCAGTCCCTGGCATCTACTGATTTATCTCCTTTCTTTATAGTTTTCACTTCTTCAAAAGGTCTTATCAATGAAATCATAAAGCATGTAGCCTTTTGAGTCTGGCTCCTTTCATTTAGCATAATAGACCGAGATTCATCCATGTTGTTGAAAACGTCAGCAGTCCATCCCTTTTTATTGCAAAATACTATTCCACTCCATGGATGTACCACACTATGTTTATCCATTCATCCACTGAAAATCATTTAGGTTGTTTCTAGTTTTTCAGATCTCAGTATCTTAACCATGATGGAATCCTGCCTTCACTAAATCAGAAATTTTTCCTAATTATTATAGTCAGGGTCGTCAATGATACTTTTCTTTAAGGATTCTCTCTTAGGTCCTCTGAGAACTTTTGCCTAGAGCTAGAAATAAACAACAAATCTACTCTGGTTCAAGCACAGTTTCTCAGAGTCAGCTTCTCTCTCAAGCAGAAATACCATTAAATTTTCATTACAAATGTCATGCAGTACCTGTCACCTAGCACGTGCTTAAAATTGTATGGAATGAGTAAAGAAGGAAATGAATACCAAATAAATTATCTAAATTAATTTTCTAGCACAGGAGGTAGAAGAGATGGTAGTAAATTTGGGATTGGCAATTCAGCCTTCATGTAGAAATATATAGATTTAATAAATGTTGCAGAACATAATGAAAAACCTAAATATAGGATACTATAAATCCATAGTTTTCTTTTCGCTTCATGTGCTAACACCATTATTTGAAAAGTGGGAAAAAAATCGAATAATTGGTGATCTGACTTTACATCAAATTACTACCTTGACTACATCTTTCCCCAGTTTGAAATATTTTTATTCATATAATTAACTGGTAATTTTTGAATTGACCAAATCAGGCATTGCTTTGACATTAATGCTTTTCTAAAAAATTTGCTTTCTATGATAACATAGCTTCAGGATATATTCCTACTTAAACAAGTTAAATGCATCAGTTCCCATCGTGGCACAGCGGTTAACGAATCCACCTAGGAAACATGAGGTTGCGGGTTCGATCCCTGGCCTTGCTTGGTGGATTAACAATCCTCCATTGCCATGAGCTGGTGTTGGTCACAGACGCAGCTCGGATCTGGCATTGCTGCGGCTCTGGCATAGGTCTGCAGCTACAGCTCCGATTAGGCCACTAGCCTGGGAACCTCCATATGCTGGGTGCTGCCATAAAAAGACAAAAAATAAAATAAAAAAAAAGTTAAATGCATGTTTCAAAAATCCTGTTCCTTTCAGTAAGGCAGTTTACCTACTGAATTCAATCTACTACAATTAGAAATAACACATTTGACTAAATTCACCTTTGTGTACAGATTTCATTGTTTTTCCCCCTCTGCAATGGATAAACATCAACAGAATCAAGGTTTTGACAAAGTACAGGTCTTGGAGTCAGAATAATTTGGTTCCAGTTCTGTGTTCTGTCATATATGAGCAGTATGACTCTTGGCTAGTTTTAAAATATCCCTGAGCTTTATTGTTTCATCTATTAGATAAAGATAAAAGCTTCTGTGCCTTCTGTCTAGGAATATTATGTGATGGGCACCTCTAGTATTCTGGGTAACGAGCAAGTGTATCATTAGGACCACTCTAGTCCTAGTGCTAAGATTTGCCTTGCATGCCACCTCTTCCCTTGCATCCACGCTGTATTATCCAAGGCTTATGAGTATTCTGGGCTCTTTAAAATTAATAGAGTTTTCTCAAAGGGCATTCCATGTGAAGCTTAGCAAAACCTTGTGGCATTGATGAGCTTCTTTCTCATGACCTGAGGAAGGCCTTCACCTCAGTGGCCATACAAACCACTGCCTGTGTCATAAATTGGATTCCCTGAAGGGGTTATAAGTACTGCAGATATTGGTAGAGATTATTATTTTGGCTCAGTTTCCAATCTGTTTTCTGCACAGCCTACACTCCTTTCCAAATGCCCCACCCCTACCTCCTTCAGGCCAGACCCCTCTGAAGCCACACCCCATACCACTCACTCTCCAGCCCAGGTTGTGCTGCTTTACTCTCCCTAAAACTTTTGGTAGATGGCCTATGTGTCTTTATGTAATTAGGTCTTCATTTTTCATTTTATTTTTATTTCTTTTTAGGGCTGCACCTGAAGCATATGGAAATTCCTAGGCTAGGGGTCGAATTGGAGCTGCAGCTGCCGCCCTAGGACAGACACAGCAATGTGGAATCCAAGCCACACCTGAAGACTACACCACAGCTTATGGCAACACTGGATCCTTAACCCACTGAGGGAGGCCAGAGATAGAACCCGCATCCTCATGGCTAATAGTCAGGTTCGTTACCACTGAGCTACAAGGGAACTCCATTTTTTGCTTGCAAAAATCCATTTCAAAACAATCTGAATATCTCTAACTGATTAGGATAAAAGTCCTACAGTGTCATAGGAAAATGGAAAACATGAAGATGGAGATTTTAAGATGATATATTACTAGAAGTATAAAGCTCTATACTAATATAAATCTTCTTGTTGAATATGTCCTTACTAACTTTAAGGGTTAAGTCTCTGACAAAAAAAATTGTAGATGAAAAATAATGAGAACATGTAAAAATGAGGTAAGGGAGTGAACTGATGATGACTTTGAAAATACTTTATCTCAACTGAAATAGTACAATTAAATAAGTCCAATGATATTTTCCATATCTAAAATTAATACAAGTTTGAACTACAAACTAATTTTCTACTGACATTTTTGACTGGTAACTTTACAAGATCTTCCTGCCACAACAGTTTTTATGAGATGCCCATAAGTTTGTTTGACTTGGTTGCAAATGTGCATACTGTGGCATATGGTAGCTATTAACTCATTCAATTATGTTCTAATCCCCTTGTGTTATGCCTTATTACAAGACTGTTTTAGAGTTTGAATTCTGCAGCTACTTGGTTCCCGCCAAGCAGATGCGCCCATAAAAGAAAGTGATATGGCAAAAATGATATGGGAGGCTTTTGCTGGTGGACACAGCTATGGAATCATTTATTTTTTCTGCAACAGAAGAATCAATGCTCTCAGTATCCAGGCCATGATTTCGTGAGTGTTGAGAGTTGGGTGGAATATCTGTTTTGTTGGCACGACTTGTGGCTGTGGTAGTATGGTTCTGTAGCCTGTTGTTTGGCAATAGCTTCTTGGTCCTCAGATGATGGCAGAAAGAGTGTTGTCTGGAGCCCACAGTTGAGGCAATGGCTTCCTTGTTCCTGAACTTCCTGATTATCTCTCACTTTTCTTATTGTGTCAGTGGCAGCAGCTCCTTTGGTGTGTCAGTTCTGCCATGTTGCTTTCGGATTTATTTTTGGAATCTCCACCTACAGTCCACCTCAAGCCTTTCCACATGTTTTAAAGCAATTAATCCAGTGGATTAAATCTTTGTGGTGTTTGAGAATTGATCTATACATAAACTAAAATGTGTTGGTGTAATTTTTCTCCAGTTTTGATACTTTGTTATTTAAGATTCAAAATTATTGGCTCTCTTCTCTGGGGTTATATGACCCAACCCAAGGATACAGAGTAACGTATATACCTGAGATGGAAAGAGATTGATGCTCTCTTTCTTTAATAAGTTTACTTTTATTTCTCAAGTCCATGTCTTAAGCCCTAAGGGGGGGAAAAAAGGGAGCACTAATACATTTTATTTTAATTAAATTTCAGTTTTACTTGGGCAAAATTTGAAGACATGTTTTCCTTTCATTTCTTCTATCAGTCTCCTTGGATGTCACCAATAAAATAAAATGATTGTAATATGTGTTTATGCTTTTACAACATTATTTTTCCTATTTTACCTCATTTTTTAAAAGTTCATTATTAATAAAGAGGAGGGGAAGAGATAATAAGGTAACAAGAAGAGAAAGAGGAGGAGAAGACCTTTTATTTTTTCCCAAAAGAGTAAAATAATACTTACAGGCACAGAAATCACAAGTTGTTGGCTAAAGACTAGTAAAAACATTCCAGCTAAAGTCATTGCCCTTGAGAATGCTCTGGATGTCTGGTGTTTAATAATCTGTCATTTTAAGTGGTAAACTAAGCTTAAAAAATATATTTGGTAGTTTGTTTTGGATTAACTTTGAGTACTTTTTTATATATCTGGATTTGGAAAAAAATTAAAAAAAAAAACGGGGGAAGGTTAGAAAAAGAGTGGAAGGAAAAGACAAATACAAGAAAAGCAATATAGGAGTTCCTGTCATGGCTCAGTGGTTAATGAATCTGACTAGGAACCATGAGGTTGTGGGTTCGATCCCTGGCCTTGCTCAGTGGGTTAAGGATCTGGTGTTGCTGAGAGCTGTGGTGTATGTTGCAGACGCGGCTCGGATCCCATGTTGCTGTGGCTGTGGCGAAGGCCCACGGCTACAGCTCCTGTTAGACTCCTAGCCTGGGAACCTCCATATGCCACGGGTGCGGCTCTAGATAAGGCAAAAAGACAAAAAAAAAAAAAAGAAAAGCAATATATTTCCTCAAGGACCTTGGTCTGGCTTTAGCCATTGGTTCCAGTGTTGGGAGCCCATCGTGAAGCATGTGCATAAGTTGATTGTGCTAGTCAGGGAGTTCTCTTCACTGCTGTAGGGCTTATCCTTGTGTCACATGGATTCGTACATCAAATGAGGTCAGATCTGGCCTTGGATGACTGAGATAAGACAGTATCTTATCCATGCCACCTATATCCTTATCACTTAGAAATGCTATGGGATTTTGAGGGGATGCCATTTGCAAAGCATTTTAAACTCCCTAAAAGAAAGTTCAAATCTCTCTACTAATAGAAATGTTGTTGTTATAAATCCTGGACAAGACATAAGTATAAAAGTTTTAACCTCAGCCAGATTTGGGATTTCAGTGTGTTTTAGATCTGCCTGATAATGAAAATACTAGCCCTTCTATGAAGAGAGAATGCTAACCTGTTATTTTTTTCAGACATAAGCCTAAATCCAGGGAAGGGCAGGGCAGGGCAGACATCTGAATCAAGATAAACATAATATATAGCCAAAAATAGAATACCATTCAAAATAGGGACAATACCCTTAAAGGTTTTAGGAGTTAAACTACTACATAAGCTCTCTGTGGGGGGAATTGATGTACTTCTAAAGAGAAAAAATAATAAAATGATTCCCTAAATTTTGAAAAAAAAATAATAAATAACATAGAAGAACTGACTAAAAGGAGGCGTTGCATACTCCTGAATAGGACAACTGCATAATGTATGTTAGATACACTAATGAATCAGTAAATTGCACATACTTCCAAAGAAACATAAGCTTGGTATTTTTTTTTTCTTTTTGCCTTATTTGGGCCGCACTCGCGGCATATGGAGGTTCCCAGGCTAGGGGTCTAACAGGAGCTGTAGCTGCCGGCCTTCGCCACAGCCACAGCAACGCGGGATCCGAGCCGTGTCTGCAACCTACACCACAGCTTACGGCAATGCCAGATCCTTAACCCACTGAGCAAGGCCAGGGATCAAACCCGCAACCTCATGGTTCCTAGTCAGATTCATTAACCACTGAGCCATGATGGGAACTCCCAAGCTTGGTATTTTCTGAGCACTCTAATAAAGTTTTGTTCTAGATGTGTATGGAAGGGAAAAAAATCACCTTTGAAAATGGAAAGGGGAAGCTTTACAAAAGTTTACAATGCCTTCATAGCAAAAATTTTTCATGCATTGGTGCAAGGATAGGAAAATAGATCTCTGGAACAGAATAGAGAGCTCAGTGATAAAATCACATATATAGAGAAAGTATAATACATGATCGAATGGTACTACAAGCCAATGAAAAAAGGGGACTTCAGAAAATTTGTTCTCTCTTGATAGATGACAGATAGAGAAATGGATAAGTAGATATTCTTAAACTAATATAGAACTACAAGATTAAGTATTTAGGTTTATGACTTTAGTACAAAAAAGTAATATTGTAAAGATCATAGAAATAATGTAGGATAAATTTAAAAGCAAAAGATTATTATTTTTAATCACACTAAAATTAAAGATTTCTGTTCAATAAAGGAATCAGGAAAAAATAATATATAAGTAACTTATCTGAAGAAGTTATTTGTAAAGTCTAAAGCTTATAAGGAACCAATGTGTATCATTTTAAAAATCCTGAAGATCAATAAGAAACAGATGAGAACCAAATAGAAAAATGTGCAAAAGATATAAACAGGCCATTCACAAAAGAAAAAAACTTGAAAGGCCAGCAAGCCTACAAAGAGGTAACCTAATTCATGAGGAATTAGATTTAAATTTGTCATTCTGAACAATATCAATCATTGATGGCTTGGGATGGGAACCACCATGGGATGGACTATGGGAACCACCACGGATGCAGCCTGGTGAAGTCCTTCTGTAAACCACTCTAGTCAAAATGAATCAAACACAAGGCAGTATATCTTATGAATATACCTCCTGGAAATATAGTAGAAGGAAAAATGGGCAATGTGTACAAGGACATCTAGTGTGGCTTTTTTTTTTTTTTGAGACAGTAGAGAGTTGGAAGCAATCAAGTTCTCTGTGGGAGACTGAATAAGTAAAACATGGTGGATTCACCCAACAGAATACCATGGAGTACTCAGAAGCAACCAACTAGATGTGCCCACAGCAACACACATGGATCTTAATAAAACAGTGCTGAGTGAAGCAAGGAAGTAATGATGAGATTTAAACCATAATTCCATGTGTAGTCATTAAAAAAAATGTGTGTGTGTGTGTGTGTGTGTATATACATATATATATATATGTAACATATATATTTTTTATTTAAAAACATTATATTTAAACATATTTGAATGGTTTGTTTGTTGGTGATGTGGGAAAAAGTTTTGTGCAAGGGATGGAGTCAGCAGGGAAGAAAGGAAGGAAGGAAGAAAAAGAAAGGAGAGAAAAGAAGCCAGGCCTTGCATGGACCAATGATGATAGTAATCATGATTTCTTCAGCTGTCTATAGGAAAAACCAAAGCAAAGAAACAGCACAAAACAAACACGGACATAACAGCAACAATAAATAAAACCCTTAAGAACTGTAAAAACAATGGATACTGATCTTTGTTCCTTCCTCTACGCACTTTCCTCTAAGGTTCTCCCACACCTCAGAAGCTCCAATCTCTCAACCAGTCTCCACAGGGGATGACAAGGAGGAAAAGAACTTATCTTCTCAGATGCTCTTGCTTAACCCTGCCTCAGCAAAGATCTCAGTCTCCTCCAGGGCTTTTTGTGTCCACCCTCCTTGTTCAGTTAGGGGAAGCATGAGTCAGATGGAGCAGAAAGGCAAAACTGGATATTTTAAATTATTTAACTATGTGTTTTTTCCCCTGGCAAAATGGTTATGGAGCTAGCCCAGGATGATCCCTGTGGGAGCCTCGTTCCAAGGGAGGAAAGTGTTTGGATGCCTCATATCGTGCCATAATAAACACTTCATATTACCCTCTTACATTGGTTATGGTGAAAAACAGTATACCATCTTAGAAACAAAGGAAAATCTTGCCACTTCGAGGGTCATCCAAAATGTTTTTGGAAAGTAAACCTCATTAGCACATTCTCAGACTAAGTTTATTTACAGCTCCACAACTATCAATAATAAAGACAATTAAATTAGGTAGGTCAAAGCCCATTTGAACTGAGGAACTCTATTATAAAATTAAAGTTTGTGGAAAGTGGCCCTGACCAGCCCTTCTCACATGAAATTGATGGAGAGGCTCTTTGGGTTCGTTAAAATTCAGAAAGGATTAATAGCTTTCAAGTTGGAGAATGTTACTCAGAAAGAGTGCAGAGTTTAAAATACTTCACCCATGTAAATGAGCACTTGTTTCATTGTTTTATTTTAGATACTGTTGTTTTTTTGTTTTTTATTTTAATCAATAGAGAGGAACTTGGGGGTGGGGAATAACTGTTCTCAGGAAGCATACTCTGACTG
This sequence comes from Catagonus wagneri, assembly GCA_004024745.2. Taxonomy (NCBI): domain Eukaryota; kingdom Metazoa; phylum Chordata; class Mammalia; order Artiodactyla; family Tayassuidae; genus Catagonus; species Catagonus wagneri. The sequence continues at coordinate 11,726,240 of PVHT020000022.1, forward strand.
CTGGAAGACGGTATGTAATTTGCTCCGTCAAAGCCAGAACAGTCAATAAGTCAAGATGTGGCTTTAGTTGCTTCTCAGGATAAACACTGAATTCCTTCATTAACTGGTCAAATGGAACTGCAGTTCAAAGGGAACTGCAGTTCTCTTTTGTGTGGGGAAAAATAATGGATTACAACAAATATCTCAGAGTTTGGGAGGCCATGTTATGTACAGCGGTTAGCAAGACATTTTCTTTGTCAGCTTCAGATCACCCAGGCACAATAGAGCCTGCATTTCATTAGTATTCTTTTCTGATTTAAAAAAGAAAGCCCGTCTTTATAGTTCAGTAGACCTCCATATAGCGCCACAGTACATTCTGGGGCTCAGCCTCTCTGAGTTTGATGGTCTGGCACCCTTCATACAGATTCCTTCCTTCCTTCCTTCCTTCCTCCCTCCCTTCTTCCCTCCCTTTCTTCCTCCCTCCGTCTCTACATCCTCCCTCATATTTCTCCCACACACCCCTTCCCCATTTCTCCGTTCCTTCCTTTCTTTTTTTCTTTCTCTTAATTAATACAGCAGACTTTTTATGGATATTTTCTTTTAGTAACAGTTTAACTTCTCAATTAGTTAATTAAACATTTGCTGTGTCCAACTCAGGTCTCTTTCCTTGACCAGTGTTTCCACTTGCCTCTTCAAATCTCTACCCAGCTATCTCATACTCACCACTTGCAATATTGGTTCTATTATCACTCTCCTCAAACAAACAAACAAAAACCCTACGTACCCATCTTTCTATATTATCTATCATTCATTTTCCATCCACTCGCCATCCCAACCTGCAATCATAAGAAATCACCTCGACTCCCATTTTTTCATAATCTTTCTCCAGCAGCCCATCCCTGTATCAGAATTAGGCAGACTCTATCTATATACCACCTCCAGCACCTCCTATATAAATAGCCATCATAATGATACCTACTTCATAACATTCTAGGGATAAAATAAGATACAGCATGTGAAACTCATCACATACTGCCTGGCACGTAGGAATGATCTATAAATGTGAACTAGCTCTATTTTACTCCCAATTGTCTTTTAAATCTATTTTATCCACTTTGCTATTATTGCCTTCAGGCTTTATCATTCCTTATGAAAAAGAAGCTCCCTGTCTGCTCTCTGCCTACCAGAAAACTCCCCAACCAATCCAAACACTACTTTGCTGCTGGTGTTAACTTTCAGAAATCCTAATATGACCATGTAATTTTAATGTCCTAAAATATTAATTGTGTTACCATATCTTCAAACTGAAGTAAACACTTTTTAAAAAGGCACATAAAAAGGCACTTCCCATTGGTTCCACCTATTACCTTCTTCCCAACTAATTCTAGACACAAAGAACCTCGGGTAGTCATCACAACTGTCCATGTTCTTTTGTGCTCCCCTGTCATTCCACTTCCTTTCCCCTCTTCCTGCAATGCTTTTTCCCTGTACTCATATAGCATCCCACTTAATCCAGTTCCATCCATCATCACCTACTTTATCAAATCTTTGCCAACTTCTGTAGGCAGGTTGAGTCCCCTCCTCCATATTCCTAAAACCCTTTGCATGTGCCTCTATGGCATTAAGCATATTACTTTGCGATGGTTTATTTTCAAGGTGGTTTTAAAGGCAGGCTAGTACAAGATAGGAAAGACAGCATTTGTCCTTTAATAATCCATTTTTTTTTGGCATTGTATGTCACTAAGTTACATTCAGCCTCTGAGGATCATTTATGTCTGTTTCATTCAAGAACTATAAAATTTCCTCAATGATTCTACCAGGATTTCCAACAGAGAAGTTGGAATCAGTGATGCTCCCTCAACCGTTTGTCTCATGGACTCCATTGTGCATTTTATTGCTACTCATATTAGAACTTGGTAAATTCTAGCCTTTATTTATTACACTCAAAAATAGAACTATTTACTTATGGTCAAAAGAATTTGGAAAAGTAAATATTCAGAGTTAAAGAACACATAAATAGAAATCCCTGTACTATTCACAGAGATTAAAATAGTTAATGTTACTCTTTAATAAGAATAGTGTCTATTGTTTGTTATTTTAACTTTTCCAAACCATTTCTGTACACATTCAATCTTCTAAGCAATTCTCAATAGTCTACCGGGAAAATATTACTTCTACTTTACTGATGAAGAAATTGAGGCTTAGAGAGGTTAAATGATTTTTCAAGGTTACAGAGCTAGTGAATAGCAAATCCAAGAAACCACATCATCTGATTTATAATGTGCTATACTTTCCGTATTTTTTTCATACTGTCTTTTATATATTTCCTCTGCTGGATGTCACACCATCATTTGGGCACTCACAAGAATTGCATGTATTAGTAAAGATTTTGTCAAAAATTTTAGAGAGCCTTTAAAAAATATTTATGTATTTTTACATTGGGCCTTATTTCGTGGTAATAAAAACACATGCTAATTGTAAAAATATAGAAAATGAAAGTTCTTTAAAAAGAGAAAAATTAAGTATAGTTCTCCTAGGTAGTGACAATCATGGTTAATATTTTGGTTGATTTCCTTCTAGTCTTTTTTTCTGTCCTTGATTTATCATTTGTTTTACATTGTCGTGGTCATATTTATGTTCAGTATTTATTCTCTTCTATTTATATATTTTATTATGAATACTTCACGTCTTCACAATACTAATATATAAAAATATTCCATTTTATGGTTCTATCAGAATTTAAACAGTCCCTCATTATCGGTAATTGCTATAATTTTTTTTTTTATACTTTAATCATTGTACTTAATTCTTCTCTTAACTCTGGATGCCACAACCCCAGATGAAGATCAAACATTAAATATATTTTTCTTTATTTATAAAACATATGAGGCTAACAAAATTCAAACTTCCGACTGGAAATGGTTAGTACGCTACAGAGTTCAGAGCATTTATATAAGGAAATCACACCATCCCCAACAGGATTAAGTCAAAATAATATTAAACCATTTGTTGGCTCACTTTCTCAGATTGTAGGACACCTCAGTAAGCCGTGTTCTAGTCAATGGGATTCCTGAAGTACCTGGAAGACATAGCTTGACTTTCAGCTCAGATTTCCCAGAATCATTTTCCAAAGTGGCACATATCCCATGGATCCTTAGACATTTCATGTAGTTATTTAAGGGACTCATCTCCCTCTGTTGGTCCTCCTCAGGAGTAGATAGGTTTCCAGTGTCTCTAACAGCACTATGAATGAGATTGGACAAAGAATATTAGCCTGGAAGAGACCTTAGAGGATATCTAGTGCCAGGCATTAAATGTAGATCATAGTTGGACTGGTTTGAAGCCTAGGCTTTTCAATTACTAGCTGTTTGAGCCAAGACAGTCTTTAATTTTCTCTGTGCCTCAGTAGTCTAATCTATAAAATGATAATAGTAATAATGCTTACTTTATAGGATTCTTTTGAGAATTAAATGTGCTAACCTATGTAAGGCACCTAGAACAGTATCTGACTGATACTAAAGTCCTGAAAAAATATTAGCTATCATTTTGTCACTTCATTTTATGGAAGCAAGGTTAGAATCCCAGTATCAACCCAGGTTCCACTATTTTTACATTAAAGTAAACTTTGAAAAGGCTTATTGACCATTCATTTTATAGACATCTTCATTTTGGATTGGGACAAAGTGTACTATAGTTTGGTGAATTTTGCTTTCTATTTTTTCAGCTTGGTATCTTCAAATTGAGCTCTTCCAAGGATTTGTAAACCCTTGTGTATTACAAAGGAAATTGAATCAATAAATTTCTGATTCACTTACCCTTAACTCATCAAAACATCATTAGAGTTATTTGATGTCTGGGGAAGGTTTTTTTGTGCCTTCATGTGTGGAGGTATGTACATTCTCCTCTTCTAAACCAATAAATCTTCCCCAGCCAGCCATAAATAGCAACGAAGTACCAAAAGAAGCAGCCCTAAACTCAAAATGGTTGAAAACCAAGGGAGCTTGTTCTGTGCAGTTCATGTTCTCTCAGTCTCACTTAACCATGCCTGATTTTAAAAGACAAGTACTTCCATTTCAGAATGTGTGCACTTTCTTCTAACTAAAATTTATTGAGCATCTACTGTGTGCCAGACACTATTCTATCACAAAGGGAAACATTAAGAAGGTTTTTCAGTTCCAAGCTAATTGTTTGTGGACATCCTCTGAGTCAATGCTGAGATTCTGCTACCTAGGATAATGATGACTTTCAAAGGGTGCTTGAGATGAAGGGGTTCTTCAGTGACCTAGCTGTGATTCCATGGACGTTGGCCCTGTTTCTTCCAGCTAATATCTCCATGGCTTTGGCCTTGCCAATCACACACCAATCTGGATTCCACCTTTTAGTCTTCTATTAGACCCTCTATCCGCTTTGACTTGCTTTCCACCACTGGTTCTGATATCGGGTTCAACTCTGGCACCTCTCAGGGCTCTGACCTCTCAGTTCTCTGGTTCTATTTAGAATTTGTAAAGAATTAAATGACTTTGGACGCCTTCTGGCAGAATGAATACTCCTAGGCACAGTACTTATACATCTAGAATAGAGACTATAAAAAAATAGCAGCAAGAATGGTAAGCATAAGTGTACCCAAAATAATAAGAGAGGAAGGAAAGGGAAGGACTGTTTAGTTTTCCAAAGGAGAATGGGCAGAGGAGACCCTCCAAACTCTTAGGACCTTTTGCTAGTGCTTTGCTCAAGTCTGAAGTGGCAACAAATCTAAGAATAAAGTCATAGCAAGAGGTTTATGATTTTTCCAGGTTTTGAGCAGACTAATTTACCCCCACCATGATATGTCCTGAGAAATAACAGTGCTGTTCATAGATAGGCACCTGGGAATCCTTTATATTCATTAGAAGCCTTATTTAGCTTTTCTAAGCCTCAGTTTCTTCAGCTGTGAAATTAAGATCAAATTCACAGGACTTTTTAAAGAATTAAATGATTTTTTGCATGTGATTCATTTAGAACTTATTAAATATTCAATTAATGTTAACTGCTAATATTATATTTTATTTGCCTTAGAGTAAGAAGCTGCCCAAATTAATCTCAAACAACAAAAGAGACTGGAAGAGGAAAAAGTTGTCTATTTTGTGTGTAAACAGGCATTGATTGCTTGAATTTTGACTTACTAAGCCATGGAGATAGGCAGGTGCAGCCATAGTTAACTTCTAAGCAGGGAGAAAACATAAACAAATATATAAATAAATAAATGAAATGAATTAAAATGCTGGACCAAACCAGGGAGTCTGATTAGCAGCAGCATTCAGGCTGAGGTCAGCCTTTCAGCCTGCGTTCTGCTAAGAAAAGCATCTCTGCTAGCAGTGAATTAAAACATCAAGAAAGAGGCAGAACTCAAACAGGCAGTGCCTGGTGGAACTGTACTGAAAACCTGACATAAATAAGTAACACCATCTTCTTTTAAAGACTTTGAAATAACCAGCACAATGTGCCAAGAAAATAGAAATGCACTCTGCTCCCTCTGGATGCCAATGTAACCTCACTGAGACAAGTAGGCTTCTGTTTAATTGGGAAGGAGGCTTGGGAGGGGGCAGAGGATCTCACCTGGTATTTTGGTTTCTTACACAACTTCTTTCAAGATGGTGGGAGTTCATAATAAACACTTTGATAATATGTGGGAGATAACAGGCCACCCACTGACTTAATGAATTATGGTCTTAAAATAACCAGAGCTGTGGTACAAGGTCGAGGCAGAGATTCCAAAATGAGCTGCAGTTTTGGTGCAAGTTGTAGTAAAAGAAACACAGATATATGATACTTTTTACCATAAGGATTTTTAGGTTCCTCTGCAGGCACTTCTTTTTTTCTGAGCATGTCAATGAATACATATATAATCATTGAGAGTATATATGTATATATACACTCATATATAAATGAATATTTACAAATAGTTCATGCAAATAAAGTTCCTTATTTATCAAATAGATATTAAATATAGAAAGTACAGAAAAGTGGGACAAAAGTCAAATTGAGAAGAGTGTTTGGAAGCAAAACTTCTTGGGTCAGTGTCCCATGACAGAAAACATTCATAGTTTAAAGCAGAAAGGAATTTAATATAAAGAAATCAGCTGCTCACAGAAATCTTGCAGAACCTGAAGAATCAGGTTCAAGGGCTGAGTTTCCAGGGACAGCTTTCAAAGCAATGCCAATGGGACTGGCTGACAGGAGAGCAAGTACTTTTGTCACTTAAGAATCTAGAGAATGATCGAAAATCTAGAGTTTGGGAGTTCCCGTCATGGCTTAGTGGAAACGAATCCGACTAGGAACCATAAGGTTGCAGATTCAATCCCTGGCCTCGCTCAGTGGGTTAAGGATCTGGCGTTGATGTGAGCTGTGGTGTAGGTTGCAGATGCGGCTTGGATGTGACTGTGGTATAGGCCAGCAGCTGTAGCTCCGATGGGACCCCTAGCCTGGGAACCTCTACATGCTGCAGGTATGGCCCTATACCTACAAAAAAAAAAGAAAAAAAAAGACAGAAGCTAGAGTTTGAAATCCCCCACAACATCTCTTCTCTCTGTAACTATCTCACCTCTATCATGACTAATCTGCCCCAAATGACTGATTCTGTCCTGAGTCTCAGCCCAAAGTGAGACCCAGGTCTATCTGGTTCTTCAGAAAACACAACATCTCCATGACTACGCTGCTATAACAGGAGCAGGAACAACAGAAGTGCAGCCTCACAGGAGTCATTAACCAACTCTGAAATCTCATATGTGTGGTTCTGATAGGTAGGTCCTAACCCAAATCCTGAGCTCCAGCTGCAAGAGAATCTGGAGAATGCTCTAGACTTGCCACACACAAAGGCCCACTAGAAAGATATGTAAGTTGCAACCTCTGGAGTTTTCTGGGTGAAATCTGAAAATGGCTCCTGAACATAGAGGACAAGGAGAATCAGGGCACTCCAGATTCGCAGGTGGAAATTTTTAAGAGAACTCACATCTGAGGTATGTCTTGCCAAATGGAAGATGAATAGATCTCCACACCCACTCATTAGAATCTTAAAACTTTATAAGAGGCTTTAATGGGGTTTGGTCATGTATGTATACCATCTAGATGGTCTCAAAAACACCTTGCTCTCTCAAGGCTATGTCCTTGAAAAAGGTTTCCACTGTGGAAACTGTAAGCCAAGTATACATTCTAAGGACAATAGAAGGGGTTAGGAGTCTCTCATAGCCTAGGTTCAACTCAAGGGTCAACCACAGGTCACGTCCAATTGATTATCTGTTCTAATAAGATATTGGAATGGATACAAAGAGAAGCAATCCATTGGACCTGCCACAGTGCCAGTCCAGCAGAGAAACAACAAGAACAAAGACAGGAAGTCATAAAACTACATACCCTCCCAGTAGTAGAAAGTCCTTGTGTGGCTTAAATATAACATAGATATTGGGGAATTGTGGGAGAAATCAAAATAAGGAGGTTGTATCAGATTATGAAAGCAACTTTATGGCCTACTAAGAACTTTAGATTTTATTCAGTAGGCTCATAATTACCATTTTATCTAGGACATTCATATTTCAAATGCTTATATACAACCTGCATAACTTTTGCCACCACTATATACTATTATTTACTTGGTTTTTTTACTTAGAGTGATTTTAAATAGACATTGTTTTTACTTAGCTATTTTCTCAGTAATATGTCTATGAAATCACAGATTTGATGTCCTAGCTAGATTTTTTTCCTAAAACAAATTACAAATGCAGAGCTTTTTAAATTAAAAAAAAGTACACATCACCTAAAGCCATCATTGATGTCACCAAAAGTTATGAGTACCACAATTTGAAAAATACAGTTATTGACAATGAGGAATACTGAGAGCTTTATAAACATGGATATGGAAAAATAAGGTATGTATTTTAGAGAGATACTCATCATGATTAGGATGGATAAGAGCTAAGTTTAAAGAAATGAGTCCATTTAAAAGTGGAATATTATTTGAACATGAGTAATGTCCATAGGAATGAAAAGGAAAAAATGGAATTAAAGAGATTTTAGAGCTAGAATATAAGGGATTTGTTAACTGACAGATGTAGGAATGCACAATGACAGAAGAGTTTATAGTGATGGTAGAATAGTATCAGCTGACAGGTGTCTGGTGGTGGTGATCAATTAAAGACTTCATTTTAGAATATATATCTGAGAAGTCCAGTTGGACATGTTGAGTTTTCAAGTGCATTTGGGAAATAAATGCCTTAATAACTATCAATGTTTATCTAAGGTTCAAGAAGAGTCTTAGATATAGTTAATTTTGTGGGTTCATTGGCCTATATGCAGTTGATTAGCCATGAAAGTAGACTTAAGCTTTCAAGAAAAGATGAACATTGTGGAATTTAAAAGTAGAGTTGGGGTTCCCATTGTGGCTCAGTGGGTTAAGACCCAACATAGTCTTTGGGAAGATGTGGGTTTGATCCCTGACCTCACTTAGTGGGTTAAGGATCTGGCATTGCTGCAAGCTGCAGCATAGCTTGCAGATGTGACTTAAATCCAGTGTTGCTGTGTCTGTGGTGTAGGCCAGCAGCTGCATTTCTTATTCGACCCTAGCCTGGGAACTTCCATATGCCGCAGGTACAGCTGAAATTAAATAAATAAATACATACGTAAATAAATAAATAAGACTGAAGAACAATTTGGAGAGTGGTCCAATGTAGCCATTGAAGAAGGAAGTGTCAATAAAAAGAAACTGCTGACAAAATCAAATGTCAAAAAAATGAGGCTGAAAATAGATCATTGGATTTGGTCATTAGGATATGTTCTGCAGCTGAACAGTTTGCATAGAGTTATCAGGGTAGAAGTCATATTTTACTGAGCTGCATAGCAACTGGGCCATACACACATGGAGATGTAACTTTAGAACAGTGGTTCTCAACCAGGGATTGTTTTTCCCTCCAGGGAGCCTTAGGCAACGTCCAGAGACATTTTTGGTTGTCATGACTGGAAGTGTTACTGACATCTATTTAGCAGATAAAGAGGCTAGGGATGCTAAACATCCTACATTGCACAGGACAGCTTACACAGCAAAACATTATCTGGCCCCAGATGTCGGTAGTGCCAAGGATGATAAATTCTTCTTTAGACAAAGTCCTAAAAGTCTGGTTGTGAAGACCAGAAGAGAAAAAGATGGTGATTGTTATGGAGGAAAAATCAAATGGTTTCTAAGGATATTTGAGCATGAGAAAAAGGGGAAGAATAAGGTGAGGGAGAAAGAAAGAGAAAGAATTGTTGGTCAAGCGATGTTTGATGGGATAAAAGAGAATATATTTCAAAGTGTAATTGAAGTATAAAATGTGGATAGCAGAAGGGATTTCCACCCCTCTCTTCCCCATTCTAAGACAGGAAGGAATACAAAAAGCAGGTAAAAGTATACATAAGAGGTAGATGAGGAGTAATTAGGGCAGTTTATGGGTAGGAAGTAGGAAGCTAAGTTATCACCAGGAATGGGGAAGAACATAGAAAATGATAAATGGAGCAGACCTGAAGGAATGTAGTAAAATTGGGAGCAGTAAAAGATTGAGGTTGCACAAAAGAGTGAAAGAGAGATATGTAAATAATTCTAAGATATTTAAAGAACAAGTGGAGTTTTTAAGCTATAGATTGATAATCAAACCAATGTGGTCATATGATTTACTCAGGCAACATTCAGCAACTCCAGAATAGTGTCAGGGAAAACAGTGTTTGGGTGTTTTCAGGTTATGGGATTTCCCAGAAAGGCACATTCACCAAAGGAAGATTTAGGTTAGCATGTGGTTAAATATGTTTTTGGAATGATTGTCCCTGCCATAAGCTATGTTTTAACTGTAGCTATATGCTCCCAAGTATCTTGGCTTGTAAATGATTATTGATTAAGTCTAAATAATCCATTGGAGTCAGGAATAATAGCTCTTGCTAATTACTCTTTAGCAATAGTTTTAATTCTTTTTCCTTTTTGTGTCTGTATTGATGCTAAATAAATCAGAGATAATTGGATGATGAAGCTGGTAATCTAAACTGAATTTAAAGTTAGAATGTCCTTTCACTCCATACTCACCTTTGGTTCTGCATTTATTGTATTACACTATAGTTCTTCACAGTCAGAGCCTCAAATTCACACCTTACTTCTACGCTCTTCACTGTGTCTTGATTCTATACGGCTAATTTGCTCACTTTATTCCCAGTGCTTCATTTGTTCTTTGTCCATAGTCTTTAGGCTCTTCTTGGCTCTGAGTTTTACATTGCATAACCTATTAACGATATAGCTCATTTTGTGGCGAGTGTTACACCCTTAAGACATTTACAGAAACAGCCGACAAATTGTCAGTTGTAATTAGGTCAAATAATTCTAGAAAATTTCTTTTGTTGACTGATTCTATGGACTCATCATGGCCTTTTAGTGCAATTTTTTTTCCCAGGCACACAGATAATTACTTCTATTACCATCCTCAAATAATAATGTTCTTCTTCTCCAGTCTTTGTATGGAGCTGCCCATTATCTCACTGACACCAGAGTTTCTAAAATGTTGTTTTGTTCATAATTTATTTACCCTAGAAACTTCAGCTGAGTTGCAAGAGTCTCACTTTCGGCTCAGGTCACCTGTTTTGTAATCCAGATCTCTTATATTTTCATTTAAGCATATTGGAAGTACAGATACATTCTAGATTGTGTGGAAAGAGCCAATTTGTGGGTGTAAGTCCATAAACTGGTTGTGAGACCTTCTTCTTTTCTTCTTTTTTTTTTTTTTTAAGTGCTGACTTATGCTGACTTAATTCCTCAATGATCTATTCCTCTTCAGTTTCCTCAAACTACAACTAGGAACTAACTCATTTTATTTGACTATCTGCTCACCACATTATTGCAAACCAGAGCTCAACAAACATACCCTTTGAGTTTTCTTAAACTAGAGACCAATGCTTTCTACAAGCTCAGTTATAAAACCGTTGTAGAAAAATTCCAATTCTAAAGTGTAATCAAATAAATCTCTTGGTCCACAGAGCCCATGCAATCAATTATACATGGCCATCCTTCAGATAGACTTCCTCAGGGTAACAAAATTGTTCAACAAGAGCTATTATATACAAACTAAAATTTTTATTTCTCAGTGAACTCTAGCATTCTATTTATTAGTTGAAGATACAAAATGTTGATATATAACTCTTCTTAAAATGTCTTCTGGGAGTTCCCTTCGTGGCTCAGTGGTTAACAAATCCGACTAAGAACCATGAGGTTGCAGGTTCGATCCCTGGCCTTACTCAGTGGGTTAAGGATCCGGCGTTGCCGTGAGCTGTGGTATAGGTCGCAGACGTGGCTCGGATCCTGCGTTGCTGTGGCTGTGGCGAAGGCCGGCGGCTACAGCTCCTGTTAGAGCCCTAGCCTGGGAACCTCCATATGCCGTGGGTATGGCTCTAGATAAAGGCAAAAAGACAAAAAATAAAAAAATAAATGTCTTCTGTTATTTATCACTCATAGTGGATATTTGGTCTTTTTTTCCCCCACCTAATATATCCTCACTCATATTCATGGTAATAGTATCAATGAGTTCTCTTGAATATCTACCCTGTCCTATTCAGGTCATACTCTTTTCAGGACCACTCAGCTCCAGAATTTGGTCCTAATAGATTTAAGCTAATCCTCTGTCCCTACAACTGGCTACAAGTTGTGACTGGAATGAGAACTTAATATAACCATGTCAATACAATGCAAATAGATATTTTGGGGGGTCTTCAGGGAAAGATGTTTCTACTTTATTCCATAGGATCTAATAAAAGAGAAGATTTCTTTCTGTGGTACTGAATAAGAAAGTATAGTGGAGCAGATAACCTGGAAACAAATCACATGAGCTTATATCATGGCTACTCTACTTGTATGACCTTGAGGAAGTTTTTAATCTCTCTGTCAGTCAGTATTCTCATATGTAAAGTTGAAATATTAACCATGACTATCTAGAGACTTGTTTTTGAGGACTACATGAGCTAATACTTCTTAAGCACTGAAAACAGTGCCTGGTACATACTAAACACTATTATAGAAAATAAGTAGTATTGCAGCCATCTGAAGAGAAGCTGTTCTTGGGAAGGGACAGAAATTATAGAAGGCAGAGAGAAGAGAGAAAGTTGGGACTTCTGTGATAAGATTAACTCTTTGGAAGACTAACCCTGGGCTTTTTACTTATATGAGCCATAAATTATGGCTTTTTTGATTAAGTCTCTTTGAGTTGATATTTCTGTTACTCAAAACCTAAATATCCCTGACAAACCAGTGAACTGTCGCCAGCTTTAATTTAACAAACACGATTAAGCATCCATTGCTTTGGGATATAAAGATAAATAAGACACAGACATTGTGTCACATTCAACATGCATTTTTTTGAGTCCCTATCATATATAATGCAGTTACTGAAGGCATCTTTCAGAAATCTAAATAATTATAATCCAAAATAGAATGGTATAAATCCTTTGAGACGGACACACTGGAAATCGAGATTCATGTAGATTGGACTATTCAGTAAGTCTTCTTGAGGCAATACCATTTCTAAGCCTCATAGAATAGTAGAATCCTCTCTAAATATTGTTCATCTATTTACTTATTCAAGAACTCTTCAATGAGTACATACTCTGTGCCACACCTTGTGCTAAAAGATAGAGACGAAATATTGAACAAAATTAGACCTGATGCCTGCTCTCCTAGAGTGTCAATGGAAGGAAGTCATTAATAAAAGAATCACATGATAATAACTATTATAAAGAATATCCACATAGGTCAGAGAATATGAAATAAAGGAAATGTGAAATATGCAAAAATTATCTGCCTTTTACAGATGAGAAAACATGTAAGAGAGTCTGAGTTGATCAAGATTTCTCAGCTAGGAGTTCTCATTGTGGCTCAGTGGGTTAAGAACCTAACAGAGTGTACATGAGGATGGAGGTTCTATCTCTGGCCTTGCTCAGTGGGTTAAGGATCCGGCATTCCCATAAGTTTTGGCATAGGTTGCAGATGTGGCTTGGATCTGGTATTGCCATGGCTGTAGAACAGGCCTGCAACTGCAGCTCTGACTGGACCCCTATCCTTGGATATTCCATATGCCTCAGGTGTGTCCATAAAAAGAAAAACAAACAAAGAAAAAGATTTCTCAGCTAGGTGATGTCAGAGACAGCACTGGAATCCAGAACCCTAGAGTCCCTACCTACTGACTTCTCCATTGTACCAAACATTGTGCTCTTAGGTGACATTATGCATATTTATTTGAAGTGATCCTAGGCCAATTGTGGTTCCTAGTAAAGACCTTCTTTTCAGAAAACACACTATTTGTCTCTCATGACCATTTAGAATCAATACCTTCAAGAAAATTATTTGTCTCAGTCTTCTTGCAGTAAGGTGTAATGCCATTCAGCTAGAATAAAGTCCTTCATAGCAGCATAAGAAAGGTTAGGCTTTGGGATGGGTGGGAGGAGCAGAACATCTGTAATACATTTTCAGTACTAAATTAATGTCATTTTCAGTTGTGCTGGCCAGATTTCTTGCCTTTCCTTGACAGACTGACAAAGAATGAAAACCACCCCAAATTATGCCTATTAGAGGTCACACATGGCTTAACTGGACTCTTTGGTTGAAGTGTTGACATGTGGCAATTTTGTAGAGACAAATGATCATTATAGAGGGCATGATAGTCAACACAAATAGGATGCAATTAGCATGTGTCACCACTGGCTTCTGGTAGAAACATCTTAATAGACAACACATAATAAAGGTCAGTGTATTGAGACCCGCTCAGTTAATTAGTTCTTCGTTGTTTCTGAGGAAGAAAGTAAACTATTTTTATCTTGTTTTTCCTCTTCTTTCAACAGACATCATTGCTCCCCTTGGGAGGCATCAGGGTCACTTGTATTCTCTTTGGCTTCTCACTTCCGTAAAGAGAGCCCTAAAATTTGTCCTTACAGTTTTACCACCTTCTTTGCAAAATAGATTTTATTTTTTATTGCATTTTTCATGCTCAAGGTATCCCAAAGCAATTTACAGTAATGAGTTTCAAATCTGGATTGACGGTATCTCGGTAGGCAATCATGTTAGCCATTACATATTCAAAGCTAGCTTACACCCAGCCTTGAAATTAAAATCTACCTCTTCACAAGAGACACTTTCTCCTGAGAGACATAGGTAATTCTGCTCTCTTTCTCCCTCCCTCCCTCTCTCTCGCTCTCTTTTTTTCTCCCTCTCACACCCACTTGCCCAGCACAGAACACCTGCACTGGCAATTATCAGATGGAAGTAAAAGGATATTTGATGATTAAAGAAATTAATTTAGAAAATACTGGGGGCATCTTGGAAAGAAGTCAATACTAAGAACTAGGTGAATACAACTTACCCTGGATCTTCATATCAATGCAACCAGCAGGGCTAACTTTTCCTCCAAGAAGCCTACAAATTCAGTGTCAACTTCCCTCAAATATTCTATGCCTGGGTTAGTAACCACTACTAAGTGCTCCCAATTGAACTCCCTAAACACCCTATCATAGCCTTTACAAAATTTATTGTGTTTACTTATTTACTTGTTTATACCTCTCAGTAGACTGTGAGCTCTCTAAGAGCAGCAACCCTGTCTAACTTCCTCATTGGTGAATTCACAGTACTCACAACAGACATTGCCTGACTAATAGCAGTCGGCATAAATATTAGCAAGGAGAAGGAATAAAGGAAAGATGGAAAGGAGACTAAGGGAGGAAAAGTGGAAGGGAAAGGAGGGGAAGATGTAAAGAGAGGCAGGACAAAAATAACTGTTTTAGGGAGTTCCCATCGTGGCTCAGCGGAAACAAATCTGACTAGTATCCATGAGGACGCAATTATGATCTCTGGCTTCGCTCAGTGGGTTAAAGGATCTGACATTGCTGTGAATTGTGGTGTAGGTCGCAAACATGGCTGGGATCTGGCGTTGCTATAGCTGGGGTAAAGGCTGGCAGCTACAGTTCCGATTTGACCCCTAGCCTGGGAACCTTCATATGCAGTGGATATGGCCTAAAAAGACCAAAAAAAGAAAAGAAAAAAAAGAACTGTTTTAAGCACATTCTGGAATAAGGTCTTATTGGTATTATTTATGGTAAGTGATCTAGAATATTCAAGTTGAAAAGGACCATTAAATGTATCCAGTTAACCTTCTTCCTGATTCAGGAATCCCTTCTATCACAACTGATGAAAAGTCATTGAACCTTTGCTTAAAATCCACAATTTGCCCAAAGTCGCCCTAGATATGTTTGAAAAGCCTTAATTATTAGGATATTTTCCTCCAAAATTACAGAACCTATCTTCTGTAACTTTTATGCATTTGTCCCAGTTTGTACATTTAACATCTAACAAACAAAGTAGTTCAACTTATTTTTATACATGAGGGCACCTAGATAATTTAAATGTTTTCCTTTAAATAATCTTAGATCTGTCTTGGGCACTATTCTGTTCCTTGTCTTTTGGGAATCCTCTGGTGTTTTCCTGAGTAATGGCACCTGTCATTATAAAGAATATTGTAAATGTTCCTTCACCCTAGAAAACATACGCCACTCTTCTCTGAACTGAGCAGGATCCTCTGCTTGTATTTATGTAACAGCTTTTTGATTTTTTTTTTTCTGAACTTCTGGTTCTCTAAAATTCCATATACTTTTTACACTTTTTGTTTGTTTGTTTCTTAAGGCCGCACTTCTGACTAGGGGGTTGGATTGGAGCTTCAGCCACTGGCCTATGCCATAGCCACAGCAATGTGGGATCCCAGCTGCATCTGCGACCTATACCACAGCTCATGGCAATGCCAGATCCTTAACCCACTGAGCAAGGCCAGTGATCAAACCTGCATCCTCATGGATCCTAGTTGGGTTCATTAACTGCTGAGCCTCGAAGGGAATTCCCTGGTCTTTATTTTCAATAGAGGATATTTTTGTTTCACTTTTGTTTGCATTTATTTTTTTAAAAAAACTTGGAAAATTTTCTTGGTACTAGTTCTATTTCATCTTCATTATTTGAGCTTGATTTTTAAAAAAGTTTCCTGATCAGATCTTTCATTAATTAATTAGTTGGCTTTAGAACATGACAGGATATAAAACAAAGCATTGGGCTCTGTGCTAGAATTTAAAATTGATAGTTAACTAAGATAAAATATCTGCCATAAGAAAAATTATAGACCACTAGGCAGAAAAATTAATAAATAAAATCAATGACTTACAGGCTATATGTGAGTATAAGGCATTGAGAAAATACAAATAAAAGCCATCTAAAGAGCTATTGGTGGCAGGACAGAAGGCTTCCTGGAGGAGGTGACAATTGAGATGAATTTTGAAAGATGTTATCTAGATGAAAAAGAGAAGAAAAGGGAATTTCAGTGGAAAATAGAAGACTTAGGCAATAGCTTAAAAGCATGAAAGCAAATGACATACTCTCTCATCCAGTCTCTTGGCTTTCCTTTTCCTCTTTGTCGCTATCACAAGTTTGAAAAACTTACTCTCTGAGTTCCTGTTGTGGCGCAGCGGAAACGAATCTGATTAGGAACCATGTGGTGCAGGTGTGGCTCGGATCCCACGTTGCTCTGGCTGTGGCATAGGCCAGCAGCTACAACTTCATTTGACCCCTAGCCTGGAAACCTCCATATGCTGCAGGTGTGGCCCTAAAATGACAAAGGCAAAAAAAATTAAAAAATAAAATAAAAACTTACTCTAGATAAACACCACATTATTGATGAAATATTTAATATATAGCTGTACTGGCTCTTGCCTGCCATAGTATGATAGGAAATGTGCAACAAATTGACATTCAAATACTTATAACCTATATTCCAGAACTCACCATCTCTAGGTCCTAGTATAAAAAGTTTTAGCCCAATAGAAAACGTGGAGTGTTTTTACTCTCCTGATATTCACACAGCTGGTTAAAAAAATAAAGAAAGAATATAGGATAGTTGTCTGGCAATCTTTACCTTCCGGACACTGGATCATCCATTCTCTAGTAGACGAGTGAACTGCCATCAGCCAGAGCTTGTCACATACAAATCATTGAGTCAAGAATTCAAGATGCTATCAGATTGTCTGTCCCCATTTTAATGGGTGAAGCAATGGCTTTCACAGAACTTTGACCTTTTGACTTAAGAGTGACACCAGCTCTGATGAAAGCAAAACAGCAAAACAAAATTTCAGTGTTTTAACACAAAACAAGTCTATCACTCACAGTGATAACAGAATTCAATAACCATTCTGGGTCAGTGAATGAACAGTTCTTTCCCTAATGATTCAGGAACACTGGTCCCATCTGTTTTCTGGTGCTACTCGTCATAATAATGTGGCTTCCTATATCTTCATGTGCATGTGTATCAGACTGGTGGAAGGAGAAGGAAAACATGAAGGAATATTTACTTCTTAACTTCCTTGTCCCAGATGGGAAACATATTACTTCTGCTCATATCCCATTGGATAAAATCAGCCATGTCACTATGATGTGCTCTCTCGCTGCTTAGCTGTTTCTCTATTCTCTGGAAGGGAAAGCCCAAGGTCTGGTGTCTTACCTCAGGTGTAAGCTTTACCAATGGTACCACAAGCTATACAGGGATCTAGTTATTTTTATATATTTCAAATGCACTCTCTAACAACCAATTAAACACTGTAAATATTTAAAAATCATCAACTGAGGAGTACATCAGCTATCTACCTAGCACCCAGAAATTATTTCATCACCTCATAAAGAAACACTCTCTTGTAATTATTAACCTATTACCATTAATTAGCCAATTCTCACCAATATACAATTTAAAATATTACTTCAAAATAGTTTGTTAATAATTATCAGGCTCATGAAAATGACTTTCTGGAAATTTAATCACCCTGGAGGCTTTTGTTATTGCCAGAAACAAACAGATGGGTTTTTTAACAGGATTATTCTAATCTTTTCCTGAGATATAACAACACACACAGAGTTTCCTCCCAATATCATAACCAGAACATCTACAAAATAATTTAAAAAGCTATGCACACACAAACCATATTATCATCCAGTGGGCAATATTCCACTGTTCTAAAGGCAAGGGCATTTGCTTTGTCAACTATTTTGCTGAAGGGAAGCAACTGTATGTACAGTTTTATCTTGATATACTTGACTCTGATTCTATTTTAATACAAACAAACAAGCAAAAAAATGTGTGCCATGCCTTTGTGATTTATAGAGTCGGTTTTACCTATTCTACCTCCTAGTGAGAGTCATGTTTTTGCCAAAGTGCTCAGGAATTATTTATTGCATTTCAAAAGTGATTTTAGAAAGCAAGGAACTTTACCGGTCTGAGAGATCCTGGAATCTATCAGCCACACAGTTAAAGATCTTTAAGGAACCTATGAAGCTGTCTTTTAAAAACCCAATAAATCGGAACAGCCATGGCTTTCATATTTCTCATTACCAGAGTTATTAAGGTATGGCAAGAAAAAGAAAGTAATAGGGAATGGGAAAAAAAGAATTTCACAGTACGTATTCTTTGGACAAGGGTATGATAGCATGTCATCCTAATTCCACAGGTTTTTGTCTACCTAGTGGCATCCTCAGAACATCTTTCCCTTGAGGAGAAAATAGCTCTGTTCACATTTTATAGCACCATTAGAAGAAATGGTTAATTATCTTCTTGCAAAGCCATATTATAAAGAGTTACATCCAGAGTCCTTTTCTTCTGAGAAACTACCAATACAACTGATAAGAATTGAACAGACAGTATTTCTATGGTAGAAACAAGATGGAAAAATGTATAGCTCTTGATACTATGTCAAGGTGCTTCTGAGCAACTCCTGGAAGGTAGAAGTAGCTTCTATTTTTTGGTCTCATTTTAAGATGCTAGAAGTATAGACCAATGTTGAGAAAATGAAAAACCTGGGGAACATTATCTTCTTAATCCTCTTGATTTTGGCCACTGCTCTTATCTAGAGCTCTTTTGGAGCATTTGCAGTTTGGATTCTTGAATACTTTGATGTAGAATCTTTCTGTCATGAACAGGCCTCTGAGAAGCCATGGAATCAGAGCACTTTGTTTTGGGTCCTTCTGACTCACTGATTTTTCTCAGTGGGACACATCATGTCATTATTAACTTCAGTGACCCTTAGATGTCTCAGCTGCTAAATAGAAATGATGATATCGATTCCCTTCACAGGGCTTGTACCAAACTTAAATAAGATAAGCTATTAGGGAGCACATAAGGTGCTACCCTTAGGAATATCTCCAGAAATGGGGATATCTTATTTTTTCCATGCAATCTTCAGGTAAGCAGAGGGCCTTCCCTGTAAATAGTTATAGTTATGATCATCACTGTGGTTATATATCTAATTTCTATAAAAAGGATCCTTATTTTTTTTCCTTGTCTTTCCTGTTATTACTGTTGATCCTCCAAAACCAGAAGCAAATTAGATCAATGACAAGAGTTCAGAGCTTGGTGATACAAAGAAGCCTAAAGGACATAACATCTGGTGTCCGGTTGCTGTCATTTCTGAATTGATGCATCATTATCGGTGCTGGGAAAAATCATACAGCATCTACTGACACTGATTAAAGCTGATTTTCCCCTGAAATGCTCTCTGACATCTATTGCACGATAATGAGTCATGCCCAATGTCAGCCTTTCACTTTCTGACAGTCTAAGTACACATCCTTGGATAGGCTCCAGTGGGGCTGACATCTGAAATGTAATGAACAATGCCATTCTAAATTGCCAGTGAATGTAAAAGCAAATGTGTGAAGAGCCATATGGAACTCGCTATTGTACTGGACACTACAGTACATGGTTGAGCACTACTCAGTGGTAGGAAATGTATACAGTAAAGGGTAGATGACATAATTCTCAATGTGATGGTCCCTTGAGCAGAAAAGGTAACTTTTGAAATAACATTCATATAAAAATGTCCACATGCACCTCTAGACTGTAGCGGTACCTTGTCAGCTTCGCTCATCTGGAGCTCATGCAGGATGAGAAGAAGATCTCGAAATGGCTGCCCTATTCAGTCAAATCACCTGATATGTAGGCAGTTCCTTCTCTGTGCTAAATGTTGGCAAAGTGGTCTCTGCCTGCAAGAATCCTGTCCTGCAGAAAATAAGTGAGATGTAAACATATTTTTATGATAGGATAGAAAAAGCATTTTATCTGAGAAATAGGCATGACACAATGGCAGTAGAGAAGAGGAAGTAGCTGAGTTCTGGGAGGTGGTATCTGAGGAGGGGAGAGAGAGATTTACAGAGGAAACAATAGTCAAATGTTTTGACCATGAAATATTTCAAAACAGACTGGGGAAAGGGGAATTTGTGGCCCAGAGCTCACCATATGTAGAGGTAAGGTGGAGTGAGATCTGGCCTCTGTGCATGGCAGCCAGCAGTTGGATGACTGAGTTTGGAAAGCATGTGGGAAAGAACGAGAACTGAGGCTGGACAGGAGCCAGATCACGAACAACAACATTTTGAGAGCTAAAGATAATATATAGTAAATTTAACAGCATTTTGAGGTGTTTCCAAAAATTATCAAGCACATAGAAATGCTGGTTAGCCCACAAAAATGTACCTTGGCTAAAATCACATTACCCAGTGAGACCTTTGCCTTTCTAAGCAATTGCACATTGTCACTGGAGCCTCCTAGTTCTCTAGGACCCAAAGACGTACCCTTTGCAGGGATATCTCTACTTTTCCTCTGACACAGAAACCCCTGAAGTGTATGATTGAGTAGAACTTCACCAAAGAAAAGATGTCCATCAATCAGGAGTTTGGTTGAATGTGTCAGGGTACATTTTAAAATGTAATATTATGAAAAATGTCACAGGTAATTTGATGATGGATTTCATTGAATCTGTAGATGGCTTTGGGTAGTATGGCCATTTTCACAATATTAATTCTTCTAACCCAGGAACATGGAATATCTTCCCATTTCTTTGAATCCTCTTCAATTTCCTTGATTAATGTTTTATAGTTCTCAGCATATATGTCTTTCACCTCCTTGGTATTTAAGTTTTGGGGGTGCAATTTTAAAAGGTATTGTATTTTTGTATTCCTTTTCTAATACTTAATTGTTAGTACACAGAAATGCAATCAATTTCACAATGTTAATCAGGTATCCTCCTACTTTGCTGAATTTGTTGTTCAGTTCATGTAGTTTTTGTGTGGAGTCCTTAGGGTTTTCTATATATAGTATCATGTTATCTGCATACAGTGACAATTTTACCTCTTCTCTTCCAATTTGGATACATTTTAATTCTTTTGTTTTTCTGATTGCTGTGGCTAGGACTTCCAATACTATGTTGAATGAAAGTGGTGAGAGTGGGCATCCTTGTCAAGTTCCAGATTTTAGTGGGAAGGCTTTCAGCTTTTCTCCACTGAATATTATATTTGCTGTGGGTTTGTCATAAATGGCTTTTATTATGTTATGTTCCCTCTGTACCCATTTTGGTAAGGGTTTTATCATGAATGGATATTGGATTTTGTCAAGTTATTTTTCTGCATCAACTGAGATGAACATGTGATTTTTGACTTTTCTTAATGTGGTATATGATGTTGATTGATTTGCATGTGTTGAACCATCCTTGTGAACCTGGGATGAATCCCACTTGGTTGTGGTGTATGATTTTTTTATATATATATGTTGTTGAATTCGGTTAGCTAAAATTTTTTTGAGAATTTTGTGGGTATATTCATGAAGGATATTGGCCTATAATTTTCTTTTTTGGTAGTATTTTACCCATGACATTTTTCACACAACTGAAACAAACCACCCAAAAGTTATACTGAACCATAAAAGATCCAAAATTGCCAAAGCAATCCTGAGGAACAAAAACTAAGCAGGAGGCATAACTCTCCCAGACTTTAGGCAATATTACAGGGCTACAGTAATCAAGACAGTGTGGAACTGATACCAAAACAGACATACAGACTAATGGAACAGAATAGAGAACCCAGAAGCAAACCCAAACACCTATGGACAATTAATCTTTGACAAAGGAGGCAAGAATATAAAATGGGGAAAAAATAGTCTTTTCAGCAAGTAATGCTGGGAAAACTGGAGAGCTGCAGGTAAATCAGTGAAACTAGAACACACCCTCATACTGTGCACAAAAATAAACTCAAAATGGCTTAAAGATTTAAACATAAGACAGAACACCATCAAACCCCTAGGAGAGAACATAGGCAAAACATTCTCTGACATCAACCATGCAAATGTTTTCTTAGGTCAGATTTCCAAGGCAACAGAAATAAAAGCAAAAATAAACCAATAAGACCTAATCAAAATGACCAGCATTTGCACAGTAAAGGAAATCATAAACAAACAAACAAACAGGAGTTCCCATCATGGCTCAGTGGTTAAGGAACATGACTAGTAACCATGAGGTTGCGGGTCTGATCCCTGGCCTCACTCAGTGGGTTAAGGATCCGGTGTTGCCGTGAGCTGTGGTGTAGGTCACAGACATGGCTCAGATCCCCCGTTTCTGTGGTTGTGGAGTAGGCTGGCAGCTACAGCTCCGATTTGACCCCTAGCCTTGAAACCTCCATATGCCACCAGTGTGGTCCTAAAAATACAATATAAAATAAAACAAGATAAAATAAAATAAAATAAAACAAAATAAAAATATACCAAAATGATAACCTATGGAATGGGAGAAAAGAGTTTCAAATAATGCAACTGACAAGGGATTAATCTTTAAAATATACGAACAACTTATACACTCAACAGCAAAAAAGCCATCAAGTCAATTGAAAAATGGGCAAAAGACCTGAACAGACATTTCTCCAAAGAAGATATACAGATGGCCAACAGGCACATGAAAAAACAGTCAACATCAGTAATTATTAGAGAAATGCAAATCAAAACTACTAGAGGTACCACATCACACTCGTCAGAATGGCCTTCATTAACAAGTCAACAAATAATAAATGCTGGAGAGGGCGTGGAGAAAAGGAAACCCTCCTACACTATTGGTGGGAATGTAAATTGGTACAACCACAATGAAAAACAGTATGGAGGTACTTCAGAAAACTAAATATAGACCTACCATATGACCTACCAATCCTACTCTTGGGCATATATCCAGATAAAACTTTCCTTGAAAAAGACACATGCACCCTGTTTTCATTGCAGCACTATTCCCAATAGCCAAGGCATGGAAATAACCGAAATGTCCATCGACAGATGAATGGATTAAGAAGATGTGGTACATATACACAATGGAATACTACTCAGTCATTAAAGAGAACAAAATAATGCAGCAACATGGATGAAACTAGAGACTCTCATACTAAGTAAGACAGAAAGAGAAAGCCAAATACCATGTGATATCACATATCTAATATATGGCACAAAGAAACCTTTCCACAGAAAAGAAACTCATGGTCTTGGAGAACAGACTTATAGTTGCCAAGACAGAGGGGGATAAAGTGGGATGGACTGGGAGTCAGGGATTAATAGATATAAGCTATTGCATTTGAAGTGGATAAGCAATGAGATCTTTCTATATAGCACAGGGAACTATATCTAGATACTTGTGATGGAACATGATGGAGGATAATGTGAGAAAAAGTACGTGGGTATATACATATATATATATATATATATATATGTTTATATGTGTGTGTGTGTGTGTGTGTGTGTGTGTATGGCTGGGTCACTTTGCTGTACAGTAGAAATTGACAGAATACGGTAAACCAACTATAATGGAAAAATGAAAATCATTAAAAATTAAAAAAAAAATTGTAATGCTAGTTGCCCTTAAAAATGAATGAAGTGGTTCTTTATACACTAATTTGGAGAGATGGTTAAAACATGTTCCTTACTTTAAAATTGTAGAACAATACATGTAAAATATTTTAAGAAATGCACTAAAATATTGTTTACTCTCCAAAGTGTCTGTATAGGTTAGATATTTCATTTTTGACTTTATGTATTTTTGTTTTATAATGAGCTTATATTATTTTATAATTTTCTAAACTTCCCAACCCACCACCAAAAGAGGGTTAAAAAGTACAGAAAAGAGAAGCAGAAACGATCAAGATGAGATGTTCACACAAAAAAAAAAACCTTCTCTTGGAATTTTCTGATGATATCACCACAACCAGTCATTTAGCAAGTTGCTTAGCTAATGATTTTTTTTTATTGACTTGACTTCATGCTTGGCTAAATTAATCCAACTGTCTGGTTGTTTTGGATCCAGAGAAAGAAAGCCCATGTTTCAGCTTTATTTGCTTAGTCCCATGTAGGTTTCTTTTAGTCATTTTTCCTGGAATAGGACTTGGCTAAGATTGCTTAGTTTTCGAATTTACATTACAAAAAAAAAAGGGGGGGGGAATTGAGGTGGGGATGGAGGATAGATTCTGGTGCCTTGTTTATTAAAATGTTAAAGGCAGGTTGGGGAAGATTTCCTGAGTGTTCACCAGGAGTTAAATCACTTTACAAATATTCTCTGAATTAAGGCTCCTGGCAAACTTTGGGATATATGTTTTAGCTTCTGTCTTAAAAATAAAGAGAAATTAAGTGATGAAATGAGATGGCACCTAGTAAGTGACAGGTTTTGAGGTTTTAAAAGAGATCTCTCTAGACAGAAACACATAGGCACACAGTTTTATCAGTATGAAAACTGGTCCTAAAGAGATTCATAATAACCATCTACCTGAGCTATCTCAGTGGTAGAAATGAGTTAAGGAGGATACCCATGGAAATACAATGAATAGGCTGAAAAGGATATGTCCATTCCCATTCCTCACTTAAGTTTGTTCCCCTTTACTCCTTTGGCCTCTCTTAGATGCAATATAAAGAGATATCTTGGACTGCATTAGAATGAACCATTTAGGTACAGATATTAATATTTTAGTCATGGATTTTCAGAATAAGCCTCTCTACCTCCCAGAGTCCTCTTAGGCATCTTCAGGCTGCATCCTTAGGGACCCACATTAGATGACCCTAAGTCTTTCCTTCTCTGATTCTCTTATTTCATTTGTCTTCTTTTAATAGTTGCAGCCAATTTGGGTTTGAAATGGTTTGGTTCACTGCAGAGATTAAAGAATAATTTTGTTTACTCTTAATTCAAATGAACCCTAGAGCCTAGTTAGTTATCTCAGGCCTAGGGCCTTGCTCCAGGAAAGAAATAGAAGATTGTTTCCAGACTCTGAAAACGATAAGGCATGGATCTGGTGCCCTCCCATCCTTTCATTTCTCTTCCTTAGATCCAACCCCCAGTAACACAGGCAGACTCACTGATTAAAACTATTGGATTAAAATGAAGATATTTCTTAGGAGGCAAGGATTTGAATTTACATGGAAGAAAAGGAGGCTAAAAATAGCTGTGGACCCTCAGGACCCTGGAAACAATGGCTATGTACTATACAGAGCGTTTTCAATAGTGGCATTGTGGGGCATTATGAAGCCAGACTAATATTAGAGATTAATGCGATTCCTGATGTCTTTGGCTTCTGAAATGACTCCAAGCATGTCATGGACAGTTGGCATGGATGGGGATTGATGCTTTGAAAATGATTTAGGGTCTCAGGTCAATACGTAAGGCAAACATCACATGAAGTGAAATTCCCTTGAGAATCCCTTTGGAAAATGCCACCTTTGAAACCCCCTCTCATTTTCTTCTCTAAAGTTACTTTTTCCTCCAGCTCTTAGCCATGTGCAGACATCATCTCTAGCACTAGAACAAATTGGAGTGTCTTCACTTAAGCATCAGATGAAGACAAGTTGGCTTTCATTTGGCATCATTTTGTATGGAAAACACATAGCAGAGAATCCTGGACTTCCTCCTCACACAAGAAGATGATCTCACTCTGAAAGCAGACAGGAAATGAAACCCACTGAGGGAATAGCTGATGCCTCTTCTGGAGCACAGCTCATTGAGTGTAACAGCTCACAGAATTGCCCCTGAATTTACTTTTGAAAAACATTCTTGTGAGGAATTTAAAACATACACATACATAAAGAGTATAAGGAATTGTCATCACTCCACTAAAACAATCATCAACATTCTGTCCACATTATTTAAAGTGATATTCTCACATTTTTCATTGGGCAAGGGTATGTGGTCAATTTAAAAAAAAAAAAATTAAATGTGTCAGTGGTGCAAACAGTTAGCCTTCACTTTAATCATTGAAAAAATATGACAGTGCTATGGTCTTATTTGAATCGTAAGCCCATAGACTAGGCCATACCAATTTTAGTAATATCTATAGACGTTTGACATTTGTATAATTTCTTGAAGTTGTATATAGTAGGAACCCAAGCTGAATTCCCTATGATGATCACATAAAAGGAACATATACAAAGGGATATCCCAAGATAGTCACCTTTAAATAAAGGGGAAAATTGAAGGCTGGATTCTCCTCTCTCTAACACCACTTACTCCACTGTCTGTCACTAAATGGAGAACAAAAGAGAAGAGGATTTTATTTTCCCCTCTGTCTTGTGATAAGCCTAATTCATAATGTGGATTTGGAGCAGGGGTAGAGATGGCCATGTCCTCATCTAGAGGTTCAGCTGGACAGTTAGTCTCTGAACCTGACGAGTCCTTTCCCTTTTTTAAGTTATCCTAGGTTACTCATCAAAGCTCCTGAAAAAAAAAAAAAATGGGTCAAATAGGTGCTAATATATTCTATAGAAAATGTTTTATGAAACACTGACAGCACAAGGACTGGAATTTGAGAACTATTTCAACATTCCAGTGGGTTTTGTTTTGAATAGTCAGTGAGCTTTCCTCTTGCTTTGTCAAGGTGCATTTCTGCCCTTTAGAAATTATATTTCACTCATCTCCATGCTACACTTTCATAATCTGATTCTGGGATTTTTCTAAAAATTGTTAAATGTTTTTATAATATTGAAATTCCATTTTGAATGGTTTTAACTATATTCCCTAGGCAGACTGAGAGAGGGTAGGAATTCTTTACCAGGAGAAAAAGATTATAATTTCAAACTGATATAGAAAAAATAACAATAATCAAAAGAGGAAATATACCAAACACTTGTAGGCAATACACCAAACACTTGTAGGCAATACATATATAAATGTAACTGCTTTACCATTGCTCAAGCTGTAACTTATTATGGGATGTCTATATAGATCAATATTTCTGGACAACATATTCCTAGCACAACCAGCCATGTGTTTTTTTCTGGGTAAAAAAAGAAAATGTCCCTTATAACCAAGGTCTCCATATGTTAAACATTTATTGAAATGGAATAAAGCAGTCAAGTCCAGGACCACTAGAGCAATTCGATAAGAATAAGCCACCTATGTTATCTTCAGCCTGAGATAACATAGGTGGCTATCAAGATGGCAGGGTTTGAATGGAGCATTGAATGTCATTAACAGGAAAACAAGCAAACAAAAAATATAGCAATTCAACCCCAGCAGATGAAAATGTGTTTATTTATAGATTTTAAGTGTTCCCTGATTCACCAATAGAGTATGTACTATCGAGCAAATTTAAAAGGATATCATAAATAAAAATATACACTTAAATGTTCTTCTTTCCAATGGAAAATGAGAACAATCCCCTGGATAAATGTACATTAGTTTGCTTTACCTGGTGTAAAGAATCCTTTTCTGTTCAAATATAGCACTTCCTCTGGCTTTCTAGACTGTTCCATCATTAACCATATCATTGGGTTAAGAAGCTATTGAGATCTGTGCCTCAACATGAATATTACTCTTGAGATAAGTAAAAGTTTAAGCACTATATTGTCTTCACAAATTTGTTTTGCCAGCTAAAAGTAACCCTCTGTACAAGGTAGAACCATCGCAGATTTATGGGTTTTAAATGGCCACAACCAAAGAAGACAGGTTTGGGGCCTAGTTAGTGTGTCAAGAGACCCCGGGTGGCTTCTGTGTTTGGTTCTCACACAAAAGAATGTAAATGAAGTGTTCCCTGCTGGTCTAGTTGTTAAGGATTCAGCATTATCACTGCTGTGGCTCAGTTCACTGCTGTGGCATGGGTTTGATTCCTGGCCCAGGAACTTCTGCATGTCATGGTGTATCCAAAAAACAAACAAACATAAAATGGGGATTAAATGAAAGAGCATGGAAAGCCTACATGTTGAAGAGCATCAAACATCTATGCCTTGCCTGAGATCAGTCCTTCCCCTTCAGTGCAGCTACCATGATTTCTCTGTATGCTGCGGGCATCTATTCTAGAAAATCGTCAATGTTGCTTCAAAGTTCCTGACTATTTACATCAAAGTCCTTTGCCTTCACTTCCCCTAAATGACCACAGCACCTTCTAATGGCTCTATTTTCTGTCTTCTACTCAAACTTGAGTGGAGACTGACATGGAAGGATTAGAGGATCTCTTACATTTCACTCTTCAAAGAAGCCATTGCACTTTTAGTTCCCTTCTTTCAAAAGGAATTCAAGTGTTTGAGTTTGAAATATTATAATAGATGGTATAATTTTAGTTCGCTTCTTTTTTTCCATCAGGTTAAAAATATCTGTCAAGTGATTTTCCTCTCATTGGATTTTCTTACTCTCAGATTCTCTCAAACCCAAATTTGGAGCCTTTATTAGTTGATAGTATCTCCTTACTATTAATCACTCTCTTTGATATATATTAAATTTGACTTGATTTATTGAGAGATTGATACCAATGACCTTAGAATGAATAAAAATCATCATGATATTTAATACTGAAGCCCAGTTATCATGCTAGCTGCATGTTAATAGTCTGATGCTTTTGATGATGCATTTGAGCTGAAGCATTAGAGATTTTTCTCTTTTTGTTTTTTCCGGATTCTTATAGAAAAATTTCATACAAGTGCCTATGGCAAACCACTGAAACATGTTACCAAAACATCTTAATTGATGCTCCTTGTAGAGGACAGAGAATAAGTTGAGGACATTCCTGGGAAATTGAAACCACTTCATTTTACTGTTGCGGTTAATCTTTGTTTAATGACATTGAACATTATTGGGGTGCTTAAAATGTGCTGGATGCTCTTTTGGGAGCTGGATACAAAGATAAATAAGATATAAAGCTCGGTGTTCCCATTGTGGCTCAGTGTGTTATGAACCCAACTAGTATCTATGAGGATGCTGGTTTGATCCCTGACCTCACTCGGGTGGGTTCAGTGTTGCTATGAACTGTGATGTAAGTCACAGATGTGGCTTGGATCCAGCATTGCAGTGGCTGTGGCATAGGCCAGCAGCTGCAGCTCTGATATGACTCATAGCCTGGGAATTTCCAGATGCTGCAGGTGCAGCCATAAAAAGAAAGAAAGGGAAAAAAAAAAGATATAAAGCTGTCTCTGGAAGGGCTCATATTCTTGCATAAGGTTTAAACACATCTATTAGCTAAGATACAGCCAAGGTTGCTTGAACCCCGTTAAAGGTACATGGAGGGCATTATAAGAGCCCAGGAAAGCATCACCCAGCCTAGCCTGGCAGCGAGTAAGGAGTTTATCTGGGGAAAGATGTCAGATGAGGAGAGCAGGGCTTTGGAGAGAATGAAACAGAGGGAAGAGCATTATAGACACAGAATCTGAAACATTATCATATGTCCCTAAATCATATATACCTTTCCCTTTGGCACTCCTATATACCAGCTGTGGAGAAACATAAGTAAAGCAAGGATGAACCTATACAGGTGAGCAGTTTTAGGTTTCAGAATCAGTTCATTAAAAGTGCTAGGTGTGGTCTCTCTCAGCTAGCCTGGTCTAATGGCTTAGAATCAGCATTACTGGAGAAGTCCAGGGAGAGGACAATGAGACCCTTCTTCCAATAGTTTACCCATTATTCCCACAACAGGCAGCATAGGGCCACTCACCTCAACTCTGTGTGCATCCAGACCCCAGCTTCATCCAAGGCCCTGAAACATTTTAGTGCCACTTTGCCTTACAGGACGTCTTCTTATGCTGCATACTCTGTCTTCCATTCAGCCATTCTCCTTCCTTTTTGTTTAAGATGAGTGTCTTTAATTTATTCCTAAGAATGAATCTTTTTCTACCTCTTTCTTTTTCTTTTTCTTTTTGTTGTTGTTGTTGTTGTTGTTGAAGTTTGCAGGTTGCCATGCACAGTGGACCATCTTTCTCATGTATTTTCAAATTTTGCTTTCTGAGCAAAAAGGTTTCAAGTCCATGGTGGGTCAGGACTTCATAAAAATCCTGGCTTTCATTCTAAAGTTTTAAATTTCAAATAATCTGGAGTTATTCATCTCAATTTTGTTAAATTTGGATACATCTCCTTACCCTTAATAGTGCTGTTATTTATCGTATTAAAGTATATGAAAATCCTCTCCCTTCGCATAATTTTTGACAGTGAGAAAACTGGACACACTTCTTGGAATTCTGATTCAATTCAAAAGTGCCTGATGAGTCTTAGAACTGAACTGGCTGGTTTGACAAGCTCCCCATCTGTAAGGTTTGTCTATCAGTAAGGACAGTGAGAGAGGCCTGACAACTTCCAGAGTTCATTCTGTCTTCAGAACGTGACATTCACCTTGAGAGCGTCACTATGGGGCCACCAGTGGGTTCACCTTGTAATTCTCATCTAGAAGCTAGAGATTTTAACAACTGAAATATTTGCCCAAAGATAAATAAAATAAATCTAATGCAATGGAAGAAAATTAGATACATAGTTTAGATTCGCTTTTTGTTATTTCTTGCCATCTTTATAAAAGCACTACATTATATTCATTTTGAACTAAAATTGTGCTGGTTGTATTTCCAGTAAAAAGAAATTGAGTGAGATGGGTACCTACTGGGTATTACAGATTGAGTCTACAATCCAACCCACCCTCAGAAGCCAACCAATCATGAGGCTCACAGTCCCCTTGTCAATGATAGGTTTAGAAATAGGGATATGATCTAGTCTTGGCCAATAAGACATGAAGTAAATCTTCATGGGAAGTTCTCAGAAATATTTTCTTATTTCATATAATAAACTTGGGGGGAGAAACTCCCTTTACACTCCCCCTGGACACGGTAGTATCTGCCTTAACGGCCAGAATCGCTTTCATAGCTCCCTTCGGAAGTTGCCATACCTCTGGGTTTGTCATGAAAATGTTATTTTCATTTCTGTTTAAGCCAGTCTTAATTTTCTGTTTCTTGCTTCTCTAATAAAAACAGACCCAAGATCTTAAAAGTGATCCTCAATTAGTTGTTTACCACCACCTGGAAGAATCAAAGGAGCGATGCAAAGAGAGAACAAGGCAGGAAGTTGCATGCTAGGTGACCTATGATAGGCTGTGTGGCAGATTCCTTTTGTCCAGGGAAGGGGCACACATAAATATCCTCCTTTCCTATTCACTTCATACCAGAGTTTCTTATGCAGGTTCTTTCAACGTCTTAGCAGGCCGGTGATAACAATAGACCATTCCCAGATAAATATATTTAAAGTAATAAAAGAAAACACATTAATTAAATATATTATTTGTAGTAGTTAACAAAATAAGTTAAAAAAACTAAATTTGTGGTGTATATTACATGCACGTACCTCTTCATTAATGTTTTACATAAAAGATCTACTGCCAAGTCTAATAGCTTCTATAATTTCAAAGTAACAAATGAAAATATTTCAAGTTATCTGCAAATATAGAGTGATGTAAAGAATCTGCAGTTCCTGTTCATCATAGTCATGGTTTTTATTAATATCTCTGTGAATTATTGCCTTTAATTCATTACTGAAGAAAATACTTAATTTTAGTTATAATTACTGACATAGTAATAAACTGTTTTTATTATCCAGTTTTATAGGCCTTCTGAATTTCATTCAAGAATCACTTGCTTAGGGACCCCTGTTCTTGCTTTAAGAAAAAAATTCTAATCCACCTTGAAGGCAGCCTTTTTTATTTTGCTACTTGAGCCTGCAAATATAATATTAGAATCACAACTGTATATACTTGTATCAGATGTAATCAAGAATTGCTACCATCTCAAATCCTTTTATTTCAAACATTTATGAACATTTTATGTTAAAAAATCCGATTATTTTTCTTAGCTAAGTATGATGTTGGTTGGGGACATTTTCTAGACAGCTGCTAAAAAGGATTTTTGTTATTCAGGGAGGAAAAATTCTAATTTTTCAAAACTAATTTTTTCTAGACATCTAATAATTGAAAAGTTTTACAGCTCTCACTTGGAAATTAGCTCTCTGTCTAGATAGTATTACTGATCTTGTCTAGGGCAAAATTAAGAAGGGAAAACTAGTTATCTGCTAGAGTACCCATCCTCACAATTATGATTCCTCTTTCATTGGTGCAAATCTCAAATATATTTACCTAAAAATCACTTACAGCTTCACTAGATGTTTAACAATCCAGAAAGAAAGAAAACATATTTTATGATTCAGTAGAGATCACTCACCAAACTCTGTACTATTTAGTTTAAGAAGAAAATAATTGATACTAAGGAGATCACTATCCCCTGCCCTTCTCCCCAAATTTCCACTGTCAAAGTGTTTCATTTGGAGAGTCTTTCAGTGAATTCAAATGAACTTTGCAAAATATTTATACCTTCTCATTTCAAATAGGATTTTAGACACCAAAAAAACCCAAAAAATGGTAGCTTGTTTTTATTGAGTAGTAAGCCAGCTAAATGGGTGGACCTGTGGAAGAGATTCCGAGCTACATATATACCCACATTTTCTGTTAGGTATATCTAGAAGCACTGGAGTGCATCAGGTATACACATCTTCACTATTACTGTTTAATGCTAAGCTGTCTTTCCAGAGAGATTATTATGTCTCTTCCCTGTAGCAATGTATTAGAGTTCCTGCACTCTGCATCGTTTCCACACTTGGTATCAGACTTTTAAATATCTGTCACTTTGATATGTGAGCAATATATTTCTGTCTTATTAATTTGTGTTTCTCTAATTACTAATAAGCTTGAGCCACCTTTAATGTTCATTGGCTATTTAGTTTTGGATAAAGATGATATTAAGAAAATATTCATAGATATATGAATATTCATGTGTGTGTGTGTGTGTGTGTGTGTGTGTGTAGATTACCCAACTGACCCTGAGCAATCTTATTGATGGAGCAGCTCTCCCAGCACCCACTCCCTACACTTTATGAAAGTAGATGCATTTTTAGCAATAAGTTTTATTTAAAATGAGTTGTCTGATGTTTCAGTGTTATCCATTGGTGTAACTTTCATCAAACTCTCATTGTTAGTGAATGTAAGAAACTACCAGAAAGTAGTCTCCTTAGGGTTTTCATTTGATCAAGTGTTCATCATTTCCTGAAATGACTAAGCCTCATTAATGGCTACTACTTCTACTTTCTAAAAAAAAAGCTGCCCTGGTTCTTTACCTGGAGCTTACCAGGCTACAATAATGAACTATGTGAAGAAAACTGCTAGGCATTAGCATTAGAGTCATCATTAGAGACAAGATTATATCATTAAGAATTATTATGGTCAGAATAAAAATCAGGGTAACAGAAGAATAAAGAGATAACAGACTGGTTAGAAGGAAACATAAAAAATGGATAAAATGGATGCTTAAAGTTTTTAACTTACTTTCTCAAAAGACTCTGAATTCAATTGATTTACTTTTTTGAGGTCAAGTGTGGTATAATACTCGGATCTGAGAAAGAACCTGAATTCTGAATAGAATTCAAGTCAATTCATCAAGTATTTATCCATTTTTGCATTTATTTTTAAAATAATATGTGCTAGAACTTTCAGGCTAATAAAGTATATTATGAAAAACCCAACCACTAACATCATATTTAACATTGAAAACCAAATGTTTTCCTTTTCATATCAAGAACACGACATTATATCTATTTATGTTAAATAATGTACTGCAAGTTCTAGCTGTGGCGATAAGGCATAAAAAAGATATAAAAATACCCAGATTGGAAATGAAGAAGTAAAACTATCCTGATTTACAGATAACATGATCTTGTATATGATCATGTATATAGAAACTCCTTTATGGATCCACTGTAAAATTATTAGAATTAATAAACAAGTTCAGCAAGGTTGAGGATTATAAGAACAATATGCAAAAATCAATTGTATTTCTGTACCCTAGCAAAAAAACTCTCAAAGTAAATTAGCAATTCCATTTATAATAGTATTAGAAAAAATACTTAGACTTAAATTTAACGTGAAAGCATTAAAACTTTTCTATGAAAACAAAATATTGTTGACTAAAATGAAAGAAGATAGAATAAATGGAAATATAGCTTATGGATTAGATTTAATATTGTTAGGATAATAGTACTCCTCAATTTAATCTATAGCTTAAGTGCTTTCCCTATCAAAATCCCAGCTAGACTTTTCATAGAAATTAACAAGTTGATCCTATATTGATGTGGAAATGTGAGGGACCAAGCAAATTTGCAAAGGAAGAGAGTAAGAGGACTCACACTTCTCAATTTTAAAACTTGCTACCAAGTTATGGTAATTAAGACATAGCGACATCAGTATAAGGGTAGACACACAGATCAGGGGAATAGAATTGAGAGTCCATGTATAAAAATGTTTGTGGTCAATTGACTTCAACAGTGCTTCCATGATTATTCAATGAGGAAAAAAAAAATTCTTCCCAACAAATCGTGCTGGAACAGCTAGATATCCACATGCTAAAGAATGCAATTGGACCCTACCATACGTAAATTAACTCAAAATTGATCATAGACCTATGCAAGACCTAAAACTGTAAAACTTTTATTAAAAAAAAAAACATAGTCTTCATGAACTTGGATTAGGTAAAGCCTTCTTAGATACAACATCAAAAGCATAAGAGAGAAAAATAGATGAATTGGACCTCATCAAAATTTAAAATACTTGAGCAAGATTGTGATAAGGAATTTCTAGCACTCTTCCCCTTGCAGAAATCTTATTTTGAACAACTATCAACTCACAAAGAAACTTCCACAAGAGTTAAGGATTCCAGGTGAAGTATTACAGTACCTGGGCAAAGGATAGAAAAGACATGACATATTCCCATCACCCTTCCCTTAAGGTGAAGCAGCCCAGAGAGGAGAAAGATACCCTCTCTAAACAGGAAGGAGAGTAAAGTAAGTGCCCAACCTCATTACAGACCCAGCACCAGACCAACTTCTATAGCCCCAGGTGGCTCCCGTAAGTCCAGGATCCTAGCACACTACAATGGCAGACCAACACACCCTGGACCTAGACTCCATACTGGCTCACATGGACCCGGGTTCCTGGTCTAACCTGATGTCAGACCAGTAGCTATAGCCCCCGTCTCCATTCTTGTTCCTGGCCCATACCATCACAAGGCTGGCCCCTCATAGATCCAACCTCCAGCCTGGCCCCCAAGGTGTCAGGCTCCAGGCTTAGCCTATTGCCAAGCCTACTCATCCATTCTCTAAGTCCAAAAACAAAAATAAAACTAAGGAACTATTACTGTCTACTATTATACTTTCTCTCACTTTCTTCATTTCATGCCTTTGACCATACTGTCTCTCTAGCTTGAAGGGCTTTTTCCAACCCTGATCTCCAAGTAGCCAAGACTTACCTATACCTCAAAGTTCATCTTAAATGTTACCTCTTTCAGGAAACCTCCCAGACTGGGATGGGACTTTCTCAGGTCTAAAGTTCAGTACCTTATCAAGAACTTTTTAATGGCATTTGCCACTATCTATTATAATGATTTGTCAGTCTTTTAAATCCCATTTCTTACATCTCAGTTCCCAATAATGGATACAGTAACTCAGGGGCCACTTATTTATTTTGGCTGAGATTGTTCTGTCATTTCTAATGTTTGCCCACTGATCGTTTATTTGTGTTTGTTGTACGAAGCGATGTCTTTTGTCATTCTATGTATTTATTTATATTTTCTGCCAGTTGTTCCACCATACCTCTTATTAATTATGTAGTAACATGCTAATGAGCCTCATGTTTTGACCTGTCAAAAGCAACAGGGGGATGGGATCAGCTGAAACTTCTTTAGGAAGCTTATATTTGTCCCAAAGTATCTTGTTGAGGTGAGTGATGGGATATCAAAGAGAAATGGAGGATTGGGAGGGAAAAACAGTTCCCATTGTCTATGCCTAAGAAAAGAGTGAGGAATCACAGGGATGGTTTTCATTTGCAGCCTTCTGAACTGAGGAATGAGTTTTAAAGTATTTGCATACATTAGACAGAAGCAGCAGAGCTTCCAGCTTCTGGCAGAGTGTCTTTCCAATGAAAATGAATTCACAGAAAAGCAGACTGTCTGGTGCTAGCATTTGCATTTCAGATTAACCAGCAGGCCTTTACAAACTCCTTCAGCTGGTCAGCTATTGCTGATGGCTTAGGACATCAATACATTGTCAGAGGGAACTCATGGCAATTAAACAGCCCCTCCCCTACCCCCACCCCACCTAGACTCAAGGCCATGATCTGGATTTATAGTACAGCTGTAGAACTGAGAATGATCTGGCCTCAAATAAAATGTCTAGGCAACTTAAGAAAAATCTTTATTTGTTTCCATTTTACGGTAATATAAAGTTTTCATCTAGCCCCATAAAACTCAAATCCTTGTCCTGCTGTGCCAGTCCATAGTTCAGAAAACTTGAGTTTTAAAGATTGGAAATGTACTGAGTTAGTTTCCCTGACACTGCAATTGGCTGTTCTCATGCCCATTAGGTTTACTTCCCAAATGTACTGTGAGTTCAAAATCACTTGTTCCCTGTAAATATTATCAGCAAATGCCACTGGGGCATGAAAGAGTCCAGGACAGCAACAAGCAGCAGGCTGTAAGCTAGAGAATTTTATTTCATGTGTTTATTCCCTCCCAATGAAGAGTAAACTTCCAGTTAGAAAAAGAAGACTAACTTGAGGATTGTGTCCTATTCTGTTTTCTCAGGAGATATTTAAATCCATTAAGTGTATTTAATTATAGCAATTGCTACTGATACAGCTCAGTGTAAAATCAAACAAACCAGAATTCCAAAGTTAGTAGGTACTGCCCAAGGACACACTGTACCTTAGGGGTCAGTTTTCTGTGGTGGGGGAGGAAAAGGTGGGGTGTCAGTGCCCAGATTTCCACATTTCACTATTTCACTAGTGCTGATCGGGGGGAAGCTGCTGCTTTAGTTTTCTTGCCTTTAAAATAATTCTGAGAAAAGACCAACATTCCCAACAAAGAGATAACCAAGGATTTTACTTTGTCTTCA
This sequence comes from Catagonus wagneri, assembly GCA_004024745.2. NCBI lineage: Eukaryota > Metazoa > Chordata > Mammalia > Artiodactyla > Tayassuidae > Catagonus > Catagonus wagneri. Next base: position 11,763,326 of record PVHT020000022.1, read on the forward strand.
TGGATCTAACATAACCTAGGATTCTCTATAGCCCTGAATACAGGGTTCATTATATTGCCGTGAGGTGGGGGAAATGAAGTTCTGGATCCACACTGCCAAGCTCAAACCCAAAGCAATACATTTGACCAACATATTCAAATACCTGATTAACCTAGGAAAAACACAGTTCTGGGGTTCTGAGTAACCTACTTGCCCAAAGGTTTCTGAGTTAGGCTGACAATCAGAATGCCCTGGAAAGGGTTTCTAAAACATTCAGTTTCCTAGGGTCTCCCCCAGACTTGAGAACAGAATATCTAGAGATGGGGCTGGTGAATTTGCATGTGTAAAAATTATCCTCAAAAGATTCTGATTTGTAGTTCTGTCTGAGAACCAAAGTAAACCACTGTTCTTCAGCTACTGGTCCAAGGATGTTTTTATAATTTCTTACATTTTGATTAGCATATTCATTTTATGTGCCTATGCAAGTAGTAGATTGTGGTGAATAATGAAATTCCTAGCTCAGTAAATTTATTCCTGCACCTCTCCTCCCTAATAATCCATAATACCACCATAATTTTCTGACATTTCAAACATACACTTTCATCTGATTATAATGGCATATTTGAATGTAATTAAAATATTGAATTCTTCTTCCTCAATCATGAGTTGTTTGATGTTAGATTATTTCATGTTTCTAGAGCATATTTTATAACTAAGGGACTTACATCCTAGTGAAAAAAAAAAGTAAAATATATGTATATGTGTGTGTGTGTGTGTATTATTATATGATATAATTTTAAATAGTCCTAAGTGCAATGCTAGTAATAATAAAGCTAGATAAAGGGATAAAAAGTGTTAGGAGAGATGTCCAGTTTCAGGAAAGCCTTTCTGAGGAAATAATATCTTATTTTTTTCTGTCTTAAAGAATGTATTTTTAATTTTTTATTAAAGTATAGTTGATTTTTATTTCTTAAATTTCTGTTATACAGCAAAGTGACCCAATCACACATAGGTCCTTGTTCTGTACAGTAGAGCCTCATTGCCCATCGTTCCAATTTTGATAAGTGCTAAAAAGAGTACCTGCTATGGGAGTTCCCACTGTGGCTCAGCAGGTTACAAACCTGACTTGTATCCATGAGGGATGGAGTTGATCCCTGGCCTCAGTCACTGAGTTAACGATCTAGTGTTGTCGCAAACTGTGCTGTAGTTTAGATACAGCTCAGATTCTTTGTTGCTGTGGCTGTGGTGTAGACCAGCAGCTTCAGCTCCAATTTGACTCCTAGCCTGGGATTTTCCATATACTGCAGGTGCAGTCCTAAAAAAAAAGAAGAAGAAGGAGGAGGAGGAGGAGGGGGAGTGGAGGGGGAGGGGGAGGAGGAGGAGGAGAAGGAGAAGGAGAAGGAGAAGGAGAAGGAGAGGAAGAGGAAGAGGAAGAGGAAGAGGAAGAAGAAGAAGAAGAAGAAGAAGAAGAAGAAGAAGAAGAAGAAGAAGAAGAAGAAGAAGAAGAAGAAGAAGAAGAAGAAACAGTACCTGCTATATTTTTGAACCCGAATAAATATTTGAATGAAAGACAAAAAGAGTAACGCCTCATGAGAGTCTAGGTGAGAGTTTGCCAGGCGATGTAATCTTGGAATGTCCTAGAAGAAGTGAGAAGAGGCATCTACAGAGTGAATTAGGTGGCCTGTGATAGGACCTAAGCTATGTGAGGTAGACTGGGGCCCATGCAGTAGGCTTTGTAGTTCATGATAAAGAGTTTAGACTTTGTTCTGTGTACCAATGGGATGTTTAGTTTCAGTCAGAGAGGTGATATGGTTTAATTTATATTTTTAGAGATCACTCAGCCTGCTGTGAGGTGAATGGATTGTGGGATCCAAAAGTGAAAGCAGAGACTAGACAAGAGGGCTTTACAATGCTTCAGGAGAACATGGAGGTTGTAGACCAGTTAGAAAGGGCTCAGATTCTGGATATATTTTGAAGGAGGACCAATGCTAGTGGGTTACTGATGGACTGGCTATGGGAAGGAAAGGAAGGAGAAGTCATTGACTAATGTCTACATATTTCACTTGAGAAACTGAGTAGATGATGCAGCCTATTAAGATCAGAAGACTAAGGAAAAGGAGCATGAAGATGATGGGGAGTCAAGAGTTGTGTCCTGAACTCAGAAGATGAAGGCACCTATCAGATTTTAGGTCAGATGCTAAGCAGGCAATGGGAAGCTCAGGGTTCTGGTTAGGCAGAGAGATCGGGGTCATCAGTACAGAACATGTGTGAACTGGCCTTGCTGCTTCCTGCTTTTGCCATTTCTCCTTTCTTTCCTTTCATCTCCATAATAACTCTGACCCTCCTTTTTCTACCACCTTCACCTCTACTCCTTTGCCCCCTCTTCTGTTATAGATAAATAATTTTAGGATCCACTGGCCTCATGTTTTTCTCTCTACATTTTTACCATGGAACTTATTATTTCCATCTTAGAAATATGAACTCTGCTGTCTTCACTTCCTCTCTAAGCCTCAGTTTTTACATTTATGAAACATGGGATCTTCTGTAAATGGGAAGATAAAGGTATGTCTAGGAGATTATCCTGCTTCAAGCTTCATCTGATTTTGTTGACTCCATCATTGTTTTTGTAGATGATGGTGTTTAGATAAGATCTGCTTCATCAAAAGTGTCTGTGAGCAGAGAATGAAGTGTGGAATCCACTGACTTAAAATGATGGATGATCTTTAAGTTATTTTCTGTCACTTAATTTGGTTTTTAATATAACTTTTGTGGGCCAAGGAAATGCAAGCAGAAGTGATTATAGCTGAGGGCCTAAAGTGAAGTCTCCCTGTGCTAACATTGGAAAATCAGTAGGGCTTCACATGACCTTATCTCGTGTTTCTCTCCCTGTTCTGCCTCCTCAGATAAGGTGCCCTAGCCAAACACCCCTCTTTATCAAAGGGACCAGGGCAGTCCTTTTGTAGCAGGTTTCAGTTCCTGGCAAGGAACTGTTCTAACTAGCCAATTATAGAATTGCTTAATTATCAGTTATGGAATTCCAACTATAAGATTATTCAGTCAAGGCAATCACATTCTCTTCTAGGAACCAAGGGCACCTCACTGTCTTGACATTGCAAAGCCTGCCTCCCACAACCCACACTTTTCCACATTGCTCCTGGGTAAACCCCCATGTGACTCCGCATTATGAGATGCAGACTCTGCAGTATAGTCATAGACCTGAATTCCCCTGGGCTGTGGGTACAAATGACTAATAAACTGCCGCTGATGTCATCTGTCCAGTGTCAGATGTCATATGTTCAGCTCTTCTCATACCTTTAGGGCAGGAATCCCTTCCTCAACAATGGGATGAATGGAAAGCATTAATGATGTGACATAGGGCACATCTATGTGGAAACTTTAAAAGCTAACATGTGGTTTTTCTCCCCCCCTCTTTTTTTTTTTTCCTCATACATCATACTGTCCCAAGCAGAGCCTGCTCCTTCAGCCTTGGCCAGATTGAAAAGCTAGAGTCAGCTCTGACCAACACTTACAAGAGCGAGAAACTAATCTTAATTGGTATAAACCCTGAGATTTTGGAGTTCTTTGTTGCCTCTGAATACTTTAGAATAACTCTGCATAATTTAGCCTAGGCTAAGGTGAAACAGGCTTGTATTGGGCGCAGAGGGTGACAGCAAATAGAAAGCACATAGGTACTGGGATACCAAAAAAAAAGAAGAAGGGATTTGTCTTGGTTCTGTACCTAATACAGCTATTTTATGATCATTGTTTCTTTAATTTAATCTTTATCACAAGTTCATAGGACCGAAAAATATCTCTCAACTTAAATAAGGTTAAAATTTTTTAAGCTTCAACAAGTGAGGTGGGATTTCTCAGCATCAGCGCTACTGACCTTCTGAGCTAAATAGTTCTTAGATGTAGAGGGATAATGGGGGGACAGGCTCTCCTGTGCCCACTAGTCTGGCCTCTTCCTAGAAGCATATTCCTCAGTCATGACAATCACGCATGCCTCCAGACACTACCAAGTGTCTCCTGGGGGACCAAGTCAACCCTGCTTGAGAACCTCTACAGTAGAGTCATAGACCTGAATTCAGAAGCAAGTCTACTTGGCTCAGATGTCTATGCCCTTCCTCTTACACTGAGGGTACGGAGAGGAAGAAGTCTTGACCCCTTCTTGACCTAGCCTGCGACCCACCTGGCCAATTCAGTGGATTAGGAAAAGAGACAAATTCTTACTTCAGTCAGCGACTTACCACTGTCATCTGGCACAAAGCAGCACAGCTCACAGTGTGTAAGAGCTGCGTATCGTATTACCAAATAGCTGAGCCATTCATCCCCATAGAGGATGTTCCTAATAAATCATAGGTCTGAGAGAGAGAGAAGAGTGGTGAGCCTGAAGAAGGGTCATGATGAGTCTCTTTTTACTGCTATTAAGAAAAATAAAACCATGGTTAACCACATGGACCATATGGGGAATAAATCAAGGAAACTTAAATATGTAGTGGGAAGAATTTCTGAGGCCAGGAAATGCAGCACAAGCTTGCTTTTCTGCCAACCTCTTAGAAGACTTGTGCTTGCCTCATGGCGAACTGTGTCCTGTGGCTGGCAGCCAGGAGACTCTAGTGAGGTCGTGGGCAAGAAAGAAACAAATGTCCACTGAACAGACTCCTGCCTTCTCATTAAGGCTCAGAAATAAGATTTCAGCTAGTTGGGCCTGGGAGAGGCAGGCCCAAACACATCAATCACTGCAAAATCAAATGGTCAAATCTTCCTCAAGCTGAGAAGTCACAGGAATCCACCAGTCTTTGGGATTCCGGGGCGGTGTCCTGTTCTGTTCTGTACAGAAAAGAATAGATTCTCCTTTCTTACAACCACTTCATCGGTGTGATATGCCTCCCTCCTTCATGTTCATGGCTTCATCAGCTCCTGCTGAAACTCCACTCTCCTTGGAGCAAACGCTTATATGAAAGGAAAATGCCACAATTCGTGAGGGATCGGAGAAAAGATGCCACCATGATTGGACCCCTGCTTTTTCCATTATCACTAGTACCCACACTCTCATTCTTCCTTTTTCTTTCAACCAGCAAACAGATGTCCCCAAGTAAAACATCATAGTCACACAGACAGCACGAGGCTACCAGCCCGGCAAAGTCACCTGAATCTTCTTTAGGTGTACTAGAATTACCCTGGCTACACTTATGAACTCACAGACTAAGAAAATCGATTTTCTCCATTTTTCAGATTCCTCCCTTCAAGTTGTAGAAATCAGTGACTCTACCTTTGAGGTTCCCATTGTAACTTCACTTTAATTCACTTAGTTGAAATGTTGGTCAGGGGAATGGCATAGAATATGGCTTGCTTAGCTATTTACTTTGAAGAATAATTCAAATTCATTATGACACATGCATTGGGAGGAAAGAGGGATCTTACAAATATAAGTCTAACGTATAATCATAATTTTGCATTTCCAAAAGAGAATAGCTAACATTCTCCTGGGGAATCGTTCAGTGCTTGGTGAAGGCCTTTGGATAAACAGAGTTATGACAGAGTCACATATAATATAAGGTTCCCACTGCAGCATCATAGCTGACAGCAAAATTCCAAGGTTGCTCAGTGATGTGTTTTTGATAGTTTGCATTTTGGTTAACTGTTATTGCTTAGATGTGTGCATACAAATGTACAGAATTTCAACTATCTCGAGTTCTCTGCTTTGTGGATATGTTTAATCCTCTTTAAGGATAAGTAATTTTTATTATTTTAGAGTCAGTCTCCTATAGTGTCAAAGAGTCCATTCATATGCATGGCATTTGCTATGGGTGAGAGGTGTGGACTCCAGGCTGTTCTTGCCTAGGAAGGGTTTCCAAAGTGCTTATTGCTTGAATAGCCTCCTTCCTGGGAAAAAAGAAAAGAAACATTCTTAGGTCTTGGAAATTTATCTCTGTTTAGTGAAATTGCGCCAAACATATGGGTCTTTAAATGATGCCTGAGGATCTAATGTGTTTATCTGAGTGTTGAATATGGATGTGGTACATTTCACTGCGCCCTAGTTTTTAGAGGTTCATAGAGTTTTGGTGGTTTTTTTTTCTAATAGTTGAAAAACTCTCTTAAGGGCTTCTTCTACTTGTTTGCTTGCTTTTTATTTGGCTTGCTTTTTGTTCTTTGTTTTAGAATGTCTCTCTCCCCTATCCTTGAATGTATATCATCTCTTTGAATTTCTTGCTACAACAACTGTTTCAATAAAAGAAATAAAAAGCAGGAAGGGCCTTGGATTTGTTTCCTTGGATTAGATTCAGTGAGACTGAATGGCAGAACCTAAAACTATTGATCTATTGCATCATATTTTCCCATGTCTACATGGCAAGTTTCTTAAAGAGAAGCTGATCCATTGTTTATTGTTTTGTTTTTGTTTTTTTATTCTTTTTGTTTATGTTTTAACAGTCTTAATGCCAATCTCAGATTGGCTGCATACATAACAAATCCATCATGTGGAACGTTAAGATGACTTGGGGGAAAAAAGTGTTTCACATATATAATTTTGACCAAAGATGGATACATCTCAATTTATTTTATTCAAGAACATTTTGATTATATTAAATGGTGGCAAAATATATTTACAGCACAATTTATCCCAAGTTCCTTCCTTTCTGCCTCCTAATTTCTGGGGCAAATAAAAGTGTGAATTTCCCAAAACCGCATACTATTATTTTATTTTCCAACTTACATAAATTCTTCTTTCTTGCTTCAGATATGGTCCACTCTCTCTATGGAACAAATCTTTTCTCAAGACAAAGTTCTAAATCACATGTAATGTTGTCATACTGAAGCAGATACAATGGTTTGCACATACCTAGACGAGCATTTGGCACAACATAGGAGCTCAGTAAATATTGGTTGAATGAGTGAAGGTAATTTTTAAGTAATCTGAGAAGCATAGAAATGAATAGGTTTGAGGAAAGGTGAACAATTCAGAGATCTAGGTTTTAATAACCCACCATCTTTCCCCTGCCCCTTTAATCATCATAAACATCTCAGGAAATCATTTTAAGATCAAAGACAGGTGGAAATTTATTGTACATTAACCATTACTTTTCACTTAAATGATGTGAAATACCATCACTATTCTCTCAGTTTATTATGTTCACTTTACTTGCATATGTTAGTATATGTGGGAAAAAAAAAACTATAATTGTTTACAGAGGTCTGTTATGACCTCATTTTCCTTGCTCTACTTTCCCTTTAAGATTTTAAATTATTCAGTACTAGATTTGCATACCACAAGCAGGTTAAGAAGGCAAACACTAATGAAACTGATATATGATGTGCTATAGATTATTGTAGATTTAGTGGTATGCTGGTTGTCAAAATGCCCTAACAAATGAAAACTCCCCACCAAAAATATTCAGGGATTATGATTTGTACTTCCTGAAAAGTGGCTCAAAATCACATCCACACTGAGCAGTTGATCTAGTGCCTAAAAACCGCCTGGATTACCCAGTGGAATATTTCTTTCTGATTCTAAACTCAGACAATCACAATAGTCAGTCTTATGACATAATATGATTTTTGAATGACTCTTTGAGCTAATATTGGTTGCAATAATGATTTTCCTAAGAAGTCAACATTGGGTTCATAATACAAGTAATCTCATATGTTTTCCAGGAGCAGGACTTGGAACAAAAGTTCATAATATCATGCTATGTATTGAACACTTTTAACATGCGTTAACTAAATAGTAAATGCATCCATTGAAACCCTTTGATGGAGTTTTTCTGTTTTAAGAGTGAGAAGAGTACTTTAAATGACATAGCCTCTGGCTTTAGGTATACAAATTCAGTCTGTTAACAAAAAGCTATCAAGCATCTACTTTGTGCCGTTGACCGTTCTATTCATTGCAGATGTAGCAGAGAATGTAACAAAGTCCCTGTTGTCATGGAGGATATTGTGTAGGGCCTTGTGTGCCTTCGTAGAGACTTTTACCATGAATGAGATGGGAAAAAACTAGAGGGTTTTAAAGAGGAGTGATATGACTTAATTCATGTTTCAAAAGAATACTCTGCTATATGGTGAATAAGTATAGAGAAGCAAGGGTGCAGGAAGGAAAACCAGTTAGGATGTCATCATACAAAGCCAGCCAGAGATGACAGTGGATTAGACTGGAAGATTAGCAGAGAACATGAGCACTGGTGTTGAATTCTGAAAGTGGAGCCAACTAACTATCATTGCTAATGAACTGGACATGTGGAATAAGAGCATAAGAAGGATCAAAAATGACACAAAGGGTTTGGGACTAAGGTATAGGAAAAACTGAATTCCCTTTGCCAAAATGGAGACGACTATAGGAGAAGAGAATTTGGAAAGGATCATGCAGATGTCATTTTTGGACTTGTTATACTTGAGATGCTCCTTAGACAGCATATGTTAGCATAAGACTTTTTCAGTTTATTCATTCAAACAGATAGGGGTTGAGCACCTACCATAAGTTAGGCACTGCACATACTGTGGAAAACCAAAATAGACATGTACTCTGTCCATACGTTGAGCTCTGGTCCAGTCTAGAAGTCTGTCATTAAACAAGGATGATAACAATAAATGTAAAGTTAAAGCTATGAATAGTGGTATAAATGAAGGGTACATAATATAGTAAAGGGGCTTTGACCTAGGTCAGGAGATTAGGAAAGGATTTCTGAAGAAATGAAAATTGAGATGAGATCTTAAGCACAAGTAAAGCATATCATGTTCTAAATAAAAACACGTTTGTGTGATGAACCACCAACCCTTAATTAAAGCCAGTGCCCAGGATGTGGTGGAAACTCAGGAATTTAGGACAATGGAAGTTCCAAGCAAAGAAAATGGAAACAAATGGGGAAAGGAATGGTGTGAAAGAAGAACCCATAGGAAACATGAGAAAGAAGGGACTTCAAAGTGAAATTTCAGACTGTCCTCTACTTTTAGTTCACTGGAGGGAAATATTCACCCTTAATACAGTGCAGCAAAAAGAGCTAATTAAACCATCCACCGAAAGCTGAATGCTGAGTGTTTGTGTGAGTGGAATTATAATATCACTAAGTCTTAAATTTTACACGCCATATTTATTGGCAGTTTGTCTTAAATTTCCTTCCCTGTCAGTTTTATTATTGAAGATGGCATTTACAATTTATTTGACATCCTGCAAATATAAGACTCTTCACAAGAATTTGTTTCTTTAAAGAATGCCAGAGTCAGCTTGTTTGGTGATTATTATTTTATTGCAACCACATTTCACTGTCATTTATTGTCTTTGCAAAATTGAATTCTGACAAAAAATGGGAAAGGAAGAGACTTGAAAAGGAACACCTTTCCTGTCTAAATATAAGTATCTAGTAATGAGGAAAGTAAAAGATCTTAAAGAATTCCAGGGTGAGAGGGAAACTCGAGCAGCCTATCTGTCCTTTTTGGGTTCTAGTTAACATGAAAAAGAGATGGAAACAGTATTGGATTGTAGGAAAGCATTTACATTATTCTCAAGGTTTCTTGCCAATTGCCAACACTGATTCCAGATGACTATACTGTGTCATAGGAAGGCATAATTGATTTGCGGTCACTGATTATCACTGCAGATTTTGAACATCAAAACCCTATTAATTCCATGAAGCCATGGCATCTGTGCATAAGCATTGGCTTGAGTGTTAGCTAAAAGAGAAGTGGACTCCATGACAACTGAAACCTTCTGCTGGTTCTGAGCCTCTTTGTCCACATGTCTATTTCTTGCCCTTCATCCTCTCTATTATGTTAACACTGGGAGACTGACCATTGCCTCCAAATGGGAAAAGACTCTCAGACCCCTTTACCATCATGATTTAGGGTCAATTATCCTAGTAGTTGTGCCTGCCAGTCTACTTCCCCCCGCCCCGAATAAAATTTAAATAATAACAAATGTTAAAATGCATACAAGCCACTTGAATAGTGTAATAATTGTTGTGCACCTTTTCTGTTTTACTTTGTTAGTACAAACAGCTCCAAGTCCTAGGCCTTCTGTTGGCCTTAACCTCGGGACACCAAGGGTAAAAAAGTCTCAAGGCTTATGTACCTCAATATCAGAAATAAAACAGTCACCTGATTTACTTAATGGTCTTAAAAGGAATACCCTGAGAATTAATTTTTCTCCAATTGAGATTTAATTTTAACTTTTTGTTCTCTTCTTTGACTTTGAAAATCTGCAAAGAAAACAATATTACTGTAATGACTATTTATTATTCTTTCATCACCAAGTCTATTCTTTTCAAAGCACCCATCAATAATATTTAAACTGAGTTTAAAGTACCTTCATATATTGCCCCCAATCCTGAAATCAAAGCTCTGATATAACTACAAAATGCCTTAAGATTTGTTTGTTTTTTCTTTTTTTTAACCAATAGAGGTTTTTGTTGTTATTGTTACTTTGTTTCTTTTTTTAAAGACACGATTTAGGAAAATCAAGAATATCTATTTCCTCAAATAACAGCTGAAGCACTTTTATAGGCTATGTGGCTATTGCTAAAGACTATTTTACACGTGATGAGCATTTTCATTCAGATTTCTTCCATCATGTATCTACTCACTCCATTAGTAGTTCTGGTAAAATCTTATTCTTAAAGTCTAATTTATGTGAAGCGCTCTCAGAATTGAAGAAAAATGGCTTCAGAACAGAAGGTGGTGCAACTGGTGGGGTCTTCATTGTACAACAGACATAAAAGACACATGTAAAGCCACAGCTCAGGGAGCAATGGTTCCAGAAGTGAGTTGGTGGTTTTGCCAAGGAGCTGGGTACTTAGTATATTTGTAAGTTGTCTGCTTCTGCAATCCCAATTCTTCAGCATTTCAAGGGCATTTTGACATAGTCGTGCAGATTTTTCTGTGTTGACAGACTCATGGCTCCTCATTACCTGATTACTAATGACCAAAACAAGCTTGAATAATCAATCTGTTACTCAGTTTTATAATGATAATTTCAAAAATGAAACCAAGGATCTAGAAGTTGATGCCAGAAGAAGAGATCATATGTGGGCTTGTTCCACAGAGGAAAGCCTCATTGTTTGAGTGATAAACTATAAGCTGATATTGATCAAAATGGAACACATCCTCTGACAGTCTTCTTTAATTAAGTGATCACTTTCTATAAATAGAAACGCATCATTATATGTGGTAAATATGAAGAAGAAGATCATCTCAGTTTGAAAGAGGAAAGACCCTGAAATTTTCTTTCTTTCTTTTTTTTTTTTGGCTTTTGTGATTTTTTTTTTTTAGGGCCGCACCCGTGGCATGTGGAGGTTCCCAGCCTAGGAGTCTAATCGGAGCTGTAGCCACTGGCCTACGCCGCAGCCACAGCAACGCAGGATCCGTGCCATGTCTGCGAACTACACCACAGCTCATGGCAACGCCGGATCGTTAACCCACTGAGCAAGGTCAGGGATCGAATCCTCAACCTCATGGTTTCTAGTTGGATTCGTTAACCACTGTGCCACGACGGGAACTCCCTGAAATTTTCATTCTGAATGCTTATATTTTTATAGTACTTGCTACTTTGCTACTTTTATTTTCTCTTTGAGTTATTAAATTATTATGACTTCCCTTAACTCTCCCTCATGGTGATCACTAAAAAGAATATCTGAATTACTTTGAGATTTAAGAAGTATCTTAGAGTACAGAATTTATGCTGATATTGGAATGGAAAGTGAGCCTGCCCCTTTATTCTGCTCTTGGGTAAGACCATGCAGGAAGATCATATGATATCATCTAGAGGTTGACAGAAATTCCACATTGCACTTTGAAAAGGAACAAATGAGTAGTCTCGACAATCCTAATAACAGATTTTTTTTTCTTTCTCTCACAGATGGTACTTTTCTTATATATTGCCCATTTCACACACCTAACAACATGTTGGATGTTCTTCTTTATCTACACTCCTCATTTTCCTAGCCACAAAATAAATTCCCCCAGGCCCAGAACTGCATCTTACACAACTCCATCCAATGTCACATTTTTCACAGGTTCAACTTTCATTTTCACAGCTTTTGTGTGTTACCTAAGTTACAACTCTGAATTTGATTTCTCCTCAGGTAAAAAGCCAGCTGACTGAGTAGCTGTATGGATTAAATAAAATCATGTAAAAGGGAAAGCACCTTACAAACTAACGTACAGATGATAGTTGTTAATATTACTGAGTGCGCTGGATAGTTCATTAATCAAAGGGCTGGAAGAAGATAAACAATCTCAAAGGAGGTGTTTGTGACACAGGGAGCAAAGTTTTGGACGTGAGATTGGCAATTTGACATGAAGTATCTGCACTAACTGCTGCCCCCCTGCCCTTTGATTTGACCAGTATTTCAACTCTAAACTGTGATGGAGCTTTGTGTTGGCAGCAAAACCTCCTCCTGCTGCTACAGCTGGAATGGAAAGAAATCAGTTTCCATTGCATTCATTATTGGCATGAAAGAGCTCACTCTGTGATTCCTTCGTATTCATTTTGCCAAAATGACGCTAGAACTCAGGTTGAGCAACCAAATCATTAAAGGTATTTCGTAATTTCCAAAGACTCTTTTGGCCTGGTTGGTTCTCTACCGGTAGGTTCATTCCCTTTTTGCTGTTTATATTATCATCCAAAGTAGCTTGGGATAGTCCCACTTGTCCTGTTTTTCCAGGAAGTCTCCCTGAGCTCTTCCCACCTCCCCGCAAATCCTCTTCAAGGCCCAGAGAGGCTAGGCCACTTCTACTTTTTGAGTATATGTGACATAATACTAGCATATAATAATAAAAAATGGAGAAATGCAAACAAGATTACAAAAATGTTGTAGTATATTTTAAAAGTTCTTATTTAATATATTTTTTACCACAAGATTGTATACTATAATTGTTATATAAATTATTTATTAGAGAATTATGGGCTTCATTTTAAACCCTTGCTGGAAGTTGTTTTTGTTTTGTTTTGTTTTGTTTTTTAATGACCACAGCCATGGAATATGGAAGTTCCTGGTCCAGGAATCGAATCCACGCCACAGCTGTGACCTACTCCACAGCTGTGGCAACATGGGATCATTTAACCCACTGTACCAGGCCAGGAATCGGACCCTTGCTTCTGCAGTGACCCGAGCCGCTGCTGTCAGGTTCTTAACCCACTGTGTCACAGCAGGAACTCCCCTTGCTAGTAATTTGTTTAGGAAAGTCTATGTTACATTTTCTGGCCACTGCCATAGGAGAGCAAGTCAGCTGCAAGTCATCTCACTCTTTCAAGAGAATAAAAGGAAGGGACATTTCCCTTTTCTGCCTTTGAATGTTGTCTTCCACATTCAGATGTCTTATAGTGTTAGTGGAATCCAGCCCAAGGGAAAAGCCATCAGTTGTTGAGGATGACATAAAGGAAAGACAAAAGGATATTTGTCCTTTTTTTTGTCTTTTTTTGCCTTTATCTAGAGCCGCACCCACGGCATATGGAGGTTCCCAGGCTAGGGGTCTAACAGGAGCTATAGCTGCCGGCCTTCGCCACAGCCACAGCAACGCGGGATCCGAGCCACATCTGAAACCTGCATCACAGCTCACGGCAATGCCGGATCGTTAACCCACTGAGCAAGGCCAGGGATCGAACCCGCAACCTCACGGTTCTTAGTCAGATTCTTTAACCACTGAGCCACGAAGAGAACTCCTGTCCTTCTTGATGTTATTTCACTGCTGAATTACACAACCCCACGAGGTGCACTCTGTTGTTACTTAGCCCCATTCCAATCTTTCTGTGCTTTTCCCTGTATAGCTGGCATGGCGGGGGGTGGGGGTGACAACTCTAGAAGTAGCATTTCCCAAATTCCCTTGCTAACTGGTTGCTGGTTCCTTCTGTCAATGGCAAGGCACTTGCACAAGACTGGCTGGAGGGAAGAAAGAAGACAAGTCATTCTTTGCATTTCTTGTTCTAGCATGAAGAACAGTGAGAAACTGCAGGCAACTGTTGTCTCCTCTCCCAGCAACAGCAGGAAATGCAGGTGACTGTGGTCTCCTGCAGTATCCAGGGGACCACAGCTCCTGGCTTCTCGCTCAGGAGTAGCAATGTTGAGTCCAGTTTTGCATGAACATTCAGGTCACCCTTTTGGCTTCTCTAGCCCTCTCAATACTTTGGTGACCAAGTACTTGTATTAAAGCTCCTCTGCTTAAAAAATCTACAGTGATTTATATTTTCCTGTCTAGACCCTGACCGATATATCATTTAAGGAACTGCTTTCCGGAGTTCCCATCATGGCTCAGTGGTTAACGAATCTGACTAGGAACCGTAAGGTTGCGGGTTCAATCCCTGGCCTTGCTCAGTGGGTTAAGGTTCCGGTGTTGCCGTGAGCTGTGGTGTAGGTCGCAGATGCGGCTCGGATCCCGTGTTGCTGTGGCTGTAGCCAAAGCCGGCAAGTACAGCTCCTGTTAAACCCCTAGCCTGGGACCATATGCCACGGGTGCGGCCCTAGATAAGGCAAAAAGACAAAAAAAAAAAAAAAGGAACTGCTTTCTCTTCTGATTTGGTGTAAGAAATAGTGAATTTCCCTTATTGTTAGAATTGGTTAATTGAAGCTAAAAGCATCTCAAGTGATGCTCAGTTCGATAATACATAGTGGCTAGGGGAAAGGGAATTTGTTGAGCCACTACTTGATGCCAAGTTTTCTATACAGTATTTGATATTTACTATATGTTTTTAATAGAATAATTTTGTTCATTCCTTGAATAGTAACTTGCCCAGAGCAGGTTCAATTTATTTTTGGGTATTCTGAAACCAAACCAAGGGCACAATGCATACTTTTTGTTCTCCACTGTTTTGAAAAACTTGCTGTTTCCCTTCACATTTTCCAGGTTCACCACTGTCAAAGCAAATTAGCAGCTACAACCCTGCCTAAGCCCATGTGAATTAAATGCCACTAAAGTCTTTTATCTGTAGGTTATTTTGACATAAACAATGTCTGTTTTTTGAGACAAAAACTGAAACTCTACTCATCAAATTCTGAACTGCTAAACCAGCCTCAGCACAACTTTGGCTCCTTAAACCACCCAGCTTTCCCTTTAATGGTCTTCATTAAACACTCTATGCTTTCCAAGAGTTCCAAATGAATGAGGTGAAGCCGACTAGCGTATCCACATTTGGACAGTTTCTCCAGCCCCACCCTCTCCACACTTGCCAAATTCCATCAGGCAATGTGAGGTGGCAGAAACCTGGTTACCAGGGAGGTGTGGGTGATGGGTTTTAAACAGTTATAAGTCAGCAGAGGAGAAATGTGAATGCTTCAGAAAATCAGCCATCTGGCCTTGGAATGAGAACACAGGGAAGATTCAGAAGGGAAATCAAGAAAGGCATTGCTGGGGCTCAGGAGAGGAGGGCACGGGCTAAGGGAGAAGGGGTTCTAATGTGATTCTGGTTTGGACTCTGCTCTGAGATGAAGGTGAGGCAGAAAAGCTGCAGGTGGGAAGAGAGCTGGCAGAGCCAGCTTTCCAGCTAAGCTGCTTAAGGAGGATGTTAGTGAGGATTCAGACCCTGGGAGGGAACCGGTGCAGAGGGACTTGAACTTAAAATTGGCTCCTTTTGCTACCTGAGAACTGGAGAGACTCAACTAAAAGTGTAAATGGCGTGTTTCTATTTTTCAACTTAATTGAAATGAATGCTTGTTACAGAAAATGTGGGAAATACAGAAAATTAGAAAAAAGACAGCAGTCTCATCACCTAATCCTATCATCCCATCTCCCAAACCAATAGCCAGTGCCAGCATTAAGGTGTCTATCCTTCCATCGCTTTTCTATGCCAGCATTTGTATTGATAATGTAGTGATAACTATTTATACAACTTTGCAATTCCATTGTTTTCACCTAATGTTACTTTGGAATTATTTCCCTATGTTTTCATATCATGATTTATACTGTTACAATTATGCATAATATTGCATCAAGTATATGCAATTCCTAACATGTGCATTGACCTGCAGTCATATATTTATCCTGTTTCCAGTGTTTTGTTATAAATAATTCTACCATGAAAATCTAATTGTAAAGTTTATTTGGTGTTTCAGATTATTTCCTTAGGCTAGTCACACAAATACCTTGCTGATTGAGTGAATAGGCCAATATGTTTTGAAGTGTATTGACACATTAAATAGATATTTAATCCTGAAAAACTTCTACATATCTTTACAGATTAAACACTTTCTTCGCTCATTATCATTTCAAGAATACATCACCCCCTTCCCCATTCTTCTTTCTACCATCCCATAAAAGTTCTAGGTCTCTTTGCCCCCAGAAAAATAACGTAGCAATATAAATTGCAGTCTGTATCACTTGAATATGTATCTAAAACAATTAGGCTTTTTGTAGTGAATAGTGGCATACCTGCCCTCAGCCCCAACAATCACTCTTTCAATAGGACTGTCATTCATTATTGTAGAATTGCTTGGTTGATGTTGAATGCCAATGAAAGTCATATAGAAGATATCTAATAAAACAATACTACACCTGCAGTAGCTGCCACCATGTAGATAGTAGTGTTTTGCAAGTGCTCATAGATAAGCATTCCAGGTGTAACAGAAAAACTAAATTAAGAGATTATTGACTAAATTTTTGTGGCTTCATTCATCTGTTGAAACCCTAATGCCCAGTGTGGTTGTATTCGGAGATGGTAGATAATTATGTGTAGCTGAGGTCATGAAGATGGAGCCCCCAGTACAAATTAATGCCCTTATAAGTAGAGCAGGAGACCAGAATCCTGGCTTTTTCTCTGCCAAGTGAGGACCCAGAAAGAAGGCAGCCATCTACAAAGCAGTTAGAAGGCTCTCACCAGACACCAAATCTGCTAGAACTCTAATCTTGGGCTTTCCAGCCTCCAAAACATGAGAAATAATTTTTTTTAACTTAAACCACCCAGTATTTTGTTATAGCAGTTCAAACTAAGACAGTAGATCATGTTGATTCAGTTATAACTCAAAACTTTCTTAACTGCCGAAAGGTTTAATTTGCTTCCAATTATAACACTAATTTCATGAGTCAAATCATAATAAGGAATGTTGCCAAAAGAAATACAAACAGGCTTCTTGCTCCTTTTACTCACTCTCAAATACCTCACATCACTTCCTACCACTAAGTAGTTTAAGCACATCGTTCAGAGTCAATAGCCTATAACGATTTTGCTTATCTATTATGAGAGAGTAATTAAACATGGAAATTTCCTCTTTTCTCTCCACAGTTTCTGTAATTTTTCCATTTGGGGGTCTTGCTACTCTGAAGAATGTCGTAGAGCTGGGGAGTTTTCATAGTAACCAGCCTTACTCACTCATTTTACCTATAAGCACAGTGTGACCTAGAAGAAAGAAATTTAATTCATTCATGACTAGGAGTGAAAAATCCATCTCTGGTTCCACAGCCCACTTCCCATCCCCTCTCCCCCACTATCCGTCAAAAAACATGTTACTTATATCAACTATTTTTCTTGTTTCTCATTCCATTCTTCTGTCTATTGAATGCTTATTAAAAAGAAAATCATCATGCAGATTTTTTTAATGAAGTCACTAGTTCAAAAAAAAGTTACTCTAAATAACCTACGTTCCCTACAAGATACATTTGAAATGAAACAGTTCTAATTTGTTACCACTGTAGATATATATAGCTAGAAAACTAGAGGTAACTATCTACCTTAAATTGAATGTAACTCTAAATTGTTGAACTCCAGTCTCAAGGAAACCAGCACTACAACGTATATAAGAAACCAAAATCTGCTTCATATATCAAGCATTTTAATCAATAAATACATTAATGATGAGATATTGTCAACTGCTACAAAAATTGTACAATAGGCTAATTCTTTTTTAACAATTAAATAATTTTAATTATTACATTGCATTTCTATGAAAAATTTCATATGAGGAGGAGAATGCCCTTGTGAAGTCTCTTATTAACCCAGTTTTTAACAAGAAGTGCAAAATGGAAGGTAATCAGCCTTTGTGCACAGCATTATAATGATGGTAATCGAAACCATGCAATCACATAGATATTTTGCTCTCCATAACTAGCTCTGAATAATCAGTGATTTTCAATGGCAGAGAAGTGGCTATTTCAAGTTGCAACACTGGAAAAGCATTGCGATGTTTACATTTAACCCAAATATAGTCTCTTTTTGATGGTATTTATAAGGAACAAGATTTCAATGGGAGGGAAGAAAACAAGCATTGTTTTTAATATTACAGTTTAATTGGGCATTGGTTCAGAATTGTAAAAATACCCTACTACTTGCTTGCTCTTGCCAAATTATTTTTTTAAAACATCACCTTAAGAATAAGATAACCCTCAAACATTGCCTTAGCTCTTCCATATTCCCCAATATGGCTGAATGTTTTGATTGCTGAACATAGATTGGAAGAAGCATGAGATTTTTAGCCCCTTCAGTATAGGGTGCTGTAGTCTGGCGTCATTTTACCATGTCAGGAGAACAATGTGCTCATGGTGTTCACATCCATTTATACCACAATTTACTTCATCCCTACCTCCTTTATTAGGCTTTCCTCACCTAAGGAACAGGTGGATGGATCTCGGGAGTTTGAGATAAGTAACTTTTGTCATGGACGGAGATAAGAGTAGCTTTATGGAGAAGATTTGATAGCATTCACCAAATTCTCTAAGTGGTATATAAAAACCCAAGCTTTGCTAAGGTTCTGCAGATCCCAGACTTTGCTAAAGTTTTTTTTTCCTTTTTTCCCCAGTCGGATTCCTCCTATTCCTCTGAGTGCTATTTATAAGAACTTTAAAAGTTATATCTTCCTCCTGGACTATCCCAAATCCCCTGATATAGTACTATGGGCAATATTGGTCTTTCTAAAAAAAATCAACTTTCTAAAGATTAAAGAAACATTTAGCCTTTCTTACTGGAAAATTCTTGAATGACCCTAGATTATATAAAACCCACTCCTAAAATTCTAACTGCCACCATCAGATTTTTTTAATCACCTCTACTTCGCAAAAAAATAGGGAAACCATATTTAATTAAAGATTAACTGGCATGCTTTGGAGAGTTTCAGATGAAATGTGGAGAAGGAAGTGAAAAAACACTGGACACTTTGAATGATTTCAAAGGAAAGAATAGCAATGAGAGAAGCTTCTGGGACTATAGGAGGAAAATCATTGGGAAGAAGATCAGGAAAATTTCTTATTACATTATATGGCTGTCTATATGCCAATGAGTGGGGCTGAGTTATAAACAAAAAGTGGCCTAGAAATCATGAAGCAGAAAGCTCTCCTTGAGAATTCTTACACCAAACAGAAGAGTCCCAGGCCCAAGGATGCAGTAAAGTGGAAAATCATATAGGAATGTTGAAGTTCAAGTCAACAGCAGGGGTATGGAGAGGATTACTGCTCCTTGTAGGGCTATAAGCAAGTGTGTAGATTTGGAACAAGAAACCTGGGACCAGAAAAATGAGTATGAAAACAAATTTAAGCAGAGAATTCAAAGGATCGAGCAGACCCTAAAAGCATCTAGACATTCTGAGATTTTTTTAAGTCTGCTTTATTTTATTTAACTCGGTGTTTCATAAACATATTTAAACAAGATTTAGATATATTTTTCAAGTAATGCCAGTTAATATTCCATAAAGCTAATATATGTAGAATATGCTTTGGGAAATTAGCATTTTTGGCTTATGAACTAGTAGAAGCAATTTAATGGTTAAGGAGGCAAGCTCTGGAATCAGAATGTCAAAATTTGGGCCTGCTCCCAAACTTAATTCTAATGTGATCTTGGACTTCTAATTCAAACATTCTGTAACCTCCATTTTCTTATCTACAAAATGAGGCTCATAATAGCATTTTTCTCATAATGTCATTATAGAGGTTAAAGGCACAAAACCTGCAAAGCACTCAGCACAGTGCTGGGACTGTGGTAAACTCTCGATAAATATTAGCTGTTGCTATCATCATCATCATATTCATCATTATCATCCTTATTACTATCAGTGAACTTTCCCAGCTTAAAAAATCAGGGAAAGAATGATATATTGATCAGGACAGACCAGACTTTTCCAATGGCGACAGCCGTCTCGTTCCAGTGGTTTAAATATTCACCCCAGGAGAAGTCTGTTCCTCCTAGTGACTCAGGCTGCTGACCCAGGAATAGAGACCATGGAGACTCACACATGGCAACAAAATCTTCTAACCAAAAGTGACATAGGTAATTTCAGTTTCCTATTTCATTGGCCAAAGTAGGTCCCTTAACTCTGGTCCCTGTCAGGCACATGCCCCTTCTTTGTATTCTTACTGCCTGTTGACAGCTTAGGACTTATATTGCTCTTTACTTGGTTGCCCATCACAGTTCTATCATGTATTACTTTTGACCAATTTTTCTAAAATTAGAAGTTCCTTTCTAACTCTAAAATTCTGAGGCCATGACATCTCTAAGAAGCTTTTCCAGGCCTAACATAGTGTGACTATAAATCTTTCCACTGTGTGCTTTAGGCCATAACGCATCCCCTTGTTTATCTGCAAAATGACTAGTAAGGTCAACTCCCTTTTTTAAATAATGGTGGATAGAGGAGAAGAAATGTTAAACAAACAACAATGGGGTGTAAAACCAAAACATTTTAAAAACAAAAAAATAAAATATTCTTAAATTAGAACAAATTAAACCAGAATGTAAGTAATGGCAAAAATCCCCCAACGATTCCTTGACCCCACCGAGTTGTTCACCGTATATAGCAGTTTTTCTAGATGGGTGATTCACACTGGGGTGCTTGTTAAAAATTCAGGTTCCTAAGTCTCTGTATAAGATCTGCTGAATTGTTGTCCAAGTGTCTGGGGCATATTAGGTACTCCATTAAAGAGTAGCTATTTTTATTAGTAGTAGGTAAAACTTTTAGATACTGTATCTTTTTAAAAAAGAAATAAATAAAATGAAAACCCACAGCAGAACTTTTCCCAGTGTCCAAAGGCAATAGGAAGGCCTAATGTAACAGAAACTCAGGTGTGAAGTCTCCAACGAGGGTGGTGATGAGGGTAATGAAGAGAAAGGAAGAGCCTTGATAATAAGAGTGAAAAATAGACTAAACAATGAGTTAGACATTTCCAAGTTCTTGAGTCTGGGTGACTGACAAGCAAGAGGCGATTACATTTTCAAAAGAATGGTACAGACCTCAGATTTACAAAAGGTCAAAAAGTTAGCAGAGCCATGTGGCCGACCCAGAGCATTTGGGCCAGCCTTAGGAAAGGGACATATGGGAGCAGTGTGTCATAGAAAAAAAATGATGATAATTTGTGACAGACATGATATGGGATTGACGGGAGAGAAAGGGCAAACCAGAGGTAACCTTGAGCTTTCCAGGCAGTGTGACAAGGATGGATGGTGTTGTTTGATTTGCAGGAGAAAAAAAAAAATTTAGTAGGAATTAGATAAACCTAATTTTTCTAGTGGTGGAAACGTTTCTTCAAATCCACTTCAAACTCTGGTGCAAAAGCAGTTTATGCTATAGTTTATCATATCATTCAAAATCAGAATTTAATGCAGCCCACAGGTGGTTATTTGAAGTCAGGACACCCCAACTAGCTCGATGTGCTGCTACATGTTTCATGATGCTTCCCTTTCATCTTCCTCCACTCTTTGACTTAATATCCACCTCCACTCCGTGATTCACTTGGGTTTTGCAACAATTCCCTCCTGACAAGCCCACAAATCTTCCCAGACTTAGTGCAAAGTCGTGGAGCTGAAGTAACCTCCCCAATTCTTGTTTTCAATTTTGAGTTGTTTTTAGGTGTGCAGGAAGGAGGCTCCCTGAGCAACAAGATTAAAAATCCTAGAGAAAGATGCCTGGAAGGGTAGCAGGCCCTGCCATGGGGCCCAGAGAACTGTTCACACCCACATGAATGACAACGGCAGGGCTCCGAGAGTTCCTAGGGAGAGGCGCACAGCAGAAAGCACGCAGCTTGATTTGCAGATGCCAATTTGAGCTTTGCATCCTGGTATGTGTTTTGATTTGAGGATTCAGCAAATTGGATGAGAAAGTCATAAATGGGTAATGAATATGGAACACAGAACAACCTGTTTGTAATAAACTGTCACCTCTCTTTGGAGAGTCAAGTTTTTTCAGAGGTGAAATGTGGCTGAATTTGGAAGTTAGAAATCTGCAAAAGTTTGCATGTGATGCTACAGAGACATTATTGTTTGAGGAAAAATAGTCCTAAGAGTGGAGGAATTCTGCATCTGTCTTATTCTGACTTTGATGATTCTTTTCTTGAAAAACTTCTATTGAAACAAAAACCTTACCTCTAGACAGGATTTGGGGGTCATGTCAAGCAGCCAGGTGTACGCTCAAGGAAAAAAGGAACTGACAGCTGAAACATTATGCTTCAGAAATTCCCAGCAGCGTTAATGAGGAGGTCAGCCTCACACCTCCTGCAAGGAGGAAGGCTTCCTCCCATCAGGTGTTTTGTCCATAAGGGCTGGAGAAATATCTTTTATGAAATTTAAAGAGCCTGAAGAATGATAATAAAAGAAGAGCAGCAGTTCAAAAATGTTCATGAACATAAGACCTTCCATGAGAGTGTATTATAGAAACGTGTTCAGCCTCTGAGATTTTGACGCAGCTGGTTTGGGGTGGTGCTAGGAATCTGCATTTTTAAATAAGCACTCAGAGAACTCTGAAAGACTAAGTCCAAGGATGACACGTAGAGAAACCCTGGACTAGAAAGGGATATAGAGGAAGGTAAAGAATTAACGCATATTCCTTCCTCCCACAGATAATTGTCCCTCCCATTCTTGCTAGGGGCCGGGCACTTTACTACATAGTACGGGTATAATGGTAAAATTGTTTTCTAGGGCTGATGTAACAAGTTACCACAAATCAAGCACCTTGAAACTACAGAAATTTATTCTCTCCAGTTTAAGGAGTTCAGATATCCAAAATCAAGGTGTGAATAGAGTCGGTTCCTGCTGGAGGCTCTGAGAGATAATCCGTCCATGCCTCTCTCCCAGCTTCTGGTGGTTTACTGACAATCCTTCGTGTTCCCTTGGCATGTAGATGCATCGTTCCATCCTCTGTCTTCGTCTTCATGCCTTCTTCTGTGTGTCTCCGTGCATCCTTTTCTGTCTCTTACAAAGACACTCTCTTTGAATTCAGGACCCTCCCTAATCCAGTATGATCTCTTCTTAGGCTTTAGCTTAAGTACATCTGCAAAGATTCTATTTTCCTTAATAACAGCATGTTCTGAGGTTCTGGGTGGAGGTAATGGGAGGGCTCTATTCAACTTTCTATAGATGATGAACAAAAACAGAATTAGTTTTTACCTTCATAGAGCTTATAGTCCAGATGGGGAGATAGATAATAAGCAAGCAATCACTAACAGAAATGTAAAGTTCAACTATGAAACTACCATAAAGCAGAGGTATATAAGCTATGTGTAATCCATCATTCAAGAGCTACTTTATAATAAAAAGCTCTTATTACTCATTTTCTAAGTATTATCTTAGTTACTAAGGATGTAAAATATAAAAAGTATAAGGTATGGGTGCTGCTTTCAAGAGGTTTACAGTCTGCTTGAAATGATTGGACAACTACATATTAATCACATACAAAATAATGAAATATACAGTGAAGCACTGAACTATGTACAGATGTAAATGCAATCTGTAAATGCAATCAGAGAAAGACCAGGTGCTGAAAGATGGATAGATAATGTTTATTTGGGTAGAAGGAAGGCAATTCTGGTGAGGTAGGTACTTCAATTACTCCCTGAAGTGATTCATCACCAGCCCCAGGAGAGTCACAAAGACACAGCAAGTACAAACAACCACACACAGTGGTAGGTACTCAAGCACTCTAAAAGCCTGGGTGGCTGATTTTTACAGTCACCAAGTTCATGACTTTCCAGGTCAGTAATTCCCAAGCCTTCAGCTGTGCTGTTATATCCCACTATCTATAACTAAGTCAATTAGGGGTTATATACTTGATCTAATCTGAGACTAGCCCTCCTTGGACTTTGGGCAGGATTGAAATAGTGCCTCACACATAGTAGGGCTTTAATAATAAATGTTCTATAAATTACTTAAGGAAAATAAATCTACTTAAGCAAAATATCTCTCCCTCCTTCTCCCTCCCTCTGTGTGTGTGTGTGTGTGTTTGTGTGTCTCGCTCTCTCACTTTCTCTCTAAGCAATAAAAATAAGAAAGCAGTTACTGACTTTGGAGAATAGGAAAAATCCTTCTATGGATATATTTTTGTCTTTTTAAAATGTATTTATATTTGATGTATTTTTATCTTCTGATTTAAATCCACCTGTCATTTATTGAGCACTTAATGTGTCCCAGACACATTAAGGTTTTACATCCATGCTGCAAATAGATGTTATTATCCCCATTTTATAGAGAGAACATTCTGGAATTCTAATCCAAGTCTTTTAGACTCCAATATCCATGCTAAGTTGGTTAGGCCTCTACATCTCAGCTGGTGGGCAAATGTTAACCTATTTCATGGGGGTAATTGTGCTCCTAAGTGTCAGATAAACCTAACTGCAATTTCAGTCCCACTATGAGAACCCTAATGTTTCCTCGTCCTCCTTCTTTATTATAATTAGGCATGTTTCTTTTAAGTTTCTTAACTTTTACCATGGTCTCCTTTCCCTTCTCCTTCGGCCTGTCTTCAAGCCTTTTCGACTGTATGCTCTCTTACTGAGAAACCTCTTTCAAGCCCTGTCAGTCCTGGGATACCCCTGGCTCAGTCCTCCTCAGTCTCCATGTGGGACCTCATAGCCCCCCAGGGCACCAAGTCCCTTGGTGATGCAGAGTGGGCAGGTCTGAAACCAGGGCACAGGGGAAACTGTAATAGTATTGTTTCTTGAAGAGATTTAGGGGCAAAAGATCAGGCCACATATGTCAAAAGCGCTAAATAATCAAAGCAACAAAGGCCCCATTTTGATCACTGCTTTTAGAGATAACAGAGTCTTAATTACCCATGAATTGCTTTTCAGTGAACCAAACTTACCCACGTTTTGCCTGAATGCCCCACAGTAACTCTGCCTATAAAGACTGTACAGAGAAATTTCTGCCTCTGAAACTAAATTGACAATTTCTTTCCTAGGCTGTTTAACTTGGCCTGTTATTGTTATGCTAATGCAGCCTCTGTTAGTACTGAGGTGGCTTTACAGAATGCCAAGATGTGTGGGAGCAGCATTCTATAAACCAATTAATAATATTTTCTGGAGTGGAGAAATCATCAATCTATTTGGCAACTAAGCAACCGTAAATGCATCATGGACTGAGGAAAGATGAATAGTGGGAGGTAGAGCTTTTGGGGGAAAAATGAGGCATTTGAGCATCAGTAGTCACCCACCAATCATGTAAGGAAATTAACTCTTCTTCAAGAAAATTATATAGTCAGGCATGTCTCCTTAACTACCCGAGTGAAATGGATTCCCGGCCAGGAGATTGCAAACTTCTCAGCAAAGCAGTAGGAGTAACCCCCTATGAAAGATGATGCAGGGCTGTTTTCAGACTTCATAAGTCCTACTCATAACCATCAAAAACATATTTAACTGCACCCAAATTCTCATTAAACATACACTTTGAGGGGGGGTCAAGATTTTGGAAAAGAAATTGATTCATTTTCTTTCAAAACTACATGACTA
The DNA here is from genome assembly GCA_004024745.2 of Catagonus wagneri. Classification (NCBI taxonomy): domain Eukaryota; kingdom Metazoa; phylum Chordata; class Mammalia; order Artiodactyla; family Tayassuidae; genus Catagonus; species Catagonus wagneri. The sequence goes on from PVHT020000022.1 coordinate 11,788,916, forward strand.
CGGGTCACTCATTTATCATTGACTATAATTTCTCAAAAATCATCATACATTCCTTAGGATGCTGGAAATTATTTTTCAACTATACCTAAATGGAGTAATGAGTTAAGCTGACATAATGGTTCATTTATAGACATGGAAATAAACATCTAAGAATTTTAATTGTACAATTTCATTTTTGTGTTTAGAGCCAAATCCCGCCACCCCGAGATTTAACAATTTTAGTAAGACCTTGAGAAAGTCCTAGCTCCAGGCATTGTGTCTGTTGGATGCAATAGACAAAATGGCCCTGGATGGATGCCTTGCTTTCTTTTAGCTTGATGACTCTAGCCATTATGATTTTCTACTGTATTAAATTGTTCCTTGTGAATGTTTCCAAATAACCTTCCGGTTGTAACTTGACTACATGAAAACTTTCCTACACATGCAAAAATGTGCAGAGTAATCAAGTCCAATATTGCAAATAACAAATGCATGTGCCTGTAAATAATTTCTGTCCATAAAATTTTTCCCCCTGGCATATGTATATCTTCGTATTTTATGAAAGCAATTGATGAAGGAGAAAAGAGAAGAAAGGGCAGAGATAAAGAATAGAGAAATAGAAAGGCAGAAAGCAGTACAGTGGCTTAGCCTTGGGTTTCTGGAGAGAGAATACAGAGTATATTCCCAGATCCTCCTTTGTATTTCAGTGCAGCCTTGGGCCAGTTATACAATCCAGTTATAGAACTTTGGTTTCATTATCTACAAAACGAAAATAAAAATAGTACCCATTTCAGAGACTTCTTGTAAAAATTAAAAGTATGCCAAGAGGGCCTCACGAGTAATGAATATTCAATAAATATTAATTATTATGAAAATTTGCTTGAAAATTTAACCTGAGTTTAGATCTTCTTGAGCCTTACTTTTGAATATTCCTAGGACCAGTGGAGGTTTAAAATAAATCAAGAAGTTGGCCCAAGATGTTAAGCTGCAATGCAATCTATGAAGAATAAAAGTTTAACAACTTTAGGACCTGGGCAGTTTTTTAATTTTTCCAGTGCTTCACCTTGTTTCTGATGCTTTGAAGTTAAAACATTCAGAAATACAAAACATTAAACAAAGGAGGAAAAAACACCCTCCATGACTTAGACATTCTAGAGGTCACAGAATCTTCAAAGTTTCTAAATTGTGGACCAGCTGCTCTTCCATCTCCCAAAACGGAACAGATTTTCAGCCCAGAATTCACAACATTCCTTTCATGTCCTTCATTAAAGGATTTTTGCATGATAGCAACTCCAGCTTCATTTCTCCTCTTTCTCTTTTGGCCAATATCTTATCTGGCAGGATTATCAGTTAAATATTCATTGGCCAAATTAAAATTCAGCCAAATGCCTTCCTATTTTAAATGGCTGGGTGAATATAGCGATCATTTGTCAATGTCCCTTCTGAATTGTTAGTGAGACAGACTTGTGCACATTATTTGAGACAGAAAATGAATAGTTTCAGTCGCTATGGTTACAGCCAGGGTATGGGGTAGTTATTTACAAATGATCTTTGTTTTTAGACTCTATGCATGTGCACATGGTGTACATCTACATATGCATGCACACACGTGCTTGTACATTCAAGTCCTAAGTTCTTCTGGAAAAACACCCAATTTAAACGTTCTGTTCTAAAGTTTCCATTCATCCCCTTACTGCTAGATTATTTATCATGATTTTCTCTTCAGCAGTTATGATTTCATATATAGAACACAAAAAGGATGTCGCAGATATGTCAGGGCCACTGTCCTCAAATGTCTGAGAATTAACAGCTTTTTTACTGATGTTGAAAATTTGTTTTTCAGTACCATGCTTTATTTCCATATTACTAAAGAGTATCTGTTTATATAGCAAAATAACTCCACAACAAAGTGTAAACTGAGGAGAGTAGTTCCACAGTCTAACCTTTTGCTACATTCTTTTAAAACACTGCACTAGGCAGGGTCCTTAACTGCAAGAAACAGAAACTGAGTCTGGCACATCAGGGAGAAAAAGGACTTCATTAAAATATGAGAAGCTCCCTCAGACTCACAGGAAGGGTAGAAAATCAGGCTCACATCTGACCTTCCATTAACAAAACTCTAAATCACTCCATGGAATCAGTGTGTTAACAACAACAACAATTTTCTCCTTTGTATTTTAGATGACCTAATTTATATCTCTGCCCCTTGAGTACCACAAACTCAATTTTACTGCAACCAGCACTGTCTGCCACTCCAATTTCTACATGAGGGATGCAGCCTTTTAATAGTAATAGCTGATGCCACCTTTACCAGGATATGAATCCTGTCCATCATGCTGATTACTTCTTATTTATTTATTTTGTCTTTTTGCCTTATCTAGGGCCGCACCTGCGGCATATGGAGGTTCCCAGGCTAGGGGTCTAACAGGAGCTGTAGCTGCCGGCCTATGCCACAGGCACAGCAACGCAGGATCTGAGCCGCATCTGCAACCTACACCACAGCTCATGGCAACGCTGGATCCTCAACCCACTGAGCAAGGCCAGGGATCAAACCCGTAACCTCATGGTTCCTACTCGGATTCATTAACCACTGAGCCACGACGGGAACTCCACTTCTTATTTTTTTATTTTACTTATTTCTTTAAGTGGGACATCATCAAGAGTTCTATTTTTTTTTTAATTTTTATTATAGTTGATTTAAAATGTTCTGTCAAGCCAAGACATGGAAACAACCTAAATGTCCATCGACAGATGATTGGATTAAGAAGATGTGGTATATATACACAATGGAATACTACTGAGCTATAGAAAAAGAACACAATAATGCCACTTGCAGCAACATGGATGGAACTACAGACTCTCATACTAAGTGAAATAAGTCAGAAAGAGAAAGACAGATACCATATGATTTCACTTATATCTGGAATCTAATATAGGGCACAAATGAACCTTTCCACAGGAAAGAAAATCATGGACATGGAAAACAGACTTGTGGTTGCCAAGGGGGGTGGGGGTGGGGGCGGGGGCAGGTAGACTGGGAGTCTGGCATTAATAGATGCAAACTATTGTATTTGGGGTGGATAAGCAATGGGATCCTGTTGTATAGCACTGGGAACTATGTCTGGTCACTCGTGATGGAGCGTGATAATGTGAGAAAAAAGAATGTATACATATATGTGTGACTTGGTTGCCTTGCTGTGCAGCAGAAAATTGACAGAACACTGTAAATTAGCTATAATGGAAAAAATAAAAATCTTTATAAAAAATACAAATAAAGTGTTCTGTCGATTTCTGCTATATAGCAAAGTGACCCAGTCATACATATACTAACACTCTCCTTCTCATATTATCTTCCATCATGTTCTTTCACAGTGATTGGATATAGTTCCCTGTGCTATCCAGAAGGCCCTCATTTCTTATCCACTCCAAATAGAATAGTTTAAGTCTATTAACCCCAAACTCCCAGTCCATCCCACTCCCTCCCTCTCCCCCTTGGCAACCACAAGTCTGCTTTCCATGTCCGTGAGACTGTTTCCTTTCTGTAGATAGGTTCACCTGTGCCATATTTATTATTTTATTTTATTTTATTTTATTTTTATTTTTAGGGCTGAGTGTGCAGCATATGGAAGTTCCCAGGCTAGGGGTCCAATCAGAGCTGCAGCTGCTGGCCTGCACCACAGCCACAGCAAAGCAGGATCTGAGCCACATCTGCAAACTACACCACAACTCACTGCAATGCTGGATACTTATCTCACTGAGCAAGAACAGGGACTGAACCCACATCCTCATAGATATAAGTCAGGTTAATGACCACAGAGCCACAATGGGAACTCTTGTGCCACATATTAGATTACATATATAAGTGATATCACATGATATTTGTCTTTCTCTTTCTGACTTACTTCATTTAGTATGAAAATCTCTAATTCATCCACTTTGCTGCAAATGGCACTATTTTGTTCTTTTTATGGCTGAGTAGTATTCCATTGCATATATGTACCACATCTTATTAATCTATTTATCTGTTGATGGACATTTAGGTTGTTTCCAGGTCTTGGCTATTGTGAATAGTGCTGCAGTGAACATAGGGGTGCATGTATCTTTTTGAATGCAAGTTTTGTCTGGATATATACCCAGAAATAGGATTTCTGGATCATATGATCTCTTCTCATTTTGTCTTATATGAGTGTGCCTTATTGGAAGAGCTTAATTATTTTATTGCACGCTAGCCGGGAAAAGTTAGTTGCCTGGTTTTTACAAGGATGAGACAGGGCTCAAAAGCAAACAAACAAATAAACAAACAAAAAACCTAGAAAAAAGGTTAGGGCTTCAAAAAGATGCTGGAAGGCAAGGAAAAATAACAAATGACCTCTATAAATATAACTTGATATGTATATAATCATTCTTTAGTTTAAAACAGCCAATTAAGTCAACCAGTTAATTAATTCAATCAAGGAGGAAACTCTCTATGCTTCTAAGTCCAATTCTTCTTATCTACCCTGTCTATCCTCTCTCACCTCCTCAAGAGTGTTGCTCCAAAGTCATCTTAGAAACATTACTTGTTCTGCAAGATTATTGTCAACAGAATATAAACATACTGTTATTTCTCTCATTTTAAAAACAGACAAATACCTTTCTACACCATCCCCTCTTCTCTTTCCAGTTACTGCCCTCCAGCTGCTGCCCCATTCTGATACATTTTGCAGCAAATTACCAGACAGAGTTGTTCATAGTTGTGGTTGCCCATTCATTTTGTTCATTCTCCATTAAACTCTCTGCAGTCCTGCTTTGGTCTCTGCCATTTAGCAGAAACTGTTCTTACCAAGCTCATGAATGACTTCCCATCACTAAATCCAATTGATGGCCAATTCCTGTTGCTCTTTATATTTAAGCTACAGATCACTTTCTTCTTCTTGAGTAGCATATTAATTTGGCTTTCAGTTCATCACACTGTTACAATTTTTCCTACCTCCACTTTTCTCCTGGTCGTTTTTTTTCAGTCTCCTTTTCCTAGACTAATAACTTAAAGTCTAACTATTGGAGCATCCAAGGGCTTCTTCTTTTCCCTGTACACGCTGTGTTATCTAGGCTTATAGGATGTATTATGTAAACACCAGCTATACGCTGAGGATTCCTAAATTTATTGCTCCAGAATTTTCTTCTCTTTATGCCAGACTCATATATACAATCACAGGACATCCCTCTTAGAAGTATAATAGGTATTCACATGTAAAAAACAAAAAACCCTCTTGATTCCTAGTTCTATACTTCCTCTTTCTACATCTTAAAAAATTCAGCCAGCTGCTTAGATCAAAAACTTTGAAGTCATTTTTGATTCCTCATTTTTTTCTTAACACCATGCATCCAGTCCATTAATAACACCTGTTGATTCTACCGTCAATAATCTGTATATAGACATCGAGACCTTTAGAATTCATCCTTTTCTCACCAACTTACTGCTACCACTATGTCAAAAACACCATGATTGGTGTGATAGTCTCTTAACATATCCTTCTGCTCTCATCTTTGTAACCCTATCATCTACTTCTCACACAGTAGTGAGAGTGGTCCTTTTGAAATATAATGATTTTATCATTACTCAAAATTTTTATCATGTTTAGAATAATGACAGAAGTCCTTACCCTCAAGGACAAACCTTAGAAGATGTGGCTTTTGGTCTTCTTGGACCGCATCTCCAAACATTCCTCCTCCCACCCTCACTTTCCTCTAGCCACCTGACTTAAAAGGGAAAGGGGGGAAATTCCAAATAGAAAACAATAATAATTGGGTGTTCCCATCATGGCTCAGCAGTGACAAACTTGACTAGTAAAAAAAGAGAGCCTATATGTAACTAGGGTATATATCCTTGGAATTCTGGGAATCATGAGTGTTCTTAATACAGATAAATCGTTGGCTAATATAGCTATGAGGAGGAAAGCCACATGATAGCTAGTTAATGCACCAACTAATATCAATGCTTAGGTACTCTTTTCCCTTCTTCTTCCACCTTCCCCCAGTAGTCAGTGAATCAAATCAATTTTTAAATGGTTGTTAATGAATTCATACCTACTATGTGCCAAGCACACTATAAACACTAGGATGCCAATAATCTAAAGATAAAATTTTAAGAAATAAAACTACTTTCAATATTCTCAGTCCACATGCTTATTCAAGATAATAGACAAGATAATCACAGAAATATATGATGCAGAGGAAATGACTTATTTGGGATAAAAGGAAGTTTCCCTAGCTTGTCCTCTGCAAACAGTTTCTCACTGATGTTACCCTACAACTGTTTGATTCTTTAGTGTCTTAGCTTGGATAACTTAGTCTCCTTACTCTGTAACTATATCAATTGTTTCCTTCATGAAGACCCATGAAAACATTCATTCCATCAGTGTGTTTTGGCAAATAGAGTATTTAAAACAATGGACATTAATCATATGGCTATGGATTATTGGATATCAGTTATAAAAGCAGCATTTATAATACAAGTCATACCCCAAAAATACATGTACACATGGAGGAGGGTGTTGATATATTTTCCAAAATTTCAAAAGCATAGACTTCGTTCCTCAGAGATCAGTAAATATTTGCTTATCTACTGTGAGAGTGAAAGAAAAAGTTAATACTCCTTTTAATTGGTGCTTATTCTGTGTCAGACACTAGGCTGAACATTTTATACATGCAAGCCTAATTAATCTTTCAACAACTCAGATTATAAAAATGATGCTCAAACTGTAATGTGCCCCCAAGTAATCCAGTTAGAGAGTAGCTGACAAAGCAGCTGTATGTATGGATGCCAAAGGAAGAAATGTGATTCTGGTCCCTTCTAGGCCCCCAGTTATTTACCTGAGTCAGGCTTTCACTACATAAAGGCAAGGAGATAAAAGGCAACTTGGAACCCACGGTGATCAGAAGCCCCTTCCCCGCATGCTGTGTGGCCAGTGGAGGAGAGCTAGAGAAGATGTAGGGAGAATTGTGGGAGGTCGTGCTAGTGTCTGGGGATGGGTGGGGAAGGGAAGAACCTCCCCTAAGGCCAGTCCCATCCCCTGACTCTTCTTTAGCGGAGCCTGGGATGGGGGAGCAGGGAGTGTGTGGAGAGGCTGGGGCACAGCAGAGCACATAAGACCTAAAGAAAAATCTTTTTTAAGAAGTCAAAAAGAATACATCATACATCATTTGAGGAAAAAACTTCTTACCAGTGATGGCCCTCACCAAATAAATTCTTATACATTTTTTTTTGAAATTTCAGATTTATTTTCTGGTGGGGGATGAGTAGGAGCACAAATAGTCCTCAGTTTATTCTGCCGAATTCTTATAAAACATCTCTTATCTAATGCACCATGTAGAAGAGACCCGGTTGGCTATTTGCCCTGATTGGGAAATGCCAAATTGACATGAGATTGACTATCTTTCCTGAATTTCAAAGAAGCTGTTTCACACAAAGATATGGGAAATAAGAAATAGTAGCACGTCATATCAGCAAATATCTTTCTTAAATTATGAGGGTAGAATTAACGTAATTCCTCTTTAGATAAAATTCTGATCTCCCTCCCCTCCTCATGCCTGTTGCAACTATAGCTTCATTTGTTTCTGGGTTTGGTACTTGTGGCAAGCAGCAGACAGGAAAGAATCTGCTGTTTCACACTCTGCCTATAGTGGAGAGTAATGTGGCTGTGTCCTTGGTCCCCAGTAGTGCACCCTTGATAAATGTCAATGATTTTTTTTTCCTTCCCAGGGAGGAGGTGATACTGTGAACCTGATGCCTTATTCCTTAATACTTAATAGGACCTTCTCTTCCTTTACCAAGGACTTCCCTAGTGACCATTCAGAGGGCTTGGTAATGGAGGAGGAAATTAACCTTTTGTAGAGAAACCAGCAGATCCATTAGAGAACTCATTATGCCAGGGTCTGGCCAGTGATGGGAGTCTCTACAGTCTCTTTGGGAAACAATATTTGAGGGATAACATACCTTCTCACAATTATAGTTGAATTGACTATATCATATCCCAAATGACATCTGGACAGAATGCTGGAAAGTCTCCTAACTGGTCCATGTTGACCAGTCTCAAAGTACAAGCCAAGTTCAGGGGCACTGACTGAGTGCTTAGGTAGTGTTAGGTGCTGTGGGGAATGAACAGATAAGTGTGGCAGGAGTGACATCTTTCTCCCATAACAGCCTTCATAATAATTAAGAATGCTTCTTACATTTAGATGGGTAAGTAGTGAGGTACAGCACAGGGAACTACATCCAATCTCTTGGGACAGAACATGATATGATATAATATAATATGAGGAAAATATTATATATATGTTATATATATATATGGGTCACTATGCTATATAGCAGAAATGGACACAACACTGTAAATCAGCTATACTTTACTAAAAATAAAATAAAATTAAAACAAGAAAACAATGCTGTGAATGAACTGTCCCTCCCAGACACTAATGTATGTTGGCCATGCTTTCCCATAGAAATATCCTGTAATGGGGGAAGAAGTACAAACTTCCCTCAAGCTCTTTACTGACTTAGAAAAGCTTCAATCCTGTCCCTGGCATGGCAAACAAATCCTTTTTTGATGAGCTAATTTAGCCACGATCCCAGTCAGTCCTGGGAATAAGAAAGTGAGGAAACAAAACTAGCAGATATTAAATATCTCTCTTGTACTGCTATTTCACAGAGATATCTTCTTTGATAAATGCTGTAGTCCAATAAGTTGCATGTTATTACCCCCATTTTATAAAGGAGAGAACTGAGAGTGCTCGGGGAGGTTAAATGGCTTGTGAAAGCTCACACCTCAGAAAAATGAAGGTGCTGAGAATCAGAGATACACACAGCCCTATCTTGTCAACACTCTTCTACATGATTTTCAAAAGAAACTACCCAGGTATGAAGAAGAAGTTAAAGGTATTTAACATTAACAGATATTTGCAATCCTTTGAAAAAGATTTATTAAGAAGTGGGCTCTTTTCAGCTGAGCTGGAAGTTCGATATTCCTAGTAATGAATCCTACTCCCTAAAGCTAAACTAGATTTGGATTCTTTTTTCCTTTTTTTTTTTAATGCCTTTTTAGGGCTGCACGTGCAGCATATGGAAGTTCCCAAGCTAGGGGCTGAATTGGAGCGACAGCGGCTGGCCTACACCACAGCCATAGCAACATGGGATCTGAGCCACGTCTGTGACCTACACCACAGCTCATGGTAACACCAGATATCTGACCCACTGAGCAAGACCAGGGATCGAACCTGAATCCTCATGGATACCAGTTGGATTTGTTTCTGCTGCGCCATGATGGGAGTGCCTCACCTCAATTAGGATTCTTTACTTTTAAAAGCAACATTGATCTTATACAGTGATACATACAAAAGATGAAAGTATTAAACCTTCCCCAGCTGCATTTTTTTTTTACACTTGTTTTTTATCAAAGTCATACATGTGCCAGTTTCTAATGTCAAGCGATGCTACGAGTCTTATAACAAGAAATGGCAGCCCTGTTCTAGTCTTCTGGCTTCTGCTCCCAGAGCCACTTCTTACTTTTGTGGCTCCTCTGCTCTTGGCCTTCATGTTGCTAGAGTGCAGTATACTGCTCTGTTTTCTGGTTTTATTTTAGACATTATCTGTTGAGCATGATGTGACTATTTTGGTTTCTAACACCTCACATGCACATACACATACACGTGCACTTTCACTCCTCCTAAATTTATATTATTTATTTAGAAAAATTACTGAAGTATACTAGCTACACAGCTCTGTTCTGGGCAACACGAGGACACAATGGTAACCAAAATAGACCAAGTCCTTGCCCTCATTGGGCTTATGTTCTAAGAGAGACAAAAGCAAGCAAATATACAGCTGAGGGAAGGGGGAGGGTAAAAGGTTTGAGAATGGAGGACCAGAAGTTGTGATTTCAATAAGATTACTTTTATTTTGCTTAAATTAAAGTTTCAGTGTTTACGTTACTTTGAGTGTAGATTTATTTGACACAGCCATATGTATTATGATTCATTTCGTTTCTCTTTTCTCTGGAGTTAATCACTGCTTTGGCAAGAGGACTGGGTGCGGTATTGATTTTCCTCTCTGTCACTAAATCATTGGCAGAGTCTCTGTTTGTAAAATGTCTTATAAGGGTAAAACAAGGCAAGAAACCTGTCAGTTCCACATCTTTCCCGTGCCATCTGCCTCCTGCCTCCTCCCATGGCTGTCCTTTGGCAGGTCTCCTTCACCATCCTCCTGAAGACTCCTGCTGCCTGTATTGGGTGTCAGAGCCCCTCTTACTTGGTCCCTGTCTTCCTCTTTCATAGATAAGTGCCTCATTTTGATGGGACACATTTCTAGCAGTGTCCTGGGAAAAAAAAAGCTTGTCCAGGGCACATTCTCTATAAAACTTTACCTGAAAACATCTTTATTTTACCCTCACATTTGAGTGTTAATTTGCATAGGTAGGGAATCTTAATTGAAAAATATTCTCCTTTAGAATTTTGACAGCATTACTTTGTTATCTTCCAACTTCCAATGCTGTGCTTGAGAAAGTCAAATACCGTCTTGAATTTTTAATCCATTCTATGTAAACTGTGATTATTTTTTTTCCCTTACTCAGACTTTGGTTTCTTGATAGCCAATTTTGCAATCTTGGAAGAGGTGCCTTGGTGAAAATATAGGTCCTCATCAGGTTCTGGGCACTCATAATCTGAGGTTCATGTCTTGTGATTTTGTGACATTTCCCCTATATCATTTCATCTTCTTTTCCTAGAATGCCTGTTAGTCAGCCATTAGACTGCCTGGATTGATTCCTTAAATTCCTACTTGTCTTCCCTCCTTTTTCCCTTCTTGCTTTGTTCTCCTTTTGAGAAACTTTCCCAGCTTTACATCTCAGCTCTTGAGCTGAACTTTTCTCACCCTTTTTAAGTAAAATTTTCAACTTTACAGCAAAGTTGAAAGATTTTTACAGTAAACACCCTCTTGCATTTGATTTTTAAATTTCTAATATTAATTTTTAATTTTCAATTTTTGATATCTTTTTATAGTACCCCAGTTACTTCTACTTGAATATAACACCCTGGTAGTATTTCATAGATATGGCATTTTCTTTTATCTTTATAAGGAGTTGTTCTTAAGTTTTATTTTACTCTTTTTCTCTGTTTCCTCAAGGCTACTTCATTTTTCTTTTCACTTTCACCTTTCTCTTTAGTGTTGTGTTTCTTTCAAATGTCTAGTAAAATGGCTGTTTGTTCATATTAAGAGTAAAGAATGGCTGAGCAGTTTTAGCATTTTTGTCTTTTTCTGGAAAGCATCCAAAAGAGTAGAAAGTATTGAAAATTCCACTTTTAGTAAAATTAAGAAATAAAATCCAAAATTTCAAAGACAAAAATAGCTGATTTTGCACTGAAGCCTTCCAGTGCTAAATAGAATCAAGCTGAGGAGAAATTTCAGTAGAAAGAAAAACCTATCAAAACAGGTCTCAGAAACTTCCCCACTTCCCAAAAGGGGGGAAAAAAAACTATTTCCTAATGGCGGACAGAATGAATATTCTGTTAACTGAAGAAAACGTACAACCTAACATTTGGTGTTTAGTTTTATTCAGACTTGACTGTATACAGGAGACAGACAGACTTTCGGATAGCTCCAAGGAACTGCTCTGGAGAGGCAAGAAAGGAGCCAGGATACATAGGAGTGTTTTGCTGGAAAAAGGAATTGTAGTTGAACATCAGAAGATTATTGCTAATCACAAAAACATACATCTCAAGTTATTGATTTCAGTGCTTTGCTATGTATGGGAAGAGGCAAGGATCTGGGGTCATAGAAATTATTCCTTAGAAATGCATCTTAACTATACAAAATATTCAGTATTCCAAAGTACAGAATGCTTCCTGTTTATCTTCAGCCTGAATTACCCTCAGGGCAAACCAGTTGTGGCAGCTGCAGTGACTAATGGCTTGGTCCTTGTAGAACTGGGATGGCTGGCAACATTCTTCGTTTACTGGAATGGCAAACAATAGTCCCTGTCCACAGTGCTGGGGTGGTGGGAGTGGGCGGGTGTTACCAAAACACCTTAATATCTAGAGGATGTAGAGGTTGGGAAGAGCAAAGGTGAGGCAGAATCCCCCTCATTAACCCATATTTTTGAGAAGCAGAGAAGGCAGGGCTACCTGAAGCATCACAAAAAATTTATATTTGAAAAAATCAGAGTTTCTTTGTGATAACTGAGAGCTTTTTGTTGTAAAAATCTGCTAGTGTGGAAGAAATCTGCCTTGGTTCTTCCAAATTCTTACAAATTGCTGGTCTGGGAAAGCCAACTCATTCAAAGATGAATATATGCATATCCAATCTAATTATATATGTAGTTATATATATATATATATACATATGTATGTATGCATAGAGTCATATAAGTATATGAAAGAATCATCTATCTAAACAGATATAAGATACTGTACACAAAAGTGAAGAAAAGCAAAAATCCTCAATAGATAAGGTATAATTCCTAAAAAAAATGTTGCCATGGGAACACTTTTTAGGAAGATGGGACCAGGTGAGACAGCAATCCTTGCTATGCCTATCTTGCAGAATCACACTTTCTCTCAGGTGTGCTGCCTCTAGGTCTTGACTGACTCAGAGAATGGGACAGAAGATAGTAAGCAGCTATTCTGGTCACAGATAGATAGCCATGGTCTCCAATCAGCTTATCAATATTAACAATTGCTATTTTGATCTCCATCTATTGCTTTCTTCTGTCTTATTTATCATTAAATTGGACTCAGAAGAAATTGTTCCTTATTGGGCCCTTCAAATACCAAAGTATGTCATTAAATAAAAAGTAAGATGTGTGTAAAGTGTACTGCAATGGTATTGGAGGGATGTCCTTTCAGGCATAGTCTTACTCCTAACAGTATGAATGGTATAGAACCCTAATTAAGTGTTTTCACTGCTCTGGTCCTTATTCTGTTCTACAGAATGAGATGCTGAGACCCTGTTTGGTCCTCTGGCTCCCTCCGCATAAGCAATTTAAGTGGTGGTACTGCAGCCACCAAAACCATAAAACAGACTACCTGACCGTAGAGACTTTTTTATTCTAAAACTAAGGTGGGGGTAAGGAGATGTGGAGAGTACATACTACTCCCTCTCTTTGTTCAGTGAACCCAAATATATATGTATTTTTCACTTATATTGACCTCTGTGTATGTAGAAGGAAGACTGGAATGAGACTCACCACTGAATTCCCCCAAAGTCAGTATTGTAGGAGCAACCAGAACAAGATTTTTGGAAATTATTTGATATTTAATTTAAAGAAAGTATCAATGTCATCTTTGTGGGAACAGTTAAACATTTGTTTTATTTTGAATTACTTATGGTTGGCATGTCCTCTCTTTTTGGTGTTTACAGCCCGGAAAGACCATAATTAAACTAGACTGTGTTTTCCCTGTCCTTAACTTCTCTAACCAAACCAAGGGCCACTTTAACAGCTTGACAGTTATGTTTCTGATAATAAATGGGAAAAAGTGACGTTATGATTTTTATATTCCAGACCTGTGAGTGATTTTGTGTAAGTCAGCATTCCTAAATCAAGAATCAGTTTCTAAGTGGGAGCCTGAAAGCCAGAACCTAGACCATTGGTGATGTCACCAGAATAAAAATTGCTGAAGAGCCAAAACCTAGGTAATAACTATTATTCTAGTATTTTAAAAGGCTTCCACATTGGAATTACTTGATTAACCTTTCCTAGCTAAACATACAGGCTTTATCATACAGTGGACAATGGAGTTCAGACCACAAATCCTTTGGAAGAATCCCAAAGGGTAAATAAGGGGAATTAAAAAAAAAAAAAAAAGATGCCTGGGCTCCATTTCCAGAGATCCTAAATTAATTGGTTCAAGGAAGAGCAACATATTCCTGTTAAGTCACCAGATTCTAATTAACAGCCTTTCTTTGGGACCCTCAGGACTCAGCAGTGATCAGTCTTGGCTGCAGTGTCTGAGCCACTGGGGAGAAAGGGAGTGAGCATGTCAGGGGCATCTCATCAGCCTGCACCACAGTTCAGACCCCAGGAGCACACACTAGAATAACGGGTCCAGGTCCAGCAGGACAAGGCACGGACCCTTAGACTCAAGATCTGTAACATGTTTCATGGCTACAGCTCTGATGAAACAAATTCTGACCTAACAATCTCTACAGCTTCAACACAACCGTGAGAGGTAGAAGTGAAGGCTTGGAGTCAATTGCCTTAAATTTATTACAGTAAGTGGTACACCAGGATTCACCAGGCAAATGTGTCTGATCCCAAAGTCCATGCTCAGTTTTTTATAATAGGGTATAGGAGCCCCATTACAAGTTAAACCTTCCTAGTATCTTTTCATTAAAAAAAAAAAAAAATGGCATGTGTAATAGAATACCCTGAATCACAGCCAGGCCATCATGCTCCCATGCCAGTGCCATTGCCCCGAGACTCAGGATCCAGTCAGATCTCGCACAAGAAATTATCCACATCCTGGGGCCTTTCCTGCTGGGCCAGCGACCCGCTCTGCTTCCAGCATGGCCCAGGATGACCTGCCATGAGATTAAGCTGGTAACTGCTGGGCTTGAGGGGACTTGGCTACTATTTGTCTTCTTAATGCCCAGCTATAAGCAATAGAGTTTATAGTCACCGATGAATTTTTCCCCTTATTGCAAATGGTTTTGATTTAATAATAACATTTTCCAAGCTATTGGCCCATAATGAGGATTATTGCCTGTGGGTATTTAATACAGGAAAAAAAAAAAAATGGGCCCACCTCACCACATTAAATAGCTGCCACAACCCTGTAGCAGGAGGGCTGAAGTGACAATTTTACTGCAACACCAGTGTCTTTGGCCCCATAAAGAGGCAGGCAGTCAAAGGCTCACTCTTGTCTAGCCAGGGCTCAACCAAGTCTCAGTGGATGACCTTACTGGGAACTGACTCTCAAAAGCTGAAGCCCACTTTAATCTGGGGCTCTAAGCAGAGTCTGAAAAGAATGGGTGAATCTGCAAACTGAATCAGAAGTGATTGAGCCAAAGCACGGTTGGGAGATGAAGGGGGATTGGATGGGAAGGTTTGGAGGAGGCAGCATAGCATTTTGGCGATGGAGGGAAATGACAAAACTCAAGGCCAGATGCAAAACTAGGGATTGGTCTGATATGATCTCTTTTAATCCTTACATCAGCTAGTTCTCCATGGCAGATGCTGCTATCATGCCTGCATTATGAGGAAACTGATACCTTTAAGATGCAGAGGAACTTTTCTCAGGGTACAAGAAGGAGCAAAGCATAAATTCCAGTGCAGGTTGACTGGCCTAGAAGCATAGTAGATCCTAGCTGTCTGCTTCTGGGCAAGGTAGTCTCGAACACTCATCTGAAGCTTTCTGCTCTTCTATGTTAGTGCCTCTCCTTGCTGAACCTAAAGTTTTCTCTCTTTCTATCTCAAAGCCCAGGGGCCAGGTTCTTGGGTATGTCATCTAAAACTCCTCTCTGGATGGGTTTGCTCTCTAGTGAGAGTTTGTCAGTGGTTTCCATGCCCTGAAGGTACTGGAAGTCTTGGCATTCTTTACTTCTGCGTGGCATGAACTTCTTATAAGACCCACAATTTATAACCTCCCTTCACTGGATGGAACTGAACAGCAGGGAGTTGTTTGGGAAGACAAGACATATTTACCAGAGTTGTCTGGAGTTTCTAAGTGAGAGCTGCCAGCTGCTTAAACCTATTTCTGGATACTAGCCTTTTTGGGGGTAGTAGGTATATGGTAATTGGGACTGGAAAGGAGAGGGTTTGGGAATGAGGAAAGTGACATCTTGAGATCCTGGGGCACTTCCTGTTTCCCTGTCCAGGCACCAATGTGCGGTCTCTGCTCCTGCCCTACTCTTCACTCCTTCTCTCCTCTGCTCCACCTTCCCACCAGCACCAACATGGCATTTACCTGGTGTCACCGGTGTGCTGGGCATGATACATCCTCTCTCCTGACCCTCACCTTAGCCCTCTAAGGTAGCCCTCATTATTAGGTGAGGGTGACGTGTTAGAGGCTAAGGAATTTTTTCATAGCTGGTTCACGGCAGAGCTGGACCCCTGGACAGAGTCTGCTGCTTCAGCCAAGGCAAGCTCTCTCCAGGCTCACAACACTGCCTCTCGTGGTTGGTGGGTTTTCTGAGGCCAAGGAATCCCACCATTTTGAAATGCCCTTTTTTTTTTTTTTTTTTTTTTGCTTTTTTAGGACCACACCTGCAGCATAGGGAAGCTCCCAGGCTAGGGATCAAATTGGAGCTGTAGCTGCTGGCCTATACCATGGCTCACTGCAATGCCAGATCCTTAAACCCCACTAAGCAAGGCCAGGAATGGAACTAGCATCCTCGTGGATACTAGTCAGGTTTGTAACCTGGTGAGCCTCAACAGGATTCTCCTACTGAGAATGCTTTTGAATTCTCAGTAGCTCCCCCCACCCCCCACTTTGTGCTCAAAAGGCACTATTTCCCCATCCCCATTTTCTCTGTCTTCTTCACGCATAGAATCTGTCCTGGATTGTTCCTGTCACTGGTCAGCAGTCTGTAGGGTTCTAACTTATTGGTGGTTCCTGAAGTGGTTTTGAAGTGCCTTTTTCTATTTGGAAAGAGAAATTTAAAAGGCACTGGGTGTTGACTTAAGATTATGTCTTCTGAGTTTGATCACAAGAAACTGACAGTAGCATCTGTGCAACCTGTAGTTGCCAAATATGTTGAAGCTTTTCTTCCCCCCTTTTTTTAATCTTTTACCACCTTTGTTGAGATTCAATTTTGTGAGTGTTTTTGGACAGGATCCTTTTGATTGACAGTGGCAACACCACCCTTCCAGGTATGAAATTTTGCAAAATCTGTGCAATTACCTAACACCTTTCGAGGGCCCTGAACTTTTCTGGCCTAGAAGGAGTGCTGCCCACTCCTGTGGCTGCCCATCTGAGATTTGGACAGAGTACTTATTTGGGTGACCAGCAGGATAAGGGGTTGGAGAGAAGAGATCAAATATGTCCTAGGAGTGTTGGGGACTCATGCCCAAGGAAGCAAAGCCATTATCAAGTCTAGGAGAAGAAAGGAAGGTGGTGAAGGAAATTGTCCAGAACCAAGAGATGAAGGGAGAGAACTGCTAGATGCTGAAATAGGATGATTTGTGGAGGACATGATCAGGAGGATCCAGAAAAAATAGCCCTCCAGAGACTAAGGAACTCTTTCTCTTTTGCATTGGTCATGAGATGTGTGTATGTGCATGTGTGTATATGCATGCCTGTGCCCACTCACAGCTGCCAAGTATGGGCCCAGGTTTAGGATCAACAGTAACCATCTTCAGTCCAGCTTCAAAGAAAAATGTGCTGAGGGCAAGCTTTTCAGAATGTTGTCAGCAGCTGGACAGGGAATGCTGTCTGCTGCCAGGGCCAAGGCAGGGAAGAAGGAAGTGAAGAATTTTGCAGCCTGGGCTTACACACAGCCCCTGCCCCAGGGTCCTTACTGTCAGTGCCATGTACAAATGGGAAACTAAAAAGATTCAATTACTGTGAATCCCCCCTATGCAAACTTCATCACAGGAGCGAGAAAGACTCCTTTAAGAGAAAGGTAGAGTATGACCCCCAGGAGGACTCAGGGGCCTAAGGCTCACAGGAAAAACAGGCACACACAGGGCCCTGCTGTACCAACAGGCACTTGGGAAGGAGCTTAGCACACAATTACTCACATGTCCCAAAGGCCAGAGAGGTCTGCAGAAACAAGGGACACATGTCACGATCTTACTCTTGACCTTCAAATCGCTTCCCAAATTTTATTATCTTCTATCTCTGCAATTCCCCTTTATCTATCACACTGTCCTATTACATTAAATTGTCTGTATTGCAGGCTAATGATCACAATTTGCCCCATTTTCTCTTATTCTGCTGTGATTGTCTCTCCTTCTTGCCCCCTTAATCTTCTTCATGTAACATTTATGTCAGCCAGAGCCCTTTCTCTCCTAGATGTCTAATGTCTGATTTAGTCCCTGGAATGACAGATTCCAAAGCCCTCCCTAAAATTTATGCTGGGTCCCCAGGGCTAATGCCCTGTGGCTTGTTGAAGAGCATTCATGATGCAAGATCAAAAGAAATTCCCTTCTTGCCAGGACCTAAATCAATTAGTCGGCTTTTTGCTTAAAGGTGTGAACAAATCTTTTAGATCTCTGAGATCGACTCAATCAAACGGTTTTTTCCAACAAAGTTCCTTTTATTTTTGACTCAAGGGAATATCAAGTGATAATATTTCCTATCCTGATTTGTCAGGTCTCTGCTAGGGTGGTTTCTCTTTGTTCCAATATTCAAACATCTGAGGCTTATCTCCCCTGTATTAGCAGAAGCAGACAACATGACTTCAGTGACAGCAAAGCCAGGAGACATACATGATCAGTGCTCCCAAGGAACAAGGTGAGTGACTCCATTTTTATGTGGAGGTGATTGACAGGAATGATATCCAATTACAATTCCTCCTCACTCTCTGGGTCTCCGAGGCAAGGACTTCCTAATTCCTAAGAGAAATATAATACTAAACAAATAGTATTTTTAGGACTAGGAGAAGATTTTAATAATAAACTTGTAGGATTTCTCTTTTTTTCTTTTCCTTTGTTGTAAGGTGCACAAATTATCACATTGTTCTGTACTGCAAGAAAAGGGAAGGGAGTTCCTATCGTGGCTCAGCAGTAATGAACGTGACTAGTATTCATGAGGACACAGGTTCAATCCCTGGCACTACTCAGTGGGTTAAGGATCCAGCATTACCATGAGCTGTGGTGTAGTTTGCAGATGCGGTTCAGATCCCTAGCTGCTGTGGCTGTGGTATAGGCCTAGCCTGGGAACTTTCATATGCCATGGGTATAGCTCTAAAAAGACAAAAAAAGAAAAAAATGAAAAGAAAAGTGAATGATTTTTCAAATCCAGCAATTTTTTTTTTTTTTTTCAGATTAAGGAAGGATTTTCATGTGGCTTAGGTTTAAGGTTCTTGGCTTTGGAGGCAAGATTGTCCAGGCCCCTGATTCTTTGTCTTTGGCTCTAGTATCTGTATGTATTCACTCAAATTCTGTGGTTTTCAACCTGGGGTGAGAAATTTAGAATATCCATGAATTTTCACAGGAAATGTTTTCACATGACAGAGAACATGGTCTTCTACCTCCATCTAATCGCTTTCCTGTTATCTTATTCCATTTTTCCTCTTTTCTTTCTATAGGAATTGCTGCCTGGGAATTTTTAATTATTTCCTTTCTCTTATAAAAAGTATTTAGGCTTGCCCCAGTTTCTTTGCTGAACTCTAGTACCCAGTCCCTCAAGATCCCTGGCAGAAGCAAGAGTCCTATACTAAATGTTACCCAACCTCTTTTGAGGGCAATCAGGGTTAGCACTAGAAATATCTGTCTGTTGCAGTTATTTTCCTCCTGGATCTTTCAATTTCTTGCTCTTTCACTTCAGCTTTGAAAGTGAATCCTCCTTTGGTTGATCGTTAGGATCTAGAACCTCCTGTAGACTCTGCCAGAGATGATTTGGTGGCTGCAGGAGAAGTTTCTCTGGCTTGTGCTCAGGGTCTTAGTATAACCACATGAATACTGGCTACCGAAGCACAGCAACTGTGTAATTTTTATCATGGTGTTACTGCTTCCTGGGTAGAGCCAGAGGCCTCTCTGTTGTCTCTGAAGTTACAACTTTTCTTAATTGAGAAAAGTAAGTCTCTCAGAGCTTATCTGACACAGCTAGATACAAGAAGGTGCTAATGGACCAGTGACTGCCTCAAATACATTTTAATAAAACTATTTCCAAGAAGCTATGTGAAACTGAGATAAGAATATGAAAGAAGTCTAGAAGCTGGAAGAGGTGAGAGAGAAACAACAGAAAAGGGTCTTTGTGTCAGTCTTGTGGGGAGTAATGAAGATAGGCCTTAAAGGGCAGGTGTCTTTCAAATATTTCCACTGCCTTCCACCCTGGGCATGCTTTTCCTTTTCTATCCTACAGGCTTTCTGCAGAAGTGAAAATTACAACTTAATTATGCAGGCAGTAGAGAGTAACTGCCTGCTATGAGTGTGACTCATTCATTTATTACAAATCAACATATATTGAGCTCGTCTATGGACAAGGTACTATGCTGGACACTGTAACTTGTATAAGGATGAGTCAACTCACTCCTAACCTACAAGAGCTTACAGTGTTCAGGGTAGACAGATAGCCAAGCACTACACTTTAAGATGTACTGAAGCACTTGGGAAAATACATGCTATAGTCATAGTACCATAATATATAGTAGGGGATAATTCTTACTGAGGAAATCAGGGGAACTTGGCAACAGAAGTGATTTTTCAGCTGGGCTTTAAAGTAAATTTCTAATTACTCACCGGGGTGAGAGGGGCAGTCATAAGAGAAAGAACTATGAAAATATGGAAATGAAAAGCATTTTTGGAAGGACTGAGAAGCTGGATATACAAAAACATAAGGTGTGCGGAAAGATCTTAGTAGATGAATTTGAAAAGGAATTTTGGAACTTGATGAAAGTCTAAGAAGTTTTGGCTTTTTCCTTTGAGCAATGGGAGAGTCATCCAAGGTGTTTAGGCTGAAATGATAAGAACTGTGTTATAAGAAGTCACACTGGCAGCAGCATAGACTGGAGGAGGTTGTAACCGGAGGCTATTTCATTCAGCAACTAAGAAACATAAAGAGAATGCAAATTTAATGAGGACTGAGCTAAAATTGGGGTAGCGGAGATGGAGAGACAGTTGACAGCATGTTGTTGTAATAAACTGATTGGTCTCAAGGAGGTGGTGGAATATAGAAGAAAAAGGAGGATTCTTGCACTCTCAAGAGAAGCCCTCACCACTGAGGGAACAGAGACTGGCCTCCCCTACTTGGATGAGCTTGCATTAACCAGTAAGGCGCTTGAATGTTATGACCCTAATCTCTGAGCTTGGTAGTTATTTTGGAGCCACTTTTCAATTCTTAGATTTATGTATAACTCATCAATGCTTCTTTTTCTCATTGTGCAGCCAGTGTTCCCTAGTCTGGAATTCCTGCTGTGGTGCAGCAGGATCACCAGCATCTTGGGAATGCTGGGGTGCAGGTTCGATCCCTGGCCAGCCACAGCAAGTTAAGGATCCAGCATTGCCACAGCCATGGCTTAGGTTGCAACTGTGACTGGGATCTGATCCCTGGCCTGGGAACTCCATATGCTGTAGAGCAGCAAAAAAAAAAAAAAAAAAAAGTGGAATAAAACAAAAAACAAAACAGAAACAATGTTCCCTAGCCTTTCCCATGGAAAGGAAGCATTATTAGAGAAACAAGCCACCAGTCCTTCCATTCTGACACTCAGATCCTTCACACTGTCAGCTAAATGTTTACATATGTGCATTGTTTTACATGGCACACAAATAATTTCACACAACTCAAATAGAAATAGGAGTACAGAACAGGGAAAGGGAAATAAGGGAACGGGGTGGCGGATGGGAGGAAAGATACAAGGCTCTTTTTCTTAATGGATGATTCTGGTAGGCAGGGGAAGTATCCAATTTGGACCATCGGCCGAGCCTAAAATATCCTCCTGCCCAGCACCTGGCCTCCTTGGCACTATTCAACTGTTATTGGGAATTTTGGAAACACAACTTGGCTGGTATGTTCTTTGGAGAGCTCTGCCTGGGGTCAGGTCCCAGCCGTCATCATGGGCTGAAACAGAATGTTCAAGGATAATACCCACAGTGGAAAATACCAGCAGGGATTGTCATGGCAGTTTTCAGCCTGTTTTTTTTTTTTTTTTTTAAGAATAAGTAAAAGCAAAAAATAGTATCTGTATGAACTCAACCCACACAGCACATAATCAGCTAGAGAAAGATCATCCTTGGAAAGACTAGGATGTTATTAGAATTTTGAGTTGAACTTAGCAGCATCTTGCGGGACACAAATGTATGACAGGAAGCAGGATCACACAGCATGTTGCATTCCTGAATTGAAAACCGTGGTGTGGTTGGATTATCTGAGGTAGGGCTCTACTGAGAATGACGTGTCATGTTATTAGGATTGGCTTACCTGAAAATTCTCCCTGTTGACTAAAATGTTTGCATCCCCTGCTTTCCCAAGTCCTTCTCTAGGCATTGAATCTCTAACTATCATTTTCAAATGTACTGTGTATTAGAATTGTCTGGGTTAGATATTCTGACTCGGTTGATCAGGAATGGGGCCCAGGAATCTACATTTATAACAAGCTTCAGAGGAGAATTTACACTCTCTTTGCAGGTCATTACCACTGTCAGGCAGATGATGGGGAATCTGCTATGAGTTCCTCTTCCCTTACGTCCTGAGATGGAGGACAGGGAGTCTAAATAGGGCATAATTTTCCCAAGGTTAGAAAGCATACATCCAAACGTGGGTATATTTTTGCACTCCTTGAATCCTGTGCATGTCCACTTGTAGCACGGGGTGAAATAAAAAAAAAGAGAAGAAGCCAAGGACTGCACGTTTCAAGTAAGGGTGATCATCATTCCTCCTGGGGTAATAGGCTCCCCTTAGAGAAAGAAATTACAAATTACTAATAGTTCATATGCCAGAAAATTGCAAATTCCAAGCAAAATAAATACGTTCTTCCATTTCTAGAGTTTGCAATTGACTATAATGTAGGAGGGTGCAGTATTAATAGGCTGCCATCAAATAGAACAGTGATGTTAAATTACATAATCAATTTAATGTTCTGGGTCAGTTAACAAAGAAATCTGTTCTCTCACTGCCACTAATTTAGAGCTTTCAATATCCCATTCACAAGTCGCTCTCTCCTTTTTTCCCACTAACTTCTGGGAAAGGTTTGGTATATCAGATTCTTCCATAAACATTTGTAACAGCTGTATAAGGGATCCCAGACTAAATGACCTTTCTCCTTTAGCAGTTTGAGGGTGGAAATGAGAACATAATCACCCACGATGAGCTGGCTGAGCGAAGTTGGGCCAAGCCATTAAATGCAGCTGTTGACTTTCCACAGCATTGATCTTTTGCCTCCCAGGATACTTCAGGATGTAGGTGTACAGGATATTGGCCACGTGTTCAGTGTGTTTGTGTGTGCGCGCACACAAGTGCACATATTCACATATACATGGTGGCTAGGGAATAGGGGATAGAAATTTCAAGCAGACATAACTTAGCTCTTGATCTACAGTTTTCTGCTAGAAAACTCTCTAGTCCTTTTGCTCTAGACAATGGTAAAACTGTGTTTCTTCTCAAGTGGTAACAGCAAATAGGTTTTCTCTCATGTGCTGATTGGTAAGTGGTTATTGGAAGCCCCACATTAAGAAGGAGGCTGAGCATGAAGCAGTCTTAGCCAGGAAGATTGATGATTGGTGCATTCCATCACTACAGAGGAGGTTGTGGGGGAGTGTGTTTTATCACCTTGGGAAAGATTGTCCCTATATGCCTCAAGCAAATGCCATGATTTAAGAACTGGGAATGGATAAGTAGAAGCCTTTGGAACATAGCGTGCACTCTGGTTTCTATGTTCAGAATAGCTAGGTGTTAGCACAATCATTCATCAATTATTTGAGTGCTTACCCACTGCCAGCCACTGTGCAGTACCTGGGACAGCTGTAGAGAAGAAGATAGTTAAATCAGAGCTGAGCCAAGCTGAAAGCTGAGTAAAATGATGGCTGGTGAGGTCCTATTTAGGTTCCTGATTCATTTAGAATAGTAACATCCAACCCCCTAGTAAACATATAGAGGAAAAATGATTCATCGATCATTAAATAAATCTTTGTTTAATGAAAGTTTGAATGTCTGTTCATTAATACTCACAAATATGAATGAAAGTACTTGCCATGGAATGAAAAGTGGTCATGCTGTGACATCCTCAGATATCCTTTTGAGTTCGAGCTCGGGGTCAATAATGGAGAATATTTAAAAGATCTTAACCATGGCAGTTCATCATTCTGGAAGGCACAGGGGTAGAAATAGCCATTTGGTGCTTAGACCACATTTTTTGTTCTGAAAATTTCCCAAGTGAAACAAGGCACAGTAGGATCAACAAAGAGAATGATATAATGATACTGCATTTAGCAGTTGAGGGAAAAATTCAGGAGTTTTTGTGAGAGTTAAAGGCTTTTGGAAAAGAATTTGCTCCTACAACATGCCTGTTTGTTCAGGACCTAATCCTTGACAGTCCTGTTAGTGGAGGGTCAAAGGAGTAACCTGAGGTTGTCTCAGATGTTCTGGTGCTGCAGGCAGTATTGATTACTTACTCACATAGGTTTTCTACTTTTAAAGTTAAGAAAAATGCACAAACCAAAGCCGTTTCCCTTTATTCTTCACCATAAGTTTGCTCATACTCAGAGAGCAATCTTAATTAAATATAGGCTGAATCTGATAGATTTAATCATTTAGTTCTGCTGCTAGAACATTTATTTAGCTTTTTCTTAAACTGTATTCTGATTTTTTTTTCTTTTAGTTTCTCCCTGCTTCGCATTATCTATGCCTCAGTTCTTCTCTGCTGATGCACGTTTAAAAGAAGAGTATGATTTCCTTTGGAGACTTAAGTGCTTAACAGTGGTTAATTGCCACAGGAATACCTGCTGTATAATAATGACCATCCCTATATATAAGATACTGTGCTAGGGAGGGTAAAAGAAAATTTGTTTGCCATCTCATCTGGGTCAGAAAAATTTTGCTTTATTTAATTTACAGTGTCCTCTGGGAAGGCAATATCTTTCTCAAGAAAGTACTTAAATATTTTTCAAATGTACCTTAAGGGTAACTTCTTACCTTCCCACTTGACTGTCAGCTGACCATCAGTCAGGAGTCCACTGACTTTTAACTGAACCTTTTGTCTCTTTACATCTAGCCTAACAGGGATTATATAACTATTCCTGTTTCATATAATATGTTGCTACTGTAAGAGAATATTCAAATTATCCTAAGAGGTGTCTTTTTCCTTTGTGTGCAAGGATGAAATAAAAAATATGTTCATAGGAGTTCCCATTGTGGCGCAGCAGTAATGAATCTGACTAGTATCCATGAGGACACACGTTCAATCCCTGGCCTCACTGCTCAGTGGGTTAAGGACCTGGTGTTGCTGTGGCTGTGGTCTAGTCCGGCAGCTGAAGCTCTGATTTGACCCCTACCTGAGAACTTCCATATGCCACATGTGCAGCCCTAAAAAGACACACAGACACAAAAAAAGCTCATAATTAATTGAATTAGCTACAGGAGTTTTCTATACCGTCCCTTTAATCTTCACAATTGTTTTGTTGGTTATTCTTTCGTCCCATTTAACTGATGAAAAAAGTAAGGTCTGGAATGTTTGCTTAGAAAATCATAGATAATAAGGAGCTGAACTTGGTCGGGTTCAAAATTACATTTATCTGATTCTAAGATATTCCCCTGTTGGGTACATGAAAATTACATATGATGTCACACAATTTTTTTCTAAACCAGCACAGACTTTCAGCCAACCTGTAAAAGGTGGATAACATTATTCAGGTTTCTCACTATCAGTTTCCCAAATGCAGCCCTATCTTTCTTTGTGGGTTGACATGCTTCCTGTTTTCTTTTTTAAATTATTTTATTATTTTTTAATGAAGTATACAATGTTATGTTAGTTTCAAGTGTACAGCACAGTGATTCAGTTGTACACACACACACACACACACACACACACACACACACACACACATATATATATCCCTTTTCAGAAGCTTTTCCCTTATGTTATTACAAAATATCGAATATAGTTCCCTTTGCTAAACAGTAGGTCCTTGTTGATTATCAATTTTATACATAGTAGTATATATATGTTAGTCCCAAACTGCTCTGATTTATCCCTCTCTCCACCTTTCCTCTTTGCTAATCATAAGTTTCTTTTCTTTGTCTCTGGGTTTATTTCTGTTTTATAAATAAGTTCATATATATATATATATTTTTAGATTCCATATATAAGTGATATCATAAGATATTTGTCTTTTTCTGTCTGGCTTAACTCACTAATGTAATAATCTTTAGGTCCATCTGTGTTACTAAATTGGATTATTCATTCTTTTTTATGGCTGAGTAATATTTCATTATGTGTGTATATATAATATATACACACCACATCTTCCTTAGGCATCTGGAGAAAACTACAAGTTGAAAAGATATATGCATCCCACTGTTCTCATTTTCTTAGATGTCTTGTGCATTTCAAATGAGCAAAGATCTGCTTCAGGTTCTGTAGTCAGCGGGTCTTGGGAATGCCTTCTGCTTCATATTTATCATCATGTATCTGGGGGCCTCTGTGGTCTTTGTGATGTCTAGATTCTGGGGGGCCATGGATAGATGCTCACCTGAAAGCACAGGGTTGGAATCTCTTTCTCTTTTTGTATGAGAAATACTTGTAGTTTTGGACTGTTGAGTCAAATAGTCTATCTAGATCATGTCCTTGAACCCTATTACAGAAGATAATAATACCTGCTATATTGCAAAGTAGGTATTATTTCCCCTTTATGGCGGAGGAAATTGAATTTCAGAGAATTTCATTAACATGGCCATGCACACAAAGCCGCTGAATAGCACAGCGGTACACTTTTCTCCAGTGTGTGAATGAAGATAGGAATTATAGTGTTTCCCCTCTTTTTCCCATTTGTCAGGGAATTGGAAGGTCTCCTTTCCCATTCTGAAAGTTCCACAATGAGACAATCTCTTCAACAAGTGAAAGCCTTCTTCAAAGATTAATTTGTGTTTAAATTTTATAAGAGGGAACTGGGACTCTCCTCTGAACAATCCCTCTCCCATTCCACCTCTTTGCTATCTCTTGGACTACAGTGTGACCCTTTTTAACAAGTTCTCCCTCACTTCCCAGGAAAAAGGGAGACATTCCAAGAGTTTCTGTGCCTACGAGGTGAATAATTGTGGTGCCTAATCAGGTGGCTGCCAGGATCTGTACAATATTAATTTGGGTCCTTCATGTTGTCACTCATGGCTTCTTGTGAACTTAACCCAGCTGGTGGGAGTGGGGAAGTGGTATCTTAGTGGGAAAGAGAGGCATTAGCTCAAGGCTGAATGATGGATAGGCAGTCAGTTGGAAAGCTGTGGCTGATCAGATAGTTCCACTGAGCCATGGTGGTCCCCAGGGTGGTGGCTCTCCCAGGCTGGTGCACACTCAGCACTTCTGCCTGGGTTTGGATGACAGCCAAGGGGAAGTTTCCAAAACTTGGTTTCTTTGCTGATGAAATGAGGGTCATAATAACTCTTCCTTCAGAGGATTGTTGGCAAGAATACATGAGATAAAGCCTGAAAAGCCTTTTACCCAGTGGCTGGTACAAAGTAAACGCTCAATATATAGAATGACATTATGGCCTGTATTTGCCCAGGGTTGTCTTGGTTTATGCCTAACAATGGCACCTTGACACTGTCAGAAGCATTGTGGTTTAGACAATATATTATATGGGCATCATACCATCAAAGTCTGGCTATGATTATTACTGGAAAATATCACCCATTTCAAATGTAAGCAACCCAGAAGTTAGTGAGGGGAGGGGAGATAGAGAAGCATGGTTTTGCTGGATGCTGGCCAAGTTGGAGGAAATTTCTACGGACAGGTATTTGGAGCTTCTGAGATGGTCAGTGAACATTTTGCATTTTAACATGTTCTCTCTTTTCCTGAATTTTCATAAAGATCTGAAAAACTCTAGTGGTGAAAGGGAAAAATCACAAGTGCAGAGACCAAGGCTAAAAAGGAACAGGGTAGAGCCTGTCTGTCCATCCTTCTTCCTCCCATCTCACAAAGAACAGGGTTTAATTAAGAAGGAAGTTAGAGGAGGCCCTCAGCTTCCTCACCCATTCACATCCTGTATCCCCAGGTTATTTCCCTCCCTTCTGATTAAATCTGATTTCCATGGTATATAACAGTAAATTTTAATCTTGGTTCTCATTTTCTGTTATCTAACCAGTTAACTCATTGACTTTCTGCCTTTTAGCTCATTCTAAACTTAATCATTCCATTTCAGTGTTTTTAATCTGTCTTCCCAGGAGAGAAAAAAAAAAGGTCACTTTCCTTACAGAGTAACCACCTTTAAGAATTAGACCACCTTGATCTTCCAATATCTGAAGAATCTTTCATCAAGTCCCTACCAAAAGACTCTTTGCTTCTCGAGCGCTCAGCAGCCCTGTTGAATAATTAATCTGACCACATCACCACTGTCAATTCTAGGAGCTGACTCCAGATTGAAGCCATACTGCTGTAGCAGCTCAGCACCCAACCCCTGCACCACTGCTGCCCCGTCCTTTCCCAGGGAAGGAAGTTGAGGCACATCCTCTTCTGTAGTTCTGGTCTAGAATAGGAGACTTGGGTGAGAAGACTAGCTACCCCTGTCCCAGGGACTGATCAAGGGGCTCCATCTGGCTCACACAATGCAGGCTGCACCAGGCCATAAGGGGCATGAGGCTCAAAAGGAGATCAAATTTTTTAACCTGCACAGTGGTTAAGACTTCAGATGCTATAGTAAAACCACCTGAGTTCCAAGTCTGATTCTACTACCTACCTTCTCTATGATTTGGGGCAAGGTGTTGAAATTCTCTTTGCCTTAGTTTTCTCATGTATAAGTTGGTGATAATAATAAAATATAACAGTATTTTAAAGGGTTGTATGTAATATTTAGCATAGCACTTAGCGCAGGGCATTAGAAACACTGTAGTTGTTATTATCATCATGAGAGATTCCCTTGGAATACACTTACATGAGCAATGTGTATGTCACAAACGTATCATTTTAAGGAAGTTAGCCAGCAATATGTTGAATACGTATATATATTTCAGGTCTTGTCTTGTTTTAGGTTTTGAGTGAGTCATTAAGTTTTGCTTCCTTTCTTAGCTATACTCATTAATATATTCATTTAATCCTTAGAACATCCCTGTAATATAGGTGTAACCCGAATTCCCCTTTTTTAGGTGGGAAAAGAGATTTGTGGAGGCTAAATTGCTTGCCCAAGTTTACACAGACAATACATAATAGAATTTAAACTGAGGGGAATCTCTCTCCAGAGATGACGATGACAAGGCTACTGGATTCTTCAGAAGTGGTTTCAAATACTAATGTGGATTTAAAAAATAACAATTTTATATATCCTTTCAAAGCTTTTCCTTTTCTTTTCTTTCTTTCTTTTTTTTTAACTATTCTTTCTGAAGTGTAAAATGCTTTCATTGTGGATGTTGGAGAAAAGAAACCTGATTGGGTTCACCTTAGACATGGGAAGAGTAGGGAGAAAGGTTCAGATATCAGAATACAAGATACCTCTTACAAAGACCATAGAGACTGCCTCTTATTTTTAGCTCGATACATGTTTGTGGAATATATGAACAAATTAAAATTCTTTCACATCTTTTGATCTTCAAGGCAGACATTAACATACTAGTTTGAGAAATGAGGGAATTGAGTCTTAAAGAAGGTCAAGGTCTTGCTCAAAGTCACAAGACTAATTAATAGAAGAAACAGGGCTAGAATCCAATCCCACTTACTTGCAACACTGCATAGATACCCTCTTCTGCTTATCTGCTCGGTCTTGCAACATACAGATCAGAACACAGACAAACCCAGGGAGGAAGTAATTCTTAGAACTACCATTCAAAACAGTTCTACTCTCCCCTTTAGAGTCTGTCCCCCTCCTCCTCTTCTCCTTCCTTTATGCTATTTTTTTTCTAGATGACTGTTCACACCCCATGGCAGGCAAGCTGATGCTCCCCAATAACATCAGCAGAGGTCTGGTGCCTCCATTATGTTTGCTTAGGCAAGATCCTTGTTCTGTGACAATCTGCAGAGAACACACGTTATAAATCAGAAGCCTATAGAAAGTTTGGGAATGAAAGTAATCTCTCGCAGACATGGGGAGCCTGAGACCTCATTTTTGAATCCCTGTAGGAAACAAAACAAAACTAAGCAAAACTATGGCCTTAAGAAACACTTTTCCTTCTCTCTCTGAGGAACTTGTCATACCATTTGTTTGCCACTTAATATATTCTCTTCCGTACTGGCTGAGTTCCAGGTGGATGGAATCCGGTCCCTATTCATCCTCCAGGCAAAGGAAAGGCATGAGATGAGGAAGGAACAAGGCTTAGAGAAGCTGGGATATGAGGAAGCTAGCTAAGCTGGACAATCAGCATAGTTAATGGTTAAGCATGTGAATCTTATGATCAAACTACTTGTGTTCAAATCTTGATTCTACCACTTAGCAGAACCTGGGAAGCTTCACTTTGGAGGACAATAGGTTTAGTTTGAAACCTCCTTAGCTAGTAGAAACCTTGGTTGTGAGGTCCTACGGAGGTTGGAAAGGCAGGAGGAAGGCATCTGCACCTGGCATAACACTAATAAAGACTAACACCATAAAGGTGTACTGCTCTTGTGCCAAGCACTTGCTCAGTGTTTCCTGAGTGTTACATCATAGTACTTTATTTTTCCATCTACTGTGTTCCTCAGAGTCCTCCAAAGGGCTCACATTTCCTAGACTCAAGTTTCCTCTTTTACTCTTTGCCATGTTACTTATTTTGCCATAATCTTGCCCTAACTACATACATTTAACCTACGAGGCTTCAGGTCAAGCAACAAAGGGAGCACTTATGTCTGATGAGATATAAAAACAGCTTAGGAAGGGGAAACTATTTCACCTGAAGAAAACTATAAAAGAAAAAAGAAAGAAAAATCACTCTTGCTAATTACGGTCCCAGTATGCTCAGGCTTTACCAGCAGATGTTGAGCAATGTTAGCACTTAAGTGTTAACACCTGAGTTTTGCTGGCCTGAAGCCTGAATTTAGCAACTCCTTATAAAGTGCCCCAGGGTACTGAAGTCTCAGTGGAGGTTCTATGTGGACAAGGGGAGATATGTTGCAGCCATCACCATGTGGCCTTTGCCATTGTCAGGTAGTATTTCTAGATGTAGATTCTGGGCAGTTATCCCAGCCACTTGGTCCTAATTTGTCACACTGTCAGGGCAGCTTGAGGGTCATCCAAGAATGGATGAAGAAGGTTGCAACCTATGAGCTGTGCCCTGTCAGGTAGAGTTGCTTGGGCATAAAGTTCTGAGTTCATTGAGTTATGAGATTATACCCACGTAGACTGCTGTCAAAGCAAAAAAAAAAAAAAAAAAAAAAAAATCTCATCCAAGTGATGCTATTGGGCTGAATTCAAGTTCTGTAATACCTGGATAAACTACCCCCTGCTGGGTTCCTGAGTCTTCTTCAATGTACCATGCCCTTATGTTGAGGCTGGCTCTCTCTGTGCTTTTAGATGACTCTGGCAAACTGGCAAACATTGTCTTTTAATGCATCCTCCATTCTTGTCCCATGCTCCACACATGCATTTACATGTCTGAATTCCAATTCTAAAGCCAATGCTTGAGTCCCTTTCTTATTCTCCCTAGAAGTTCTTTAGCTCTAGTATCTGCAAAAGAGAAGTTGGAGAGGTGGAGGGGACAGGGCAATGCCATCTGCCAGCTCTGATCAAACTGAGACACCCTGCTTCTACCAGTGTTTTGATCTCTCCTACTTGGATGTACTACTTATTTCTAAACCTATCTCAAAGGAGCCCAGGAAATAAGAGAACCAGGAAAGGAAGCTACAGAATCCAAACAACATAGCAGATCTCTGTGTGAATAGAAATAGAAGATATCATCGCTCAGAATTTGGGTTTTGTTCTTTTTTTTTTTTTTTTTTTTGTCTTTTGAGGGCTGCACCTGCAGCATATGGAGGTTCCCAGTCTAGGGGTCTAATCGGAGCTACAGCCGCTGGCCTACACCACAGCAACAGCAACGGCAGATCCTAGCTGTGTCTGTGAACTACACCATAGCTCATGGCAACACTGGATCTTTAACCCACTGAGCAAGGCCAGGGATCAAACCCGCAACCTCATGGTTTCCAGTCAGATTCACTTCAGCTGCGCCACTACGGGAACTCCAGAATTTGTTGCTTACTTTGTAACAATATCAATCTGTCTCTCTACCAGACTGAAATTCTCCAGCCACATCACTCTGCTTCCCTCTTCTGGACCATGGTCTATGTTGACTTGCTGAAGGGAAGGGAGGAGGGCTAGCATTATAGCCACATGCCCTAAGCCCCTACCAGTACCTACTAGGGAGACTTCTCTACTGGAGTGCTTGGTCTCACAATGTGCCCTAAAGAGGAGTGGAGAGCTTTGTTCGACAGAGAAGTCTGCTCCCAATAGATTTGCAATGCACAGATGAGATCTGACGGGGACAGAGTTGGGGGCAACCCCACAGTTGCTAGCAGACCCTAGTAGCTGCTGCTTTACACAACTGGAATTGCACAGGGCAAGACTTGCCCAGACGTAGTGCACCTTCCACCATTATTTCTATCAGAGGGTATAATGGGCTAAATTTTATACCCTCCAAATTCATACATTGAAGTCCCAGCCCCCACTACTTTGAATATAGCTGTATTTGGTAGTAGGGTCTTTAAGGAGGTGATTGAGTTAAAATGAGGCTATTATGGTGGAGCCCTCATCCAATATCACTAGTATACTCATAAGAATAGGAAGAGATGCCAGAGGCACAGAGCAACACTGTGTGAGGACAAAGCAGTGAGAAGGAGACTGTCCTTAAGGCAAAGAGAAAGACCTGGAACAAATTCATCCATATTGGTCCTGGATGAAACCAGCCTTGCCAGCACCTCTATCAAGGAGTTCCAGCCTCTAGAACTGTGAGAAAATACATTTCTGTTAAGTCTCCTATTCTGCGGTATTTTGTTTTAGAACCCCCTGGAAAACTAACATCACTTCATACCACCTCTAATAAACAAATCAAGCATAAACAGATTTAACAAGTACAGATGATCTCCCACCCTGGTTGTACCTACTGTAATTCCTTCCTATGAGAGACTTTCATAGTCTTTTAAATTTCATGAAGAAATAGCTATACTGATCATGCATCATTGCTAGAAGCCTGTTCCATGACTCTGTACAAAACCTGTCTCCCTCCTATTGTGGGGAATACTCGGCCTTCCCTATAGGCCCATTCTTTATCTGAAACTAGGAATGTCTATTAGGTCTCCAAGGTCTATGCAGTTCGTCTACCACACACTCGTTGGGTATGAGCATAAGTTCCTGCATGACAGACCAGCCATGACATTTGCTAGTTGTATGAGTTTAAGGACATCATTTAACTTTTCAAAACCTAAGTATTTTCATCTTCAGATGGCATAATGGTAGATATTTCATTAGACTCTTGCACAGTGATGCATGTAAAATGCTTGGCTTGGCACATGGAGCATGGCATACAGCAATCACTCAACAAATATTTGTGTTCATTTTTGATCATCTTGCTGTTATTATTTTTGGAAGTTCCTGTAACTGTTCTTTTCTGGAATTTTCCAATTTTATTTTGTTGAATGCCCTAGTACTCTTGCAGTACATAAAGCACTTTCTCTGATCTGAGGTGTTTTTCTCATTGGTCTCTATTTTATTACTAGTCTCCATGCAAGCAAAATTTGTTGTTTCTGTAGAATTCCAAATTTACAAGCCTAGGAGGGGTACTTTCTAAGTCTTCAGAAAGTATAAAGAAGGCAAAAGGAAACTTTTAAAAGGAGGTTATGGACATGTTTATGGCATAGATTATGGTGATGATTTCATGGATAAATACTTATCTCCAAACTCATCATGTTGTGTATATTAAATATGTACAACTTTTTTTTTTTTGGTCTTTTTGCCTTTATCTAGAGCCGCACCCGTGGCATATGGAGGTTCCCAGGCTAGGGGTCTAACAGGAGCTGTAGCTGCCGGCCTTTGCCACAACCACAGCAACGCAGGATCCGAGCTGCATCTGCAACCTACACCACAGCTCACGGCAACGCCGGATCCTTAACCCACTGAGCAAGGCCAGGGATCAAACCCGCAACCTGATGGTTCTTAGTCGGATTCGTTAACTACTGAGCTGTGACGGGAACTCTTAAATATGTACAACTTTTATATGTCAGTCATACCTCAACAAATTGTTGTTGTTGTTGTTGTTTAAAGCAAAGGGTAGGGCCAAATGTGCCTGGGGGAAGCCTTTTTTTCCTTTTGGCAATGTGTTCTTTATTTAGATGAAGAATCAGAATCTGTAACAATAGCCTTGGGTCATATATATCATACCTTTGTAAAAAATACCTCAGAAAAAGACTGTGTTCAATTCTATGATTTAAATATATCATATGAGGATCTTTATTATCAATTTCATGGGGCTGACATGCATGGATTTTCTCTGTGGAGGTGTGTGCGCCTCACAATCACAAAACCTCAGTTAAAAAGGAAGTTAAAATATTTTTAAGAGCCTGAACCATACGCTGTGCTGTATGCCATTTATTTCTTAAGCCAGCCTTTAAAGGAATTGTTTAACTTCCACTTTACTGATAAGAAAATTGAGACTCAGCATTTGACTAATTTTTTCTGGAATTTTTTGTGAGTACCATGAAATTTATTCTAACCCAATTAAACAGTGATTAGGTAGGTAGGGGGAAGGATAAAACTTCCCTGTCATACAAAGAAAACACCCTCATTTTAAAAATAGAAAAAATATAAAAGCAAACTTGAAAAAATAAAAATTGCTTCCCATCCTACCACCTAGAGACTATCACTTCTAGCATTTCCATTGATGAAAAATAATTGTGATTTTTACAGGAAATCCTCCTTCATTCCTATTAATGCAAGAGACGTATAAGGGTGGAGAATCTAAAAATCATTTCTGTCTGTACTGCATGCTTTGGGGAGTAGAAAATTAACCTTTTGATCAGGTTCTGCATGGGCTAATTACTAAAATTACTTTTCCGTTCCCAACTGGTCCCAATTCAGGGCAGAGTCCCAGAAGCATTTTGGTAACAAGAGATTAAACATGCACTGTGGCTAATCCAAAAAATGGAGGCTCTACACAAGGATAATTCAGATCTGACTACAGAACAACAGCTCACACACTGTGGCAGCATAAGGGCTCTCCAGCATTTCATATGTTCTATCTTCTGAGTGATCTTGAAACTAGATTCAATTTAATTCACTAGGCATTCACCAGGAGACTCATTTGCTCTTTAGTGTGCTAAAATGTCCAAGAAGTAGTCCCTGATTTTGAGGGACATATAACCTAGCGAGGGAGATGCGGTATGCATCCCACTAAATTTAACAGTGGGAATGACAACAATTATAGCTAACACTTCTTGAACACTTGTTCACCTGAGATCGAGCTCTTTTCTAAGCTCCTTAAATGTGTTAGTTAACTCATTTAATCCTCATATAAAACATAGTGTAATAAAGGGGAAATACTGTGCTCTTATAGGAGGAAGCATTTGTTCTAAACTGGGAGCTTAGGAAGACTTCAAGAACTACTGTCATAGACAGAAGCTCATAGACTAAAAGGACCATATTTATAAACTTGATTTTATAAAATGGGTGATGTGATGGGAGTTCTCTGGCTGCATCTGTTTGTTCCTCTTCCTCAAAGCATTGGTGATTGCCTGGCTCACAATGCATCTCTTTCTAGGAATTGTCTCCCTAACACATAGGGGTGCACTCCCCATGCCATGTGTCTGTGACCACACATGGTACTGCCTATCTGGGTACAGCTGATTGGACCAGGTGTTGGTTGCAGACCAAGCTGAGGCATTTAGATGCTTCCACTGCATTATTTCAACCAAAATTACGAGTAACACATCAATATTTCTCCAACAGTGGAAACTGAGTAATGTGAAGTCTAAGAACTGCTGAGGTGGCCATGAGAATAGGCTACTTAGACATGCTGCTTAGGGGAGAGTAGTTGACTCACAGCCCCAGCTGCCGGCTCTCTGTCCACTGCCTTGTTTGTGTGGAGACCACAATTTCTAAGGGTCAAAGACAGCATGGCAAGCACAGGAAGGCAGAGATATTTCTGAGAGTCATGCAATTTTGGTCCCAGGAATCCTTATCTGCATAGATGAAACTTTCTTGGAACCACATTTAGCATATCCAGCACCCTTCCTTCCCTGTCTCCTTCACAAGGCCAGACTTATATCACATTGCGATGAGTCTTCCTATACCTGGCTCCCTCTACTTACTCACTGTGGACTTTCCCCCCAATAAATGGTTTGCACATCTGATCCCATCCTGACCTATGCTTCTCTGATAAATCAGATTAATGATGGGCTTTTATCTTCATGTAATATTTCATCTTTAAGGAGGCTAGACCAAGTTTCTTCATGTGGCCACAGCGATGTTCCAAGAGGTTAAACCCCAATGAGCAAGTACTGTCAAACCTTATATTTACTCTTGCCTGATTGGCTGTAGCAAGTCACATGACCAAGGCCAGAGTCACTGTGAGATGGTATTAAACATGGGTATGTATATCCAAAGGTGTGCCTCATTGACCAGCCATCGAATATAGCTACAAACAGGCAAGAGTTTCGTGTATTTCTGATACACTGTAACTTCCTAGATGATTGTTTTACATGGTGACTTCTGGGGAAAAAACTACACCCAAATATGTAGGTACTTGGTACAGATGAAGTTTGTTCAGCAAACAATTATAACTAAAAGTAACATTTAGAAAAGAAAACTTGTTTGTATCTAATTGGCTCATTTGAAATAATCTCTCAGCATTACTTAGTAAGGTATTTTTAAGCTTTTATTTATCTAACTTTTGAGCACAAAATGGAACAAAGAAGACCAACCAAAGCTTTTGGAAATAATGAGGTAAACGGTATTTTTTTTCAGTGTGAACCATGCCCTGTGGACCACACGGCATTCACAAAGTCCCTTTTGAGACTGTTCCACAGAAATAAGATGGTCAGAAGCTTAACAGAGTTCTAATATTAGAGGAAGTGGAGGTGAGAGGGCTAGGAGCTCTCCGTACTATTGTTTGTTAGGAAATTCATATTCCTTTTCTATGAATCACCTGGTCTTGGTCTCACACTGTTTCCTCTTCATCTTCTTAAACTATTCATAGAACTTACCATATTGCTTGGGGAATTAAAAAAGCACCAAAATTTGGAGCAATTACAACTATTCCCTTTTCTCTTAGAATATTACCCTTCTAAGGGTGGGGAAATTACCTGGAAATAAGTGGAACTGACTGTCAGAAAACTTTAGAGCAAATCTTTATTCTTCCATTATTCACCTTCTTGAACTCAATTTAAAGATGTGGGATTTCCAGTTGAATTGTATACCTTATGAACAGTGTGGTGACCACACTGTGTTGTAGATTGGGAAATATGCATATTTACTTTTTAAAACTTGTTTATTTGTTACTGCTCAAAGCATGTGGAGAAAGAGAGAGGTAGAGGGAGTGAGATTCCATGTTGGGTGGGAGCAGAAAGACAATTGCTCCACTTCGAGGTGTTTAAGAAAGTTGAGAAATGATACTAATATCTTGCAGCATCTCTATGACTCAATCTTCTATTCTTAGGTTCAATTTATGAACAAGTTGCCTAGTCCATACTCTGGACTCTCAGAACAGGGGAGCAGGATAATCAAGAGTAACCCCCCTCCCTTCCCCAGATCACTGTTCCAGACATACTTGTTCCCCAGGGCCAATTTCCTAAAGTTCCCATTTTAGGACATTCTCTGTGGTGACACCTTAAGTAGGCAACATAAAACCTCACTTGGTATTAGCCTTGATTCTGGCCTCCAGCCATTACTTCATCTCAGGAAAATGTTTTTTAATATTTTTTGAGTTATATAACTATATATCTTAAACTATTTCAATTACTTTATACCTAAGCTATATCAGCACCAAGTCAGATGGTGAAATGCCCCTCTTTTTTTTTTTTTTAATGAAAGAAAAAAATCACTTCCCTTTCTGCAAACTGAGTTGATTATCTCATGCTTTCACAGGAGGTGTGTGAGTCAGGGGCAACTTATAAACTCAGGCTCATCTCTTGAGCAGTCATGAGGGTTATGCTGAACTCTTAGAATCCCCAAGGCATTTGCACATAACATTAAGGAGGCTGTGGATTAGGTGAAGCTTCAAATCCCAACAGATGACAAGCTACAAATTGGGTGAGCTGCCTCTGGCCTCCTGCTGAAGGAGAACCTTGCTCTCATGAGAAGGTCCTCACTGATATGAATGTCTGATTATGCCAATGTGGTGATGAAGTTCAGTCCAGAAAAATTATACAAGGTAGACTTCTGGCAAGGCTGCCTCTTTACTCTTTGCCACATCATCTTTCTGAGACTGTCATCCCAACTCTTCCCAATCTATCTGTATCTTACGTGAAATTTTTATGTTTTTGCAGTCTATAGGGTAATGTGATGGCCACTAATTAAGACAGCTAAAGTCCTTCTCAGCCTATTCCCAAT
This sequence comes from Catagonus wagneri, assembly GCA_004024745.2. Lineage (NCBI taxonomy): Eukaryota > Metazoa > Chordata > Mammalia > Artiodactyla > Tayassuidae > Catagonus > Catagonus wagneri. The sequence continues at coordinate 11,827,162 of PVHT020000022.1, forward strand.
CCCATTTCCTACCTTCTCTCTGACCATTTTACTTTCTCCTTCTCTCCAGATAAGCAAGCACCCGGACTCCATAGTATTCTACTCAATCCTTTATTCCTTCAGTTTCCTATGCCCAGAATATTTTCTTACCATTTCTCCACCTCAAATTGTTGTATTCATCCTCGAGATACAGCATTTCAACTTTGTGAATCCCCTTCCTTTTATCTTCCCTCTAAAAGATGGAACTAATCCCTCATTCCACTATGCCATTCTAGCATTTCATATATACTTACCCATTATAGAGACTTAGACTTATAATTAAAGCTATCTGAAGTAGTGTTTATCTACAGCAGAAGTTCCTTGAGAGTTGGGTCCAAATCTCTTCCGTGTATGCAGTGCCATTTTCAGATTCTCTCACAATCCCTGAAACCTAATGTAGTTGGTAACTGAAAAATGTGGAATTGATATGCAGGAACTGAAAGTCAAGCCTACTTTATCACCAAGGGAAAATAAGAAAAAAATCCAGGGTATCAAAGTGGATGGTTTTATGTGTTAACTTGGCAGGGCTGTTACCTAGTTTGGTCAAACTTTTGTCAGGATCTTTTTGTGAAGGCTTTTTATAGTTGTGATTAATATCAGCAATCAATTGACACTAAGTAAAGGAGATTGACCTTGATTATGTCTGTGGGCTTCATGCAATCAGTTGAAAGCCTCAAAAGCATAAGCATATTTCCTAGAGAAGAAGGAGCTCTGCCCAAGACAGTAACATGGAAATCTGTCTGAATTTCCAGATCACTGGTCTGTCCTATGACTTTCAGACTCAAGACTGCAATGTCTACTCCTGCCTGACTTTCCAGTCTGCTGGCTTGTCCTACAGATTTCAAAATCAACACTACAACATCAAATTTTGTCTGAGTTCCCAGCCTGCTAGTCAGATTTCAGACTTGTCAGCCCCTACAATCATCTGAGCCCATTCCTTAAAATAAATCTTCTGCATATTTAACTCCTCTTGGTTCTCCTTCTCTAAAGAAGCCTTCTCATATGCAAACCAGCTCGATAGAAGGAGAGTAGAAGATGAGGTATTCAATTAAAGTAGGGGAAAGAAACCAGAAAGGTAAAGAACAAGGAATAGCAGAGAAAGTGATTGGCTGAAGCTATATAGCTTCCAGAGGTGAAATGCTTGCTTGTATAGAGGCTTGCTATGTGTACAAGGTTTGTGTGAGTCATCCAGATTTAAAGTAAGGAATCAACTTAGCAATTCTTGGGTCATAGTAGACATCAATAAATGTTGGTGAATGCACAAATGAGTGCATTTTGAATGGATTGATCAACCTTTGCCTTCTCTTCTTTCAAAACAACTTGGTAGCTAGAAATAGCAAGGATCATGTCACACTGGGATAATTTTGAGTCTCAGGCAAGATACCCACCAATCTGGCAAACCACTCTTCTTTCAGTCATATTTAAACAGTGGAATGACAAAATTACATGGAAGAAAGTTGATAGAGTTTTACATTTAGGAGTTTGCATGTGAAGTAGGATAGCTTTCTGAGCATGAGAATGATGTAGGCAAGCAGATAATGGTTCGCCACTAGTGCTGCCTTCTTTAGCTTCTTGTCAAAACCACTATGGAGGCTATCAAAAGCCTGGAGCAGTCCTTTGCTACAAACATCATCCTTCTAGTAACATCTGCTCACTGGGAGAAGGATCAATTACCTCTGTGAAGGAGATATTGCTGCCAGTCCTCAAGGCAAAAACCCTGCATGCTGGGCATTCCTTGGACAACATCCCAGAAGCTTGATTTTAGCCTCTGGATATCATTTAATTTAAGTCAAAGGGTTTTGCTCTTTTTCTCCAGGTATATAGAGAATGCATACCTTGAAGGATGTGGCAGACCATATTGTGGCTCTTAAAAGGGCAAGCCTCCACCAGTGTTTGCATTTCTCCCTCTGTACCTTTCCTTGTCATCTCCTTGCATGAGGGGCCCGAGGAGAGGGAGCCCCTTCCAACTAGGATATAAAGAGGAGACTCAGGAAGACTTCATGGTGACATCAAAGATGAACTTTAAGAGGACAGAAGGGATGTTTTCTAGAACAAAGGATATTTCTTTGGTTAGAGCCTCTACTCCTTGTCTAGCATGTTCTTTTCAGAACCGACACTCCCTTTGTACCTTTCTTTGTCATCTCTTTGCATGAGGGGCCTGAGTAGAGGGAGCCCCTTCCCTCCTTTACCTCAGCTCTATTGTGCAGGTCTATTCCTGAGGTCTCTCTGAGAAGATTTCCAAGTTCTGAAAGTTCACACCTGAGAATTTTGAGTGCTCCTTTTGGTACTGCCATTTATGTCCCTGAGCAGCAGCATCTCAGAATTGTGATCTAAGAGCTGGACCTGAGTGGAGGAAGGGCACATTTTCCACTTATGGGATTGCTAACCAGGAAAATCCATTCAAGTAGAGCTCTTGTGACTCTTCCAGATTAAATGGAGAATGTGTGTGATCACCAGCAGTGTTCTTGTGTGTGAAGCCACAAAGAAGATGGCAAGGAACTTGACAAGTTGAAAGTCATCTGGTAGAGAAGACAAGAGGGAAGAGAGATTATATAGGCTCAAACTATTAGAGTGCAGGTATTGAGTGATCTTTCTTATTGGGAAACTTGAAGGAAGGGGGGAAAATAAAGGGAGGAAAGGAAGAATATTAAAAATTTGACTTTCAATTTTCTAACAATTTCAGGATTGTGCCATCTTCAAAATCTGAGTATGAGATATTTATCTTTTCTGTATCCTTTCTTTCTGTATACCTTCACTCTCTGATTACTACACTCACACATACACACACACACACCTCATTGAAAATATATGCCATTAACGTGAAATTCTAGAAAATTTCCTATCTGTAGAGAATTTTATAAAAAGATCACCTTTTTCTTATCTAACTCAACTCTCTTCCTATAAACAAGACATTTTGTTCCTGTATCACAAAATCAGCTTTCCAAAAGAAATGATAACTGATCAATCTCCATTTCTGATAATAGTAGAAAACATTAAATCAGCTTTACAGGTTGTTTTCAGCTGATTCAATAATAACTTAGTTATTTCCAGTTTAGGATTGATTCTCCTAAGCCCCTTACTTCTTCTCCAGAGTCCCCTCTAACCCCCAACATGATTCTACTTTTTAATAACAGTTACATTGAGGTATAACTCAGTATACATACAATTTATCCATTTAAAGTGTACAATAAAATGATATTAAGTTCACAGAGCTGTGCAACCATTACCACAGTCATTTTAGAACATCCTCATCACTCTAAAAAGAAACTTCATACCCATTTCAATCACTTTCACTTCCTATTCTCCCTAATACCCACTTCCCTGGCAACCATGAATCCCTACTTTTTTTTTTTTCTTTTGTCTTTTTGCCTTATTTGGGCCGCACTCGCAGCATATGGAGGTTTCCAGGCTAGGGGTCTAACAGGAGCTTTGGCTGCCAGCCTTAGCCACAGCCACAGCAACATGGGATCCGATCCGCATCTGCAAACTACACCACAGCTCACAGCAATGCCAGATCCTTAACAGACTGAGCAAGGCCAGGGATCAAACCCACAACCTCATGGTTCCTAGTCGGATTCGTTAACCACTGAGCCATGACGGGAACTCCAACCATGAATCTACTTTTTGTCTCTATGTATTTGCCTCTTCTGAGTATTTCATGTAAGTGGAATCATATGGAATGTAGCCTTTTGTGTCTGATTTCTTCCAATTAACATAATGTTTTAAATATTAATTCATATTATAACATCAATCCATACTTCATTTCTTTTTATTGCCAAATAATGTTCCATTGTATCTGGCTTCTTTTTTCATTAACTGATGGGTATTTGGGTTGTTTCCCTTTTTGGGTACTATGAATAATGCTGCTGTGGACATTCATGTATAAGTTTTGGGATATATGACTAGGCCCAACAAGATTCTTAAAGGGTTTTGGCACTGCCTAGTAATTGTGCTGGAGGAGGAAGGGTCTATTTCTTAGTTCTGTCTCCTCTCATTCATGGATGATGTCCTATCCAGCATGTGTTTTCCCTCCAGGAATGCCCAGTGCTTTCTGCAGAAGGCAGTAACTTGACAGGTTGCATATGTTCTTTCAGTACACAGTTAATTCTCTGACATTGACAATCTTTAGTAAATTGCAGATTTCCTTCAATCCCCAGTTTAGGTGGTCTTCTCATGCATTCTTATGTGGAATCGTCCCTCCCCAGCTGAGGCTCTCTCTGGATAAAGTCCTCTGCTCCTGGATACAAATGGCCCTCTCTGTGTCTGTCATTAATGGGAAGGAAATACAAGATGGTGATATCGGGCCCCTCTGATGATAAGATTTGCCTTGTCACCATCTCATCTCTATTGACCTCTGTCATCACTTGGGCAGTGGTGTAAGAAATACTTGCCAAGTTCAGCTCTTAAAAGAATAAGTAAACAAACAAAGAGAAATGTCAAAATTTGAAACATTCCATAAAGGGAGCAAGACATAAATCTCCCTACTCTAGAAGTACCCAAACTTCTGAGATATCCTCTACTATAAATCTCAACCCTCTCTGCTTGTACATAAAAGAGGTGGTGGACAAGACATAATCCTTTATAGCTTCTTTCTTGCTTCTTGTACCCTTTGCATTTCCAACTCTGCAGTTCAGAGGATTCATTAGTTCACCTGGGGCAGAAAGAAAATAGTTTCCCTGTGGATATTTCTGATTCACACCATATTGATGCCTTTAGAACTAGAACCTGAGAATGTGGCTTCTCTGTGGGCACTGTCTCTACTGCAAAGATGCAAAGATGGCTTTTGATTAATCTGCCAAGTGGGCAGGGTTCTGAAGCTAGGGTGAGGCCGGCTGCATTATCATGGCAGGGCATACGTTGAAATATATTTTGTCCCATATATACAACTATATAACTTGGAGATCCTAATTCTCCTGCTTTCAGGAACCACCTTCCTTTTAATACACAATTAAGAGAGGACCAAGTCACATGGCTACAAGTTTTATCATGTTTCCATCCCTAGGTGTTTGTGAGCATTTTTCAGAGAAGTCTTCCATTTGGCACAAACTTTTTTTTAAATCTTTGCAGACAACGTCTTACTCTAGAGTGCTACCACTGTCCTGAAGGTTCTTTCTGCCATCTACCCCAAAATTCTGAGACAGAGTGGGAGGAGTTTCTTCCCGCATTTCCTCCAAATCATGTCTATGATCAAGTACTAATATGTAACAACACAAAATTACAAAGCAAAAAAGACCTTTTTTTGTTTTGTTTTGTTTTGTTTTGTTTTGTTTTGTTTTAAACTGGAGACTGCATATCATTGCTCTTCCACCCAGACAGTCCAGTGGCCACATCTCTCCCTAGGCTCCACCATACACTAAACTGCAGAGCCTGGCTAAATTATCAACTGAGCCAGAAATATGTAATGACTCGAACATGATAGACATTTATATCCTACTCACGTAAAATTCAGAGTGGATTTTTACAATTGAGAATGGGTCTTCTTCAAGCAGTAATTCAGAGAATCAGACTCTTTTACCTGAAGTTTCTATCATCTTCGTTTTATGGCTTCCAAGGATAATTTGCTCATCTGCATTGAGCCAGAGGAAAGGGAAGAAGCAGAGAGGATCAGATTTGGGAGTTCTTCCAGGCTTCAGGCCTGGATCATTACTTTCTTTCATTTTCTGTTGGCTAGGACTCATTCTCACGGCCATGCCTACCTGCAAGGAAACCTAGGAAATGTGGCCCAAGGATGTGCACAGGAAGAAAAGAAAATAGCATTGTTGAGCAAGTAACCAGTTTCTAAGGGGGAAACCAGCCTATCTTGTCTCCAGTAAGCAATGGCTTTCAAGCAACACAATAATTTACATAGGTAACAACTCTTTTCATAACTAAGACAGCCTTTTATATGATTACAATTAAAACACATGCCAGCATAGGAGCTTGGCTTCACATCTGATAGCCTGACCTCCCAACAGAGTACCAATTCTAAAACTATCTGCCTCCCAAGAAAAATAGAAATATTGTCTTGTCTCTTGTCTCTAGAATAATAGAAATATTCAAGTTTTCAGAAGTATCGGTATCCATTTTCAAGGCATCCGTTACAGTTATATCTATATACCTGGGTATGTTTAACTTTTCACTATTTATAATTAGAACACAATGACTTCTGTTTTCCTCTGTAGCTAAAAGAAACTTCTCATTGCTTTTACACATAAGTGTTTTAGGACCCCAAGCTTAGTTTTCAGAAACTGCATGAAGGATTAAGCTTAGGCAAAGGTCGTAATGCTCTTTGACTAGGGAGTAACTTTAGGACATTTATATTCACGTAGGACATAAAGTTAGCACAATCATTTATATTGGGAAAATCATCACAGAACTGATATGTACATTTCAATTTTGATGGTTAAGTTCAATGTGCTACAACAAACATAGTCTAACAAATACATTTTCCTCTAACATCATACAGAGAGTAAATACAATATCTGATAACAAATATATAAAGCATTTTGGCAGTAATTGTAGCCTCAAAGTTAAAGATTATATTCTCTAAGAAATAATAATATACGTACCTAAAGAACAGGATGTCACAGGAGAGATTCTGGTCATTCTTGGCATATAAACTCAATCTTATATCATTGAAATATATGCGATGTTTATATATCCCTTTATCAAGATATTCACACAACCAGCACTTTGCATTTTTAAAGGTACTTGTGTCATCCATCTGCTTATCCTCTAAGGATTTCTTACCAACTCCAATTATAACTTGTGATCAATAGTTTTAATACAATATGGGTTTTTTTAAATTGATGAATCTAAAATTGGGGACTTATATATTTTTTTCTTAATGGATTTTATTTCAATTATAGGTGTACATAAATCATCACAAGTCAATTTTACAGATTTTTTATCCCAAATCCCCAGTGCATCCCCCCACCCCCCAGATTGTCTTATTTGAAAAACCAAGGTTTTCCAAAGTTTGTGAGTCATTGTCTGTTCTGTAGGAAGGTTCATTGTGTCTTCTCAGTTTCCACATGTAAGCAGTAGCATTGGGTGTTGCTGTCTAATTGTCTGACTGGTTTCACTTTGCATGATAATTTCTAAATCCATCCATGTTGCTATAAATGTTGGTAATTCGTTCCTTTTAATGGCTGAGTAACATTCCATTGTGTGTATGTACCATATCTTCCCTATCCACTCTTCTGTGGATGGGCATTTAGGTTGTTTCCATGACCTGGCTATTGCA
>PVHT020000022.1:11839261-12059261 GCA_004024745.2 Catagonus wagneri
TGTGGTGTTTTTGTTTCTGGTTGTGGCCTTTTCTTTTCTGCCTAGAGAAGTTCCTTTAGGATTTGTTGTAAAGCTGGTTTAGTGTTGCAGAAATCTCTTAGCTTTTGCTTATCTGTAAAGGTTTTGATCTCTCCTTCAAATCTGAATGAGAGCCTTGCTGGATAAAGTAATCTTGGTTGGAAGTTTTTCCCTTTCATCATATTTAGTATATCATGCCACTCCCTTCTGGCCTGCAGGGTTTCAGCTGAAAAATCTGCTGATAACCTTATTGGGGTTCCCTTTTATGTCACTTGTTTCTTTTCCCTAGCTGCTTTCAGTATTTTCTCTTTGTCTTCAATTTTGTTCATTTTGATTAATATGTCTTGCAGTGATTTGTTGATGTAAGTCTTCATTCTTAGTCTAAAAGCACCCTGATGATAGGAATCTTATGTTATTTTCAAGGTCTATCAAATGCCAATTATTCCCTCAGTATTAAGGGAAAGGGATGAGTGCTTGACAAATAACTGAATCAATGAAAGAATGAGTGGAGGAATAAACAGTTCACATGGACATGCAGGTTACTTTATCGATAATCACAAGTCCCTTGCTAATAGCATGTTGTAGAGTACACAGTTGGAATTCCAAGATGATCTTTGTTATCTCAAAATATTTTCTTATTTCAGAACATTTTGAAGGGGAAGGGAGTTAGGAGTTACCATTTTGACTCAGCAGTAACAAACCCAACTACTATCCGTGAGGACGTGAGCTTGATCCTTGGCCTTGCTCAGTGAGTTAAGGATCTGGCTTTGCAGTGAGCTACGGTGTAGGTTGCAAATGTGGCCTGGATCCTGTGTTGCTGTGGCTGTGGCATAGGCTGGCAGCGACAGTTCTGATTTGACTCCTAGACTGTGAACTTCTGTATGCCATGGGTGCAGCCCCAAAAAAAGGGGAGGGGAAGAAAAAGAAAAAAAAGGGGGGAATAAAAGAATTTTGTGTTCTTATTGAATATATGTTGAAAAGTATTTTCAGTGTTACACATTACCATGTTCGTGTAGACAAGCAGAAATTTACCCCTCCTATGTTTTACTTTCATTACTAAAATATCTTAGTTATTATTCAGTTTGTCCTTTGTCTATGCCATTTCTTTTACTCCTCACAAAAACTTCCTAAGAGAAGTACTATCCCTATTTTATAAGGGAGGTAATTAGGCTTTGAAAAGTTAATTGCACAAGTCATGCGGCTAGACTAACACCTTGGTTGAAACCTACTCTAAATCTCATGTCTCCTACACATAATTGTCTGTTGAAGGTTAAATGTAGTTCCCTGGGGTTTCCTCTAGCCTTTTTCCACTCAACCTTGGATTTTGTTCCTTTTTGGCAACCGAGTCCAACATGTGTCAGATGATTATTGACTTTTCTTACTGACAGGATATGTTTTTACAGATAAAATTGTCAGTGTATGTTTCCATTCAAGAGACTTTAGGTTACCATAATCCTAGAATCTAGATCTCAGTAATGTCTTTGAGTCATTCTGGTTGTTTTCATATGAGGAAATGAGGCTGAGTGAAATTATGTGAATTACCCAGATTACAGAGTGAGTAGTAGAGCTCAGTTTAGTTGCTAGACCTCCAGAGTTCTGTTTTGTGGTACTTTACATTTCAGCACACTGGGTCCTATCTTCTGCCTGCAGACTTCAATGTTTTCTTCAGTGAATGACCTTCAGCAAGTTATATGTTCTTTCTGTGCAAGGGTCTAATTAGTACTCTAAGAAGGTTACAGTGGTCCACTTCCCAATCTTGTGAGGACAATAATTAACAGCTATAAAACACTCTGCAATACAAAGCGCTGTCCAAACACCAACATGGCACAACCAAGTCTATTTCACAGTAATTAACTTGGCATCCAATATGAAAGAAATCAGTAGAGCAATTCCTGAATGACTTTGCAGAAATGGCCATTTCTTCTATATTTTGAAAGAGTGTCTTATAGCCAAGAAAAAGAATCAAATTATGCATATTAATTATAAGATGTTTTATAGATGATTATTGTTTTTGCTCTTTAATATTGTTAAGACTTTTGTGCCTTTTTAATGGGAAAGTGGAAATGCTGAGTTTTATCTACAAGGAGCATAAATCCTCCATGAATCATATCTATCACGCATATTGTTTGAATTATTATTTTTTGTCTTTTTTTTTTTTTAGGGCCGTACCTGCGTGGCATATGGAGGTTCCCAGGAAAGGGGTCCAGTTGGGGCTGAAGCTCCTGGCCTACACCCCAGTTCACAGCAACACTGGATCCTCAACTCACTGAGCAAGGCCAGGGATCAAAACCCCATCCTCATGGATGATAGTCGGGTTTGCTAACCGGTGAGCTCCCACATGAATTATTTTTAATTTGTATAATTAACCCAGAGGGTAGATAATTCATCTCCATTTTATAGATTAGAAAATCGAGGCTAAGAACATTAAGTAGCTTGATTAGGACCAATTCAGCTAATAAATGATAAAGATCAGATTTGAATCAAGTCTGATTCCAGGGTTTTGTTTTTCTTCCTGATACATGATTTTGTCCTATCAATAGGCTTTGCATTTTAAGTTGATTTTCCAGAAACAGTATAAATCCAGGCCTGATTCACCTATACTCTCATACTTCTTTGTCTTGGTAGCCAGTGATTCACACTTTCAACTTGCTGGATAGCCTGCTGTGCAATGGAGGACACTGAGACACACCTGAATCCTTCTAACCTATAGGCATTTCAACCCAAGACTTTATTATAGTAGTCTAATCCAGAGTAAAAGTCGCTTCCCATTTAGCTCTTTTATTTCCAGTCCCAGTAAGAAAAAAAATGGTAAGAACTGGTTACACTAAAATTTAACAGCATTTATTTCTATACCAAATTTTAGAAACACTGAATGGCTCACCAGGCTCTGAGTCCTTATCCAGACACACTCTGTATGGAATTTCATGTCATTCCCCAGGACCTCCTGTGGTCTAAGAGTGGGCTGGATCCTGTACATTGACAAACACTGCTAAAATATTCATATTTTGAAAATTAATTTTTTATGCATGTGTATATATGTGAATACATAAGAGCCATTAATAAAACAATAAATAAAATTAATAAAACTAATACCTGTGGAACCACATCTTGGTCAAGAAATAAAATATTGCCAGCACCCAAGAACTTTGGTTTTTGCTCTCATAATCATTGCTTATCTCTCTCCTCCTAAGAGGGAAACACTTGAGAATCATCTAGTGTGTATTTTTTATGCATGGCATGTTTTTCTCTTTCTTTTTCTTTTTCAGGCCACACATATGGGATATGGAAGTTCCCCAGCTAGGGGTCAAATCAGAGCCACGGTCGCCTGGTGTATGCCACAGCCACAGCAACAGGGGATCCCAGCCTCATCTGCAACCTACACCACAGCTCAGAGCAGTGCCGGATTGGATCCTTAACCCACTGAGCAAGGCCAAGGATCAAACCCACATCCTCATGGATACTAGTTAAGTTCATACCCTGCTGAACCACAACTGGAACTCCCTGTTACTTAGAATTTTTGGCTCCATGATTAATGTTGCAGTGAACAGGATCTTATTCTGTTTTTAGATTCTTGTTCACATATGCATGCATTTCTCTTTATTATTTGATTACAAATGGTAAAACTACTGGATACGATATGCATATATTCTACTTCACTGTAGAATGCTTAACCATATTCTACAGTGTTAATAAAATTGCATTCCAACAAGCATAATATATGCTCACAAAAGAGAAAGATATACAATTCCATAGAAGTTTTGTATGTGTAAGGACCATTCACTCAGACCTTAAGGATCCTCACCAACATTTGATATTGTTAGTCTTTTTAATTTTGGCTGTTCTGGTGAGTGCGTATTGTTATTGCATTGTGGCTTTACCTTGCATTTTGCTCATTATATTAAATTGAATACATTTTCATTTTTTGAGCAATTTGGCTATTTTTTTATAGTGTGTGTATGTATGCGACATTCCTGTTCAAGCCTAATGCCTAATCTTTATTGGGTTGGCTGCCTTTTTTGTACACATTTGTAGGAATTGGTTATAAATTGTGAATATGGACACTTTGTTATTATAGTAATTAATGTTGGTAAGTTCAGAAGTATTAATGTACCTGTTCAGATTCCTAATATTGTTTGTTCATCATTTTTATTTAAATCAGTTTGCTCAGATTTATCAGTTATGTTTCCTTTCAAATAATCAAATTTTAAGATTTGTTGATACTCTCTATTGAATATTTATTTTAAATTTTATCATTTTTTCTTTTCTTAATTATTTTCTTCCCTCTACTTTCTGGGGTAGAATTAACTTTCTAATTTGTAAAAACCAAGATCATTGTTTTTCAACTTTCTCTCTAAACACAGTTTAGTTTTATTCTACAAGTTTTGATATGGAGTATTTTATAGCTGTAATTTCTTCCATTGTGATTTTTTTTTATCTGACTTACTGGCTATATAGAAGAGTATTTCTTAAGATTATCATGCATGCATATAGGAATTTTCTAAATATCTTTGGTATTGGCTTCCAGTTGAACTCTAATATGGTCAGAGAATATACTCTGTATAATTAAAACACTCACACTTTGTGAGGCTTCTTTTATTGTCCAGTTCCTAGTCAGTTTTCGTAAATGTTCCATGTGCTTTTGAAAGTGTATTCAGTTCTTATTGAATGTATCCTTAAGTTGTTGAGTAGAGGTGTACGTAGTTCACTTAGATCTTTTGTTAATCAGGTTATTCATATCTTTTATATTCTTGAGAAATATTTTTGGGGTCTGTTCTGAAACAGTAATTTTATCAACTGTTGAAAGAAGTGGGGCTTATTTTGTATTAAAGTATAGCTGATTTACAGTGTTGTGCCAATTTCTGCTATACACCGAAGTGACCCAGTTACACATATATGCTTGCATTTCTCTTTATTATTTGATTACAAATGGTAAAACTATTGGATAAGATATGCATATATTCTTTTTTATATTATTTTTCATCATGGTCTATCCCAAGAGACTGGATATAGTTCTGTGTGCTATGCAATAGGACCTTATTGTTTATCCACTCTAAATGTAATAGTTTGCATCCTCTAATCCCAAACTCTCAGTCTATCCTGCTCCTTTCCACCTTCCCATTGGCAACCACAAGTCTATTGAGAGAAGTGTTTAAAAATCCCTCCATATGGTTGTGGATATATATGTAATTCTACTTAGTTAAACCTATTTTTGTTGTCTCTATTTTGAAGCTGTATGATGATGTGCTTATGAACATAGAATCATTACATCTTCCTATGCATTGAATTTTTTTCAGTGGGAATCTACTCGTTATTTGGTAATGCTTTAGCCGAAATTAATAAAACTCAGCACAACTTTCTTTTGGCTATGATTGCATGGCATGTTTATGATCTGATTTTACTTTTAGCATTCTTTTATTTTTACAAGCACTATATATTTAGACTGATAATTATATTTTAAATCAGTTATGCTCCATTAACATTTAATGTAATTTTTGTTTAAATCTACCATATTGTTATTTTCTTTTTATTTGTCCTACCTGTCCTAGGTTCTTTCCTAGGTTTTTTTTCTTTCTTTCCATTCTTGCCTTTTTAAATTGATTTTTAAAAGTCACTCCATCTTTTCACGTATTTTTTAACACCCTTACTTTGCTATTTAAAAATTCTCATGGTAAAAATTTTAGCAGATGTACAAAGTGCAAGACAATTTTATCACATAGTTATCATTTAATAATTGATGCATTTCTTTCCAGTCATTTAATTCTGTTTTAATATGCATACATAATTTTATGCTTCCTTTTAAAAAAGGATTATAACAATTTTTCATGTCATAATTTTTTCCATAAACTATTTAACCATTTAATGACTAAATGGTAGTGCATTATACATGGAATTTGTGTGTGTCTGCGTGTATGTATAAAATTTTATATACATACAATTTCACATATATACATTTTTTTCCTTAATCATTTCCTATTATTGGACATTTAGGGTGTTTTCACTTTTATTTTCTTTTGCAAATAATAAAATCTACAATTTCAGATTCATCGTGTTTCTTTACCAAATTTCCTTATAACTTGAAAAATCCTTTTAAAAATGATAAAGTTAGATAATTTTCAGATTTATAATTTTACAAACTATTATATTTTATTAAAATTCTCTTAACTTATGAAGTTTAATCATAAATATGACTCAGTAAAAGAGATCTAACTAATCATTACTGAATTATTATTAATTAATGAGTGCTGCATGTGTGTATGTTTGTAAAATTGGCTATTTTGTTATCCGGCATTTCAATCAGACATCTGTTTAAAACAGTACATCACAATGATCAGAATATTAAGTATGATTCACCTTGAAATTTTTGTCCTTTTTTTCTCTGGTTAGAGATTGTATGCCTACATGATCAATGAATAGGGCAATGAATCTATAAAATTATATGATAATTTAGATGTAGAGAAAGAAAGAGGGAGGAAAAAAAGAATCTATTCAGTATGAAGATTTCCAAACTATTTTTTGGGTAATGGGTTTGTTACATTTCCTTATTATTTCCATGGCAACATGTAGTTGTACCATTACCCAGCATACATGTGATTTGCCTTACCTTAACTCATGATTTTGATTTGCAGTCAGTCATTGCTATTTAGCAAGGTGACAGCCACCTTATACCCTTCTTGATTTGGCAGCTCTTTGAGCATATTCTCTTCTTATCCACAATTGTGATCCTGAGATGACCACTTATCCCAAGTCACATCAGTGAGGGCCAACAAGCATCCATTCCATTCAAGGGCTTCTGTTAGTGCTGTTGGGGACATAAACTCTTCCACTTGCCTGCTTTTTGGTATTAAGATCCTGAAGTTTACAAGGACCACACAGATTGCTTTTAACTAACACTAAGAAATTAGAAATTAGGCTGAGAGGAGAGAGACATTAAATGCTGAAGACATCACCTGAGCCCTAAATCCAGTTGTTCCTAAAGATTATGTATTCCTACTCTTTCAATATAAAACCATTCTTTGTCTTTAAATGTATGAGCCAAAAGCCACTTTGCTTTCCTTGAATACTGAGTTGAACTTCCTGTCCCCCGTAAAAGAAAGTCCTAACCTCATGGATCTCTCCTTTCCCTGATAATACTTTGTGAGAATGTAATTTTATCATCATTTAGAAAAAGACTCCATGTGAGAAACAGCAGTATCCCATTTGTTCACAGTTGCATTCTCAATGCCTACAACAGTTCTGACCCATAATACTGAATAACTGAATAAACAAGCCATACTAAATATTTTCTTAGCCATATTTCCAAAGTTCTATGTGCATGAGAGATATCAGTTTATTTTTTTTTTCAGGATGATAGCACTTATATACATTGCAATGGATTTATATGTATATAGTAGTCATCTTGCTCAGAATTAAAGATTGCCCATGATCTATAATTTAAATGAAACCAAGACCTCTTTCTTTGCTGTGTGAACTTGGTCAGACTACTTCTTTAAGCCTCAGTTTGCTTACCAGTGAGAGGTGCTCACCTCAAGGCAGGCACCTGCAGATAGCAGCCTCTGGGTAAGTAGAATTAGTATTAGTATAATGAAATGAACTAGATAACCAGGGAAGAACAGGGAACATGAAGAGTCAGTTCAAAATCAAAGTGCTTGAGTGGACAAAGCAAAGGCCAGGGCTGCATAACACTGACATTTTTATTAGAATTCATTTGTAACAAATGGAACTTGTGTCAGCAAAGAACTGATTTTCATACAGACTTCTTTCGCCACCAATGTAACGAAGTAAGAAAATAAAAAGCACGCCTTTCATTCTGTAAAACATTTACGCGTACTACTGATTAGAGGTAATTGTATTTTTTTTAACAAGCCATTTTACAAGTTATTTTTTTAAATTTTTCAGTCTATGCATCCAAAACGAGAGCAAAGAACACAATTGTTATTATCTTTGTAAAGACACTCCAAGCTTGGATGGCAAAGCCACATAACGGATGGAGAGGATGGATCTGCAGCCTTCTGATCTCTGCTGGAGTATCAGGGCACCCATAAACCCAAAGGAAACCAAGATGCAAAAGAAGAAAAATAAAAGGTAATTAAAAATAAAACGAAGGGCCTAAAACAAAGCAAAACCAAAACTAAAACAAAACAAAAACGAAAAAACAAGAAACAGGAAAGGAAAAAAATCTGTACATTACTACAGAATTTATCCTTTCCTGTGTCTATGTTGGGTTTTTTACATACACACAAATGAATTTCTGAAGCAGTTTCTTACAGATGGGTTCAAGTAATAACATTATTGGGTGTAGAATCAATAGGGCAGTGCATAGTACAAAGGTATAGAAAGTGCAAAGTTCCCTAGAGGCCCTTCCCTCCCCTGGCTGTCCTCGCCGTTGTCTAACCATGCAAATCATTTTTAAAAAAGAGCTAAAATAAAGTTCTGTACAAATCACTTTTTATATATTTTGATTTTTTTTACCATTGTAACTAATTACAAAATTATACATAACTACACATACATAGGTAAATAATAGCACCGTACTGGTTATGGTGATGAAAATAATTGGAAACTTGAAAGTGTATGGTAATAGTAGATAAAGATGTTTACCTGGGAAAATAAAACAGAATGGTTGTACAGAAAAGCAGAGTGGAATGCACATCAATGACAGTAAGGGAGTTAGTTCTCAGAAAAGCTCCTGAACAGTACGATATCTGGAATCATCTCCTCCTCATTCGTCTGTGGTATGCATCCCATTCATTTTTTTCTCATGATTATTCTCCCCTTTGCCTTTGCCAAATGAGCAATTTTTGTTTCAGGGAAAGAAACTGCTCAATGGCCGGTGGTTCTGGTGTGCAATACACCATCAGATCCTACACGTCCAACATGGCGTGTCTGCATGATGTAATGTCTGTCTGACCCCCTTTGTTTCAGTAAATGAAAATTATAGCACTGAGTAATCTGGCACTTGGATAAATCTCCAAAAGATAGAAACCGAAAGAAAACAACAGACCCACATAGTGCACATTCTTCTCTGGTTCTGATGTAGGTTAGAGAGTCTCATTCTGAGGTAGCCTTCTAGATACTTTTTTTTTTTTAGTATTATATATTTTCTTTTTTTTTCTTTTCTTTTTTTTTCTTTTTTACAAAAGTGCTCAAATACGATGCTTGTAAGTGTTTGGTCTCTTGGATTTCATTCTTCTAGTGATGGGAAAATGTGGACAACAAAAATCCTTCTGTGTGGAACATCAATGAAGCTAATATTAAACCAAAATATTATACCAAAGCTCTTTAAGAGTTCCTTAGATATTTTGAGAATTCTTTAAAATCATGTAAGATATGGCAAACTCATGCTGTCATCCATGGCTTCCTGTAGAATTACGTTGAAAATTTGGGGGGAGATATATATTTAATTTCTTTTAGAAAAAGCCTAATGAAATAGTAAATATATTCAAAGTTGACAGTGATGTTTGTTAATAAAATAAGTTTAGTGCAGTTACTGAATGTTCCAGAGCAGATTTGGAAGGAATTACAAAAAAAAAAAAAAAAAAAACTGGTAGCTTTTCCTGATGTTGGCAATTATGAAAGGAAGAAGGGCCCTGATTATCCAAGTGCTTTGGGCTGGTACAATCACTAACATCCCCGACTTGGTTGAAAACTAGGAATGCATATTATTCAAAGAGTTTTTGTACATGTGGTAAACAGATAATGCTTTAATTGGAAGAGAAACATATATGAACAACTAATGAAAATATAAACTGAAATCTAAAAAGAAATGCTATTAAAATAGGCATCAATTATAAGGCACTCTAAATGCAAAACTAAAACCAAAAGAAAAAACAAAGAACAGCACTTCCCAGGAATGCTGTATGCCACAAAAAATGTTTCTGACTGAACAGAGTAACATGAGTTTGGCTTTGCCCCTGTTACATATCATAAATGCAAATTTCATAGCATATACTATAGACAATATACGATTGAATACACTGTTTTTTAAACATCTTGATAGCTGATATATTACAACATTCTCCCCTCCTAAAGGGATATGCACTGACCTTTCCCACATGCACACCTCCTAGATATTTAATAATGTTTTATTGCACTAGAGTGTTAGAAATATTGAACTTTGTTGGAAGCCTGGCTAACAAAATAGTATTTGTGGATATGATTAGGTAGGTTGGGGGGGTGTAAAAGATTGGGTAGGAAATTAAGGGGGTGAGGTTTGACAATCACTGATGTGCATTCCTCATTTCCCTTAAAAATTAAAATTGTGTGATATTAAGAAATATCATTATGTCATAAAATTAATAGATTGAAAATGATGTTACAATAGCTTTTCTACCTTAAAAAAATTAAAAAGTAAAGCATGGAAGAACTGAATGATAGCTAGATCTATCTTTTTGTGTGGACACACTGTCTATATATACATAGACACCCTTATAAAATATGGATATATATGTATATATGTTAGCAGCAACTTTATACTTTGCGCCTCCCTGTTGATTCCAAAAAACAAAACAAAACAAAACAAGATTCTCTTTGATTATTTGAAGAGAATGGGAACTTTCTCACCAACAAAAACCAAACAGAAGTGTAAAAATAATATCAGACAAGACCGATACTGTAGATTAAGAGTATTGCACAAAAATGTGCAAATTTTCAAATTATTTGATATTTCTACAGCAAGATATTACAGGTAACAGTTCTACAGCTTAAAAAAACCTACAATTTAGAAATAAAAAATGAAGAGTTATGTAACTTTTTTAAAATTCACTTTATCGAATGATACATTTTGTTAAAAAAAAGTTTACACAGTTAAAAATGAAGCACAGGTCAGCAGTATCTTTACAATACTACAAAACTAAATCAAAGACTTTCTTTTTAAACATTCCCCACCCCCCTTTCCCCCTAAAATGTTATTATGAGTAATATGGTGGGAAGGGGCGATGTCAAAGCAGAGTCCATTTTGTCATGAGAAGCCAGCAAAGATCTTGCCCTGAACTGCCGCACTCAGGCCATTTCTCCTTGCACCCAATCAAGCAATCCTGAACAAGATGGCGGTTCTTTGCTGTGATTTCTTCTTCCCTTTATTTTGAATCCTTGAGGTATCTGTAAATAAAATCCTTCAGATGCCTCATCAGTCAGGATTCTCTTTATTATTTTTTCAGGTTAGATTATTAAACTGTGAATTCTTGGTCCACCTGGAAGAGTTTTTTTTTTTTAATTTTATTTTTTTAATGTGTTTTGTGTGTGATAGTCCCACTAAGTGGTTGTTAGCTAGAAGTTAAGAAGGACTTCTCAAGTGCCCTGTATGGCTCAGAAGAGACTCCATGGATATTGAAGGGCCTTCAGTAAAAATCCAAAGTGGGTCAGGGGTTTCTACGTTGCATAGTGATCGAAGCTGCCCAGGTACTCTAGTGCGGCTCGATAGCAGAACTGATACTGATCCTGCAGGAGACAAAGCATGAAGAGAAAGAGGAGAAGGGGCCATGAGTATATTTTACTAGAAAAATGAAAATCGATGTTAGAAGTCAAAGTTATATCTAGACAGGGGGTAAAATTTCTACTTTCATTAATCAGTTCAATCCAATGACCAACTGGCCGTTTCGAGCAAAGACCCATTAGCAAATAGGGTGTTTCTAACTTCACTAATCAACTTGACTAAAATAGTTTCCTAATTCCAAAGTAATGACAGCTCCTGTGAACGTTATCTTCCAGACATATGTGAACAGTTCTCCAAGTAGCATCAAACAATTACCACCAACTAAACATGTGAACTCCTTATATGTCACAGCTGTCTTTTATAATTATCTAATTATTTGTCATAAGTAGTTCACAGTCTGCATATTTAAGAGAGGCTGATGCAGACACATACTGTTTTGAAGAAAATGTGGATTCATTTGTGTTTGGGGATCCTGCCCAAAAAACTATGAATTAAAAAAAAATCTTATTAGACAATAGACTTTGTTGCCTACAATCAGAATTGCTAACCATTGTTTCTGATGTTCTTATATAAGTGAGGGAGGCAGCCAAAGGCATCTGGTGAGGAAAATCAGGCCCAGAGAGCTGTTTACATAGGGTGGTCAACTTTCAATGTTTTCATCCTTTGAAAATGGCATCACAAGACTGGCTGCCCACATCAAAAAAATACTGGTGCCATTTGGCCTAATTCAGTGTGATTGCTAGTTGTCTGTTCTAGAAAGACCCACACTAAACTAAAACAGAATGAAACACGTCCTTTTTCAGATAGGGAAGAGCACTGTCAAACTGGAATAAGTGGGGGCATGGTTAAAAAGATGGAAAAATTATAATTTACAGATGAAAAGGGATGAGAAAAAGTAGGATTTTCCCCATAAAAGAAATTTATTTTTGGAAGCCAGTGGGGCTGAAAGTAGATAGTTTCTATTTTGCTTAAATGTGCATTTTTCTACAATAAAAATGGTAATGCAAAATAAATGGAGTTTGCTTTCCTATCTTGTCACAGTAAGATGCTTGGCTAAGTGTTAAGGCTTTTTAAATGTCCAATTTCCCTGTGTAACCCCCCAACATGCATTAAGTTTGTCAGGCTGACATAATGTTTTGAGTATTGCAAGCCAAATGCCTGCACTATTTTGAAACCACAGTCTGGAAGATACTGTGAGTGATGAGTTTAGGAATACATATAAATTGTATGATTTGGTGGCCTTCTGGGGAACAGAAACACTATCTATCTGTTATGTTACCCTTAAAATGAAGTCAATAAGCCAGACTGGCTAAATCGTGAACTCATTCTGAGAAATATCAGAATTTTCATCTCAATTATTGGAATAGAAAATGGGAGGCTAATTTCTCCAGAGCATATCCAGGATGCAAGTATTTGAAAATACCGTTATGAAATGAAATGTAAAGAAGTTGATTTAAAAAAAAAAAAAGAAGAAGAAGTTGATTCTAATACCTAGGCCTATAAAAGGAGAATAGAGAAGTAAAATGGGTAAGGGTCTAAAATCGAATATGGCTTGTGCTTTTTATATATGTTAAATATGCACACTGTATATAACATATATAATGAATTATATGAAATTGCCATTTTTATAGGCTCAGAATGGTCAAATGGAGACAATTTAACATGGTTGAATCTAATAGGTCTTAGATAACTTCCAAACCAACCCTAAGACATTGACACCGCCACTCCCATTTAAAGAGAGGAAAAATAAGGTTCAAAAATATTAAACAATTGAATGCTTTTCCTGTAGTATTTTCCTGTGTTTTTCCTCTTGTGTTGAGAGTGTCTGGACTCTAGGAGATCCTGAATATTAAAGTCTATTATTTGTCCACAAACAACAAATGCTGGAGGGGGTGTAGAGAAAAGGGAATCCTCCTATACTGTTGGTGGGAATATAAACTGGTACAACCACTATGGAAAACAGTATGGAGGTACCTTGGAAAACTATACATAGAACTACCAAATGACCCAGCAATCCCACTTTTGGGCATATATCCGGACAAAAATCTCCTTGAAAAAGACACGTGCACACGCCTCTTCATTGTGTCACTATTTACAATAGCCAAGACATGGAAACAACCTAAATGTCCATTGACAGATGATTGGATTAGGAAGATGTGGTATATATACACAATGGAATACTACTCAGCCATAAAAAAGAATAAAATAATGTCATTTGCAGCAACATGGATGGAATTAGAGACCCTCATACTGAGTGAAGTTAGTCAGAAGGAGAAAGACAAATACCACGTGATATCACTAATATCTGGAATCTAATATACTGCACAAATGAACCTTTCTACAGAAAGAAAATCAAGGACTTGGAGAATAGACTTGTGGTTGCCAAGAGGGTTGGAGAGGGAGTGGGATGGTAGTGGGGTCTGGGGTTAATAGTTGTAGACTGTTGCCTCTGGAGGAAAAAAAAAATATTGTTACCCATTAAAATAAATAAATAAATAAATAATGTACAAAAAATAAAGTCTATTATTTGACTCTTTTTTAAAGATTTTTTCCCATTATAGTTTATTTACAATGTTGTCAATTTCTGCTGTACAGCAAAGTGACCCAGTTATACACATATATATATATATATATATACACACACATATATACACATATATGTATGTACATTCTTTTTCTAATATTATCCTCCATCATATTCCATCACAAGTGACTAGATATAGTTCCCTGTGCTACACAGCAGGACCTCATTGCTTATTTCGCTCATGACATGTGACAAACTCCTAGAAATTTTTCTCACCTCTGTCTGCACCATGGCTGGTCGTTGCGTTCTTAACATTTTGACCGTCTGGAAGATATCTACTACTCCTTCATATCTCATTCTTTCCAAAACGATGCTTAGTGTTATGAAGACTCCAGTTCTTCCAACGCCCGCACTGTCATAATAATGAAGGCAATATTACTGAATGAGACACTCATAGCCTGGGCCACATTTGCTTAGAGGTAGACATATGACTACCTGCTTTCACATCACATCAGGATCTTCTACACAATGTTTAGGAAACTACGGTGTTGGGTTCACAAAATGATTACTCTTAGGATAGTGTTCCATGATAACAAGTGAGAATGAATGTGGAGTAATGAGGATTAAGTCTTGTAAAATAAAATGACTTTTCAATGGGGAATATATACCATTTTGGAAAGACACGAAACATAAATATTGTAAAATAAATGGATAAAAGGGAGGGTAAATAAAATATAGATTTATACTCTTTATGCAGATCTTGAAATTATAGACCTTGCATCAATATTTTTAAAGTATGAAATAATTCAGATAAGGTGAAATAAATTGTGAATGTTCAGATTTTCTTGTAGTTAAAATCTGTGCAGGATGGCTCATCACCCAGATATATAAATAAACAAGAAAGTGTATAGACTATACAAATTCAGATATTAGTTTTGATATGAGAAAAGTTTCCATAAAAGGATTTTTTGACATGGGGTCATCATTTGGTCTTCAGAAGGGTCTATGAATATCATATGTACAGACTGTATACATGTGTATATATAAATATTTTTTCTGTTTCCTGAAACTTATAACTTAAAGTTATAATTTCTAACTTTAACTTTCAAAGTGGTCTGTAAACTAAAAAAAAATGTTGAGCCACAGAGCTATACACTTATTTACTATTTTTAGATATTCAGAGGCTAAAACATCAGAACTCTTTCTTCCACATTCTCAAGGTTTTAAGTTTCTGTTTTCTTTATTGTTTTAAGATAATTCCAGAATTGTAACTGCAGCCAGAAAAGAAAATTAATTCATAGCTTTTGTGCTCTTAAGAAGTAGGAAAGCAACTGGAGGTTTAGTTAATGAGGAGAAGAGTGAATAATCTGAAAAATCCCTACACTTTTGGATCCTAATTAAACAGCATGTGCAACGCTTGGGCACTGGCTGTAGAAAATGGAAGGATTCATTTACTGGGGGAATGCAGCTGATATATAAATAGTGGATCCCTTTGTAAACTGGATTTTCTAAAGAGTCCTAACAGAAATGTTAAGTGGGGCTTTAAAATCCATGGGCAGTTTTTATAAAGTGAATAAGGATGTCCAGGAGCAGTCAGTGCTCTCTGTTAAAATGGAATAGATGACCTTGAAGGTCCCTTTCAACCTTGAAAGTCTCACTTAATCCCAAGAGACTGTGATTTATAATCTTTTTTTGAGTGGTCCAGATCCTATCTTACCTTGATTTGACTGTTCAGATGTAAGAAAAACACAGGTTTTTCTGGCCTTCTATTGGGTGCTTTCAAGAAAGTAACAAACATTGCCCTTATAATTTCTTAACTGATTGACTTCATCATGTTAGTAATAAGTTATAAATAAAATAAGTGATACTTTAAATATATTCCAAGATAAGAGAAAATATCTGGAAGTCTTTAAGATATACATATAAGTGAATGGCATGTCATAGTAAAGGAATACATACTAAAGGAGACTTTAAATAATTTTGTGACAAAAGCAATGAGACATAACACACACCAACATACACTTATATATGTATACTCCTGGGAATGATTGCATTTAAAAATGTGTTAGATATATTCTTAATAGCTAGCATTGGAAATTTTAAACTGGAATTTGGGCAAATTATGTGGAAAGTTAAGGGGAATATCCAGGTAATTCAAGTTCAAAGTATACCATCCACTTGGTCAGAATATCGAGCCCATGCATTATTTTCTACATGCCCTTTGGTTGTCTTGTCTAGAGCAAAGGATTTTGGATGAACTTAACAGAAATGAAATATGTATAAATAAGATCTGCTTCTCATATGATATTAACATGTCTGGGAAACAAAGTGTGTTAGAAAGGGTCTTAGAGATCAGCTGAGAAAATTGAGATCTAAGGGAAATTCCCTTGCTGTCCCAAAGCTACATGATGGTAGAAGTGGGACCAGAGTTCAAATATTCTGAAGCTCATGTCTAATATTTTTCCTACTTTGAGACCCTGTCTCCCATGTCACTACGAACTGTAGCTTGGGATTTTGTTGGGGGGAAGCAAAATAAAATTTTTAATAAACCCTCTCAAGATTTTGACCCTAAAGGGTTTTAAACAGAGACTTTAAAAAAAATAGGTGAATTCCTTCTGCTGGAAGATTTTTGCATAGCAACTACCGAAAGCACTAAATTTATAGTAGTGTCCTTTCTGAACCATTTACTTGCTATTTCTATTAACTTCAATGACTTGAATTATAAAATGCTGTGGAAACTATTGAAAATAATTAACTCGAAGGTGCTTCATTTTCTGATATAGCAACAATTTTCAAGCAAATTGCAATTTTAACTGAGGTACCATTCTAATCACTTATTGACTGGCAAGAATTAGTATTGTCATTAAGGCTTAATAACTACTTATGGTTTTCTGAAGACAAACACAGGAGAAAGATACAGAAAGATAGTTATCAGGATAATGCTATAAAAGCAAAACATGTAAGAAATGATTAACTGAACAAATGATCACTAGGGGATGTACCAACAATTCCTATTATGGTAAAATAGGCAAGGAAAAAAAGTTTATTTGTTACAAGAGGTAAAATTTGAAGATAAAAATCTTCCTCTGATTATTTTCATTTTATGGAAAGAAAGAGAAATGAGTCCTTGCTTTAGGGTTTAAAATGATTTCTGAGAAAAATAAAAGTAAAATTTCAATTATGCAGATTCGCAATGAGCCAGTACCAACAGTGAGAAGACATAGTACATCTTTTCAAAGTTATCAGTGCATCAAGCACAATGAAAATACATCATTCCTGATTCTTAACTCACCTGCAATGGACTGAGATGGGTCCATCTTGACCAAACTGCTCTTTTGTTTTATGAACTTGGCCAATGAAGTCAATAAATCCTTCTCCAGACTTTGGCACTCCTTGCTCTGGCCAGTCAGTGAACTGGAACTGCCTTACGGTTCGGGACTGCCCATCCTTTAGAGAGAAAGCCAGATACCCAGCCACAAAGGAGGACATGAGGAGGATTAGTCATTGCCCAGACCACAGCAGCAGGCATTGTTTTTCCAACAAAGAAAAAAAAAAAGAGAGAAGAAAAAATTGGATATATGTTTAACTAGAAAATTAATTATGTTTGTATCTTAGCTGCTATTAACACTGTCTACATTCACCTATGTGTAAACTGCAAATTATTCTCACAATGCCCAGTTAAAAACATGAATTATAAAGAGCCACCCCATTCCCCTATGAGTAAATGCTTCAAAAAGTTTGCCTTCAAAACCAAAATGGAACATTTCAAAATTTTCAGAATCCAGAAAGAGAAAGACAAATACCATATGAAATCGCTTATATGTGGACTCTAAAATATGGCAGAAATGAACCTATCTACAAACAGAAAGAGACTCACAGACATGGAGAACAGACTTGCAGTTGCCAAGGGAGAGGGAGTAGGGAGTGGGATGGGCTGAGAGTTTTGGGGTTAGTAGATGCAAACTATTACATTAAGAATGAATAAGCAATGAGGTCCTACTGTACAGCACAGGGAACTACATCCAATCTCTTGGGATAGACCATGATGGAAGATGGATAGTATAAGAAGGGGAATGTATACATGTATGACTGGGTCACTTTGCTGTACTGCAGAAACTGGCAAAATATTGTAAGTCACGTATACTGTTTTATATATATAGTTAATGAATTGTGAATTTTTGGTATCTATAAATCAAAAGTTCAGAGCCCATTAGCTTAATACTGAAAGTACCATCTAGCCATGTCATCTTGAGCAGAGGTTTTGCTTTTGCCACCATACCTTCCCATCTGCGGTGCTGGCTTATTTGCAGCATTGTCAAGTGACAAATTGTGACACTGAAAGGATCTGACACAAATTGGGTAGCTGCTGTTAACCTAGAGACCCCTTATGTCTCAGAGGTATACGATTTCTGTCCATGGCAGGGTACACGGCGTGTGCCAGGCCACTATGCTGTTGAGCAAGAAGTGAGGCATCCCTCAAGGAGATGGGAGAGATTATTAGCAAATAAATGCTGTGTCCTGAAAAAGGATTCTTCCTGGCTGATCACAGGAACTGAGATGTCAGGTAAACCAAAAGTTAGATGTAGGAGGAGTCTTTTTTTCCAAACTGCTCTGATCCATGATGTAATGTAAGTGGTCTGGAAAAGAGATATTAATGCACTTCTAATCCCTTCTGGAATTTTTCAGCATTTTTGGAAACACAACAAAAGCAAAAAGGACCCTCTGTCTACAGAAGCAGGGATAACAACTATGACCAGCAACTTTCTTCTCTTAAATCAACAGAGAGAAAGAAACCAAATTCCAAGTTTAGAGGAGCTGATCCCATTTGAGGAGGCCCTGATCCCAGTTTAAGGCTTCAACTTGGTCCTCCTTTCCATTTTTGTATCACTTCACTTATTGTTAAAGTCCTTTTGGATCCAAGGTGCATGTTCCCAAGATTCCAGGTAAGTAGACAGAGACCCAGTCTTTCTCATTCAGTCATACTGAGAAGATGGGAAGGATCAACTGGATATGGACACACATCACAGCCTGGGGGTATCCATAGGAACAGGGCATATTCCTGACTGACATCATTTGGGAAATGAAATAAAATAGGAAGATCATATCAATTTTGTGAGAATACCAAGGAATATGAAAATAACTGCTTGGCCCCATAACTAACTCATGGATGGTAACCATGAAAGCGTGATTTGCTTCCCTCTGTTTCTGGAAAAGGTTTGGAAAGTACAGGAAGGGAAGCCAGAGGCTAAGTGATACAGATTTGTCCTCCTCTGACTGTCCTGGGGATTTCATTTCTGACCACAGTTGCTTTTAACAGCAAGAAGAGGTCATGTGCACAAACCTGTACGATTTGGAGGAGAGACCACCTGATTCCATTTAAAGGTTACCTGTTTAACAACATTGTATTCTCAAGTGCCAGCTTACTTTCTAAACTGGGAAGTGGAGATTAGAAAAACAGTAGGAGCACAAAGAGTAAATGTTACGGCAGCTAAGAAAATTATACAATCAAGGGGAGCCTTTAAAAAAAAAGCAACACATGAACAAGGGCCTGCTTCAATATTTCTTTTGTTTCTTGTGTTCGGATTTAATTTGGACAAGTGAGGATCAGTAAAGAAATTGTTGCTGCCGTTTTCAGTGTCTGGCTCCTACACCCTGTCATCAAAAATGGTTGGTGAGTTTGCTTGAAGGCCCTCAGAATTTTCACTCACATATCTAGCTTCAAGTTCTGAAGGAGCATGCTTTTTCCTTTTTTAAAAAACAATAGGTAACCGAAAGATGCTTGCTTGGGCAACTCAAAATGAGACCTAGGGACTTAACTGCTGTCTTGGGTGTAGTCACCTTCAGAATAGTTAAGACTTTAGACTTTTGGGGATTAACAGGTCTGTCACCTGGGCCAAACAGCCTGCTAACCAATTTCTCTTTGACTTTAGGTCAACAACCAGGGCCAGATTTTGGGGATTAGCAGACAATCTCTAAACATGAGTACTGGTTGAAAAACAGCTTTCCAGAAAAAAAAAAATAATAAATACAACACACACGCATACACAAGAAAACAATGGATCAAGTAAAAATAGCTCTGCCCTACAGTTTTATGCAACCCGCCCACTATGACAGTTCCAAAAACAAAGCGGGGCTTTGCACTGAACCCACTCTCTCCTAAGATGTGCTTGTAATCACTGTTTGAAAGTGGCCAAAGGCAAGGATATTAAAGTTTATGCATAGAACATCTTACATCAGGACTGAACCTTGGACTCAGCAATTGAGATAAGAAATACAGAATGAAAATTAGCCAACAAGGGTCGTGGGTGCACAGCTCTCATGGACAGACACATTAGCACACCGAGGAATAAACCAGGCCAGGAATCAAATTAGAATGTGCAAAGCTTGTCAAATTCTTCTAAGGAATGCCATTTGCTCTGCAGTTTTAAAATCATACCAAATTAACCTCCAAGCCCACATGATCTAAAGGGCTTAGCAAAACAACAACATATTTACAGCCTCAAGTAATAAAGAAGTCAAAAAAGCTCCAAAGAGAATGAGCTGAGAAGGTGAATGTAAGCGCAGCCAACCAATCGGTAAATGCTTCCCGGCACACACTCACCAACTGCGTCCCCAAAGTTGGGCTGCCAGATGTTATATTTGAATGGGAGCCAAGGCTGGGCTTGTGAGAAAACTTGCCAGAGAGAGGAAAAGTTACTCTTATATTAAAAAAAAAAAAAATCCTCTAGGGCTGGTGATTTCTTTTTGCTTTGGAAAATGTTTCTCCCAGAGATGCATTTTAGATCGCTTTTCAGCTAATGGTTAAGAGCACAGGACTGTGCCAACTCACCCTGGCATCTGTGACCTTGAATTCCCTTAGGATATATTGTGGCATGTTGTACTCAGCCATAGGATCTACAACAAAGTACTGGTATCTTGCAGATCGTTCTGCTGGCCAGTATTGGTGACATTTCTCCTAAAAAAAAAAAAAAAGATGATTAATATCAAGCTATGCAAAGTGTCAATAAAATTTTATTATCCATCTATATATTTAATATCTTTCATTACTAAAATTTTAGAATTTAAGGCCTTACCAATGCATGTGACTCGTTTTCTCTTTGAAACCTCAGGCTCCCTAAGGATAGGGAAATCATGTGGTTCAATATTTGCCCACGGCGTCAAGCACAGTGCTTGGCATATAGTGGGTACATAAGACAGATCAATTGAATTGAACACTTTGATAGGGTAATAAGCTCTTCATACTTACAAGTTAGACATATAATTACATCAGTCCTTGGACATAATGCTGTCCATGTCAACCAAGCATTGTACAACCAGAGTCGACCTTCACCATTGTGGTTTGGAATGAAGAGAACCAGCAAATGTGAACATAGAAAGGAATCCCTGAATTGACCTGGTCCGGTTTCCCTCATCAGCTGAGGAAACTGGATCCCAGGCAGATTTAATGTCTTGGCGAAGTCTTGCAGAGTCAATAACCAAATCAGAAAAGTCAAGTTTCTTTTCTAGTTTGGTATTTTTTTGCTCTCTCTGTGGACTCTAAAAGTTGGGATTTAGATGCATTTCCACAGCTGAACTTTACAAAGAGAGAGAAAATATCTCAAGCAAATATGGCAGCATGCTGGTATCTACTGAATCTAAGTGGTAGGTCCTTAGGTGTTTCTAATATTATTTTATGGATTTTTCAGAATTATCATTTTTAAAAGTAGATCTGAGACTATCAGCTTGTATTCTTAGAAAAACTATGTAAATTTCCAACACTTTAATGGGAATAGAAGATTAGCAAGGAAAACTCCGCTTTAGAGGTGAAAGAAAGTCAAGTTCTTTCATACAGAGAAATGGTGGCACTTAACGCTCCAGCTTGTCCAGAGCAAAAAGAAATAAGAACACATTGAGGGTCAGAGCAAGTCAGACAGGGTCATCTCCTTATTTTTTTGTCTCTATGATTGTGCTTCCCTGGAAATAAAATACTAGATCTTTCTTCAAAACACACACATTCAAGAACTTCATGTGGCTTTGCAACTTAAAAACTAACACAGGGTCGTGAATGGTCCAGAACATGTCCAGAGAACTCTGAATTTCAAAGAAATGCATTGACACTCGGGTTTTTAAAATGAAATCCTCTTTTCTCTCTGGGATAAATGTCTTGTGTGGGGACACTCACTCTGCCCATCTCACGCAGCTTGGTGAGCATCACGACAATGGTGGAATTGTGTTCCCAGAGCATCCGCCAGAAGTCTTCAGTGGTCTCTGCCAAGGGTCCCTGGGTAGCGATGTAAGCTTTCTGTTGTCTGAATCCCAGAGAATGAAAATAGGATGTGACAGTAATCAGAAAACATGCAAAGGCTTCACACATGATATGTAAACATCAAACCCAGTTTAAAAAGGGGGAGGGGAGGGCGGGACATATTATTAATGCTAGCGCAGTAAATTCCCATTAAGATTGTCTAATCAAATAACATTTAACACATTCTGGAGAGTTTGCAAAAGAAATTGCTTTGTTAAAATTATGATATATGTCTTGATCATTATTGTTTAAACTTTAGAGCCATGCTGATAGCTCAATTCCATGTGTCATACAAATCACTTAAGAAACACTTTGTCATTTAGCTTCATTTTGACTCTCACACAATCTATTAAATTTTTAAATATGGTACAAAACAGCTTCTTTATTAACTCCTTCCACATCAAATGGCTTTTGAAAGAAGAATGTGGAAGGACAGATTAATAACGCCACAACTGCTGCTTCTTACTCCTCTCCAAAACAATAAAAAAAACAGACACCAAGGTACTGAATGCTGACCTATGCAGAAACAAAACACTTTGAATTGAGATGAAATTCATTCTGGCTATGAAACTAGGGCACATGTAAATATCAAGGCTTTGGACTGTCCGGGGAGCAAGAGTATATACCTGTATCCATCAATAAAACTGGCATTGATGTAATCAGAGCCTTCCACTCCTCGGATAGGCTGCAGGCATACCCTTGTGGATTCATATGGCATAATATTAACAAGGCGATTTTTGAATTTATTACATGGAAGATTGGCACTGATGAATCTTGAGGTGTGAGCTTTAGAGCTGGCTAGACGCTGTTGAGGAGAAAAAAAAAGGAAAATCTGACAAAGATAATTTTAGCTTATGCTTTGAATGCAATGTAAAAGATTTCCACTTTGGATATAAAGGTTTTGTTTACTTTAAAGCAAATGACTTTTTGAACTGCACTGTTTTTCACTTCTACTTAGTGAACTCCCTATAGCCTATGGAAGTTTTAAATATTATGTCCTGAGAATACAACCTCTTGATTTAAAATAGGGTACAAAAGAGCTCAAGGTATTGTTAGAAAACAAAGAATTGAAAAGGGAAGAGGAAGAAAGTGTTTTATGGTCAGACACCTGAGGAGAAGGTCAAGTGAATCTTGTAACTTCACAAATTTGAAAGGTTAAGAAAGACAATTCCAGAATGACTTGCTCCTGAATTACCACATCACATCCAATATCATACCTTAAATTCGAGCTCCATTCCTGTGACATTCTCCCCTGTTTCTATTTGTGTCAGCTTCTGAATGTAGGCATACAAGTTTCTAGCTGGCACTTCGGTATTTCCACAAGTCACTGCCTCTAACAGTGCATCGTGGATAAAGATGTATTGGTCTTCTGTTTGAACCATGTAATTCCTCTGGGCTCTCATTAAAGTTACGTGGCCATAAATATCTACAGTTTTTTCATGTTTTATTCTTTCTAACATGGCATCTATTACGATGAAACAACCAGTCCGGCCAACTCCCGCGCTGCAGGGAAAGCAAAGAGAAAAGTCAAAATGAACCCATCAGTAAAGCAACATGTAATAAAATTATTTTCATTATTTTTATTAACTAGGTTTGAAATCCATTAATTCTACTCAAATAGCTATTCTGATGATTGTGGAGCATTCTCAACCAGAGGGTAGGGAACAAATTACCAAGTAAAATTTGATTGGTTTCAAAATGTAAAAATATTAAATCTAGAATTACTGTGCTCCTTGATCATGTAACACAAAGTAGACATTTTGAAAGCATAATGAACAAAACACATGTAGGCCTTTTATATTAAAGTATATGCTAAAATTGGTCAAGATCTAACTAGAATTTATCTTTTACAAACCATTTCAGTCTATTTTAGCACAATTTGCTAAAAAGGAAAAAAAAAAGGAAAACTAATAAATCATTCAGCTGAAACCATTTCATACTCTAAACCTCGGCAAGGAAACTTTAAAATCAATCTAGTGGGAAGTATATAATTAAAATATTAAAATGTTGCATGCTAAAAATACTACAGTGTATTCTCAATGGAAAGAAATTCTTAATAAGAAGCAATCACTAGAGAGTGTGGGTGTGTTTCTTGCTTTTACTCTTTTTTCTTTCAGAGTTGAATATATTTTGAAATTTCAGGTGAAATTCAAGTATCCTATGTGGGAAAATAAAAGGATCAATCTTTGTTACTGAAGAAGCTCTGAGGCATTTTTTTAAACTCCATTACTTCTGGACTTATGGCTTGTTTTCCAGTTGGTGGAAACCAATTCAATGGAGAGGAGGTGAGAGATCAACAAAACACAGAGACAAGATCCGCTGCTCCAAGGAGACAATCTAATTCACTGAACTGCATTAGAGTTAGGTGGCTGGAACACTGGAATTTCCCCGAGTATTGGAAAGAATAACACATCTGTGTTCTTAACTCCATGGTAAGTCATTTTTTTTTTTTTTGTCTCCTATTTTATCAAACCCTTTAGGCTGAGTCCGTTTATGTGTCAAGTATGGCTGAAGTCAGAATGTTTTTCTCTTTCTGATCATGGATGTCTACCTGACTGCAAACATGTAATCAACAGGAATAGGTATTTATTAGCACCTTTAGACACCAAGTAATAGCCTCCTTCATTCACTGTCTGCCACTGTTTCCCCTCATCTGTATGTCTGTGTGTTCATTTATTTCTCCATCTGCTCATTGATATATCCATCTCTTCATTCAGTGGGGATTGGAGTACTTGGCTAAGTAAGGGAGGGGACACGACATTAAAGTGACTAGATCCTACTTAGGGCTCAGATTCTAGCAACGGAGCTAATACTTTAACATAACCATTTATAACACAAGGGAGAAAAAGGATGTATTGGTTTTGTGGATGATGTGGCATTGGAATTGGGTCTTGAAGGACCGGAAAGATGGGGAACTGAACAGGCTGGGGAACAAACCAAAAAACAGAATGGTTCTACAATCATACAACTGGCTTTGGGAGCTGCATGTGAAATTTTCATAGGCCTAGTGAAGCACTAGTTTATGGAATCTACCAAAACTCCATATAAATGAGTATGATGAGCACAAGGACACCTGGCTCTACTGCCAAGCGGCTACAAGGTGGTAAGTAAGCATTTTGTAACAAATAATACTTTTTTTAAATTGTTGAGTGGTATAGATTAAACCCATCCTCCACGAGGAACCCAGAGGTTTGTACACTAGGGTAAGCGGGAATGGGATATTACCACTATTTTAAAATTGCTTACCTTTTTCTGTCCTATCCGACATAAAATCTGTCAGCATCTAGTCAGAGAGCCTCTGTGAATGGACTCCCTTCAGGCTTTCAACCACAAAATGACATGACATTGAAATGTAATGCAAAAGCCTTCTGAGAAATGATAGCACATTTCTTAACACAAAAAGAATTAGAAACCTGATGCATTGAGATCTATGGAGTCCCATTTTATTTAGTTTGATTTATCAAATAAATCTGTAAGATGGCACGTTTTCCCTGAACTTCCTACATTCTCACTCCCCCACCTCTCTGTCCCTCAGGAAGGATTATAGTCACCCTCTGTCCCAGACCCCTTGCTGTCTTAATCAACACTGTTTTATAAGTTAGTCTGGTAGGGCCATTATCTGCAAATAATAAGCATATCTTGAGAGCAGATACTGCACTTTCTGCTACCTTTGTGTGCCTTGCACCAAGCACGCAGTTAATGTACAATAAAGTTTGTGAAGCGAATGAATCAGTGGTTGGCATGAGGGGCCTTGTGTAATGAAACATGACTCCTCAGTGAAAGAAATCCTACCTTTGACAAAGGTTCAGAACTATGCCGACAATACATAAAAACTGATCCACACAGTATTTTATAGGGAAGAGGGAGATAGAAAAATGCTTTGAATGTTTTTCACATCTTGGTCTCCTGATAAGCCCTCACACTGCAATCAAAAGAAACTAAGTAAGACTTAGCCTGGAAAAGGGAGGCAACGCTCACACTGGGCAGGTTCTCAGAGGGGTAAATCTTTTTTTTTTTTTCCTCCTGTGTTATCTTTCTAACTTGTTTTCATCCAAATTGTGCATTGCTTCTAACTAGATACAATTTCTCACAATTCTCTGTAGTGGAAATCACAGTGTAATCCTTATAACTGAATCCTAAGTACTAAGTCAAATCCAGATAATGGCAGGAATATTTTCTCAGAATAGGGATAACTCCAAATGCTAACAATATCAACTTCTTCATGGTAGTAAAAAAAAGATCCCCCCACTCCCCCCCAAAAAAGCAAAGAAGAAAAAGAAAATCATGAATTGTGGGGAGAAAAGAAACAAAGAAGCGAGGCTATGACTTGTGCAAAACCTATTTTTCTCCCCCAAACACAAAATATTGTTAACTGCTCAGTCTTGCTGTTCATATGGAAAAAAAGGGAAATAACTTCCCCCCGGAACCTGCATGTTAACCTCTTTTATAAGATGAAGAGTTTGGGGGGATTTTAAATGTTAGCTGTGTCTCTTAGCTTAAAGCAAGACCATGAGGTTCAAGATACTTTTTCCAGATACTAATGGTGGCGTGTCCTTGAGAAAATCACATAACCTCTCCTTGTTTTCTTGTATTTCTTAAGTCATGATAGAGATCATTAACTTGTTAATTATCTACTAAGTTTTACAGCTGAATTAAATGTACAGTGCGCTTTGCAGACATAAAGGAAGTTGTGGTTGCTTTGTAGGTACAAACTCCATTTAACAATTCTTCCTCTGAAGTTGACAACAGGCAATGTTAATGCTGGGAAAATTTTTGATGGAATCACCACAGAGTCATTTGAGATTAGGCTTTCAAAATTTTGTTTTAATCTACTCCCTCAAGAGGTCCTCCCTTTTCTCCCCATATTTACAATAAATAACACCTTATGTTTGAGGAAGTTTCCGCTTTCACATATATTGTCATGGTAAATGAGGTGAAATGGGTGCGTGGTATCCTGGAGGCATTCGGCAAATATGTGTAAATTTCAATTCCCTTTCTATGATTTTTTTTCTCCTTTTTAAAAGCAATTCATTGAACTATAACACATATAGAACAGTATTCAAATCACATGTGTATAGTCAATAAATTGTCAAAGACTGAACCTACCTATGTAACCAGCACGCAGATCAAGAAGAAGAATATTTACTAACACCCAGAACATTCCTCTTGTTCCTGCTTCTAGTCACTACTCCCAAAAGAATAGCTACTATTCTGATTTTTTTAAAAATTAGAGTTCAGTTGATTTACAATGTTTCTTTAATTTCTGTTGTACAACAAAGTGACCCAATCACACAGAGTTCCCTGTGTGTACATAGGGCCCCATTGCCCATCCATTTCTAATATAACTGTATCCAAAAATCCCAAACTGCCTATCCATCCTCCTCCCCGCCCCCCTCGCCCCAGGAACCACAAGTCTGCTGTCCTTGGCCATGATTTATTTTTGTTTTGTAGATAGTATCATCTGTGCCATATTCCACAAATAAGTGATATCATGTAGTATTTGTCTTTTTCTTTCTGGCTTATTTCACTTGGTATGAGAAACTCTAGTTCCATCCATGTTGCTGCCAATGGCAATAATTTATCTTTTTATAGCCGAGTAGTATTCCATTGTATATATACCTCATCTTAATCCATTTATCTGTCGATGGACATTTAAGGTTGCTTCCATGTCTTGGCTATTGTGAATACAAGTACACTGAACATAGGGGTGCATGTATCTTTTTTTTTTTTGGCTTTTTTGGGCCAGAACTGCAGCAGATGGGAGATCCCAGCCTAGGGGTCAAATCGGAAATACCGCTGCTGACCTACGCCACAGCCACAGCAACGTGGGATCCGAGCCATGTCTGCAACCTACACCACTGCTCATGGCAACATCAAATTCCCAACCCACCAAGCAAGGCCAGAGATCAAACCTCCATCCTCATGGATACTAGTAGGATTTGTTTCCACTGTACCACAAAGGGAACTCTGCATGTGTCTCTATCAATGAAAATTTTGTCTGGATATATGCCCAGGAGTGGGATTGCTGGTTCATATGGTAGTTCTATATTTAGTTTTCTGAGGTACCTCCACACTGATTTCCATAGTGGTTGTGCCAATTTACATTCCCACCAGCAGCAAAGGAGGGTACCCTTTTCTCCACACCCTCTCCAGCATGTTATTTGTTGAGTTGTTAATGGGCCATTCTGACTGGAGTGAAGTGATACCTCACTGCAGTTTTGATTTGCATTTCTCTAATAATTAGTGATGTTGAGCAGTTTTTCATGTGCCTGTTGGCCATCCATATGTCTTATTTGGAGAATTGTCTATTTAGGTCTTCTGCTGATTTTTCAGTTGGGTTGTTTGTTTTTTTGTTGTTGAGCTGTATAAGTTGTTTGTATATTTTGGAGGTTAGGCTCTTGTCAGTTGCATTGTTTGCAAAGATTTTCTCCCATTCTCTGGTTTGTCTTCTCATTTTTTAAATGGTTTCCTTTGCTGTGCAGAAGCTTATGAATTTAATTAGGTCCCACTGGTTTATTCTTTTCTTTATTGTCATTATTCTAGGAGGTAGATCAAACAAGATGTTGCTGTGATTCATGTGAAGGAGCGTTCTGCCAATGTTTTCCTCTAGGGGTTTCATAGTATCTGGCCTTTTATTTAGGTCTTTAATCCATTTTGAGTTTATTTTTGTGTATGCTGTTTGATAGTGTTCCATTTTCATTCATTTACATGTAGATTTCCAGTTTTCCCAGCACCATTTATTGAAGAGACAATCTTTCTTCTGCTGTATGTTCTTGCTACCTTTGTCATATATTAGTTGACCATAGGTGCTTGGGTTCATTTCTGGGCTTTCTATCCTGTTCCATTGAACTATATTTCTGTTTTTGTGCCAGTACCATATTGTTTTGATAACTATAGCTCTGTAGTATTGTCTGGAGTCAGGAAGCTCAATTCCTCCATTTTCATTTTTCTTTTTCCATATTGCTTTGGCTATTCGGGATCTCTTGTGTTTCCATACAAATTTTAAAGTATTATGTTCTAGTTCTGAGAAGAATGTCATTAGTAATTTTATAGGAATTGCATTGAGTCTGTAGATTGCCTTGCATAGTATAGTTAGTTTGACAATATTAATTATTCTGAGACATTCTGGTATATTAATTTTATAGGAATTGCATTGAGTCTGTAGATTGCCTTGCATAGTATAGTTAGTTTGACAATATTAATTATTCTGAGATATTCTGGTATATCTTTACATTTGTTTGTGTTGTCTTTAATTTCTTTCATCAGTGTCTTATAGTTTTCAGAGTATAGATATTTTCTCTCTTTAGGTAGGTTTATTCCTAGGTATTGTATTCTTTTTGATGTGATGGTAAATGGGATGGTTTCTCTGATTTCTCTTTTTGATTTTTCATTGTTAGTACATAGAAATGCAGTTGACTTCTGTGTATTAATTGTGTTGCCAGCAACTTCACCAAGTTCATTGATGAGTTCTCACAGTTTTCTGGTGCTGTTTTAGGGTTTTTTAGGTAGAGTATCACGTCTTCTACAAATACTGATAGTTTTACTTCTTCTTTCCCAATCTGAGTCCCTTTTATTTCCTTTTCTTCTCTGATTGCCATGGCTAGGACTTTTAAAACAATGTTGGATAATAGTGGTGAAAGTGGACATCCTTGTCTTGTTCCTGATATAGTGGAAATGTTTTCAGTTTTTGACCATTGAGAATGATGTTAGCTGTGGGTTTTTCATATATGGTTTTTATTATGTTGAGGTAGTTTCACTTTATGTCCACCTTCTGGAGAGTTTTTTCAGAAACAGGTGTTGAATTTTGTCAGAAGCCTTATCTGCATCTACTGAGATGATCACATGGTTTTTGTTTTTCAGTTTGTTGGTGTATCACATTTATTGAGTTATGGATATTGAAGAATCCTGGCATCCCTGAGATAGATCCTACTTGATCATCATATATGATCCTTTCTTTTTCTTTTTGAGGGCTGCACTCATGGCATATGGAACTTCCCTGTCTAGAGATCGAATCAGAGCTGCAACTGCCATACTAAGCCAGAGCCACAGCAATGCCAGATCTGAGCCACGTCTATGACCTACATCACAGCTCATAGCAACAGTGGATCCTTAAACCACTGAGTGAGGCCAGGGATTGAACCAGCATTCCTCATGGATACTGGTGGGCTTGTTTATTGCTGACCACAACAGGAACTCCCTATGCTCCTTTTAATATAGATTTAGACTTAGTTTGCTAGTATTTTGTTGAGGATTTTTGCATCTGTGTTCATCAGTGATATTGGTCTGTAATTTTCCGGTTTTGTGGTATCCTTATCTGGTTTTGGTATCAGGGTGTTGGTGGCCTCATATAATGAGTTTGGGAGTATTCCTTCCTCTACTATTTTTGAAAGAGTTTCAGAAGAATAGGTGTTAACTCGTCTCTGAGTATTTGATACAGTTCATGTGTATAGCCATCAGATCCTGGACTTTTGTTTTTTTGTAAGGTTTTAAATCACATTTTCATTTTTGGTACTTGTGAGCCATCTGTTCTAATTTTCAACTTCTTCCTGGTTCAGTCTTGGTAGGTTGTACCCTTGTAAGAATATGTTCATTTCCTTGGCATATAGTTGCTTACAGTAGTCTTTTATGATCCTTTGTATTTCTGTGGAGTCAGCTGTAATTTCTCTTTTTTCATTTCTAATTTTATTGACTTGAGTACTCTCTCTTTTTTTCTTGATGAGTCTGGTTAAGGGTTTATCAATTTTGTTGATCTTTTACAGGAACCAACTTTTGGTTTCATTGATCTTCTCTATTGTTTTCTTTGTCTCTATGTTGTTAATTTCTGCTCTAATTTTTATGACTTCTTTCCTTCTGCTACTTTTGGGATTTAGTCTGTTCTTCCTTCTCTAGTTGTTATAGACGTAAGGTTAGGCTGTTTATTTGAGCTTTTTCTTCTTTCATGAGATAAGACTGTATTGGTCTCAACTTCCCTCTCAGAACTGCTTTTTCTGTGTCCCATAGGTTTTGGGTTATTGTATCTTCATTGTCATTCATTGATAATTTATCTTTTGATTTCCCCTTTGATTTCTTCAGTGACCCACGGCTGTTCAGTAGCATACTGTTTAGCTTCCAGGAGTTTGTGTTTTTTGCTGTTTATTTTCTTGCAGTTGACTTCTAGTCTCATAGCGTTTAGGTCAGAGAAAATTCATGGGATAATTTGAACTTGTTAAAATTTAGCAAGGCTTGAGTTGTGGCCCAAGATGTGATCTATCCTGGAGAATATCCCATGTGCACTTGAGAAGAATGTATATTGTGCTGCTTTGGGATGGCAAGTTCCATAATATCAGGTAAATCTGTCTGGTCCAGGGTGTCATTTAAGGTCTGTGTTTCCTTATTGACTTAGATGATCTGTCCCTGGATAAGTAGGATGTTAAAGTCCTCCACTATTATTGTGTTGCTGTTTATTTATCCTTTTATAGCTGTTCTATATATGCCTTCTATATTGAGATGCTCCTATATTATGTGCATATATATTTATAATTGTTGTATCTTCTTCTTGGATTGGTACTTTCATCATTATGTAGTATCCTTCTTTGCCTCTTGTGGTTTTTCTTTATTTTAAATCTATTTTGTTTAATATGACTATTGCTACTATGGCTTTCCTTTGATTTCTATTCACATGTTATATCTTCTTCTATCCTCTTACTTTCAGTCTGTATGTGGCATTGGGTTTGAAGTGGGTCTCTTGTAAACAGCATATATATAGGTCTTGTTTTTGTACCCACTCAGTCTGTCTGTGTCTTTCGGTTGGAACATTTAATCCATTTCCATTCAGTGTAATTATGGATAAGTATGTATTTATTGTCATTCTGTTCTTTGCTTTGAATTGTTAATTTGGGTCCTTTGTTCTCCCTTCTTTTGTTGTCTTCTATTGATTTGTTGGGTCTTTCAGAGCTTTCCACCTGCCCACCTGGCCTCATGTGACGCTCAGGAGCCTTTGTGCTATTTCAAAGTTCACTTTCTCTGCTCCCTATGCAGGTTGCAGCTTTCCACCCATCCAAAAGGCCTTTTGTGACTCCAAGGACTTTATGTACTTTTTCTGAAATGGTTTTTTCACAGCTCTCCACCTGCCCAGGATCCTTTGCGCTGCTTCCAAGATAACTTTCTTTGCCCCCTAGGCAAATAATGGCTCTCTGTCTGCCCAGGAGGCCCCTTGCAGAATTCTGGACAGTCCACACTGATTCCCAAATCATGCTCTATCCCCTAGGCAAATTGTGGTTCTGTATCCTCCAGAAGGCCCCTTGTGGACTCTCAGGATCTCTCACTGTTTCCAAGGTAGCTTTTTCCACCTTATAGGAATATTGTGACTTTGTGCCCCTTGCAGAATCCTGCCCCTCCACACTGCTTCAGGGATAACTTTATCCACCCTCTAGGTAAATTTCAGATCTATGTCCACCCCTAAGGTCCTCGGCAGACTCCCAGTATCTTCTGTGCTCTTTCTGAAATAACTTTCTCTGCTCCCTATGCAAATTGTGGCTCACCATGTGCTCAGGGAGCCCCTTGTGGAATCCTGCCCATCCGTACTGTTTCCAAAATCACCTTGTGTCCCCTAGGAAAAACAGGGCTCTCCACCTGCAGACTGGGCTGTCCGTGGATCCCCTGATCCTTCTGCACTGTTATAGCAGTTGCTTCAGTGTTCCCCTGCCTGGTTGCAGGCTTGGGTCATGCGAAACGTGCTATTCCCTAATTCCCTCCATCTACTCCAAGGATTCCCTCTGCTCGTTCCACTTTCTCTGTAGCCATAAGGGCTGTGAGCAGCTACTGCTTGAGGGTAGATCCTGGAGCTGGGGCAGTTGGGGTCTTACAGTCTGAGAGCACTCACAGGGGTAAGGAAACAGTGGTGAATCCCACCTTCTCTCCAGCACCCCCTAACAATGGCACCTAGCCTCCAAGCCCAACCAGAATTCCTCAGCTTACAGTTTCAAATGTGGTCACTCTAGACTCCAGTCCCTCCAGGCTATCTCTGTGCTACCAATCCTAGTTTTTCCATAGGTAGCCAGCCCAGCTTTTTGTCTGAGTCTGATCTCCAAAGCTCGAGTTTCAGTTCCTGGCTCCTGTCCACCCCAGCTTATGACTGGGGAGTGCAGGGCAGTGACATTGACTGTTTGTAGATGACTGTTTCCATTTTAACTGCTTTACACCAGTTGCTGTGTTCTCCAATACACCAATGTTCTTCCTCTGTCTTGGCTGGTGTGGGGGACTTCCAGGGTGCAGTTTTCTTTTTTGTTTTCCTTTGCCAGCTCCCTCCGAGGGGCACAGGTCTTGAGATGCTTTGCTGCTCTTTTCCTTACTCTCTTTCTTTTTCTTCTTTCCTTTGTCCTGCCCAATTTCTTGAAGTTTTTCTTTCTCCATTGGAGTCCTGGATTATTTTTTCAGCATTCAACAAGTTTTCTGGGCATATAGTTTCACAAATTGATGGATTTTCGATGAATTTGTGGGAGTAGGTGAGCCTCACATCCTAGTCCTCTGCTGCCATCTTTTTCTTCCCTTCTTTTCTATGATTCACAAAATTCGGGAACCTCCCTTAAGTCACAGGGCTAATGGTAAATAGTAAAATGGAGACTCGAGGTTCTGAGATGCTTAAATTTAGCATCTCAATTCAGGGCATCACCATTGCTTCACATTG
This sequence comes from Catagonus wagneri, assembly GCA_004024745.2. Taxonomy (NCBI): domain Eukaryota; kingdom Metazoa; phylum Chordata; class Mammalia; order Artiodactyla; family Tayassuidae; genus Catagonus; species Catagonus wagneri. Next base: position 11,873,184 of record PVHT020000022.1, read on the forward strand.
CTTTCTGCCATCTGAGTAAGCAACACTTGCCAAATATGGAAACTTTCTTAGGTCCCACACCTCTAAAACATTCCTTTAGTAAAGTGTTTATCCCTAATGAAGGTTCCTTGAAAAGCCCTTCTTCCTTGGTTTTTAAGACACTGCTTGAGGGATTGTGGTGATTATCAGAACATCAGAGACTCCTTTTGCGGTTGATAGCAGGAAGGGAGATTTTATAATGATCTCAAATACAAAATACCCTGAAATATGTCGCATATGAAATTAGCCAAAAAGACTCATAACTCTTGTAATAGCTCCATTGACTCTAGGACAGGGTAAAATTTCTATCAGTTTGGTTACAAAATCAAAGATGAACTCCAAATGTCATCTTCAGAAACCTTACTGGCACGTCTTTAGACCTTGCCTCAGTAAGGAATGTTTTTTTCTGTTTGATCCCTGTGCTGATTAGCCTCCTGCTTCTCTGGATTTTTCCATCTGTATCTCTTTCTCTAATTTACATATCTCTGCCAGCCCCCACAATATACTTAATGTCCCCAAAGTTCTGTCCTCCTTTCTCTCATTCCCCTTCATGGTTCAGAAATAATCTTCAAACAAATGATTTCTAAAGTGATGGCCCTTTCCTTGCACATAAGGGAGACCTATATTTCAAACTGCTCTCAGGTTTCTCTAGAAATAAACAGATTCCGTGAATAATCAGCACATCTGCGCAGATCTGCTCTTCCCATTCTCACTCTCCTCCTTGACATTCAGGTCTAAAATTTAAGAATCAGCTAGCACTGTTTTTGCCTCTTGCCCTGCACGGTAACAAATTATAAATTTCTATGCATTCCATTTCTAGAATTTTATTCAATGATCCATCAGTGGTGTGTTGGAGCTGGCAAAAGCCAGTTGTTAAATTCTCAGAAGTCTTGCTTAAATAATTATATTAATAGTAAAGGTACTGCTCAAAACATGTTGTCTCTTAATTATTGTACATTTATGCTAGTCAGGTAAAAATATTAAACAATGATGTGCTACTGAGAATCTCTCACCAGCTTTTGTGTTCAGTGATGTCACATTTGTAGCCTGGGATCACACACTGTGGGGGTATTTACACCAAAGAAATTGATAAATACTATTCTCTACTCCCTCTGCCGCCCGAGAGAGCTGGTAGTTACATATTACCAGCACAGAGACTATCCTCTCATCCTTGTTCCTGCCATCACCCAGTAAAGGTACTGCTCAAAACATGTTGCTTTTTGTGGACAGACAGGAAAGTGTTCATTACTTTGCTCTTGCATCCACACTTGCTATATTATACTCTTTCATAAGATTCTACAGGCTGTGATCCCACAAATATTTACTGAATGCCTATCCTGTGCTAAGTTATGAGGAGAGTGATGAACAAAACATCATGATCCTTTCCTCAAGGAGATGACAGTGTGGGGAGGGAATTTGACATTAAATAATCCTATGAACAAATATACAATTATAAATCTCAAAAATAGCTATGAGGTGGATGTGCATAATGCTGGCAGAGTACCTCTAAGGAAGTGCCATTTAAATTGACATCTGGTACGAACTGAACTATGTCTCCTCAACATTCCTATGTTGAAGCTCTAACCCCCACTGTGACTTTTCGATAACAGCGTCACTAGGGAGGTAGTTCAGGTTAAATGAGGAGATTATGGTGGGCCCCTAATCCAATATGACTGGTGTTCTTGTAAGAACACAAAGGTATGCTGGAGATCTCGCTCTGTCCACATGCACAGAGGACGGGCCACGTGAGGACAAGGTAGAAGGTAGTGGTGTTAAATTAGGCCAAGAAGAGAGGTTTCCCTACAAACCAATCTTAACAACAGTTGCACCCCTGGCTTCCTGAAGTGTGAAAAAATAAATTTCTATTATTAAAGGCACACAGTCTGTGGTACTTTGGTATGGCAGCCCTAGCAAACTTATACGTTCCCTAAAGGACAAGGAACGGTTTGCTGGGTGAAGACACATGGGGACGCTGTGGAAGAGCCTCTGGAATGGAAAATAGCTTAGTGCACTGAAGTAATTAAAAGAAAGACAGGGTAGCTGGAAGGCAGTGATCGAAAATGGGCATGTCCCACATATTTATTTATTTTTCCATTTTAAGAATTAACATTTTTATTACATATGTAACTGTACTAACAGCAATTATTTAAAATAATTCTGTTTTACTTGTTCTTAGGTCACCTTTATGACATGGCTTATCTATCCCTGAATCCCTCATTTTGATACCTTTATTGGTTTGCTGGAATATCTTTGAATAATGTATCATACAAAATATGGGTGGGTAGTATTATTTCTGATGCACGTTCACCTGAGAAATTCTTTATTTGCCTTCACACAGAGCCAACGACTTGGTTATGTGCAGGATTACTGGGCTCTGATACTACCCTCAAGCTCTAAATATACTGCTCCGTGGCCTTTGCATTTTGAAGAAAGAATAGGCCAGTCTGATTTATGTTTTTTCAGTAGCAGCTTTATCCACAATTACTTATGTTTTTTTTTTTTTTTTCCCTTAACTTAGAGGTTCCAAAGTTTCATCTGGATGTGTTTTAGGCACTGATCTCACTATTAAAATCTGCATGGTTCTTAGGTAATACTTCTATTACAAGAGGCACAGCTTTCCCTTGGCTTCAAGGAAATTAAACGTATTTGAAGCTTTTCCACCTCTGAGCTTTTGCTTATGCAGGCCCTCTCTCCTCCTTATATGTCTACCTGTTGATAACTACCTCCCTTCAAGACTCATCTCATTTGCTGCATCCTTGATCAAGACTCTATCCTTGCTTTATTCCCCTTTAGATCCTTATGACTTACCTTATTTTTTGTTTTCTATTTGTTATCTTTATGCCAGTTGATAATCTCCTTATGAGGAAGAACAACAGCCTCCTTGTCATATTGTGTTTGACAATTTCTCCTGGCAATTTCCATGCCAGGGAAATCAAAGGTGCTCAACTTGAGCTAAATTGTTAAAAAAATATTGTCTTCTCCTGGATCAGTGACATACACAGGAACATTCTCACAAAGTCCCCAGCACGGGAACATTTCTTTGATACATATTTACAAAGATAAAGGTAGCTCTTATCATTTGATGAGATGGAAACAACCTGTGCTTGTGCTTTACTCCAGTTGCTCAGAAATAACAAACCTCAGGCACTACATTTTTCTTAAGAAATTGAACACTGAACACTTAGCACTCTTAAAACAATGCCAGCCTACTTGCATTTGAATTTCCAAGTTCCCTCAGCAGCACATATTTTACTTCCTTCTCCATATTACTCTACTTTTCACCCATCAGCATCTGAGTGCAGTGCACCTCTCAAAATGAAGGATTGTAGTTCTGAAAGCAAATGCATTTTTCTTTGATCCTGAAAAAACTTAACTCCCCACAGCAGTGATAATGATGGGACCCTATTTAGTGCTGTTTGTTTTTCATCATTTCAACAGCCTTCAACCTGAAACATGATAAGAACAGCAAAACTGATAAACCACCCTTATTTTTATTTGTTTTCTGTCAGAGTAGTTGCCAAGCATAAAGACAGATTTTTCTAAATATCTTCAGGGGAAAAAAAAAAACAGCACATAACCCTGTGCATCAGGCTTGGGCCAGTGCAATTCAGGATATTTATTATGGTACAGAAAATTTGAGCAAAAGGGAAGATGATAGCACTTTTAAATCAAACCTAGGATCCCGCTGGTCTCTGTTACCATCGGAATAAAACCAGCTTTCTAAGTTACCTTCCACTGAGGACAATACTTCCACTAAAGTAAACCAAATTATTGACAAACTTTTGCCTTAAGAAAAAAAAAAAAAAAGGGTTCAGTGAGTGATAGACTTTCCAGTGTTTACAAGCTGAAAAACTATGCAATGCGTTAAACAAGTACGCCTACTAGGAAATTGTTATTACTTCAATATTATCATTCATCCAGTTACAACATTTGTTTTCAATTTCTAAAAACATGATTGAGTTAGTCCCACGAGTTGAAATATGCTTAATGTCCCGTGATGCGATACGGTAGTAATGTGCAAAAGGAAAGCATTAAAAGGCGTAAGGGGCCTATTTTGTACTAAAATCATTCTGCATATGTGCTTAAAAGTTGGCTTTTCTGATTAATCTGGTGGAGTTTTAATGCTGACCCTTTACTGATATTTCAATGGTCTGGCTGAGAAAGACAATAAAATTAGAAGACTTTACAGATCATTTAGTTAGATGCAAAGACAGTTAAAATATGGACCAAAAATCATGGTGAGCATTTCATACATATGTCAGCTTGTAATCTGATTGGATATTATAGTTCAGTGGTAACAAGAATGTCATTTCTGAACTGTAAGACTATTAAAAAAGGAATCTAATAGAATGGATTGAGTTTTATGACTGAAGTTTATAAGATTCATCAGATGACTATCCTTATAAAACTGTGATGTGATCCTGATACGGCTGCTGTTTTGAAACTATTCTTTCAATTTTTTTTGACAAAAATTAACATTTAACTTAATATACAGCTACACTGGGCACCTCCAGAATATTTAAGACTCTTTACATAAAACAGACCCATAAGTATTTTAAAATTACATCCTGTGGCATGTCTTTTACTAGAATGACCCAGAGAAATTATACAGATTTCTTGAATATAAGTATTCATCTGCCAAGTTCACTTTTCTATATTATTATAAAATAATTTAAAAACATTTTTGAACAAATTGTCATTGAGGTGCAGTAGAATATATCCATGCTCTTAAGAAGATGTTGGAAAGGGCAATTTTGCTGTGTTCATTAAAATTTAAAATGCACATACCCTTTGACACAGCACTTGTAGAAATCTATCATGGAGGCATATGTACACATATACACAGAGAGTTTTAGAAAGGGATTTTCACTGCAGCATTATTTGAAATAGCAAATTACTATGACTAAGGAAATGGTTAAATACACTATGGCATATAAATATTGAGAATACTGTGTAGCAGCTAAAAGAATGAGGTAAATCCATGTATTGACAAAAAATATGTTGCAGAGCAATACATCATGATAGCATGTTTCTTACAACAAGATTATTATTATTTTTAGATGTATACATGTTGATGCATGGATCTTGACCTGCAAACACAAATTATATCAAGTCACCTCTTAGTAGAGAATGGAAGTGGTGATGATGGGTAGTAAGGGGGGACTTTCACTTTAGCTGAAATGTATGGGTTTTTTTAGCAAGGACAACATAATCAGTAATAATGGAATTAAAAATAAATATAAAATAATGGATTAAAAAGTTACTATTACAAAAAAAATGCATCAGATCAATAAACAGTTTAGGACCCAAAGAGGTGGAGAGAGTAGAAGGAACCTCATTCCCTCTAGATTGGAAATACCGCCCAGAGATAGATTCTCAGGAGAGGTCAGGACAATGCTGGCAATGTTTTGCAGCCTGGTCCTATTCCTGCCATCAGGTACTGGCCTTTAAGGAGAGGGTCCCAGAAAGAAGAGAGCATAGAGAGGAGAATGCTTAGTAAAGAGTTAAAATCAGCAAAAATTAGGCTAAGATGACCCAGAACATTGATCAGTCTAGAAAGAAAATGTACACTGCTCTGTTAGGTGGCATCCTCTGATGATGATCAAAGTATCACACTTCTGGAGTTCCCCTGTGGCTCAGTGGGTTAATGATCCAGTGTTGTCACTGCAGTGGCTCATGTCACTGCTGTGGCATATGTTTGATCCCTGCCCTAGGGATGTGCCCCACAAAAAAGTTCACAGTTCATCAACAGAAAAGTGCAAGACTGAGCACAGAAAAACTGACCTGACAGGGATTCTAGTCTAGAAAATTGAGAGGTCGAGAGTAACCTACCCATCATATTCCCTCAGGGTATTTAATTTTTTCAAATGGGTGAAGGAAGATTTCTTAAAAAGAATTAAGCCTATAAAAAAACAAAATCCACATAGGTGTAATCTGATCCCCCAGCCCCCGTATAGTAACTCAAACAGAAATCCTCCAGACTTCTGTATGATGTTGGCTCTGTCCCAAAATTATCTGCCAAACACATTCCTTATTATTCTTAAAATGTGAGGCTCAAGATAAATTAGAAGAGTAATATGTTTATATAAAGAACACCCAAATATGCTATAGCAGGTTTTATTTTACAGATGGATAGAGGAGACCATTAGGCGGAGATAAAACAGACTCAGCTGGCCTTTATAATTGGCAGTTGACTTGAATCTGAATGAGGTCAATAGAATGATGCTATGGAATTGTGAGGAACTATATCATTTTCTCTGAGGTTTTCTTTGTAAATGGCCATATCAGTTCAATCCATATTCTAAATTTTGTTTAGAATGACACAAAATTATCCACATTTTGAGAGCAAATAAAACCACTAGGCAGGTCTGCCAAATAAAGCTGCACAGGTTGTGGGCTGTTCAAGTCAAAGGCAGTACCAATCACAGATTATGATGTGTACAATCTGTTCAGTCCACACTGCAAACTCACCATTAGCAACATAAATGCTATTACTCCTGACTCGGTTTAAACAAGAGTCAAACAGAAGAGCGACTGAAGAGTGACTGGTATTTGGAAGATATTCACACTTTAGCAACTTTATTTCAATTGTTTTGCAAAGTATATCAATATTTTCCCACAAGGGCAAGATTTGGGCGGGTTCTGTCTTCATTTAAACATAAATGGTCCAATGGCTTTCAAGGCTTTAATGGGGGGGGGGATTACAAATTGGTAGCTCTGTGTTTTTCTTAGTCTTTCTGTTTGATTCTCCCAAGCTTTTCTAAGGTACTGAGAATCTGTCTCAATACAATCAGCTTACCTATTGTCTTATCCAGTATCGCCTCACTTATTTGTATTGCCCTGTAGACCTCCAGAAGGCCTTTATGTTGGTGTCCCCAGAGGCCTGAGCTGGCTTCTTAAACACAGATTTCTGAATTAATGAATCATTACTGCTCACTGCCTCTTTCAACTCCTCTGCCTACTTAGATTTTTTGAAGGAGGAAATGGAGACTTAAGCAGGGTTAGGAATTTGACCAAGACCATGTGTCTGTTACTAGCAGAGCTAAGACTTGGGGTCCTATCTCCTCTTTCCCAGACTCATGCTCCCAGCAATGGAATTTTACTGAAAACAAAATGATTGATTTCCATTGAGCTCCCAGGATGGACCCAAGGTCTATGAGTCTATCAACTTAGGCAGTGACAATGTTGTTCCAAAAAAGGCCTATGCTGTGTCTATAATTGTCTTTTACTCATGAAATATTAGCTCCCTGAGTCTAACCAACTACCCAAAGAGAAGGGAATTAAGTGACTTTTGAAGCACTATCAGATACCTGGCTGTGTATTAACTAGTTCTATTGATGTCAGGTCTCTCTGTTTCCAAGCTATGGATGACTTTCAGCAAGTATGGTATTCATACTGATGGCTACTTAATTATTGAAAACTAGTATTAAGTGTATTTAGAATGCCAGATTGATCATATTTGAGGAGGGAGTAAGAAGGAGGGGGTTTGCCTCTCATTCAGGTAATAGCAGAAGATGGAAAACACAGTCACAAGATTGTGACACCAAAGAGATGAAAGGTAATATTCAATAATTCAATTCAGTAAGTTCAGAACTGAGAGGTTCCTCGTCTAAGTATCATCCACCATGCTATATATCACCAGCATTTATGTATTGTGTCTACCCAAGTGATCTGTAAACATTCCTAGGCAATATTAAGACACGGATTCATGGGCTCTGCCCCAGAGATTCCAATTCACTAAGTCTGGAGTAGAAGTCAAGATTATGCATTTCCATCAAGCTCCAAAGTGATGCAGACACTGCTGGTTCATGAGCCATACTTTGGATAACAAGGATATAGAGGCACTTCTAATATTTCTATAAGTAAATACAAGTCAAAGGATGTATCAAATATAGTCCTAATTATTGATGCATTTGTGGGTATATGTGTTCATATACATAAATTAAAAAAAAATCTTGAACTTCATTCTTATTTTTTTTTTTTTATTACTTTTCAGGGCCACACCTATGGCATATGGAGGTTCCCAGGCTAGGGGTCAAATCAGAGCCACAGCTGCCGGCCTATGCCATAGCCACAGCAATGCAGGATCTGAGCTTCATCTGTGACCTCCACCACTGCTCATGGCAACGTCAGATCCTTAACCCACTGAGTGAGGCCAGTAATAGAACCTTACACCTCAAGGTTCCTAGTCGGATTCATTTCTGCTGCGCCGTGACAGGAATTCCATTGATCTTCATTCTTATATAGGTTTTTTGACCTAATCCACTTAAAACTTCAATGCTAATGGGAGACTGCAAAGGCTGCTTTTTTTATTAAAAAAAAAAAGTTTGAATACTTTACCATTTCCAGATACCTGCACGTGTACGGAATTATCTTGTAATAAAACTCAGATGCCAGATGCCCACCTTACAAGATTTCTTTGCAGGAAATTACCCTGATACGAACAAACCCGATGCCATGTAATAAGACCCCAAAGTATTTTTTTCCAAAGACAGAAAGAAAAATACCCAAGCAATAGGACCCCGATTGGAAAGACACAATACAAAGATAACAGGACTATTTTTAAGCTTCATTTTATGACCAGGGGCATAGCAAAATAGTTTTAAATAGAAAAATGTTCATGCTGATTACATGAAATCAAAATACACACTGTTCAAAGGCAGCCAACATTAAAAAAAAAATTCAGCTTAGTTTGTGTAGTGAATTTCAGTGTCCTTTCAGTCTGGGAATATTTCAAAATACACTGCAGGTACAGCTGGGAAAACTCAGTGATACCCCTGTCCAGATCTCAGCTATTTGGTTATAAAAATATTTTCACATTTCCTGCAGATGTCTAGATTCCTTTCTTTGCTAGTAATTTATTTCGGAACTCATTATTGACAGCTGTTTGTTCTGATAGAACCTAATTGCTCTCTTACCAGACTCAGCTGTGAGCAGACTGATTTCTTTTCCCTTATAGAGTATATTACACATAAACACAGGCAGGAAAAAAAAATAACCAATTAACTAAATACGTGTGCATAAAATGAATCATTGAGAGCACTGATCAAGTAATATCTCTAACTACAGCATAGGTCAAAGGAAATTACAGCACTTACAGTTTACAGTATTAAATATAATTATATGGAAATATTCATAAGCATTCAAATATATAGATGATGAGTGGCAGCATCTGAAAATTTACCCTTTTATTAAAGAAACATAAATTACTACATTCGAGTAACCGACAGGGTATTTAATCTATTGCAGGATTAGCTCAAGGATGTCTATCTGCCAAATTATACTCATAGAACCTGCCTGCTATAACCAACCCCAGTCGTGAGGAGTCAAACATAAGAGATTCCTCTACTGTGTGACTAATCATTTGTTTGGAAGGGAGAGTTTCTGGAGACACATAAGCTCTTTTCCTTGCTCTCTAGTCCCTGCTATCGACAAGCTGCTTTCCCTAACTTTACCAGAAGAGCAATACAAATGTGTTGAAGTCAGAGCTGTTTTCTCTGGAAGATGCTGGTGATGCCTCATTTCAGTGGCTCCCCAAGAGGTACATGAACAGCTTGGCAATGTTCATTCTATCAAATGCCTCAGCAGCTTTGCTCATGGAGTCTCAGCCAATTTGGGGACCCCCAAGCTGCCTTCTTTAGTAGACTGGAATCCCCTGAAGAGGGGTAAACCAAGGGCTGGATTCAATGGAGACCATATAAGCAGCAAATAAACTCCATCTGAGAAGAGCAATAGCTTGTTTTATTTCTTGTCTATCTGTTCTGGAGACGGGGTGAATGTGGTGATCAGGGACAAGTAAACTGCTCCTTAGGTAGGAACCCATTTAAGAAAAATGAACTTGTCCTTAACATCAGGGACACTATATGGTGCTTCCCTTTCTAGGGACATTAAATGCTTCTCTTCACTGACTTAATCTACCTCATATTGGGAGGAAGACATTGGGAAAGAGATGCTGATTACCCCAATAATTCTCAGGGATGCAGCATACTTTTCCAGAACACCAGACATAATGCTAATTAGAATGTAAGCCCCAGACTAACATTACAAAGCCCTACATAATGAATGTAAAGTAATCCGATAGGGCTGGGTACCACAAAATATGATCTATAGCCTACCTTTCCCCCAAACAATAGTGGAAATTATTTTATTTGGTGTTTAAGAATAATTCCACTATACTTTATTATTATTTTTTGCCTTTTCTAGGTCTGCACTCGTGGCATATGGAGGTTCCCAGGCCAGGGGTCTAATCGGAGCTATAGCTGCCAGCCTACGCCACAGCCACAGCAACGCAGGATCCAAACCGTGTCTGCAACATACACCACAGCTCACGACATTGCCGGATCCTTAACTCACTGAACAAGGCCAGGGATTGAACCCAGAACCTCATGGTTCCTAGTCGGATTGGTTAACCACTGAGCCACGACAGGAACTCCTATTATTTTTTACCTATACAACACAAATGATACCATTTAGCATTCTTGTATGGCTTTGCCTATGGTATTGTTTTGGATACCAATACTTTTGTTCCATGTTCCTTCATCCCTCAAGTACCTACTGAGTGTCTGTTTCATGTGTGGCATAGCTCCTGGAGAGAGGGACACGATGGTGAACTCTTAGACACCATTTCTCACCTCATACCTCTAACGTCTGAACGTTACAATCTGGGGAAGAAATTCAATTTTTGCCCATGGAATTAGATAGTCACCAGATTTTAAAAGCCTATTTTTTTCTTGAGGGTTCACTTTTTGCTGGTTAAAATAATTTAAACATAATTAAAGAATTTATTTATCCTCCCTGAGCCTCAGTTTTCTTATCTGTAAAATATAAACCCATTCCTTAAGGTTGCTCTAAGGCTATCGTTAGCAAAGTGTCTTTTAACTAATTATCTTTTGATGAACATTAATTTCCTTACTCCCTTTTTCATATGAATTGCAGATCTAGAATTGAATATTTGAATTCAAGTTGCCTAATAGCAGAGTGAACATGCAACTTTCCTATTCTTGAATGGTTTATGTTAAAGAGTTATACTAATGAATTTATGAAACTAGTATTTCATTTTACTTTCTGATTTCCATCTTCTGAGGAAAAACAGTTAAATATAATTGAATCTGATTTGAGACTTGGAAGGAACATTAACGATGATCTAATCCAGTGGTTCTCAAAGTATAGCCCTGTGACTAGCAGCATCAGCATCATCTAGGAATTCGTTAGAAATGCAAATTCTTTCCCTATCTCAAGTGGTGATTATTGTTCCATCATTTGTTTCTTAATATGTGCATATAGATTAATATTTATGAATTCATATTAATACATACATATAGATAACTGTATGCATTTTCTTATGTGATCTTCATTTAGCCAATTTACCAACCAAGCAAAAATTCCCCTTTCCTCTAAAAAGCCCCAGTCTGTTGCTCATTGTACCAGGTTTACTTAAGGCTAGGTAGCTGTTCTCTAGGATATCCATGTTTATTTGTGATGTCATGGTGTTCATTCCAAAATAATCAGTTATTTTAGTTAAATAAGCTAGTGAGATATGGTTACAAAATAGAAGAGCTGTTTCTGTGGAAGCTAAGTTAATTGCTATAAGAAGATTTACTAAAAATGATCTGTGTTCCATCACTTCCCCAAAAGTACTGTCAAGTTAGGCACTGGTAAGATAACTCTAAATAAATGGAAACTAATTTATAAAAATTTAGAACAGGTAAGGAATGAGGTCTTACTGTACAACACAGGAAACTATATCCAGTCTCTTGGGGTACAACATGATAGAAGTATGAGAAAAAGAATGTGTATATATGTATGCCTGGGTCATTATGCTATATGGCAGAAATTGACACAACATTGTAAATCAACTATACTCTCATAAAAATAAAATAAAAAATACAAGAAAAGCTAGAAGTGTTCTAATACTTAGGTTGCTTCAAAGCCATTAAGTTCTTTGTCTACATGAAATATTCAAAATGTACTAACCACAGGTCATACTCAAAGAGTTCTTTGTCCTAAATTTAAAAACTAATGAATTACATAATTTACAATTATATATCTGAAGTTAACATTAACTGAACATGTTATTTCTTAGGGTTCTTCGCTTTAACAAAGTTTTCTCTAAATGACCAAGTCTTAACTGGATACATACATCAAGGTTTCTTCTGAACAGCCTTGATTATTTTAGGTGTCTTCCATATACATTGCTATAAGCTCTTTGAGGACGATGTCACACTGTTGCACTGCCATACTGAATAGCCTGTAACTCTGCACAGTTTCGTTTTAATGAATATTTGTACGTTTTATTTACTGATTAGACAATTTTCTTAGTAGTTCCTGGTCCTGTTTTATCACTGTGAGCCAAATTATCTCTTATGATGGCACTTCCTAGAGTACTTTAAGAAAATGTCAGAAGTGGGGAAAGAGTTCCATGTTTAAAAAGGTTTCAGAAATTTCCTCTTGGAGGTTGACAATGGAAATGCTATTTTATAGGGTTGAGAAGCTCTGATGTAAAACAATTTCGCTTAGTTTAACCCATGCTTATTGGATGATAGAAATTATCCTCCATATAATATCCAGTAACAACTCAGGGCTTAATATGGACTTACACTGGTGAGGTATTCTGAATTTTCTGAGTGATTGGCCTCCTCATGTTCAAACCATAATTCTGTTCCTGTATACTCTTTACATAGTTCTTGTAGAACTCAGATTGGGTCTGAAAATCATTTGTCAGATTGTCTTGACAGTAACTGTTTAGGAAATGGTCAAGATTCAGATTTGTAAAACTGCTATTCCTATCTCTCTTTTGTTTTCTTTTTTCTAAATCAGGTGGCTAATCATTTCTGAATCCAGCTTTACTTTTGCAGATGAAAAGAAATCAGCTTTAATCAGGGGAGTATGAAGCATAGATGTGAAATAACAGTGGTAGGGCCTGTGATGGAGTGAGCCTTAAAAAAATAACATTTAATTTCAAAATAAAAGCTCTGAATTAAAAAAAAAAAGTTTGTCTGAAAGCTAAAATTTGCTCAGGACAGTTTTGGGAACAAACTTGACACAGAAGGATGTGGTTTCCATAGCCTGGAAAAATTTTATTTATTTATTTATTTATTTATTTATTTATTTATTTATTTATCTATCTTTTAAGGGCCATGCCCACGGCGTATGGAAGTTCCCAGGCTAGAGGTCCAATTGGAGCTGCAGCTACTAGCCTGCACCACAGGCACAGCAACAAAGGATCTGAGCCATGTCTGTGACCTACACCATAGCTCACAGCAACTCCAGATCCTTAATCCACTGAGTGAGGCCAGGGATTGAACCTGTGTCCTCATGGATACCATTCGGGTTTGTTACCACTGAGCCATGATGGGAACTCCTGGAATCATTTTAAAACTTGACGCCATATGATGTCAGACTTAGAAAAGGAGTGTGAGTAACAGATTGTAGTAGCATATGAGATATAACCCAGGAGTACTTAACCTGGAGCTGAGAAAGTGGTAATGAGTGCCCTTTACATTAAATGTGTCCATGGAATTTGAACATTTGCCTGAGATAAGGCTGTTCAGGTTATTAAAACCTCAAACGTTGAATGGCAGTTATGTAATGAGTTTCTTTAAAAAACAGAAAATGAACTGCCATTTAATAAACACTGCCTGAAATGCTGATAACTGAAGCTCAGTGATAGGTGCTTGGGGGTTCATTATACATTCTCTCTACTTGTGGGTAGTTGAAAATGTCTAAACTAAAAAGATGAGGAAAAGGATCCTCTTTTTATCCCTCTAATATAAAGCTTTTTCCAAATGTAAGATTCCCTAAAGGGGAGCAATAACAAAGATGCTGTTTATAACCATTAACCTAGTTCGAATAGCTAAGACTGGACATGAGTTTTTCTGTTATAGCCAGATTGTAACATGATGTAGCTTTAAAAAGAAGCTGTGGACATAATTTATAATTCCAGAAGTGCTACTTGATAAGATTATCAATATGGAAACATAGGCAGAGAATCCAGCAAAAGGTATGATGACAGCATTAGGAATTGTACATTTGTACATTAAGTATGCCACAAGGAGTCACTCTAAAAATGACATCTGTGCAGAATTATTACCTCAAATTTTAAAAATGTGCTTATTCCTAAACCTTTAGGAAATATAAACACAGAAACTTAAGGCATACATACTTAGTTTAGCTCTTGTAACTAGACTACATTCAGAGTTTCTCACTGAATTCTGGAAATGTTTTGCTAAGCTTGTGGCTTTAGTATTGTGCCCTACAAACCAGTAAAGCTGAGTTTAATTGAACCAAGATAACAAGTGAATTTCAGGCTGTAGTACATTAGAGAAAAAAGTCGAAAGCCAGGTCAATCCTGTCCAGACACATAAAGGAGGGATGAAAAGTTAACCATAGGCTCTAAAGAATTTTTGTGGTCTGCAACATGATTGGTTATGGTTTTTCAAATGTAAGTAGTGAGCAAGAGCCCAGACTCAGCAAGGCTCACTGCCCAATTGATTAGGATTGGAGTTGGGTTAAGGTTGACAAAGGAAAAAGACTTTAAAAAATTACTATTTTTATTTATTTTATTTTTAAGCTTTTGACCCCTTTATCCATTTCCCCACTTCCACCCCAACCTCTCTTCTGTTCTCTATATCTAAGAGCGTGCAGTGTTTTTTTTTTTTTTTAATTTTTAGGTTCTACATATAAGGAAATTATATAATATTCATTTTTTTTTCTAGAATAACTGGTCACCTGGGAATCCAAGTTGGGACAAAATTTGAAGGTAGTCAGAGAGAATTTCTTATTATCATTTTCACAAAATCAACACTTTTTTTTATCATCCTCAAATATTATCTGTATTCAGGCAACAGGTAGGGCAAATCTCAGTAACAGCCCTACCTCAGTAAAGAGGGGGCTCTTCCCACTTAGCCTTCTTCTTTATGGCCACAAACTACAGCAGTGAGGTCAAAATTTACAGACGGAAAAAGGCACTCCAACCTACATTTCTTACATGAAAATCTAAGGGTAGTTATGGATTCAAGAGGAAAAAAAACAAATCAGAAAAAAAAAGAGACAATGGCAAAAAATCAGCTAGCAGTTCTGGAAGAAATAAAATGGCCTTTTCCTCTGCTTTCTTACTTATCTCATAGATTGGCAAAATAATCTGTATTTTAGGTTACATTTGGGGGGAGTCATTCTTCTTATCCCATTCTGTGAAGGAAATTCACATTGCATCTAACCAGGCTGATGAGAACAGAGCAGTGAGAAATACAGAGGTGCTCAAAAGAGAATTTTCAGGCTCATCAGATTCTTATTTGCGCTGAAAGAAAGGTTTGATAGGTTAACGTGAGTTGAGGGAGGTCCCAGTGACAGAGTCTTAAGCTAAACCTCCCATTCCAACCTGGTATGTTCTGTGTCTAAAAAGAGCCTTTTTATTTGCCTGATTTATTACCATTTAGTTTGTCGTCAGCACAGAAACCATTTATACACGCAGGCTTTTATTTCAAAAGGGATTCTCTTCTGATTTTGGTGTCACTTCATAAGTTTCAGCAGCAAGAAATTCTCTCAGCAGCTGTACTTACTTTGGAAATGCAAATGTTCCCTGTTAATGCTACTTATCAAGTAAAAGGTTTAAAAATACTTGCTAAACATTTGTTTATTTATATGAAAGATTTTAGAGTTTTGCACAGTCAGATTTGGGGCATGTAACAAACACTGTGAGTATGTGAAGGAAACACAAATGATCCCAGCAGATGGCACGGTCAGAGGCAAAGGGTTTGCAAGTGCAAGATACAGCACAGATCCAAATTGAGAAGTCTGAAGGGCTGTAATTGTAACATGTCTACAGTAAAAGGGAGAAGGTCATTTACATTATGTTGAGAAACATAAGGGCAGATTCTTCTCTTATGTAAGTGTGTTACACAAAATGGGATTTTGGCACATGGGCTGCTATCGGACAATATACCACACACAGTTTTTATTTCGGTTCCAGCAGAAAAACAATATTGACAAATTTCCTTCTCTCTTTGCTTCCTACTTTATTCAATAGAAGAGGTAACAATAGCATCTGCTAGACTTGGCTGGAGCCTGGAATGAGGAAATTGTAAATGATGAGCCTCCCAGGCATATGGCCACTATAAAAGCTCATGCTACAGCCAGGCTAGAGCTGCAAAGGGAGCAGCAGATATTCCAGGCAGCCATTGTGAACCAGAGCAGGGCTGCCAAGACAGCATGGAAAGGCATTTTTAGTGGCCTGAAGTGATTTCCATCCTCAGGGATCCAGGCACCTCTGCAGAGCTGGATGAGTTTCTCTCTGACATTCTCTCCTCCTCTTTTTGGCTTCCCTCTACCATTTCCTGCTGCCCTGGCCTTACTGACCACCTGGGTGCCCAGCACATTTGGGGTGCTCCCCCACTACCAGTAGCTCTTCTTTCAATCTAGCATCATCTTGAAGGTCAGTGATACTTCCCTGGCTCTAAGGCATCAAAGTTATTCACTCTGATCATCTTGATCCCAACTGTAGTCCCTCCTGCTCCTGTGCAGGTGCTTTCCCATTTTATTCCTAAATCAGCTAGAAAATGTTAGGGACTCCTTAATCATAATAATCTGAATACAATTAAAGGACCATAATGCAGTGGGAAAGATTTTGGATCAGAAGTCAGAAGACTTGAGTCCAGCAGGAGTCTATGGGAAAGTTGTCAACCATCTTGGGTCTCATTTTATTTTCCTATCTCTAAAATTAAAGAGGAGGCGTCTGGAGGGAAGATGATGGAGGAGGGCAGGGGCAGAGAGGAGGGGAGGCAGAAGGAGGGAGAGAGAGAAAGGGAGGAGGATACTGGGAGGCTTGAAATGTTCTTTCCAGGTGCATGATTCACTGTGAGTAAATCATGCTCTTGGAGTTTTGGGGTTTAAGAAGAAGCCTATGAACCCTAATAAATCCTAAATTACAGGGAGACAGAAAGGAAATATTTTAAGACAGAATGAGATGGGAGTAAAGAGTATGAGCTTCTCCCACCACACAAGCTGATATATCTCAGCGAAAATAATCAGGTACCAGTTATGAAACAAATTATATTGACTTTTGTTCCATTTAAAAACTTATTTCACATAATAACAAAACCCTCTGTGTTTTGGGGTGGGCTGAGGGGATTGTTCCTCTCTTCCAGCCTCAGGAGAGGAGTGAACTGCGGACTTAGCCAAGCTGGTGAGAGGTTAGAGGAGAGAAAAGAGATCGGTCAAGTAAATAAGGTTCATCAGTGTCAAACTCAGTGGAAGAATAAATGAGGTCACTCACGATTTGTTACTTCTCCCAACAAGAAGTAGGGTCTTCTTCCATCACTCCTTGAATCGAAGCTGGCCCTTGCTTTGCTCTGATCAAATGAATGCGGTGGAAGAGATGATACATAATTTCTAAACCTTGACCTCAGAAGGCCTCAGAAACATCTCCTATGATTCCCAGAACCCTGAGACCAGCAGACTAGGATGAAAGGGCATGGGGAGAGAGAGGCCCTGCTTTCTCAGCCCTTCCAGCTGATTGAGAAGGACAGCTCAGGAGAGACTGCCGATGAGCCACCCTCCCGTCCAGCCCCAAGCCAGCCCACAGAATAGTGAGAAATAATGGGCTACGGTGGTTTTAAGTCTCCAGGTCAGGGTTGGGATTTGCAAGTAATGATGAAGTGATAGATATACCCTCCATTTCAGAAAGGAAGCCAGCTCCTAAGACATACAGATGTATCAGGAACAGAATAGAGTTACAATTTAAAAAAAAAAATTCTATGCTCAAAATCAACCCAAACTTAAAAAAAAAAAAATAGAAAGAAGGCTTATGTTGAAATAATAATCATAACTCTCATAACCCTCTTCTTTCAAGTGTTAAAAGGAATTTGAACAAATACCTCTTTATCTTTTGACATCAAACTACCCCGTCTCATCTAGTTCATCTCTTTTACCTGCTTAGATATATCATAAACCATAAACACTGAAAGCTCCACTCTGACCAATGAGAACCTCAAGCTCCACTCTGACCAATGAGAACCTCAACTACTGACCCTCTCTTGACGGACTGGAAGGTAGAAAAGGATTTTGGGGAGGGAGGGAAATGGAAGAAGTAAAGAGGGAGGTGAGATGAGAAGAGAGAGATTATTCAGTCCCCTTGGACAAAGGTATAAAAATAAATAAGATGCATGTAATTATTTCACAAAAAACCTTATTTTCAATAAAATCTGTAATTTAAAATGACAGTGTCCTATCCCAGAATATCTATACACACACACACACACACACACACACACACACAAGTCAAAGAGCAAGGAATTTTAGGGGTTGCAAGCTTGGGCAGGGGGTCTAACATTATGACTCTTTTTTTTTTCTATACATCTAATCTTTCATTTTGGCCTCTACTGGATGTTGAAAAACGGGACAGCCACTGAGTCATATGCTACTTAAGGGCATTCTGAGGGCTTACTGTTTTGAACTGCCAGATTGCAGGATGTTCGTACCAAGCATGGTTAGGATGTATTGGGACTGATATCCTAGGAAAAAAATACCACCATTTATAGCCCCAAAGAGTGTGGCCCTTAAAAGTAGCCAACTTTGGAGGGTAAAGATTTATTACAGTAGTGCTGCCATGGTGAAAAAGTATTTTTGGAACTCCTTTTTGGCAGCAGAGTTAAGAGCCTGTCGTCTATTCTTTTGAATTTCCTAATGGTGACACATTTTTGTCCTTGAAGGTGGAATTGTTTATATTTTTAAGTGACAAGAGACATATAGAGCTGAGATTTTGGTTTGTATGGTTGGCAATCAAAAGTGGGGTCTACTGTTAGGTGAACTTTCAAATAATGAGCCCAGTTCTCTGGGTTACAAAGCGATTCTTAAGGTCAGCCTCAGAGACAATTTCTCCCGGTGTATAAAATAAGAGCGCCATTCAGTGGTTCTTCAGGTATATTTGGATGCACACATTCTGCCACAATCAGAAATCAGTTTCAATGCCATCTAGCAATGGTTCTCAACTTGTGGTGACTTTGCCCCCAAAGAGACATTCAACAATGACCGAAGACATTTTTGATTATCACAACTTTTGGGAGGGTGCTATTGGCGTCTGGTGGGCAGAGGCCAGGAATCCCACTAAACCTCCTACAATGCACAGAACAGTCCCTCCAAACAAAAATGGCACAATTCAAATGTCAACAGTGCTGAAGTTGAGAAAACTGATCTTATAGTAAAAATCTGTTCTAATAAGAATTGTTTTTCAGTGCAATGAAATAACTATTTCAGTACTTATATGTCTTTTAAGTGTTAAACATTCTAGTTTCAGTTCACTTTCTAGGTTAATACATGCACGCACACACATTTTCTACTCTTCTAAATTACAAATTACATAGATGTCAAGTTCCCATTTCTTCTTTGTTGTTTCATAGTATTCTTTGTCGTTTAATAATAATAGAGCTAATTTAAATAAGCACCTATTGTATGTGGAATAAAATGCTTAATGTGTTTTAATGTTAATAAAAACATCAGAAACTACAAATACTGAATTCCATGTGGTAGGGTAGCTGGCTAATCATCACTTTACACATAACATCTTGTTCAATCTTTATAAACAATATGATGAAGGACATACCACTATTATTCCCGTTTTACTGAGCAGAAATAAAGACAAAATAAGTTAACATGCCCAAGTTCATAGGTGTGGGTAAAGGTACAGCTGCATTTTGAACTCTAGGAAGCTGATTTCAAGTGCATAGTCTTAACCACCATGTAATGCTACCCCCAAAGGGGCTTTTAGATCTGCTAGCAGCCATCTCTGTTACTTACTGGGAACAGTTCTGCCCTAATGTGTATAACATAAATGAACTAAATAGAGAATGGTGGTTAAGAGACAAAGAAAAGAGCTTGAATTATTAAACATAGGTTCTCACCCAGATTTTCCACTAACTAGTTAAAAATGTGGTCTACAGCAAGTCACTATAGCAAACTGAGACTTTTCAGAGTCTCAGTTTCCTTTTCTGTATAGTGAGGATGGTAATAATGCAACTACCATTCTCCTTGTAAGGATTAAATCACATGAATGGTGTGAAGATGCTCTGTAAATTGTCACGTTCCTACACAAAAGTGCTTTGGTTGCTCTTCTTGGACACAGGACGGGAAAGGTAAGGTCTATAGGCTGCCTTTGGAAGGATTTTCATAATACGGCTCTAATATATGACTTTGAAGTTAGATAGCTTCTTATAATATTGGCCTCACCTCTCTTCTGTTGTCTTTACAATGCTTCTTTGCAAACAAATTTTCTATTTCATCAGACAGCCAGCAACCCCAAACTCCTTCAGTTTGTGTTTTACATTTTACATCTACTGCAGTCACTGTGTAATTTCTCTTAATGTTTTCTTTTGGTTCAATTACTTTTAAACTATTTTAGTGGAAGTAAGGTATTTTTCTCTTAAAGGTCATCCTCTCAAATGCTGAAGATCTGGCCTCCTGTTTTCTAATACCATGTTGTTTCATAACCCAAAAATTTGTTTTTTTAATGTAAAATTATTGATATGTAAGAATAGAACCTGACATAATGGTTTCCACATGGTATAATTATTTCTCCTCACCTTAAAATGTTTCCATAAATAAGGACATAATTTGTATATTCCACCCATTTTCTTATCCAGAGATGCTGGTACTTTTAACAATCCAGTCTTTCATCTATAGAAGCCTAGCATCTTTTATTACTTAATTTATACATGAAAATGAAAAGCAGGTTTAAGGAAAATGTGGGCCTATGGTTCACACTTGTCAGCATCTCAAAACTATCACATGCTTTGGCAATACTTACGGCCTTTGATCTAAGGAGATATTTGAATGGAACATTGGGAAGAATAAAGGGTGGGATTTAGAATGAATGGTTAAAAATGCACTAAGCAATTTTCCACAGCACTCTTTACTCCTCTGGATCACAAGGTCTTTTATTTTTATGCTTATATGAAATGCTTTCCAAAATCCTTTGACCTCGAAAAGGCTATTTTTGTCAATATTGGATTAGAATTAGGAGTAAATGGTTATGCTGTGAACATGATCTAAGCAGTTTCTTGGTTACACTTTCACCTATAAAGTCAAAAACTATTATGAAGATTGGATCTTAGGAATCATTCCAACCCCAAATTGTCATTTGATTTTGACCAGGCCACCCTTAGTGGTCCATTGATGCTTCCAGGACATTATTTACATCTGGCCTGCAGTTCCTATTCCTTTCACTTTTGAAGACTGGTTTGATTCTATGATGTGAAAGATTTAAATTGCCCTCAGAAGGTCTATTTTACTCTCCTGTGATTGTTTCATTTAGAAGACAGATTCGGGGGTCTTGATCTATCCCTCTTTCATATTTATTCATAAATGAATACATTTCTCCTACAAAGAAAGTATATTCCTTTGGTCCTTAATGTGAATCAGAACTAGCACCATGAGTCACGGTTCTATAATTGACTCACTGAAACTATAGCTTCATCCCATTTTCTTCACTCTTCACAAGAAGCAAATATTTAGAGTAAATTAGTTGTATCCCTTTGGTACTAGCAGAGTACAAACCAAAAATTGTAAACAGCAACTCAAATACTAGGGCTCAAAAAGGAAAAAGAAAAAAAGAAGTGTCTTTATTGTGTCTAAGAGGAAGACTGAAATAATATGGGGAAATGTAAGGTATAATGTCTCTGAAAATCTAAGCTTAATAAATATCCTGAAACTTCTCTCCCTTAGTCCCTTTCAAAATCAAATTTTATAAGTAAGGGGAAAAATATTGCATGTGTCTAGAAAGACATAGATATTTGTGAAGAGATAATGGCAAATATCTACCTGACAATAATTTGGCCAACAAATATTTAGTGAGAATTTATGTGTAAGGAACTAAGGTAGTTTCTGCAACAAGAAGAGTCTGAACTGATTGTTATGGTGGGTAAGCAGGTCATGGACTTTGAAATGAGTTCTCAACTTATGAGCTCTTTGACCTTGAGCAAATCACCTATGAACTCCCTGTGTTTAAATGTTCCTCACAAATTTGTAGATTAAATGAGTGAACCCTTAAGTGCTTAGTATGATTTGGGAAAATACTAATGGCTCAATAATTGGTAGCCGCTGTGATTATTTTAAAATGATTAAGTGACTCCCATGCTTGCAATCACTTTTGATATAGAAACAGTGAAATAAAGGCTAGACTATGCAATGTGAGGTGGGGTCCTAAAGCAAGGAGCTGCTCCTGCTGATCAAGTCATCAGGGTAAGTCTAAAAGTGAAATGCCCTCCGTGTGGTTGCCCAAGGGAGAAGCTGAGGATATTCAAGTCCTCTAAAGATGGAGAATTCATTTGCTTTATAGACCCAGGCAGCCTGGCAGACATAATGGCTTTGCCATCACTAATGGCAGGAGCTGAGACAATTAAGTTGACTTTTCCTGGCCTGTGTTTTTGTGTGTGTGTGTGCGACGGAAGAATAAGGTTTTTACCTCTGAAGATAATTGAGGGAAAATGCACATAAAACACTTAGAGGAAGACCCCTCCAGTTAGAAAAAGGTTATTTGATGTTGATTAAGGTTTCAATAACCTTATCTATTATTACCTGTTATTATAGCTATGTCTGTATGTAATCACGGAATAAAGGCACGTGGGAAAGGACATAAAAGATACAGTAGTATAAAAAGAGATTCAGAAATAAGTTTTAGAAAGATAAAGGCAATTTAAAATAATTAAGCTCTAAAAAATACTCCCATATAAGGAGACAAAAATATATTCTCCTGTTTTGTAGATAGGTTCATTTGTGCCATAGTTAAGATTCCACATAATAAGTGGTATCATATCAGATTCGCAGACATAGAGAACAGATTTGTGGTTGCCAAGGGGGAGAGGGAGAGAGTGGGATGGAGGGAGAATTTGGAATTGGTAGATGAAAACTATTGCATTTAGAATGTAGAAGCAATGAGGTCCTACTCTACAGCACAGCATATCTAATCTCTTATGATAGAACATGATAAAAGACAATATGAGAAAAAGAAAGTTAATATATATATGACTAGGTCACTATGCTAGGTACATAGAAAAAGAAAGTATATGTGTGTGTATTTATATACACACATATATATATATATCCTGTTAAAATCTCCTGTTAATCTAAAAACCAAACTAGTCTAGCCTTGAAATTATCCTGTTGTTTCTATAAAAATTCCTAAAACACCACATGGAATTTTATAAACTTCAGCAAGCAACTACTGAGCACCTAACTACAATGCAGGAGCTGAGGTATAAACATGCATAATCCATAGCCCATGCTGTCTAAAACTATAATCTGCACACATACAGCTGAATAAGCTGTGTGAACCTATTTTATGACAGTGCAGAGAACAGAAGGTTTAATTCTCCCTGTAGGAAGAGGAATAGGGAATGAGCTTAAACATCTTCTCCAGGGTTTCAACTCAATTGTCTACAAGATGAAGCAATTCCTATAAACAGATGAGCTGAGTTGTGTGTAAAAAAAATGAGTGGGGAGAATTTGGAAAACTGGATAGTGCATGCCAACTTAAAAGCATTTAAGTTCAGAGTTTAAAAAAAAAATACCATGTATATTAACAAAATCATCTGAGACCAGTCTGAAGCCTTTACAATACATATAGGAAGTGCTATTTAAGTTAGATTATGAAACAGGGTTGAACATCATCAGGTAGGGAAGGGAAACAGGTGAAATTCTAGAGTGGATAAATGCCATTTGCTGAGAGCCAGAGATGAAAGTACTTGGAATGTATACAGAATGGTAGGTGGCTGAGAGAGCAGAACAATGAGGCATGAAGGGCAAGATCACCCTCAATGATAAATGGCCATAAACATATTGCTAAGAAGTTCAGTCTTTATCTTGAAGGCCTCAAAAACCACAGTATTAATTTCTCTGTATCCTTAACAGCATCATTTTAAGAGTTCAGTGGTTTCCCAGATCTTTATGAGAATAGATTTGTTATTATAAAAAATTCTAACCTGTAGCATTAAAATGTTCTCCATCAGTATCAAATAACTGATGGAATTTCCATGATGGAAAACAAAAATAAATTCTATTCAATTAATATTTGGATATTTATAAACATCTGGTTATTCATGGAGTAAATGGCTCAGATCATGTAGAAAATATCCAAATTCAGGTTCATACTGAATTTTTCTTCCTGGAGTTATAAGTATAGTACCCTTTTTTTTGGTCTTTTAGGGCCATACCCACGGCATATGGAGGGTCCCAGGCTAGGGGTCAAATTAGAACTACAGCTGCCAGCCTATGCCACAGACATAGCAATGCAAGATTCAAGCTGTGTCTGCAACCTACTCTGCAGCTCACAGCAATGCCTCATCCTTAATCCACTGAGCGAGGCCAGGGATCAAATCTGCGTCCTCATGGATACTAGTCAGATTCATTTCTGCTGAGCCACAATAGGAACTCCAATATATGTATCTTTTAAACATATATTATATATGTATATAATCTTTTAAAGGCCACTCAATAATTAATATACTAATAATTTAGCATTCTTGCATACTTCTATATAAAATGCTATGTTATAAGTGCTTTATGTGTATCATTTCATATCATTTTATTTAATCTTCATGAAATTATTATTGCTATGCATAGTATTAGCCCATTTTGCAGGTAACAAAATAGAGGCTAACAGGAAATAACTTGCACACAGCCAATAAATGAACCCCAGGGAGTCTCCTTCTCCAGATTGTACACTCTTAATGTTGAGATTATTTGCTCTTTATGAAGTGACTGATAGTGTTGTGCTTTCCTTCTTCATCTGTTGAACCAGACATTCCCTCTTTCAGGATTATGGTCAACTCTGTCCTCCTTGACCTTCCAAGGTCTTGCCTATGGTTGTTTGTACCAATCTATCCTCATAACTTTTTTATTCTATTTATTATTTATTCTTAAATAAAGAAGAATAGATTTTATTCACAATGACTTCTTAATCCAGGACCATTTGTTGCCTAGACAAAACTACTGAAAGAAAATGAATTTTATCTTTTTTCAGTCCCATCACCTTCTGTTGTCTACCACTGAGGTTCTTTGAGAAACTCCTCTATTCTCACAGGATCTGTCTGGCGGGAAGCTGGGATTTACTTTGGGTTCATCACTACTTCCTCATTACAGAGAAAAAAAATTCAAGTCCATCATAAGATAAATTACAACATGAAATGCAGTCTTTAAACGCCAGAGTATTTTGTATGATTATTTACAGCATGATCATGGTAACTGATCAGAATCCTTTGTGCCATGGTTAGTGTCACTTTATGCATAGTTTCCTTCCTGCTTAGAGATGAGTTTGAAACTAGCACTTCTGGGATACCACGCTAGCAGTTCTTATCTGGAATGACTATCTTCTGACACTGTCAGAAAAAAAATTATGCTCTCGGGTTTGACATTCTGGTAACCATGTCAAAAATTCAGGATGCCTTGGAAGATAGGGGAGTGGATGAGGCCTCTCTTAAATAAAGAGGCCAATATTTCTTACCTGATAGGTGAGGTTACCTTTGCATGAACACAGATCATTTCCCAGAGCTTAGCTTATGCTGCATCTTCCCCTCATTGTTTCAAAGTTGCTAACAAATTTCCTCTGCCAATATACCAACTCTTCTGTTGTTTATTTCAATACCAGCTTCTCTGGAGCCTCAGGCACAGCACTTCCAAATGTCAGCAGCTATTAGCTCTGCACATTAATCTTTGTTTCCTTGTTTCTCCTGACTCGTCTGTATCTCTCAGAGGTGAGTCCAGGTGGTTTAACCTAACATTGGAGTGTGCATGTTGGGGGGGAGGTATTATATATTTTTCTCAAAATGAAGCATTATTACTATCTTATCCCTACTACTTGCTTGCAAAGTTTTTTTGGATCCCTACAAGTATCTATCCTGAAGACATACTTTGCTTGTGATCAACAGGCAGTAAATTGCATTTTAAAAATTATCATTCTATTTATTTTAGTTTTTCAGGGCTTTCACTTTCATTTATAGAGTGGAAAGCACATTTTGAGAAAGGTGCCAGACTGTATATTTCAAAGTATAAAGCAAGTATCATAACACTTTTTTTCATTGAAAATTTCCAAGTTAGGTTTCCTAGGTTTTTATTCCCATACACACACACACACACATATATGTGTGTATATATATACATGTATATATAAATGCATATGTGTTTGTGTATGTATATAAACACACACATCTGTGTGTATGCATGTATGGATCTGTGGGAATTTGGGAATTTTATTTTTGCCAGTGGGCACATAAGGGTAACATTTCTTGAGTCACCAAACTTCCTGCTTTCTCTCCTGTGGCCGTCTGAAAACATTTCATGTGTGATCTTCATAATCAAGTTGATTTTGTGCCAAGTGGGGGCACTGTGTAACCTGGCTCAAAGGCTCTTTGAGGTCTGCAAAGAAGTATGTATAACAGAATACACAGACTGGTCAAACCAGTCTGTTGACACCAAAAGCATTTGTTCAAACTAATAACAATAATTTATAGTGTTTCAGAATCATGCCCAAAACTCTAACACCAGGCAGGTCCTCAGAGGCCCCTGTCCCGGTTAAAGAGGAGCAAGAACTAGATTATACGGTGAGGCCCCCTGTACCTCCAACTTCTTAGCTATCTGACTTGAACCAAACCCTGCAGCCTCTCTCGTGTTCTCTTTTCTTGACCTGACATACTATTAAAAACATCAAACACAATGAAGCATGGGGGGGGATGCTTTGAAATTTGTAAAATACTCAATGACTATAAGTTTATGTTATTATTAGTTTTTGTTGGGCGAAAATGACAGAAAAGGGAAATAAAACATTACCTTGTTCGGAATTTGCCAGGTCACTCTTTAACAATTACCACTTCTACATAAGTTAGTCGAGTGAATTTTATCGCTTTTATTCTGATCTATCCATCATTCTCATCTTTTTATAAAAAGAGACTCAAAATCTAAGACCTAGTATATTATGCTATCATATAATATGGGATGTGAAAGTTACAATATTAAGTCATGATAGAAGTGGTTTACGATAGATGCTTCCTTTCCCTTTTTTTTTTACATACTTCCACACTATAATTTTACTTACCTGTGCAAGAAGCCAAATTCTCTCTTATTTGAACCACTCAGGTTAAAAAGAACTATTATGAAGTTACATGAACTGTAATTTATACAGTAATAAACAGAATCTGATCAAATATCTATTTATTTATTTATTTAGTTAGTTACTTTTTAGGGCCTCACCCATGGCATATGGAAGTTCCCAGGCTAGGGGTTGAATCAAAGCTGTAGCTGCCAACCTAAGTCACAGCCACTGCAATGCTGGATCCTTAGCCCACTGGGCAAGTACAGGGATCAAACCCTCATGGATACTAGTCGGGTTTGCTGAGCCACAACGGGAACTCTCAGACCAGACATCTTTAATGATCTGTTAGTAATGATACTTTATAGGAATTCAGGAAACTGGAAGAAATCAGTTTAGTATTAAAAATGTCTGAACACTTTCATATGGAGAGTCACTGGTGATACAGAGAATGTTAGTCAGAATTAAGTACAAAGTGATAAGTTATACATTTCTAGAGAAATATAGGCTCATTACCTCCAAGGACAAAAAATCAATTCTTCCAAACTATAGGAAAATTTGTATATATCTTACTAAATACATTTTTAAAACTTAAAATAGTGTATTTTCTATGTGTGACTTGATAATACTAATATCTAGAAGGCAGCTTCAAGCAGTAAAAAATGAGCTCTGAAAGGTTATATGTTTACAATATTGTTTTTTTCAGAATTTTTTTTATAAATAGTAAAAGATGATATTAGCCCAACACACAAGGACCTGCCAAACTTGTCAAATATATATATATATATATGTATTTTTTTTTAAAGAATATATTTATTTTTGCTTCAAAGAGAAAAGAATATAGACCATAGTTGCCTTTATCTCCGAGGGGATAAGCACCATGTCAGATCTTTTCTGTTAATGTTAGTATAGACCTCATTTGACCAAAAAAGACTACTTATATTATGTATGAAAGCATTTGCTATCCCAGAGTATCCAGGGGATGAAAACAGACCATCCAGTGAGGGTTTTCTGTCCCCCCACATACCTTCTGAATTGGAGAAAAATGCTCTCAATAGTTCTTACCTGCAGTGCACAACCATCGGACCTGCATCAGGAGGGTTACAGGTTTTGACTCTTCGTAAGAAAGCTAGAAAAGGTGTCGGGTGTTCTGGAACACCATGATCAGGCCAGGCGGTGAACTGGAATTGCCTTACTTCTCTCTTCTCGCTGGAACCATTCTGTGAAGTAGGAACACTGGCTGAAATTCTGGGCTCCTAGCCTCAGGTTGTAATGATGAACAATAACATGAGAGAGGAGACACGGAGATGTGCTAGCTTCATTCCTTCCTCCTCCCTATATCCTTGGGAGATGACACACTCTCTGGAGTTATGAACCTCAAGGCATTTGTAAGTGACAAATATTCGCTCAGGAAGATACAATTCTTAGGTGAGAAGCATGACATGACATTTTTCAGGTTTAATTATCAGGGGCACTTCTGTTATATTTGACAGAAAGAACTATTTCTTCTTCATCTATTCTTCATCTGCCGAAACTTTCATTCAGAGCAAGAGTTCCATATTTACTGATAAATCTCCAGCCAAGGAGAAAAATCGCTGAGCGATAATGGAAGAATTATTTCATTCTTCATTGTTGCCAGTAGAATCAAGATTTAAGTAAAGCCTTGAGATATTTGATTTCTCAAAAGAAGCTTTCTTTAAATAATGAAAGGGGGAAGGGAAGACAAAAATAAGAAGCAAACCTTGTAAAGTGCGAATGTTCGAACACAATATGTGGCCAGCTCCACGGTATCGAGGAGCGTCACTTGGACCAGCCCATGGGTTTCTGTGCCTCTGCTGGGCCAATACTGGTCACACTTCACCTAGAAGAAACAAGTGACACATTCAGGGCAGATCCTCATCCGTTTCTCTATTAGCTTTACTTTGAGTTGCTGTTGAAGGAAAACAGCTTTTCTGCATTTCATGTTGATCTTTTTCTGGCATGCATTCTTGTTATCCCAATATATGTAAATTTCTGCTCTGATGCCAATGTAAACCACATTTTTCAAACTGCTAGGAATACTAAGCGGTAACAGATTCAGTTTTCCTGGAGAAAAATAAATTGCAGATTGTTGCAGAGTAAAATAAGGAGAGAGGTATTTGAAACTTCAGAGCACTTGAAAAGAAAACACAAATTTGTTCTGGGATAGATGTAGAATCTCTACAGAAAGATTATACTTAGGCACTTAAATGACATGGTAAGATAGTTAATGTTCATCCAGCAAGGTTTAGAAGTCACAAGCTATTTCATCCTGAGCCATCATTATTTCCAAGTATGCTTATTTAAAGAAAAGCAGAAATAATTTGTAAATCTTGAAGTATATAAACAACATAGCATTTTTAAAAATGTAAGATAAGTGGTATGTATATCAAAAACAATTAAAATTTATAAAATCTAAGGGAAAAAGAGCTGTCTGTTCTATAAAAAGTCTCATAGAGACACACACTAGCATTACAAAATTTAGAGAATTTAAAATCCATTCATTTCAGATGAAGAAACTAAAATTTCTACGTGAAGCTGAATAACAGCATGTAAAAAGTATTTAACTCAATTAGTTTATCATGCAACAAAGAATAATTTCAAGCCTACAGTAAGCCTCAAACTTACTGAATGTGTCCTTTGGGTATTAAAAATCCTAATGAACAATAGAAAAGACTACACTCTTTCTAGTAAGGCCGGAGTTCCTAATATATTTACCCTTTCTATCTCTGATTAAAAGAAAGAAATGGGAGTAATTCTTAATTGAAGCCAATGAAAATGCATTTCGCTAGATAATGAAATCTAGTACTATTTTATATTAGAAAGCACACCTTCCACTTGAAAAAGAAAGATTTGAAAGTTGCAGTCTTGGAATTTAAACAAAAGCAATGAGGCATTATTATCATAGATACTAGAATTTTTTGGCCCAGTGAATAGAATTACTAGATAATTATTTGCTTGTATGTTGATTATAAATATTAGTAGCATTCTGTGAATAATATTGTAATTTTCTGTTTCACAACTAAAGCATCTGCTGCTCAAAGGACTCAGCATCTTTCTATTTAGATAGATACTGGACCTTCTGAAAAGGGAGAGGTTTGGTACTCTACACAATTTCCCCAGCTAGATAAAGGAGAAGGCACAGTTGTACAGTAAGAGACTGCATTCTCAAAGTTTGACTCTTGTACCTTTATTTTAACTGTGAGACCCACAAAAGAATACCTATTTTATGAAGGGCAAACAAAAGTGGTTCACAGTAAAATGGAGGGTTTGTGTCTTGGTGAGACTGCATTTCTAGATGCTCAAAATATTCTTCTGTTTTATATGTTCTAACTTAAAAATAACACACAGGAAAGACACTTCTTTAAGGAGAATATCAATGTAGCAAGAGCAGAGTTGGGTACCTCTCTATGTTCTCTGGCAATCCATTAAAATCCAGGTTATATCTGGACAGACTTAGCAAAAGCCACTCCCTTAAGAGAGTCAACACTACTTAAGTAGGCATAATTCAGATTGAAAAAAAAATCACAAAAATAAGTCCAAGGCTCTGTTTTAAATCATAAAATAGATGTCAAGTTGATGTCTCTCTGCAAAAGACAAAAGAAACTTTGAAGGCCTCTTATTGCAACCTTTGAGGGGATGTCAGCCATGTACTGAGTTTAGGAATCCAGAGATAAACTCACATTCATTATTTAACAGTTTCAGCTGGACATCAACCCTTTCAATTCAAAACCAACAGGTCAAATCCTGTGAGGACAAATATCACTATGATGGGCACAGAAACACCAAGTTAATGCAACGAAATGAACTATAAGGTCAGGATAATGCACTGAATCCAATTCAATGTAATTATGTTTCAAAGCTGGGAACTGGTTATCCTCAGATGTTTGGGTGAGGGAAGACAAAGGAAAAGAAGAAAGAACCATAGATCAGTCTTTACAGAACGTCTGTAAAAAATGACTTCTTGCATTCCATCCACTAACCTACTTCATCCCTAAGATACAGGAAAAACTAAGTTTATACTAACTATTCTCATACCTCTAGTAATAAGTTTGAGAACTGCAACTCTTTTTGGTTTAGACTCTGACCTCTTTAGGAAAGAAATACCACAAAATCCTTACTATTAGGAGTAAAACTGAGATCATCTTCAGTTAAAAGAAGGAAAAAAAAACATTTGTAGTCATTTTAAATAACATATTTGAATCTTGTACTTTAGCAAAAAAGTAAAATCTTCTAGAATGTTTCAAGTGCAACTGCAAAAACTAGGAGTGATTTTTTTAAAATATATATTTAAACATTTCTGTTTTCTCTCAAGCAATATTTCACAAGGGGAGTTTATGAAAGAAATAAATATTCTAACATACGTGCACTACACACATATGGGATTAGAAGTGTTTCCTGAGCTTTATGAACAGCTACAGGGATACATACATTCTTCTCTTCCAGGCACTTCTTTTTCTCTAGCTCATTCTGAGTGGCCTGCCCAGGCTTCACCTGATTTCTGAGGGCTAAAGTTAAGAGCTTAGAATTACTGACCAATATTCCTTCTAAGATTTCATTTTCAGCTGTACACTAAACAAGTAATTTCTGATTTCAACGTTAGAGGGCAAGCTGGAAGCCTAGTGAGGAAAAAATAAAAAACGACACAGGAGAATAACAGAAATTATTTTTTTTTCTAATTAGTGAATGCAAACGAACTAGCTCCATTTTCCTCTACTGGAATGTCTTCATTGACAATAGCCCAATCCCCGATCACCATTTTTCCTGGGAGAGAATCTCAGAAGGTATTTCTAGAGAATTACTGCTTGCTAGGCTGCATGCTTAGAGCTGAATATGAGAGATGAGGCATGTACAAGAGACTCCCTTTTGAGTATCTAGAAATAGAAGGCAGGAACTACTGAATACAAATAGTGGTTTCTGTCTTTTCCTACTTGATCCTGAAGTGACTACAGGTGGCCTTCAGGACTGATTCATGGAAGGTTGGGCAGTCTCAGTGGGTGACCAGTAAGCTGCTTGCTCTATTTCCACCACCAAAATCTGGAGGCCCCTTCTGGAAAGTGGGAATGATCAACAGCAGCATGGCAGGGCTATTGTAAGGCTCAAAAATCCTGTGCCTGAAACTCCGAACCCAATGGCCAACACAAATAGGCATCCAAGGGGAATAGCTTTTATGAGTTGTTAGATTATGTTTTCAATGTTTTGTGGTGGTTGTTATAAACTACCGGAATCATTCTAAATGTGAACAAAAAGGAATATATTGTTAATCCCAGCAGATATGTATTTAGGACATTCTAGGTAGAAGGTAAGGTGTGAGTGGCCATGGAGACACCAAAGTGAAAGACACGGTCCTATACCCAATCCATCAACTTTATTGACCAAATATGTAGATGATTTCACATCTCCTGGTTCTAATACTAGTTGTGAGATTCCAAACCACTTCCTTAATCTACCCGCTGTGAGAAGAGAATGTGCTAGACTCTGAGGTAGAAAAGGAGTGGAGCAGAACCCACTACCCAGGCTATGGTTTAGAAACACTGCCCTATAACTCTCCTTGAGGCCTCCTCTGAATGCCACAGCTCAGATTCCTGGCTGAATGTGGGGAGATACTTCTTTTTATTATCACAATGTAATTCCCCTTATGTTGTGAGCTTTTATTTCTCCATAATTATGGAAAGAACAGGTTGACTATCATCTATGCTATGGAATTAATTCATATTCAGAGTTCCCATTGTGACTCAGCGGTAACAAACCTGACTAATATCCATGAGGATGTGGGTTCGATCCCTGGTCTCACCCAGTGGGCTAAAGATCCAGCATTGCCATGAGCTCCAGGGTAGTTCACAGATGTGGCTCAGATCCCACGTTGCTGTGGCTGTAGCTATAGCTTCAGGACAGCTGTAGCTCTGTCTGATTTGACCCCTAGCCTGGGAACTTCCATATGTCACAAGTGTGGTCCTAAAAAAAAGGCAAAATAAGAGTTTTTTAATGAAAAAAAGGAATTAATTCATTTTCTCCCTTTCATGGCAAATGACTGAAAGCAAATTGATGGTACGACAGAACACATCTAAATATATTCAAAAGGAAAACACATCATTGGAAATATAGGATTTGACCAGCAGCTCTGCCAGCTATGCTTTGGTGAAATGCTCTCCTTCTAGTTCCATTTTCACTTCCACATGGCTTATCCTGGAAGTGCCTGGCATTCAACATGCCGGTTCACAGGCACTCAACATGTACAAACCAACTTTTTAATCAACCATATCTAGGTTGGCTTATTTTTAAAAAGCCTAAAACTTTATGAAAATGAAACCTCCTCCTTTCAATTTCACAAAGCTTTACTAAGCATGGCAGCATGGTGAAGTGTCAGAATTCCAAATTTCAGTGTCTTCAAAGGGTCCTAGCATCAATGAACCAAAATGCACTTGACACGTGGTATTTGAAAAAGCTTGCCTAAGGCCAGGTGATTGAGCTAAATAAGGACTTAGAATAGATAATAAATAATACCTGGAAGACCATAACCATTGCTAAGAGTGACTGGAAATCAGTATTTAGTATGTTTAGGCAAAAGATTCTTCTATAGGGAGGGGACAGTATGTTAACGTTAGATAATGCAAATCAAATAGTTCTTGGGAGAAGTGAAATGTTAACACAGTCTATCGATGCACATTTAATAAGGGAGAACACAATGAAAGTCTCAGATAAACATTAGGATATATTTCAGTAGATGGAAAAATTACAGGCTGAACTATTTTTATAGGCTATTACATCTCTTTTTGTCATTTTTTAAAAAGACCAGATTTAATACTTGATTTTGCAGAATAAGGAAAGAGGTCATCTAAGTGATTCTTTTGTCTTTCAGTAATCATGTCATTTTCTCCACTCAACTAATATTTAGCCATATCTATTCTCAAATGGCAAAACTGTCTGGTTTGTGTATTTCCCCATTTCATTTTCTCCTTGTCGACCACTATTTAGCAGAAGATAAAGGGCAATAGACTACTTGCAGTGGGAGTGAGATTAAGAGCACAGTAAGAGCTTTTCATAAACAAAACCGTAAAGTTGAAAGATATTATTCTCTAAATAAACCTAATTACATATTATAAAACTGCATATCAGTTCATTGAAACATTCACTTTCCAAACCATTTGTTAATTAAAAAAACCTGATATTCCCCTTTGTTTGACGTGTTCATATAGACTGAATATTTGTGCCCCCCCCCCGCTCCCCAAAATACAAATTTACATGCTGAAATCTAATCCCCTATGTGATGGCATCTGGAGGTGGGGCCTTTGGAGGTGATTAGGTGATTTAATCCTCATAAAATAGGATTAGTGCCTCATAAGAGAGACCCCAGAGAGCTCCCTCACCCCTTCCATCACATGAGGATACAAGACAGTTTTCTATGAATTGGGAAGCAGCACCTTGATCTTAAACTTCCCCAACCTCCAGAACCGTGAGAAATGTTTCTCTTAGTATAACCCATGCAGTCTATGATATTCTGTTACAAAGCAGCCTGAAGAGAACAAGACTCTATGTCTGCCAGGAGTTCACAGGGGGAGCTGCACTGAGCTTTTCTAATGACTTCTCCTATTATATCTAATAGGACATAGGTGGCTCCAGTTGTAGCCACCGGAAAAACTGTGTGAAATGCCCCTCTGTCATGGCCGTAGCCCTTGACTATCAGCCCTCGCCTCATAGCCAGGGCTTTTGGAATTTGCCCCTTAGCGCCAGTCACTCCTGGCAGTGGTTAGGTGTCTCCACACAAATGTACTGCCACCTCTGTATCTACCTAGGTCTGCCCAGTGGCCAGCCACACTCCACTGTCACTGCCACTGGGCAACAGTATTACGTTACTTAAACTTTCAATGAATAGA
This sequence comes from Catagonus wagneri, assembly GCA_004024745.2. NCBI lineage: Eukaryota > Metazoa > Chordata > Mammalia > Artiodactyla > Tayassuidae > Catagonus > Catagonus wagneri. Next base: position 11,908,161 of record PVHT020000022.1, read on the forward strand.
TAATTTTTGTATACCAGCCAGTATGGATATATTTCAATATTTTAACATCCAGTATAACTATACTAGTGCATACCTACTGAATGTCTGCCTTACCTAAGCTTAGAGATTAATCCACATTTCTCAAAATCTGGGCGATGACCTAACCCAGCCTGGATATGCTTTAAACATGGATGCGGAGAATGAGAGGGGCTTTGCACAAAGTCACCAGGAGCAAAGGTTCATGTCCCCCTCCTAATCTACCTCAATCCCTAGGCTGTGTTGCCTCTAATTCACTTGAACAGAAATGTTCTGAGCCAGAATCTGTAGGCTGCCACTCTAAATAGAAGAAGTGGGGTGGGAAAGAAGGTAAAATCCGGGAAGCTAACAAGCAGCAAGAAATTGGCGGAATTCTTTCTCTTTTATCTGACACTGTGTCTGTTGACAAGGGAAAACCAAGAGTGTGGAATTTGCTAGATAAGAACCTAAACATACTTTAGGTTGCCAACATGAGCATCAGTCTTTTTGTTGCCAGTGCCCTACATACATTAAGTATCCACCACTTTTCAAAAACAATCCCATACATCATGCAGACTCCAAAGGCAAAGTCTGTGTTGCCATCTTTACAGTTGCTTAAGGAAAAAGCAGTTTCTGTTGCCCTAGATAGGCAAGCCCTTTAGGCTACAGTTTGAGAAATTAAATGTTCAAGGCCTTTGGCGCTTCCAGTTCTATTTGGAAAAGGACACAGACCTGGCATTTGGAAAGCATTTGCTCTCCATTAAACTTACCGAACCTTGACAAACCAGAGGGACCAAGAATTAGTCTGCCAATGGCCAAGGCTGGGCTTTCCAAAACCGATAACGGCAATGAAAACAATAACACTACCATTTATAATCTTCAGTGGAATTCTGCCAACTTTTAACCCAAAAGGACCTCACAATTTGAAAAGAACCTCAAGATTTGTTTTGTAGAAAAACAAGAAAATGTTTGATAGGAATCTCCTTTTTTGTTGCTTTTTACCCAGAATTGTCCTCTGAGGCACAGAAGCAAGTGTGAATGTGTCTTTATCTCACCATCAGTCTGTTGAGATAAATTTACTAGGGTGACATTCAAGCACTGGAGAGGACATAGGAAGAGTGAGGTGTCTTTAGGTCAGAAATGCTCTACTGGCCAACTGCCAAGTCCAACTCCCTAAACTATTACCATAGTTTAGCTAGTGCCACCCTGGTCCTTTTGGCCTTGACAGCATCTAGCCTCCATTCATTCATACAAACAACCAACTTTAGTGGAGCAGAGATCTTCCCATTCCTGGAGTAAGATAAAATAAGTCATGATGCACAAAACCGTTGATCTTCTTTAGCAATGGATGCCATCAAGCAGGTTGCCTGATTTGCTGTTTGGGAACAGAAAATGGGATTTGGAGAGTTTGGATACCAAATATAGACTTCCTCACTTTTTTTTTTTGTCTTTTTGCCTTATCTAGGGCCGCACCCGCGGCATATGGAGGTTCTCAGGCTAGAGGTCTAACAGGAGCTGCAGCTGCCGGCCTTCGCCACAGCCACAGCAACGCAGGTCCGAGCGGCATCTGCAACCTACACCACAGCTCACGGCAACGCCAGATCCTTAACCCACTAAGCAAGGCCAGTGTTCAAACCTGCAACCTCATGGTTCCTAGTCGGATTCATTATCACTGAGCCACAACAGGAACTCCTAGACTTCCTCACTTCTAATTCTACACTTTTACTACTTGGTCCACATTGGATGGCAGTTCAAATCATGTTCCATTTTTTGAGGATCAAAATTTCACTCCCCATTTTGAATTTATAATACTAAGTACTAGCATAATATTAGCCCCTTAAGTGAATCTATACCCATTCTAAAGCCTCAAGGCATGAAGCAACACTAAGTGCCTTCTCTGGGCACTTTCTGAAGGCAGCCTAGAAGGACAAGGGAAAGCCAGATATCCCTTAACCTCAGTGGAGCCATTTCAGCTTCTAACACTAGTCAAGGCTGCTCAAGAATTTGTCAAACATAGGTATACACATTCCCTCTGTCTTATATATCTCAAGATGGGAGACAAAGTAGAAGAGAAACAGCCAAAAGCAGTAGATGAAAGGAAAAAAAATAAACCATCACCCACTAAATAATATAGCTTCTTGGGCCAGGAATCACCTTGGCAAGCCCTACCTTGGAGATTCCAATTCTTTAGGCAAGCCTTGCCAACCCTGTGTCCCAACTGCCCACAAATAACAGCCTTGGAGTGGAAATCCCAGCTGTATATATTTTACTCTCCTACCAGTGCTTCATTTTTTCCGAACATTTTCTTCCCTCCGTGTGGTTGCCCAAATAAGTTCATGTGCTTATTGGCATGTTATGAAACATGGAAATGATTAGAGACCACATTCTGGGGTTACAAGAATGACTCGCTGTAGAATCAATGAACTACGCAGAACTTGAGAGGATTTGGCAAAAAAAAAAAAAAAAAAAGATGGAAACTGTGGAATAAAACCCACTAAGAGTATCTCATGTCACACAGTACATTCTACAAGGTTTTAAACTGACCTGTGTTTTTCCAGGCAGCAATCAAAGCTTTACCTTCCAAATCTCTAGTTCTTAGCCTTGTATTTTATTTGATATCTTAAAATACATATCCTAAAAAATTCGTAGAAAATATTCAACTTACACATTTTCCCTTCAGAGATGATAAATGCAAGTACACACCATGCCAACAGTCTCCTCATTTAAGTTTCAAATTCTTTCAAGGCCACATTTGAGGGAGAGCTGTGGCCTTTGAAAAATCAAAGAACTTAAGTTTTCAAATGGCCTTGAAATCCCTCAGCCAACACCTCACACTTGTAAAGGTTTCTTCAACCCTCCAAGTGCAAAGAATGGTCAGTTCTCGAACACAAGGCAAGGGAGATGTACCAACACATGCTAATGAACCCAGCAGCCTTTTGCTTAAGTGAACTGTTCTAACTCGGTGAAGGTTACAAGCCCTGCTACTGTACCAACCACAGGCCAGAGTAAGAAGTGAGCCAGGCCTCAGCATAGCAGAAGGCTGAAAAACAAAGGGGATAGGTTCTAAGGGGAAAAATCCCTAGCATCCCCAAACAGAAAGGAATGGGGAAGGAGGATGGAAAATGGAACCAAAAGGAAATGTGGTGTCAAGAAGGTATTATCTTGGGAGTTCCCATTGTAGCTCAGCGGTAAGGAACCCAACTAGTAACCACGAGGTTGCGGGTTCATTCCCTGGCCTCACTCAGTGGGTCAAGGATCCGGTGTTGCCATGAGCTGCGGTGTAGGTCACAGACGTAGCTTGGATCTGGCATTGCTGTGGCTGTGGTGCAGGCCGGCAGCTACAGCTCTGATTTGACCCCTAGCCTGGGAATGTCCATATGCTGCAGGTGCAGCACCCGCACCCCCCCCCCAAAAAAAAGAGGCACAAAAAAGAATGCATTTAGTGATCATTATTACCACATGTAACTCATGTCGGTCTTACTATGTTCATATTGTATTGCTTCAAGATATGTGGAAGAGCAGCCAGATGTTCTATTGTGGTCTTTTTGCAGACCCATCAACAATTTCCCTGTGTCAAGGTCTCCCTTCTGGAAATTCTGTCAAAGGCAAACGCAAAAGAACCCCATGTTCTGAGCTACACTCTCCTCTTGACCTGGATGCATGGGTGTACTACCTTGGGATCAGAGGTCAGAATTTGCCATGTACATTGACTTTTTGAGTTTGGTAAGGATTCACTGTCAACCACAGAGAAACAAACTCATTTCATTTGGGAACAAAAGCTGAATTATTTGGATGCCAGGTTCAGGGGGAACTAAAGTTATAATAGTAAAGCCTCTCTATCTCCACTGAAAAATAACAGTGTAGACTCATTGAGCCACCTTGTCACATTCCTCATCTCAGGCAATACCCACGTTAAAAAAAAGAAGAAGATGAGTTTGAGAGGCCTAGCAGCTTGCTTATTGTCACACAGCTAGGATGCACTAGAGATGGTATATAAACCCAGACATTTGACTGCCTGCAAGGCACCCCTGCTTGCAACTGTCATGTGGCTTCCTCTGATGGTTGTGTCCCCAGGAAGGTCTATGGAGTATCATATTATCTTCTTGTCCCTTTTCTTGTCTCTTTCCCACTTCAAATATCTAGTTAATAGGTATTCCTGCCTACTTCTAATATAAGAAGCGTTTACACATATACTCAAGCTTTTTTTTTAATAAGCCAAAGGGCTGAATATTATTTCAAGAAACTGAGCCTTAATCAAAATAATCAAATTTCAGGCTTCAGCTCTTGGAGAGGTGATTTGTTTAAAGAGACACCTCCTTTTATAAGAGAGACTATAGGCAGTTTCTAAGTAAAGCCAGGCTACTTCATAAGTCTACTTTAAAGTTCACTGCTGGGAACTGAGAATTCAGAGTTCCCAGGTCAGCCCATATGACCCATAAAATTCCCAAAGCATGGAGCTATATATTTCAGTAACAACTAACTACTATTTAGAACATTGTTTTTACAGTGAAACTCCATCCAAATTCTTGGTTTGAGAGTCCAGGAATGCCTTCCCCTTCCTCTCTGGGACTTTAGGAGAGAGAGCACATGGACAGGGGAGGTGAGGCAGGAGGACGTGAGGGAGAAAGATGAAGAGTAAGTGAGATAATTTGGGGGACCAGTGCTTTGTGAGATCTCTCTATGGCATCTGGTCATATATTGCCAAGTGTTCCAGACTGGGGAACAAAGGACTTTAGGGCTTTGGGGGTCAGGGCTCCTTTGCATGTTCAGACTGATGAGGGTTGAGATTTCTCCATATTGGCTTATGCAGCTCATCCTAAGTTTGGCTACAGGCTGAACCACCACAGAATAAAAATCACAAGACAGCACTTTAATTGGCTGCCTTAGGTCATTTAACAAAGGAGAAAGCTAACTTGCAGGAGCAAAGAGTAATTAATGAAGGGAACAAACAGAGGTTCATTTAGTGACTTCCAAATAAGTTTCTCTGTCTGAGGTGGGGGAAAAAAGGTAGCCTGCAACATAAAGATAAACTGTAGGTATTTAAGTCACAGTGCCTTCCGCCAAGAACTGCTCATTACCATCAGATGTTGCACTGGCAGTGGGGCCGGTTAGAACTAACTTTATTATTAGAAGCAATTAGGGAGAAAGGGGGCAGAATTTCATTTGGTTATTTCAAAACAAGTTTCTGTGCATGGTTTAATGAAGGCCTGCAGTGTCAAGATAAAAATGTGTGTTTTACTGAAAACAGCTTTTGGAAATTACTGCTTGTTACCAGCCAGTATCTCTAGGCAGAGCAGTCTGGGTAGGTTGGATTTACATGCATGCCGTAATGTAAGAGTTTTGCTGTTTCTGCTTCACAGAAGTGTGAATGGTATGGTGAGTAAGCAACACGTGTTGTGGAGCCAAACTGTCTGTCTTCAATTCTTTGCTCTGACCTTGGTATCTGGATGAGCTTAGGTGACCTTCTAGAATGTCTGGGCCTCAGTTTACTCATATATAAAGTGGAATCACAGCAGTGTTTATCTCATAGGGTTGTTGTAAAACACCAATGCACCCAATATGTGTTAGGCATTGTAATAATTATTCAGGGTTATATCCAAGAATCATTTGTGGGGGTCGTTTTTAAAGAAAGGGTTTCCTATTTAAGGGTTACCCTGAGTACAAGTCAATAACAGATCCATTTACATCTTTTTAAATGTAATTTGCATATAAATTATAACATAGGCTCTTGACAGTTGTAAATGTTCTTATCTAAATTCATTTCAGATAATATTTCAATATTTCTATAGAATTCACATGTTTTGAAAAGCTGACTGCTTTTTAGGTTTGCTAAACTGGTTGTGTACTGTATCTTTGATTTCTCACCTTTCAGATAATAGCTGGGGCTTTTTATATTTTCCTAAGTCTGAGCTTTTCCCTCTTGAATCTTCTGGGCTCCTCTCTCATATACACACCTGGGCTGAGAGACACTGCCATGTATTGAGCTTAGAAGAACATTTAAAAAAAATGTCAACTGTCACACAACAAATGGGAAGGTGGGCTTTGGCTTCCTTCTAGATGTCCTTTTTGAGAATACTGTGACCTCAGTGAAAAAGCCCCCTCACCAATGGTTTCAAACTCTGCCCCAAATGCTCCCTCTTCAGTGAGAGTATGTGCTGTCTTCAGTGATTTGTCAGAAACTTATTCATTAAATTCTCAAGGTTACAGATTGATTTTCATCAGATGGCTACCATATTTGCATATTCACTTGGGAATATGGCATACTGCTTACCCATTATGTTCTAGTTTTGCAAATCAATTGCAGTTAACTAATGTGCCATGCTCCATAATATTGGACCCATATGATGAATAAAACTCCTTTCTTGGACATTATTAAGCAACAAAAGCATTATTAAAATCTACTCATTTTGGAGAAGGCTAAACTAGCAAAATGCCCTCTGCACATTTATATGTTTCTCAGCCATGAATCAACCATATCATTTTTCTGGCCACCTTAACTTAATTTATGCTAGTTTGAATAACTTTTTAAAAAAGTCTCTTTTACAGAATTTTAGACTTTACATTGCAAATTGTGAGAATGAAAAAAGTCAAAAATATTGGGAAGCACCATATTGGTGGGATTCTTTCCCAAAGTCCCATATTCTTGTTCAGTGTGAGATTTACAAAGATGTCCAATTTAATATTTATTTCCTCAACCAAGTCGTCTACTCCTTTGCATGTTTTTTTTTTTCCTTTCAGCAATCACGCACGTTGTAACACGAGTGAATTTCCTTTTTGAAAGATTCAGAAGAATGTTAGAGAATGGTTTAATCCGAGTTGTTGACACTCATTCACAATTAATGTCTGTTAGAAAGTCGAAGCTTAAAGAAAGGTTAGATTCTGACCAGAATAAAATATGCAACACAGGAACTATCTGAGGGGAGATCTTAAAAGGAGAACATAGATATTCACTCTTACCCTGGATCGTTCTTCCAGTTTTGTCATCATAACAACTGTGGCACTCCGTTGCTCCCATATCATCCTCCAAAAATCCCCAAACGTTTCAGGGAGAGACCCCTGTGTTGCAATATAGGCGTTTTGTTTCCTATAGCCATCTATGTAGTTGGCATTCACATAGTCACTTCCTGGGATGCCTGGAAAACAAGGAGTATTATTCAACTTGGTGAACATATCTCAAGAGGAAACACCCTGGGACATGGCCTAATGGCAATGTTATATTATTGTTCCACATTATGCTAGAGGAGTCACAATTTATTAAAGTTTGGGTTTTAAACAAAATTACAGGTATTGGGACCACCACGTTAAAGAAATGCAATGCTTGAGACATTCCATCTTATAACATGACAAGGGAACTCCAAAGAAGGAACACAACTGACTGTCCATAGAAGGTCTTTTTGCTAATACCCTGTCTGTTTTCTCCATTGCCTCAACAAAATAGAGCTTGCAAAGGAGGATAAACAATTATCTGGTCACATTCCTCACACATTCTCTTTCTCTTTCCAGATAAAAAAAACAAATCAAATAATGCCTGAGTCTGAAAATGCAATATGGGATGAAACATGTCATAACAGTGAAAAATTCTTTCCAGATTTAGCTAAGAGGGAACTCATATAGAAACTCATTTAATACTCATGACAACTCTATGAGCTTCCTTTCACAAAGGAAGAAACTGAGGTGCAGAGAGATTAAAAACCCTGCTGAGGTTAGTGGAGGCTAGTTTAATTACAACCAGGCATCTGTGATATCTGTGTCTTAGCCTCTGAAGGGCATTACTTCTCATTTAAACCTCAGTGGGTTGTTGGGTCATATGTATCTCTCCTTGGATTATGACAGTTGCCTCCTAATTGGTTGTCGTACTTCTACTTCTGTCCTTTGCCAGTTTGTTCTTAATCAGGCACAAGAACAGCTTTCTTAAAAATATATTTCAGACACTGTCACTACTCTTCTTCAAACCCAACAATGACTTACCCCTATAGTTTAAATAAATAAAACCCAAACTCTCAACAGTGGCCACAAAGCTCTGTACTTCTCCAGACTAATCTTGTCCTACTCACCTCCTTGCCTTCTAAACCCAAGACGCTGGGTTATGGCTTTGTTAGAAGACACTGCTCTCCAACCTCAGTGCCGTCCCACATCCTAAAACACACTCTTTGATTCTGTCCCTGCGGAAAATGCTCAGCCTCCATCTCAGAAGCCTTGCCCTTGATACCCTGGGACCTCACAACTCCCTTGGCAACTCTTTATACTACTTACTATAATTCTACAATTAATTGTTTAACTTGCTTATTGCTTCTTTTATGTGCCTGTAGACCACATCATTTTTATTCACCTTTGACATCCCTAGTGACAGAAAGACTAAATAATTTGCCCCAGTTCCAAGTTTAATAAGTAGCAGAACTGTAATGTCATACAGATATCCTGATGAAAAGTCCAATTTTCCTTCAGCATGATGCCTTTAAAAGGAGTATAGGCATGTTTGAGCTTCTTCCAAGAAGAGCAGCCAGAATGATTAAGGAAATCAAAGCTATTCCATATGAAAAAGCAATATATATTATAACCAGGCAAAAGAAATGACAGGGGTTGAGGATAAGAGCTGTCCATATGTGTCTGAAGAAGAGTTTAGGTTTACTATGTTGAGATCCAAGTCTTTCATTTCTGAAGGAAGTTTTTTATCTCCTGTATTTTCAAATACTCAGAATCAGAAAGGAAAAATATTTTTTTTTCAAGCAGGGATGAGCTACCTATCCCTGAGGAGAACAAACACTTTACAGGGATATTAATGTGATATGGGAGGTAGCACTAGACCTTGTACATGGTCCCTTCTTACTTTGGGAAAATATGAGTCTTAGATCTGTTTTTTTTTTAAAGAATATTTTCTTTATAATGGAACATATGTTCTCAAGCTAAAATTGCTGTATTTCACTGATTGCCACTTGCAATTACTTTGACTGCTTTTCTGATTCCCATTGTAAAACTGATCCTCTCAAGAAAAGTAATGAAAGTCAGATGGAAATTACTGGGCTCCAAGATGAACACATGGATATGGAATACCACCAGCATTAGTGAAAAGCCTTTAGAACAAGAACTGAAATGCACGGTTGGTTGTAATATTGTTCATCTATCCCAGCTACTTAAGAAGCAGTTGGGGTTCTGGCAGCCCTTTTTTGATAAAGATCCTATTCCTCCCTGACACCAAATTACTATAGATTTAAAGAACAGCTTAAATTAAGTCCTCAGGTTACAGCCACTGGGAAGCATCCACATCTCCATGTCCACAGGATTTGATTCTCAGCCAACAATGAGTTTATTTTATAACACAGGAAAGGCCCAGTTTAAATAATTTAATTTAGCAGTTAACATTAAAAAATTGATAAAAAGAATCCTGGCTAAGGGCCTCACTCGACTACCAATATACAGGAAACTTTTATTTCCAAGAAAAGTCAAAAATGGAGAAATCTGGTTTAATGACTCAGAAAATGCATCAGCTGGGCACTGTGCCATTTCCCCCTTATCAAGGATAACAAATGTGTCTGAACAATGCATCTGGGGACAGAGGAGGTAGATGTAGGACTTACATCTAAGGTGGGGAATCAGACCTACCTAGCCTACATTCTTATAAAAATTTTAATCAGTCATTATGTGATACTTTTTTTTTTATTTATTGCTCGAGGTTGAACAATCAGTCATTACTGTATTTTAGGGGTAATAGGTTGATACTGAATAATGGTTGCATTTCCCAGGGATAAAAATACAAAATTGTGCCTGAAAACTATTAGGGACCTTGGATCCATACTGGATCGCCAAATGCTTTAAGAATTTGGAACTTGATATGCCGAATGGAAAAGAATTGAACACAGTAATTCAGTACTTACTAAAGCTAATTATTAGTCTCATATTTATATCTTGAACATAGTGTGAGGCTCCCCTTGTCTTTGACAATTGTCTGTAAGGAAGTAGTAGCTGGAATAAAAACGCTTCCTTTGGAAAATCCCTTTACCCACTTTGGCAAAAAGAGACTTCTGGTAAGCGTCACGTGTGCTTTGTAATGTGGAGATGTGAGAGATGGCTATGTGTTCTGAAGCTCTACGACCTAATGTGTCCTATATTCATACAACCCAAGGTAACAAGCTGTGTAAAAATATGAAGGAGAAAAGACTTTGGAAATGGTGGTGGCTTGCTCTTCTAAAAACAGTAACCTCTGTTTGGAAGCTAAAGTTAAAGAGCAGTGTATTTCTGGTAGATGAGACTTCAGTTTTCAATGTGACATATTGAGAAGATTCTTCAATCAACCCCATTGGGAAAAAAAAAAAACATACTACTATGCTGGTTTCCAAGAGATTTGCTTCTTCAGTAGGTCTTTATTGTGATGTTCCTGATGGGAGTCTATATATATATAAGATTCTTTCACTTTTTTGGAGTGACCTCTAAGTAACACTCATTTTCAGTTCCCTGCCTTATCCAGAAAATGATTTGCATCCACTAATGCAACACTAATCAGTATATACAACTAATCCAAAAGAAGTGTCTAAGAATTAATTGAATGCTTCTGGGGTTATGACAAATAGAAATATAACTTAAAATGCAGAACTGAAAGAATATAGAATTACTATAAATTACCTGATTGTTTTTATTTGTGGAGTCCAGGAGACTTTTTCCAATACTGCAATAATAGTGCCTTAATTTTTTTTGGAGAGGAGGAATTATTAAAATTAAAATAACAAGAGCATATAAAAAACGTCTTAAGCTCATCACAAGCAAAATCTTAGGATTGACCCTGCTGTAGGCAGTGTTTCTGGGTATTACTTAGTCTTAATGTCACTGCCCAAGAAAAATAGCTTCAATGCAAAACTTGCTCTTTCCTAGGAATCCATGGCTTTACTACATTTATAAATGTAAGTTTTCATAATTTCCTAGATATTGTTTCATGTATTCTCCAATGAATAATGGTCATGTAAACAGTTCCAACATCAATAATAATGGTCTATCATTCTAATCTTATACATGAGAAAATTGAGGATAGATCTTGACTTTATATTATACCAGAATTCCCCATTTCTGTGTTATAATCTATTTCATCAGTTAATAGACTACTAGCTCTTGTGGTACTTAAAATTATTGATTGCATGCCTTATACTGGGTCTTCATGTTTTTGGAAAACTAAACATGGAACTATAAAACTGAAGCCTTTAAGACTATCAGATATTGTGATGAGGTGAATAATGGGTAGAACTGTGCTTCTGTGTTCATGGACTGCAATTCACAGCAAAGAACTATTCAAACAGAGTTGGGTCACATATAGGTGCTCATTTTATTTGCTGGGAATTGCTAGTTATAGCTTTCAGTGGAAAAATCAACCTGGGCATGAACTTCGAGTTTCCCTGTTTTTCTGTCAGAAATACTTTTAGAACTTCTGATGAGTTCAACATGCAGGGGCAATGCCATTTTTCTTTATTTAAGCTTGGGAATAACAGGACAGGGCTTCAAAATGATGTTCCCATGTGTGTTTGAATATTACCTTGGAAAGATGAAGCTACTAAGTTTTTTTTTTTTTTTGCTTTTTAGGGCCACGCTCATGGTATATGGAAGTTCCCAGGCTAGGGGGTGAATTGGAACTGTTGCTGCCAGCCTACAGCAATGCCAGATCGGAGCCGCATCTGCGATCTACACCACAGCTCGTGGCAATGCTGGATCCCCAACTTATTGATAGAGGTCAGGGATTGAATATGCATCCCCATGGATACTAGTTGGATTCGTTTCCGCTACACGGCAAAACTCCCTACTAAGTTTGAAAGAATATTCATGATGAATAATTCATACTAAGAAAGACATTACCATGTTGAAAGCATGTTGAAATGTCAAAGAATACACTATTTGAGCTGTTTGGTCATGACTGGGTTAAAATAATTTTTTTCCTGTTAATTTGATGAGAACTAATTGGGTCATGTGGGTCTAGTTAAAAATAAATAAACAACTTGCTTTGCATTCAGTTTTTCAGGTCAGCAGATAATTTGATTTGAAAAGATTTGTCTTGTCAAGAGGTGTTTATACTTATAAAAGTTTTATAATAAGACTTTATGCTCTTATGTTAAGTGAAAAGGCCTGACCCCAAAGAGTACATGAATTATTTTATTAATGTGAAATTAAGTAACCCTAAGGGATAAGTGTATACTTTTGTATCACTCCACACTGGAGGGTAAGTAACATGTACCTCTTGTAAAAACACTGAGCACTTGCTAAGACTTGGAGAAACTGACCAGGAAATTATAACTCTAGTCTGGGGCTGCTGGTCCTTTGCTCTTTGACATTTGGGCAGTTGTTCAGTCTCTCTAGACCTCTGATTACTTATTTGCTGAACAAGGCAGGCCGTACAAATTGATTCCCTTAGGTCCTTTTGAATTCTAAAATAAGATGTCTCACTGTGGTATTCTTAACCTTCTTAGATTCAGAAATCTCTGGGAAGTTATTTTAAAATAGAGGCTTTGTGCATCTCAGATTAGGAAGGAACATACGCTGACGGTCTTTCAAGCTAATTCCTATTGTTTCTACCTCTGATGTGCCAAGATGCTTCTTTTGGTGTGACTGATACTTCAAATCTTGATTAGAGTCTAGTGGGGTAAAAAAATAAACAAACTCAAAACCAAGAGGAGGTAGTAGGACTAGACTAGTAGGCGGTCTATTTAGAAAAAGCTCCTTTGGCTTATGGAGGTGAGGATGAATAAGAGACAGCATTAGCGGGAAAGCAGAATCCCATCCATGACTCTGGGGGATAAACCTCTAGTGCACTACACAGCTGGAGACAGACCTTCAGTGGACTGGCTGACTCTGCTCCAAATCATGGTGTGCCATCAGAACCCAGCACTGTTATTCCTTTTCACATTTGCAAACCCTTTGGAAAGTTTGTGTCAGAAGAAATTAGTTTTGGGCTAAACCAATTCATTCCCTGTTGTAAGAGAGAAGTATTCAATACCCTCTAGAGAACAAAAGCTACCTTTTATTTAGTAAATAACATCTCCTCCTCCACTTCAATACAGAAATAAAAAGAAAAACTTTAACAACAACGAATTGCCAGTTAAAACCTAGATTGTAATTTTTAGAACCAACAATGCAGGGAAAAAGGTCTGCTTTGTTTACTGACACTGGCAAGACTAGAGAACAGAAAAAGAAATATGAAATCCAATAATAATTTACTAGTAAATTTATTAAATTTCAAGGGACACGGGCCTTCATCCTCCTTCACTTGCACCATGGCAGCCACCCAACTCTGCATCAGAACTAACAAAATGAAGGATTCTCTTTGCAACATACCAGGAAAACAAATGCTTCTTGCAAAGGCATAGTGTATTATCAGCTAAAGTCTCCCTGCATGTGACTGCAGTTTGGCAAAGGACCCTCCTTGTTTCTGTATGTACTGTGTACAGGAAAACCCTTTTTTAGATGTGCTCTTGCTCTGTAGGCACTATAGCTCATCACCACAGTGAGTTAATGGGGGAGTGGAAAACTTTCAATGGGTTTTCAAACCCAGCCTCCACCCTCTCAATGTTCTGTTTCCTCGTCTCTTTGGAAACAGTGCTGCTGAGGAGGCTGAGTTAGTAGAGGGGCTACAGAGAACGATGTGGGAGATTGAACCATCTTTGAATGTATTCTGATTTTAGCTACATGTATTGGGGACTTATCAGCACTTGTGATAGAGGGGACTCATTTCTAGTTAGGGGGACTTTGCTCTGAGATAAAGCAGCGCTTGAGTCACTGCAGTACAATCTCTTCAACCAAATCACACAGTTTTGTTCTACTTACTTATTTTAAAAAGGATACAATTATTCTAGGGCTTTATTATGCAGTAAAGTAGTAAAAATCAAATGTAGGGTGTGAGCAGGGGGCTGTCTGTAGGAAACTTGCGCCTCCATCTCCTCATATATAGCCTAATGCACGAGCAGCACTTTCATAATGTCCTTACCCCATACCCTGGTGAGAATCAAATGAATCAATGCATTTGAAACATCTAAAATACCAGTGGATACTAGTTATTCTCATGACTGATCTGATAAACAGAAATGAAATAAGCCTGCTCATGCCTATATACTGACAAAAAGTAATTTCAAATCTGGAAAGACCCTTCCCAATTCCTAGATTAAAAAAATTAATGGGGGAGTTCCCGTCATGTCTCAGGGGTTAAAGAATCCAACTAGGAACCATGAGGTTGTGGGTTCGATCCCTGGCCTCACTCAATGGATTAAGGATCCGGTGTTGCTGTGAGCTGTAGTGTAGCTTGCAGACACAGCTCAGATCCCGCGTTGCTGTGGCTATGGCGTAGGCCGACAGCTTACAGCTCCTATTAGACCCCTAGCCTGGGAACCTCCATAGGCCGCGAGTGCGGCCCTAGAGAAGGCAAAAAGACAAAAAACAAACAACCAAAAAAAAACAAAACAAATTAATGGAAGGGACAAAAATAATTATTTTTTTTAACTCCCCAGCCACGTACAACCTGTGCTTTTATTTTAAAAATAGAGCCATACCACAGATGACTGAGGTTTCTCTACAGGGTTAGAGTAATGAAGTTTAGATTCATTAGCACAATCTACATAGATGTACAACACAAATGAAGAGAAAATCCCAATAACGGAACTAACGACAATGGAGATAAAGATAAACCCACAGAAATTCCCGATTTACTCTTTTATTAGCTTTCTGGGAACAAGAGTAAAGAAAAAAGCAACTCAACCAGCTATTCCTTTAAAATTCTTTTTCTCTTTTTTTGGGTAAGAAACACCACAGGTGCAGGCTGAGGTAGGCACTGGGGAATAACAGAATCCCCACACCACTTGCTCTGCTGAATGCAGGAGAAAGGTGCTGTTTAAATAGCTCTAATTAGTTTTTATGAAGGCTGTAAGCACCTTGTGAAATAGTTCCAAGTTTCCAAAGGTTAAATCCCATCTAGCTTTCTATTTAAGACAAATTAAGCTATAAAAATTTGACTGTGTGCTGCTCCTCTGAAAGAGAGATGTTTTTATTTATTTAAAAAAAGAATCACTTTGCAAAAAAAGGATTAAACTTTGTCATGCTTGTAAATAATTAACTTGAAAATTGAAAGACTGAAAATGTTAAAGAAACCGAACTCAACGATTCATATTCTGACCAATGTCAGAAAAATGAACTTAACCAATGATGGGATGAGATTTAGACAATTTTTTTTTTTTAAGATGAGGCACATATTCTAACCAACTTCCTTCAGCAGTTTAAATAGAATTGCAAGTGCAAAATAAACACCAGGTACCCTCATATTAGTCATTATTAGTGTCCAGGGGTAGGAGGGAGAGTGGAGAGAGAAAGAGAAAATGAGAGAGAGAAGGAATGGACTGAGAGGGAGAAAAAGGATTCATAAGTATTGAGTTGATGTGGCACATAGCACATGGCAGCTATTAAAGGAATTCTTTACTGGGGAAAACAATTTTAATTTTTTAATGTTAGTGCTTCATATGGGATATTTATATTCACTATACTATAACTGAACATTTATTAGAAAAATGTTGGATAGATTGCATAAACTTATTTCCCTGTGTTTTTCTTTGTTTTTACTTATTGAAAATATATCAGGTTACTAGATATGGCCTGTTTAAAAAAAAAGGATAATTCACAGCATGAGTAAGATGGTAAATTGGAGGATAAACCATGTGCTGACATCTGTTTTAAATGACTTGGTAGAGATTTACCATTGAACACTGCAGCAGAAGAAGCTAAGGCACAACTTAAACACAGAGCACAAGTGTGGTGACAAATGGCAAATCAACATTACAGAAGAATATCAGTACCCTATACTTTTTAAATTCAAATTTATCTTAGGGACTGTGATTCCCTGTGAGCTGCTTTCCCATTTTAAAGGTGCTAAATTGCCCATCTCACAAATAATCAAGTTGTAACATCATCTATGTTATTTACAGTTGTGGGTTTTTCCAAGTTGCCCCTATTATGCAAATCAAATAGCAGATGATATATTTTGGATTTCTATTTAAAAGAACACATTCTTCCCCTTGTTGAAATTCGTAATTCTATTATAGGTCTGGTTTCCATTTATAAAGCACCAGTATTTTCTTTTGCTTCACAGAGTACACCAAATATATGCAGCTTTCTCATTTGGATATTATTAATTTTTCCATAGGTCAAATACAAAAGAAATTTCATCTGTGGATAAAAGGACTTATCAATGGTGGTAATGAAATTCATCACAGCAATGATAATTTAATAGTTCCCAATATTTATTAGGCATTTTCTTTGTGCCAAGCACTCATCCAAGGGCTTTACACGTTAATTCAATAAATCCTCCTAGTGATTCCAGGAGGCAGGTATTATTATTTATTCTATTGCACAGACGAGGACACTGAGGCACAGGAACTTGTCTAAATAAGCTCTTCAGAAGCAAGAATAGCCTAGGATGCTTTAATCAGAAAGAAATTCTTGAGAAACATACAGGATCTTGCAGGAAGGTTCTCATTAAAGAGATGAAGTGAATAAACATATTTATGTTTTGAAACTAAATATATTCCCCCAAATCAGAAGAAAATAAAATAAAACCATATTTTACTAAGTTTCTTTTATCAAATTACCAATGCACATGGGGAGTTCCCGTCATGGCTCAGTAATAATGAAACCTACTAGTGTTCATGAGGAAGCACGTTTGACCCCTGGGCTGGCTCAATAGGTTAAGGATCTGGCATTGCTGTGAGCTGTGGTGTAGGTCGCAGACATGGCTTGGATCTGGCATTACTGTGGTTGTGGTGTAGGCAGGCAGCTACAGCTCTGATTTGATCCCTAGCCTGAGGACTGTCATATGCCATGTGTTCTGCCCTAAAAAAAAAAAAAAAAATGCATATGGGATGAAGACTTTATTTTTGTCATTTCTAACTCTTTCAAATAAAACCATTTAAACCTGGCTCAGTAGGAGAGACACATACCAGCCAATAATTCTATTTGGGTAAACCCTCTGGATTAAATATGTTTTTTTTTTCCTTAGAAAGAGCTAATATTTTAATGTCCAAAATTTAATTTTTATCTAAGATCTCTAGCTTTAGAATCAACCTTCAGAATTTTAGAAATAGCAGAAAGGCGCTTACACATTTTCACTTTAGGAAGAACCAGAACAAAAGACACCAAGTCAGGAGTACCTAAATTGGAGAATAGGCCTGCAAAGAGGTTGTGTGTTCTTGAACTCTATGAAATTAGTATATAAATAAATTGTGTAGATGCCTTTTGTTTGCAAGTGGGGCTTAAAATGTTCACTAGATTCTCAAAAAGAACCAGCTCCCCCAAAGAGTTAACTAACTGCCTGAGATCAGAGCTACTTAAATTAAAATTAAGTTTCTAGTCCTGTCTTCTTATGTGGTATTTTTCCTAGGATACCTCAAAAAGTAATATTAAACAAACCAAAAAATCCACCTGAAAGCCATTTATATGTTGCTCGTTCTTTGGAAAAACTCACTTTGACTGAAATCTAAGAACACGATTGAAGACCTCTGGCTCTATGATTTCTATCATGAGTGTTTCAAAATGTATATGTCAAAATTCCTAGACAGTCTTCCCAGCCAAAAAGGCATTGTTTTCGAATTAGGTGTGACATGTATAGACACGGCCATTATGACTTGAAGGAGGCTTTAGTCCTAAGTGGCCTACTGGAGAGAACAACCATCTTGAACCCAACTGACTCATACATCAGAATTTTGGCTCCACTTACTAGCTAATGATTCTAAACGAATAACCAGAGACTTCTAAAAGTTTAACAGTTTCCTCATCTATTAAATTGGATGATAACTAGCTTTTGAGGTTGTTCTGAACACTATAGATAAAATCTATACCTGATTTTATACACTGTGTATAAAGTCTACGACTTGATGTCTAACATATAGTAAATACCAAGGCAGTCTATCATAATGTCTTGTCTTTATTATTGAATTTAAAAGCAAGGTTTTAAATTTTGCTTTATATTCAGGCTGGGACAATGATTTAAAAAATTCCATGTCAACATGGTTTTTAAGGTGAAATGTTAATTATAATTCTGCTAGTAGAAGTATAGTTCCAGCATCAGTGAATAGTAATTATATTTTAGAAAAAAAAACCCTTTCTTTTATCAAGGACTGTAACAGATTGAATTTTTGATAGTTATAAGGCATTACAATAAATAATTTGACATTCACTGATATTCTTGAGTCTATAAGGAGCTGAAGATACATGAAGGATACTAGAGCTAGGTAATCACCTGTTAGGAATATAGCATTATGCAGTTGTAGGATTCTGATGCATTTGCATCACTGATGATTCCCCATTTTGTGTTACTGCTTCAGAATATTTAGGCCATCAAGAGGGAAATGAAATGCTAAAATGTCAAGTCTGTGCTATCCACAGGTTAATAGCAAATGATAAATTGGATTTTTTTAGGCCAAAAGATAAGGCTGGGCATTGGGATCCATGCTCAGTTACAGTCACATCCTGTATCAGTAGGAAAGCAGTGCAGTTATGTGGGTCTATGGAAGCCTGTATCAAGGAATCAGAAGAGTCCAATTCTAATTTGAGCTGTATTAATTGTTCACCTTTCACATGAAGAGACTCAGGCCTAATTCTCTGTCTGAGCTTCCGTTTTCTCATCTCTAAACGTGAGTACCTATCTATATCAATAATATAATCATATTGTTGCTTCATCAGACTCTTGTGGGTCCAGTATATAAGATAGTTGATAAGAAAACTACATAGAGCTAAATCTTAGAGAAGTCAAAAGTAAAAGATGTTAGCACTGGGGAAATTGATACTCAGAGAAATCAAGGTTACATACGTAGTTAGTGGACGGGCTAACACCCAAACCCAGATTTCCTTGTCCTTCATCTTTTGGTTTGTCTATTTCTCTTTTCCTACTTTAATAAAAGTATGCTTTCTGGACAATTGTAGAGTCTATAAGATTAAGCATATCATTACACTGTATTTTTATGCACAAATAAATATTATTTTTCACGTAGCTTAATTTGACATTTACTTTAAATCATTAAAATAAACCCTATCACCCCTTTTTTTCTAGGAATTACTGTTTTCTCTAAGAACTGCTTTAATGTGGAAGAGACTCCAACAGTAATGGAGTGGTCAAAAATTGTGTTTTCATACTGCTCACCCTCTAATTCAACAATTGTGAGCATTTTGTAATCAGGATTCTCTTGAATGTATTCTGCATTTTCCCCAGCATATACAAAACAACATGTCATGAAGTGTTACTATTTTCAAGGAGTTCAGTGAGCACATTAGTGCCCATACACAATTCCTGATTCTTTTAAGTTTTCCCTTGTCATCTCTCAGTGGAAAATGGAAGAAGTTTCACTCTTTTAAACTAAGTAGGGACAACACAAGTCACTGTGGCAACTCCCAGTTTTTTCTTTCATATCATCAGCTCACTCTGCAAAGTAATATGAAGAGAGTGATCAAAACTACTGAGAAAAGAACAGCAAAAATGCCTCAAATAAAACATTCAATCCCAGTCATGTAAGTTATTGCCACAGGTGTAACCCAAAACAAGCACGTTAAACTTTATAAATTGTGCACGAAGTCACTTAACATTTTAATATACTTTAAAAATCCGGCTGTGTTATCAAAGCTCCTATTGTAGGTGAAGCCTCAGTTACTGCTTCTGTGGTTCCAGTTGCTGGCACTTTCTTTTCTGTGCTTAAGATATAGGATGATTGCTTTTCCCCTTAAATATCTGCTGGCTAGGGCTTAGTCTAAGATAAAATGCTGTTCACGATTGTAATCTAGATTAAAGCTCTCTGTATAGCCTATAAACTTCAATTAAATGCTTCTAACCTTTTGCATAACACTTAAAATTGAAAAACTTTTGGTTTCTAGGTCAGCTCTAGATTTAGGATGTATTTGTGGGCACAGAGCTATAAAAAGGCAGGTTTTAGTCTGATTCAAGTGCTTTGGCGCTTCTAGTGTAAAAATAGCATAGGAATGAAATGTACATAGTTTCCAACTATCATAATAAAGGTACAAGGAGGAACATTCTTTGTCCTTTGATATACTTTATGGTTAAGATGGTGGAAAATAACAGGTTAAGAGAAATAATGACAAAGTGGGCGAAAGTACAGAGAAGTGGTAGTACTGAATAACCTGATTCTGAGTGGAAACAATGCTACAATACAGCAAGGGCATCCTTACAAATTCTGTTCCCAAGATCATGCCAAATGGGTTTTCAGTTTACATTCATGTATTTTATTTCTGTAATTTACTTTGACTCTTTAATGACAAAAATGATTTCTTTCCTCTATCTGTAATATGGTTTAGTTTCTTTCTTACTATGGAGATGGCTTAAGATACTTGAGAAAAGAAATTGCTATTTTTTTTAACATTTTAAAATTGAAAATAGATAAAATATAAACCCTACATGCTACTCATGTAACATTTACAGTTTCTACACAGCAACTACCTGTTTGACACTATCCTCCTTAAGTGAGCAATGGTGAAACTTTGATAAATTTGATCAATTTTCAGTATGGAAAAAGGTTAACTCCTGAACATCTAGTATCTTTAATTGCCTCAAAAAGGGATTATAAACTTTTCCAACATCAAAAGTAGAATCAGTTGTGAGAATTTTACCAATTTATCTACACCACATAATACCATTTTGAGAAAAGTGGACTGAGGTATGGACTTGCCCAAATTGTGAAATATAGTTCCTGTTCCTCTCAAAACTGGAATTCAGTGTACTGTTGCCTTTGGTACTGACTGGGGAAACTTTGAGGCAGTCTCACTTTCAAATTAACTTTGGAGACTAGAGAAGCAGGTAGGACTTGGCCAGAGTTATGAGATAAAGCAGTGGTCATCACAGATATTGGAAGCAGAAAAAAGGGAAAGATAATTGAACAGCCAGAGATGAAAATGTTTCAACTATAAAATTATCAAAAGGACTGGGTCCGAAACTGGTTCTATTTTATGTTTTATAAAACATCTGACAGAGGCTAAGCACAGAACTTTCAAGTTTGAAAAAGCCATGTAGCTCTTCTGGATGCCAGTGAGGATGAATGTGGTATATGGCAGTTGGTGGTCCAGATTAGTTGGTATGACAGAGGGAAGGATTTAAGTGAAATTTGTAAACTACTTTCTAAGGACAGCAATCCAATGTACTACCATGGCCAAAAAGACTAACAAAATGCTGCATGTTGAGCTTAGGAACATGAGCTCCTAAGTATGTCAAATAAACCATATGACAAAGATTTATTATTGAAAAGGGATGAATGGATAATATTCTCGTGAGTATTCATACTTCTCAGAGAAGCTAGGTATATTTGAGGAATAACCCTCATCTTCTAGGAGCAATCCCCATTCCTTCTGGAACAAACTCTTTCCCACAACTGTGAGAAAGATAACCAAGCAGGGAACAAATTAGATAAATCCAACATTTCCAATGTGCTTAATTTTTATTAATCACCACATCACCAACTCTTAGCCTTTTGACTCTCCCTAGTGGTTATCTAGATTTGTTTACAGACAAACAAGCCCCTCACCATTTTGAAGTTAACAGTCTATGGACATCTTCTGAAAGTCTCTTATTTATTCATAACCATCAGCAACCATCAACAGGCTACCTCAGTTTGCTTCTCTTATATCAACATCAACTGCATTGTCAAATCTTTCATCTGAGATGGAGGCAAGGTAATTCATGATACCCTTGTGTTACATGGTGTTATGGATATTGTGTGCTCAAGTACTGATATCGTTGTGTGATAAACAAAAAGTGAGAACAAGCAGTGCCTAAATCTTAAGTAACTATTTTTATAGATGGCTGAACACCTAGGTAAAACAGTATTTTCATGCACATACTTAAACCCATGAAAACATGGGTGTAAATTACTATGTTTCCTTACCTTCTATTGCTGATAGGAGAACTCGGGAATGATCATATGCAATTACATTTGCATATCTATTCTTTGGTTTGTTTACTTCCAAGTTTGAATGTTCCCATGTGAACTGCTGGCCAGGGTCAATTGACTATAAAATAAAAACAGAACACACACACAATCAATACTGAATAAAATCAGATTATAGGTATTTATCACAAGTAACAAACATGATTTAAAAAGAAAATTCTGAAGCTATACTTCATCAAGATGATCCTAGCTGTGAAACCGAACACTAATATAACCAGCATAAGATGAAATGATTAATCATAGTAAAAGACAGTGACAGTCACCAGCATTGATTCAAATGAAAAAAAAAAATCAATATAGATGTTCTGTTAACAGTGCAAAAGTAGGTTTTTATTTTTTTCTACTTTTCCATTTCCTTCTCTGCTGATGTAGTTTACAAGTTACCTTGGTTCAATATTCCATCTAGTTCTGTGGACATTATTTTATCTTGATTACTCTTCCTATTCTTTCGTATCTGTACGTAACCTTACTCTTTAAGCTGACTGGTCAGTCCCCGGGTTCACTGGGCACAGGCTTTTTTATTCTCTCTTCACCTACAGATTTACGACTCGATGGCAACTTAAAATGTTGTCTATTTCCATGGAACATATTATGACCACTATCCAAAGATAATTTGTACCATTCAAAAGGTAAGAATAACAGCAAAGAAGGTAGGTTAGTTAAATCTAATAATCGTGTTAGAATAGTAATTTTATAATCTAATACAGATAGGATCTAATCCCCTTTTTATCATTATGTGCTATGTTTACAAAGTTTGCTATTTATTCTTTATTTTAAACTTTTTCCTGATTTTTAATGCCTTTCCTTGGTGCCTTAGTTCAACCAAAGAAACTGTTCAGTAATCTAAAATAAATATTGCACAGGTATAAAATACTATATAAATTTCTTCACAGTTAAAGCAAAATCATATTGAGACTGAATTTACACTTTGATTATAAAACTCTGGGGGACTTTTTAATGTCCTGCAATGTTAAGGAAATAAAAATATTTTTTCTTTTATAAGATACTGACACTTTTTAAAGACATAATTTCATGGTATAAGGAAATACAAGTTCAGTAATTACATGATTTTCAATGACAAAAACCAAGTCTTCAGAAGTAATTAATGATAAATTAGGTTTCTATACAGGTGAAATTCTTTACAAAGTAAAAACATTGTTATGTTCATAGAAGTTTTAGCAGTTGTTTTTGATACTGGATATTTTCTATGCTCTCATATATGTAGAACTTGAAAGTAAAATAAATGTAACAGCTGTTATAATATTAAGTACACATACATTTTGTGTTAAAATGAAATGAGTTCAACACGGTGGTAAAACCCCCAAGTGTGGAGTTCCTGTCATGGCTCAGTGGTTAACGAATCTGACTAGGAACCATGAGGTTGCAGGCTCGATCCCTGGCCTTGCTCAGTGGGTTAAGGATCCGGCGTTTCTGTGAGCTGTGGTGTAGGTTGCAGACGTGGCTTGGATCCCGCGTTGCTATGGCTGTGGCGAAGGCCGGCAGCTACAGCTCCTGTTAGACCCCTAGCCTGGGAACCTCCATATGCCCCGGGTGCGGCCCTAGATAAGGCAAAAAGACAAAAACAAAACAAAACAAAAACCTCACAGTGGCGAGACAAGCCTATTAACAATCATGAATAGCCTCCAAACGTAGCAAAATTCTCAGCAGTAGAGACTATAGCCTCTAATTTACTAAGGATTATAAAACCTCTTTTCTTAGCCTGTGCTAATCTATATATAAACTAGTCAGTCATTAGAGAGTACTGAGCAAAATAATTATCCATGCCTAGAGTCTAAAGAATAATGTAATTAGGGTTTCTTTCTAGTTCATTCTTCCAGGGAAGTTCATCATCTCTCCTGCAGAATGTACTCCTCTCCAAGGATGGCTTGAGCTAAAGGGAACTGAAAGATGCCCAGATGTCAGCCCTCAAGCCAAACTTGAGCCTTCTGTGCACAAAGCCGTTCCATTCAGTGACCCAGCCCTGCCTTAAAAACTTCTCAAGTATGTCCCAACTCTACCATTTCCTAATTCCAGTCCTTCAGTATCTGATGTCTGATTGGAACCCCTTCGGTAAACTCTTACTCTGATCCCTTCTTGTCACCAAAGCAGATTCTTAAGCATAGCCC
This sequence comes from Catagonus wagneri, assembly GCA_004024745.2. Classification (NCBI taxonomy): domain Eukaryota; kingdom Metazoa; phylum Chordata; class Mammalia; order Artiodactyla; family Tayassuidae; genus Catagonus; species Catagonus wagneri. The sequence continues at coordinate 11,932,231 of PVHT020000022.1, forward strand.
TGGACAGGTTAGGACCTTGTTTTTAAGAACCTCCTCTAGCTCTGGGTGACCTCCAGGTTTTATTCTTAAGTCCTGATCCACTGTCCAACCTAGACACCTTTAGTCATCTTAGCATTTACAGACATGCCTCAATAAATGATCCAACAAATGCTTTTTAAATGAACTGAATTAGTGAATAATTGTTGCTGAGAAAAGTTCATAAAGAGAAATCACAGAGTAATTCACTCATATGACATGGGAGTTAGCACAGAATGGTAACTGCAATGTGCAGTGAATTAAAGTTTAATACTTTAATATTCATTATCATATGTCTTAGTAATTAAGTATGTGTTCCTGAAAGTACAACTACTAATATTCCACTTTACGCTGATGAGCATCATTGAGTGCAAAGGCTTCTTAAACATCATTCTCAAACATATTCCAACGAGCTCCTAAGCTCACTGATATACAGTCATTCCTTTGGTAGAAGATCTTATTCCCTCTGTCGGCCTTGTTACTAAGATTACCATCACTTGCACATGTGCAAATGGCACACATTTAATTAGACTAATGAAATCACATCTATCAACTCAAAAACACTGTTAATTCCTGTTCATTTCCACTCTTGCCACATATTTCAGCCCTCTGCATTATTTATTTGATACCTACATAGAAATTTAAAAACTGTTAACGGAAACATGAGTTGTATGTCAAATACGTTAATATGTTTAGGCTGAAAGCGCAACCCATGAGATGAAGACCTGAAGGTAATAGGATAATTATAATAATAACTGCCAGTTCAACTATCCTTTACGTGTAGTATCCTATTTAATTTTCACAAATATTATGAGGTAGGTATTGTTGTTTTCTTCATTTTGCAGAAAAAGAAACTGGAATAAAGAACGAGTAATTCAATACATTTTACTGAGGATCTTCTGTGTGGCAGGCATTTCAGTGGTTAAGCAATTTGCTCACACAACTAGACTCATACGTTTACGGTTAAACCAGGTTTGGGTGATTTCAAAGCCCACTGATAATTAACAGCTGGCAATTACCGCACCATGATGCTCCTTCACTATCCAGAAGTCTATTGCAAAATGAAGAAGCCCAACATACAAAACACACTTCGACTTAACTATCCTTTCTCTCATCAGTTCAAGTGATATTTCTTCCCAACTGATCATCCTGTGTGTATGATCAGGCCAACCAAAATAGCTGTTCTCTTGGTCTCTGTAAATCCCCTGTTCAACCAATGCCTGCTTCACCTATAGCCAACTCATATGATTGACTTTCCTACACACTTGCCCCTGCCCTAGCTAGCCTTGTTCTGACCTACAACAGATCAGAATGTTTCCACCTGTTAGCATATCAAAGGAGGTGGTGAGGGGCGTGCCCTTCTGCTGGTTTCCCTAGTAACCGACAAGGAGGGGCCAACCTGATGTCAATTTCCCTTCTAACCGGAAACCGCCTCCTTCCCCATAGTGAAGCCTGCAGCCATGTTTTGCCTGTCTGTGGTCCTGCTGGCCCCGCTTGTTGGAGCGTCACTCCAGGAGACCTTGTTTCAGACACGTAAGTGCCCTCATTCATGAAACCATTGATGTCTCTGTCGCTGACTCTGGGCCCTTTCTTTGGTCTTGAAGCTGGGCACGCACAGGCCTGGCAGGTCTGCCGGGTGCAGCCCAACAACTGGCGAAGCAGCCAGGAGACCGAGGAAACTCCTGTGAGCGCCAAGATGTCAGGAAATAAGGATGGGAAATGGAGAGCTGTGGCTGCTGTGCACTAATAAGTGGGGCCAGGAAGTTGCAGGGGTAATCCTGGGGTGCCCTCCACTGATGTGGGACCTTGTGGTGGCTGTCCTTGATGAATGGGGCCTATCCAGAGAGTATTAAGAACTCACAGACACACTCCCCCCCAAGGCTTTTGGGGAGATACTGGCAGCCATTACCTTGGGAAAAAGCGGCTGTGGCTTTGACTGTGGGTTGGCCTTTGCTTTTTGTATTAAAGCCACAGCTGCTGAGCTAACAGCCCAGGTGAAAGTTAACTTGAATGATGATTCATATTCCTCTGAAACTGAGCCATGTGCATGTGAGTGAATGATACGTATTATTGTCTATTACGGTATTTGTTTAGAGTGAATTGGTTATTTAGAAAGTGAAAAAAATCCACGAAAATGTCCAAGATGGGACCCTTTTGACATTCTAAAACTGGTTTTTGGACTTGTACTAAGAGGAAATTAGCTTTCTAGAAGGAAATGTTATTTTTTCCTCTTGTGTCTTTGAAATGCAAATGATTTACTTGGGTTCTCCGGCACTTTAATCTGATCCCTAAGAGTGAAGGGAAAAAAAATGGGATTTTTAAAACTCTAGCAGGAAAACTGTGAGATCTCTGTGTCTATGTAGATACATGTTTGTGTGGACCTTATAAACATGATGTGTGTCTGCCTCCAAATGGCATGGGCAAGATTAGTTTAATTGGCTTAAAAGAATTGAAGTGCTTATGTAAATTCATTGATATCTTTTGAGTATTGCTGACTTTGGCTATTTCTTTGGTCTTGAAACTGGGCAAGTACAGGCCTTGTAGGCTTGCAGGGTAAAGCTCAAGACAGTGTCATTCTGGGGCAATTACATAAGAAATCAGATTTTAAAAATGAGGTTGGCTTCACATGGATGATAAAGCAGATGGGATGCAGCTTACATTTATAATCGTTTGACACAGATCAAACAAACATTGATTAAATAATGCTGACTTGTCTTTGTGCAATACAATCTCATCCATCTATCTATCTATGTGACTGAATGTTAACAATACACAGCATAGGTCATTATTTTGGAGCTTGTCAGAATGCTGAGAGCAGTAAACCCAATAAAGAAGAACTACTGGAAGTAGATGAGGTATAAGAAGATATTTTATATTAAAAAATAACTTGGTTGAGGAAAATCAAATTTCAATTATCCATGTTAATGAGGCAAAGATAACATGGATGAATAAGATCCTAATATTCAAAACCCGGTGTTTAGGCTTTTCTCGTGCTAATGATGACACACTTGCTTTGCCTATGTTTTCTGACTTCTCTTGAGATCTTCTCAAGAAGAAGTGAAATGGCCCCCATGGACAAAGAGAAACATAGGTCTTGAGTGATAAAGAAGTTAATTGCCAATTCAACCTTAAATTTTTGGCCAGCCCATCATGACCATGCATCTTCTTACTATAAAATTAAGTTGAGGCCACCCCAATATTATTCAAAACAATTTGCAGTACACACCCTTGTTCCTAATGGATTCAGTTATTTCTTGCTATTAGTATTTGGTTTTGCTGAGCTTGATTCACATATCTCTACTCATCCTTCCGTCTCTGTTAACAACATTCAGTGGGATACTCCCTCCTTCTTGGCACTTATGTCAAAATTTTACCTTCTTGAGCTAGAATCCTGATTCAGCCCTCCTCTTCAGCCTCCCATGAGGAGAATTTTGCAAGTTGGAAATAAACTTAGATTTATTCAACTGAAAGTTGATTAACAGGCTCTTTACTAAGTTATATGAAATGTGGATATTACATTGTCACAAAATTCATAAACAAGAATGCTGCTTTATCCTATTTAGTTTTTCCAACCAACAAAGCCCTTGAAGATGTGCTGGATGAACCCCATGTAGCATCTAAAACTTTACCACAAAGCTAAACCATCTTGCAATGCTCCCCATCTGCACAACTGGTATGTGATACACTCCTTTCCTCTTCCCAATAGCTTTTGACTAAATAATTTTAATGTTAACAGATTTTTATCACAGTAGCTTTGCCTGTGACAAAATAAAATGAAAAATCCCTCTTAAGAAAGGGAAAGCATCAAGTAAATACCTGCTAATATCAAATATTTTGCATTTATGTAGTCTTTAACTTGATGGTATGAAAATTCTCAGTTTTTTTTTCTTAACTGTAATTTTGCCTTAAAATAGGTAAGCAAAAAAAAAAGTAGGTAAGTGGAAGTACAAACTACATTTAACTTACGGATTTATAATTTTGCCCTATTTTCTTGAATCAATTCTCAATTCTTAAAGAATTAAAATAGAAGTATTTTATAGCTAAATTTATGTAACATTTACTGTGTTTTCTTTGTGGTTCACATATATTAGCTCATTTTATCTTCACAAAGACCCTAGAAGTAGTTACCATTATTATCACAATTCTGCAGGTGAGGATACTGAGGTATAGAGAAGTTAAAATTCTTTCTAAGAGTCAACTTGCTCCTAAGTAGAAGCTAAGTTTGGGGCCAAGGTCTTCTGGTGCCTCCTTGTCCCAACCCCTTCTGAGTGCCTAACCAGCCATGCTAATCATCCCCTCTGGCCAAGCTGGGGAGGATTCCTTGACTCTTTCACACATACCTTGCAACCGTTCTCCTGAAACACAATGGGAAAGCTGGAAACAGAAATATCTATAGTGCTTCTGATCTATATTTATACTTCTAAATTAAAAGCAAAAAATGCTCATAAATTTGCAGAACTGATTACAGTCATTGAGTAAAATTACATCTTGATATGAGAGTGACCTTTTTTGACAAAGCTGAAATCATCATCTTAAAGAAAAGCCCTTTAAATATGGTTGTGCCAAATTTCAACTTCCCTATCCAGAAGAAAACTAAAATTGACATGTACAAAAGAATAGACAAGTTGCTCTGTGCTCCATTTCTCTGTCCACCAAAAGAAAAACCTCAAAATACTCCCTTTAGAAACTCATCAAAGAGAATCCACACACACACACACACAAAACATCTTTTTTGCGTGTTTCAAAACAACTAACAACATTTAATTACATAGAGGAACAGACCAGCTACTTGACTAGCCAAAGTATGGGTCAGACTAAGCTAAGCATACTTTATATAGGGAATTGAACTGTCAATGACCTTAACCGCTGGAGGAACCCTATCTTTCCACACAGTTGCATATCAGTAGGATCCTTTGGACCTCAGTGTGGTTGGCCTGCAGATATTAAAAGTTTTTCTGAGGATTAGAAGAGCAATCTACCATTGATGTGTACTTCTGCAATGATGCTCCTTTATTTTATATTCCTTTTTCTTATTTTTTCTTTTCTTACTGAAGGGAAGTTGATTTACAATGTTTCAGGTGCACATCAAATTAATTAAGGTATATAATACAGATATATTTCAGACTGTTTTCCCTGATAAGTAATTAAAAGATAATGAATATAGTTCACTTTGCTATACAGTAGGTCCTTGGTGTTTGTCTGTTTGTATATATATATGGTTCTCTTGAAACAAAATGGGAAATATAGTACTATATATCTCTTAATGCCAAGTTCCCAGTTTATCCCTCTCCCCGCTTTCTCCTTTGGTGACTTTATTTTTTGTGAGTCTCTCTCTCTCTCTCTTTCTTTTTTTTTTGGAAATTATTTCATTTGTATCTCTTTTTTTAGATTACACATACGTTATATTATTGTGATATTTGTCTTTCTTTGACCTACTTAGTATGATTATCTCTAGGATCATCCATGTTGCTGCAAATGGCATTATTTCATTCTTTTGTATGGCTGAGTTCTGTTCTATTTTATTAATATACCACATCTTCTTTATCCAGTCCTCTGTTAATGGATATTTATGTTGTTTCTCTGTCTTGGCTATTGTGAATGCTGCTGCTATGAACATGGAGATACATATATCTTTTGGAATTCAAGTTTTCTATGGATGTATGCCCAGGAATGGAATTAATGTATCCTTTTCTTAGGTTACCTCCATACTGTTCTCCATAGTGGCTGTGCCAGTTTACATTCCACCAATGATGTAGGGTGGTTCCCTTTTCTCCTCGCTCTCTCCAGTATTTATTATCTGTAGACTTTTTTGTTGATGGCCACTCTGACAGATATGAAGTGATACTTCATTGTGGTTCTGATTTGCATTTCTCTAATAATTGGCAATGCTGAGCATCTTTTCATATGCATATTGACCATCTGTACATCTGCCTTGAAGAAATGTGTGTTTGGGTTTTCTGCACATTTTTTGACTGAGTTGTGTTTTTGTCTTACTGAGTTGTATGAGCTATTTGTCTATTTTGAAAATTAAGCTCTTGTCTGTCAAATCATTTGTAAATATTTTTTCCTGTTCCATAGGTTTTATTTTCATTTTGTTTATTTATCTACGTATTTAATTTTTTGATGTGCAAAAGCTTGTAAGTTTAACTAAGGTCCCATTTGTTTATTTCTGCTTTAAGTTCTATTGCCTTGAGATACTGGCCTAAGAAAACAGTGCTATGATTTGTGTCAGGGAATGTTTTACCTGTGTTCTCTTATGGTATCTTGTCTAAAGTTTAAGTCTTTAAGCCATTTTCAATTTATCTGTGTGTATGGTATAAGGATGTGTTCTAACTTTGTTGATTGACATGCAGCTTTCCAACTTTCCCAATACCACTTCCTAAGACAACTGTCTTTTCTCCATTGTGTATTCTTGCCTCCTGTGTCAAAGATAAATTCACTGTAGGTGTGTGGGTTTATGTCTAGACACTCTATTTTGTTCCCTTGGTCCATACATCAGTTTTTGTGCCAATACCATGTTACTTTGAATACTGTAGCTTTGTAGTATTGTCTGAAGCCTCAGAGAGTTATGCCTCCAGCTTTGTTCTTTTTCCTTAGGATTGCATTGGCAATGCTGGGTCTAATATAATTCCACAAAAATTTTAGGATTCTAGTTCTGTGAAAAACATTTTGTTCTAGTTCTGTGAAAAATGTCTTGGGTAATTTGATAAGGGATCACATTAAATCTGTAGATGGCTTTGCATAGTATAGCCATTTTAACAATATTAATTCTTCCATTCACAGAGCATGGGATATCTTTCCATTTCTTTGAATAATCTTCAGTTTATAGTTCTCAAAGTATGTCTTTCACCTTCTTGATCAGTTTTATTCCTAAGTCTTTAATTTTTATTCATGAAGTTTTAAAAGCAAATTTTTTGGTTTTACTTTTCCTTTCTGATACTTCGTTGTTAGTATGAAGAAATTAAACAGATTTTTTATGTTAATCTTGTATTTTGCTAACTTTCTAAATTTATCAGTTCTAGTAATTTTTATGCGGATTTTAGGATTTTGTACATATAGTATTATGTCATCTGCATATAATGACAATTTTTCCTCTTCTCTTTCAGTTTGGATACTTGTTTTTCTTGTCTGATTGATGCAGCTAGGACTTGTAATACTATGTTGAATAGAAATGATGAGTGGATATTCTTGATTTGTTCCAGATTTTAGCGAGAATGCATTTAGTTTTTCATTGTTGAGTATTATGTTGGCTGTGGGTTTGTCATTAATAGCTTTTATTATGTCGAGGTATATTTTCTTTGGTAAGAGTTTTTATCATGAGTGGATATTGAATTTTATCAATTACTTTTTCTGCACCAGGTCATGTGGTCTTTGTCTTTCCATTTTTTAATGTGGCATATAACATTCATTGATTTGAATATGTTGAGCCATCCTTGTGACTCTGGCATGAATCCAACTTATTCAGGATCTATGATCTTTTTTATGTGTGTTGGATTCAGTTTCCTGATATTTGAAATACACACCTGTGATGTCCTATTTTATATATTCATATTTATCTTTTTACTGTTCTTTGTAGAACTTGCACAACTTAAAAAAAATTATTTTTAAACATTTCTCCTGACTTAAGTGATCTCCTTTACAATTGTGATTTTTCATTCCTCAATAGGGTTTTAAATTTTTTTTTCCCATTTAGAGAAGACCTTTCAATATTTCTTTTACGATAGGTTTAGCATTGCTATATTCTTGTAATTTTGTGTGTGTGTGTGTGTGTGTGTGTGTGTGTCTGAGAAATTCTCTCTCTCCTTCTATTCTCAGTGATAATCTTGCTGGGTAGAGTATCCTAAGTTGACAGTTTTTCCCTTTCAGGACATCGAATATATTTTGCCACTTCTCTCTGGCCTGCAATGTTTCTATAGAGAAATTAGCTGATGGACATGTGGGGGTTCCCTCAAAATTAACTCTTTGTTTCCTCTCTTGTCATCTTTAGAATCCTCTTTTTGACTTTTGCCATTTTAACTATATGTCTAGGTGTATGTCTGTATTGAGTTCATCTTATTTAACACCCTCTCTGCTTCCTGTACCTGGATATCTGTTTCATTCCTTAAGTTTGGGAAGTTTTCAGCTATAATTCCTTCAAATAATGTTTACTCCCCTTTAACTCTCTTCTCCTTCTGTGATTCCTGATATGCATAGACTGACATGCTTCATAATATCACAGCAGTCTGATATATAGCTGTCATTTTTTCCCTTTTTCTGTCTGTTACGATTTGGTTGATTTCCATTTTATCTTCCAAATCACTTACCTGTTCTTCTGCATTATTTGTTTTCTTATTTATTGCCTTCAGTTGGCTTTTTTCTCAGCAAATCAATTTTTTAATTGGCTCCTTTGTAGTTTCTAGTTCCTCTTTATGGTGACCTGTATTTCTATCAATAGCCTTTCTTAATTCCTTGGTATTTTATTACCCCCTTTTTGAACTCAGCCTTTAGTAGACTGGACAGGTCTGTTTCATTATTCTCTGAAAGAGGAATTCTCTTGATCTTTTGTTTGAGAGTAGTACTTCTGCTTCTTCATTTTACTAATATATCTCTGGTCCTATGAAATTAGGAGGAACAGTTATCTGCTGTGGTCTTGGAAGACTTTTTATGTTGGAGTGTCCCTCTGTAGCCTGTACAAGTCTAATATTTTTGGTGAGAGGGTTCTTTTTAGTATTTATGCCTACCATGTCTTTCATCAGTGTGTGCTGGCCATTATCCCTTGATATGGGGTGTGATTGTTGTTGTGACAATCAGAGTCTGCACCGCATGTTGAGTGAGGCCTCTTTGCTCTGATTGCACAGCCTTGTCAGAGGCAGAGTTTAATCCTCTGTTGTTGAGGTAGAAGCACTGACATCTGCTTCAGAGTTGCCATGTGAGGTAAGTGGAACTGGAGAGCTTCAGCTGGGAGAGGAGCCACTAGGTATTACTCTGCAGGAGCTGTCAACAGGGAAGCGCTCTCTGTGGTGATGGTTGTCACCCATTCTGTGGGCTCACAAATTATAGTTTTGTTGGCACTGCCCTTCCTCAACCATGGGAATGCAAGCAGTCAACCTGGGTGTCTCTCAAGTGCTGTGCTCATAATGCCACCAGCACAGATCTCCGGGTGTAGACTGACTGAAGTCTGGTACCAGGACTGCTGTAGTAACACATATGGACATGATTGGGTGCTGTGGAATCAGCCCAGCACCAAACTCCATCTCTGTCCACCTGCAAAGCCCACAGCTGTTAATGCTAGGCCTGACCCAGCCCTGGGATCACCAGTAATCCTCTTGGATGTACTGCAGGAGCTGAGCTTACAAAACCACCAGTGGTGGCCTAAATCCATGGGTCACAGATCTGCTGGCCCAAGGCTCAGATTTAAGCCCAACCTCTGAATGTGGGCAAGCCTCAGGAACTTGTAGTCTCCCAGAGCTCTTGGAGGTGGTGCCGTACCCACTGTGAGCATGCTGACAATGAGGCTTCCATGGTGGGGCCCTACTCCTCCTTTAGTGTTTGTGTTGACCAAGGGGCTTCCATGGCAGACCTTGGCTCCATCCTGAATACACTCCTTCTCCCTACACCCTTGATTCTGGCTGTGCCTCAGACCACCCTGTAGCCTTTTGAGGTTGTCTGCACAGAGCTAATTCTAATCCTCTCTCCAGGTTTGTCCACTGAAGTTCAAGTTTTGGCACCTAGATGCTGCACACACCATAGGTGCATTTCTTGGGCTGGGAAGTGCAACAAGGTGGCCAGGAGTGTCTGTGCTGGTCTCTCTGCCTTTTGCCTGCTACAGTCCAGCTGTCTGACTTTCCTCTGAGCCCCTGAACTTCCCTATATGTTTCCTGGCTGATCTCCCAGATGGTGAAGGGGCTTCCTGGGCAAGGGCACTTTTCCAGTTTAACAGCTCCCTTCTAGGGGCACAGGCCCCATCACAGTTCCTTTTCTTTTTTTCTTTCATCCTATTTGGTTATATGGTGGTATTTCTTACAGTTTTGGTTGTATTAGATAATCTGCTAGCATTTAGTAGGTATTCTGTGAAAATCATTCCACAAATAGATTTTGTTTTAAGGCCCACATTTGCAGCATATGAAAATTTTGGGGGCAGGGATTGAATCCTAGCTGTAGCTAAGAGCTGTTTTGAAGCTGTGGCAATGCCAGATCCTTTAACTCACAGAGCCAGGCCCAGGGATTGAACCTGTGCCTCTGAGGAGACCCAAGCCACTACAGTTGAATTCTTAACCTACTGCACCAAGGTGGGAGCTCTAACAGGTATATTTTTGACATACTTGTTGAAGGAGGTAAGCTCCATATCCTTCTATTCAGCTATATTTCACTAATTTCAGTTTTCTTAAATTTAGTAAGTCTTGTTTTGTGGCCTTTCATGTGAACTATCCTGAGGAATATTTTAAGTGCATGTAAAAAGAATGTCTATTTTGCTGCTTTGGGGTGGAATGCTTTATAAATATCAATTCAGTTCATTTTGTCTAATGTGTTATTTAAGGTCTGTGTTTCCTTATAGATTTTCTGTCTGGATGATATGGCTTTTGATATAAGTTGGGTATTAAATTCCCTCACTATTCTTGTGTTACTCTTGCTTTCTCCTTTTACGTTTGTTCATATTTGCTTTATATATTGAGGTTCTCCTATGTTGGGTACATGTATAATTGTTATATCTTCTTGGATTGATTCCTTAATCATTATGTAGTGTCCTTTGTCTCTTTAATATTCTTTATATTAAGCTCTTTTGTCTGATAGAAGTATTGATTATCCAACTTTATTTCAATTTCCATTTGGTGTACTATCTTTTCTATCCCCTCACTTTTGTGTGTTTCTAGATCCGAAATGAGTGTCTTTAGGCAATTTATATATGGGTCTTGTTTTTGTATCCCTTCAGCCAGTCTATGCCTTTCGGTTGGAGTATTTAATCAGTTTACATTTAAGGTAAACATAGATATGTATGTTTTATTACCATTTTTAAAAATTGTTTTGGGTTTATTTTGGTAAGTCTTTCCTCCCCCCTCTTCTTTGGTTCTCTTGTGATTTGAGGTCTATGTTTAGTGTTATATTTGGTTTTCTTTTTCTTTCTGAGTGTATATCTATTACAGATTTTTGATTTTCTTTTGTCATAGGGTTTAGTAAAGCAGTATGTGTATATTTAAGTGTGTGTATATATATGACTGTTTTAAGTTGTTGATCTCTTAATTGCAAGTGCATTTTAATGCCCTTCATTGGTAATCTCGTTTAGCACTTAACTGCTTATTGTGGATGCAGATGATTTTACCAATTTGTCTTTTAACCTCCCTACTAGCTTTGTGTGTGGATGACTTCTTATATTTACTATAGCTTTGCCTTTATTGGTAAGCTTTTTCCTTCTGTAAATTTCTTTCTTGCCTTTCCTTTATGTTTGCCTAGGTTTTAGTTTTTAGCTATATATTAACTGCTTCAAATTAAAGTGAATAATAAAAAAAGGAGTGGAAAAAATTAGTTGATGATCATAAAGATTGGAGCTTCACAAAGAACTATTTTACAAATAAAATTCACAGACTAGGATTTCTGATGTTATTTGGAAAAGCAAAGGAATCAAGAATTGTCCAGACAGTTGAGGGCAGGACAACGTTATGAGAAACTTATTACCTGCTCTGATTAAAGAGATAGAGTTGATTGGAATGGTGGAATGTACTTACAATATTTATAAAGAAAAAACTGTGTATAAGTAACAATAAAATTATATATTAAACACAACCAATTTGCAGCATTTAACTGAATAATTCATAGTGGCATTCCTCTCTTTTCTATGAGTAAGAGGGCACTGGTTTTTGGCATAAAATTAACAATATGAATGCACTAATTCCTCACCACTGTTTGTAAATGTTGATACATCTGTACAGACCCAAAAATATTTAAGGCAAATAAAATGTGTAAGGCACCGGATGCAAAGTTATCACTAAAAGAAATGAAAGATACCTCCACTCACTAACTTATGTATGAACATAGGTTTGTATTAGGGGTCCTTATATACTAGTTTATACCAGTTTAATTACTAATAGTATCAGCTTTTATTCTTATACTGTACCAGTTTGGGCAATAAATTATAAGGTTAGAAAAGGCTCTAACTTCTTCATATCCACCTCTATATCTTATGATCTTGGTGAGCTACATTGTAGTATCTTAACCATCACCATCTAGCAGAGGATGTTTATGTGGAAAGAGAGTGAGAGAGACAAACAGATGGCAGATTCTTTCTAAGTTTGCATACAAACTCTATCACATGAGGTGAGTGAGGAAAAGTGAAGATAGCAATTTCTGCAGAACGATACATACTTCATTTATTTTCTCTGTTGATACAAAAGCAGGATATGAAAACTAGAATGAGAAAAGATGGCTGGTGTGACCCAGTGATTCGCCCTGTTTCAACTTTCCTATGGAATTGCACAGAGAACAGAGATGAAAAAATAAACAGAACATGTGGTTTTAAGACCCTGCTCTTACTAATACAGTAATTTAGCCTATTTAGATTATCATTTTTTTTTCCTTCTGGGCAGTGTGGTGCATGGGAGGAATGTGATAGTACTCACATGGGTTGGATGTGTGTTCTATTGTGAAGGAAAAGAACACAGTTAAGGAACTGACTTGACTTTATACCTTGATCATTCCATGTAAACCTTTAATCTTTTGTGTCTAATATATCTGATAATATTTTTAAACTGTTATTGAAAAAGTAGGTATAACTAACTATAATGTCTGTCTCTGTTTTTTAGCTCTCTGTGCATGGAATGATGATGGGATTATTCAATTTCTTGAGTATTATATAATTCTACCATCACATGTATCTTCAAATATAGTATGTTCTATAGTGTTAGCATATATATTAACATATTTTTAAAAAAAATCTACATTAAGATACTTAAAATTCTGTGTCAGAGGATGAGAAATGAGGTTATAAATGTTAGAAAAGATTACAGAGGATGATGACCATGATAATCTGGTTCTCTTAGAAAGATGGTGGCATCCAGCATCATAGCTTGATGACATGGCCCTGGAGATCACACAACTAGTGTAAGTGAGATCCCAGAAACCAATGACCACTCAAAAATTTATAAAACTAAGGATCAGATTATGGAGTAAGGGGACCTTATTGATGTACTTTCATGGTCTGGAGGCCTGGCTTGGGATTATTTTGCCTTCGCCAACTGACTCCTATTAACCCTACTGTGCACCTTCTTCAAACTAAGCTAGTCACTGAGCCATGATCTCCTAGGGTTAGATTTCAGACTTACTTTCAGGCACTAAACTCTGCCTAAAAGCCCTGAAAGTGAAAAACATGTTTTTCTGCTAAACAGAAGTATAGGACAGTCACTGTAGAATCATGTATAACAATAAAAAAACAGGAAATAACTATAACATATAATAATAGACTAATGACTTACATTTTTTTTTTCCATTTTTAGGGCTGCATCTGTGGCATATGGAGGTTCCCAGGCTAGGGGATGAATTGGAGCTGTAGCTGCTGGCCTACGCCACAGCCCCAGCAATGTCAGACCCAAGCCATATCTGTGACCTACACCACAGCTCATGGCAATGTTGGATCCTTAACCCAGAGAGTGAGACCAGGGATCAAACCCACAACCTCATGGTTCCTAGTCAGATTCTTTTCTGTTGTGCCATGATAGGAAATTCTAAAATTTTTAAAAAGTATGAAACTATCAAAATTGTTTCGTATCTACTGACATAAAGATGTCTGATTTTATATTAAGTTAAAGAAACTCTATCATTAGAATATATTTATAAGCATGCTGATACAAATATATGAATATAAATACATAAATCCATATAGAAACCTAGGATGCTATATATATCAGTGTTATCAGCACATCTCTGGGATGTGGGGATTGATAATGTTAAATAAGGAGGCTATTAGATTGAGGTGGCTCTAATGCCATGGTGGCTTATATAAACAAACCAAAAATTAAGCCTCTAAATGCTTCAAGGTTACAAATTCAAAATGCTAAGAGCAACCAGTCACACACAGCCAACTAGACTTTAAGTTAGAGCCAGTCAATAATTTCTTTACTTTGCTTTTTCACTGTCTCTCTCCCTCTCTCTCTCACTGTTTTTTTATGTTTTGTTTTGTTTGTTTTTTGCTTTCTCTAGGGCCACACCCAATCCATATGGTAGTTCCTAGTCTAGGGGTCAAATTGGAGCTACAGTTGCCAGCCACAGCAATGCAAGATCCGCACTGAGTCTGTGACCTACACCACAGCTCATGGCAATGCTGGATCCTTAACCCACTGAGCTAGGCCAGGGATTGAACCTGTAACCTCATGGTTACTAGTTGGATTCATTTCCGCTATGCCACAACAGGAACTCCTGCACTGTCTCTCCCTATAGTCTCTCCCCAGCTTTTGTCTGCAGAATGTTACTATCCACTTTGGGTTTGGTGCTGCTGTATTTGAATAAATTTTTGCTCAAATAAACTCTTAAAATTTTGAATGTACTTCAGTTTATCTTTTAACAGGATATGTTTTAATACTTTGTCTTTGTTATCTTGTTCTTTAACATCGTAAACATTGTACTGTGCCCAAAATGGAAGGAAAAGGGAGCTGAAGACTTTCTTCACATTCATGTTTGACTTGCTCCTTACTCTGTTGGAGGCAGAGAGGGCAGATTATAGGACTCTGCCCTCTGGAAGATACTTTGTGAAATCCTTGCCAAGTTTTTCAGTTGGCTTTTAATGGTCATCTATGGAGATAAAGCTCAATGTAGACTTATGACCTAGGAAAAAAACACTGAAAAGAGCCAACAAAAAACTAGACCGTCTCCTTCTAACCGCATCAAAGATTGGTACTGAGAAATATTGAGGTTAAAGTACTTCTGATTTTGATGAGCACGTCATCATTATGCTCTGAATCTCACATAATTCTTAAAACAAATCTAAGTCAACAATGGTATCTCTATTAATACGGATAAAGACATGGGTGTTTAAAGGAGTTAAGACCCTTTTCATCTCCCTGGTAGTCCATAAGGAATTGGAGCTGGGATGTGAATCAGAGTTTCCTGACTTCGAACTCTGAAGTTCTTTACTACTGCACTCTAATGTACATATATACAATTATGATTTTACATTTGCTATCAAAGTTAAGTTCCTTATTTCAAAACTGTGGACAGTAAGGTTGAGTAATTAAACACCAGAGAGATCTCTCAGTATGGTTTAACAATACATTAATCCCACAGTACTTTTCACTTTCACATTTTTCTGACAGTGAAAAACAAGATATAGCTTTCTTTGCTTCTTATTCTTTTTTTTTTCTTTTTAGGGCCACACCCTGAGGCCTATGGAGGTTCCCAGGCTAGAGGTTGAATCTGAGCTGCAGCTGACAGTCTACACCACAGCCACAGCCACGCGGGATCTGAGCCACATCTGCAACCTACACCACAGCTCACAGCAATGCCGGATCCTTAACCCACTGAGTGCGGCCAGGGATTGAATCTACTTCTACATGGATCCTAGTCAGATTCGTTTCTGCTAAGCCAGGACAGGAACTCCAGATACAGCTTTCTATTTTGATTTCAACATAATTCTTACCAAATTTAAAAGCAATCTTAAATTTTTACCGTATATTTTTAAGTAAAGAGATACAGCATTTCGATCTCTGATATCCCCCTCCTAACCACGTCTGTTCTACTTCAGACTTTGCTTCTTCCTTCAATCTCTGATATTTCTGCCCTCCTAACCACGTCCGTTCTCCTTCTGACTTTGCTTCTTCCTTACATACACCCCCTACACACACAGACACACACAGACACAGACACACACAGACACAGACACAG
The DNA here is from genome assembly GCA_004024745.2 of Catagonus wagneri. Lineage (NCBI taxonomy): Eukaryota > Metazoa > Chordata > Mammalia > Artiodactyla > Tayassuidae > Catagonus > Catagonus wagneri. The sequence continues at coordinate 11,948,089 of PVHT020000022.1, forward strand.
ACACACACACACACACACACACACACACAGACACACACACACACACACACACACACACACACACACGTTCTGCAGGACAGAGAGAAAGCTGATATGCTCCCTTTCTTTGGAACCGAATAGCCACAGTGGAACAAAGGACAGAATAGTATTGGCAGAGATGACTGAAAATGGTGAGAGACCCATAATCATGAATAACAAGTCTGCATTAATAGTTTTAATGACTATTCTAGTGGTCTAATAGAGCACTATAACAGGATTTCTAGTACAATTTTTCTGAAAGCTTGTCTTCAATAAATCTGTCATTACAAAGAACTAGATTGCTTCACCACATAACCATAGTTTACTGAATCTGGACACAAAACCATTATGGCAGTTGTCATCCTATATTAGCATCCTTGTCTCAAGTATTCTGTTAACTATTGTGAGAGAGACAGCTACATGCTCAAAATGTAGGTCATTAGTGAAAGAGGTGTATTTATGCTATGGAGATGCAGTAGACATTTAACAAAACAGGAGAGAAAGCTCGCAATTTTGTGTGTAAGGACAGAAGTAGAAACAATAACTGTAATCCAAACACATAGGTGTGTAAACATTGAAACTCTAAAGACTAACTGGAGTTCTTTTTGAAATAGCTTATTGAATTCTTGGGATGATTAGTTTTTGAATGACTGTAGCACCATTTCTACACTTGTCCCATAGTATTTTACACTGTCTTGTTTCCTGTACCGACTGAAAACTCTTTAGAGTCAAGGATTGCCATGTTGTGCTCAGTGTGCAGGCCACCTCAATAAAAAGGATGAGTTGTTTAAAATCAGTCCTATCCTGGTCAATGACCCCAGATTCCAGGCCTTGGCTCTGTTTTTCTCTCTCCTAGTTAGAGGTTCTCAATTCTGACTTTCACATCGGAATACTTCTTGTCTGGAGAGAACTTTGTTATCATTTCTATTTTTTCTTTTTAATCCTACCTTTCTGTAAAGGTTCAGCTCAAACCCAACAGTTCCACCCCCTAAATCCCTTTCTGCCTGTACTTCTCTCCCACATCGTTTGACTTGTACCATTACCATACGTTATACTGTGAACCATTTATTTGACAGTTAGTTACCTTTACCCTCATAGCATTTCTTCTTTTGAAGTTTAAAGTCATTGTTATAAGTTATCTTTTCATGTACAATTCCTGTTTCTCCAGCTCTCCTGTAAGTTCCTGAATGAAATATAGTTTACTGTGTATCTTAGTAGAATATAAAATTGATAGCCCAGGACAGGTGCAATTAAAATGTATTGATAGTATGTTAACAATTTTAGATTTTTGTTTCAGTTGCTGTAAAAGTTTTTTGAAACTGGGAAGGTCATTTCTTTTGTAACTATATTTTGACCCTGATTTATAATTTTCACCCTGAGTCTTAAAAATGTATGCAAAGATTTTTGGACCTGAAAGTAACAGACTGATGCCTACTTCAGATTATCTTCCACATTAAAGCTGATAGTTGTAAATTTATTGACTTTACAATAATCTATATTGATTATCAAGACTAGTGGAAATAACTTGGATAAGCTGTGGTTCATAAAGTTGCAAATTTAAACAAGGATCACAGTATGTTAGAGGAATAAAAATATCCCTATTCCTATCCAATGTTGGAAAAATTTGAATAAATATCCCTTTCTAGGGGACCTGTATGTGTCAATTGTAAAAACACCTCCGTTTTTTAAAAATGAAATTATTACCAGTCAAGCTATTTTATCAAAGTAAATACAGCTTTATTCTATCTATAATACATATGAAATATAACATGTATATATATGTTTGTTTAAAGTATCTATTAGGATATAAATATTATAGACTCTGCTCTTTATTATATAGCATAAATCCTATTTGCTCCAATTCGAGGATGTGCTTTGATAATTTAATAACAAACAAAATACAAAGAGGCTAAACAGCCTTATAGAGAGAAATATGGGTAAAGTAACAAACATAAAAGACTTGTTCTATCAGACAGACCCTCTTTTGCAATACAGATATTAAAATACAAGTAGGTTAACAACCAGTGATTTATAATAAGGGAAGTAAGAAGAAATTTATGATTTTTTTAGTATCTTATACTACTTTCTGGAGGTATGTGTTTCATCCTATTAAGGAATTTTGGTTAAAATTATAATACAAAATACTATTTTTGATAATTGGTCCTAATTCTTAGAGAAACATTTAAAATTGTGCCATAGAAACATAATAAAACATACATTCAGTTCCTTACTCTTACTTTAAATACATTCAAGTAATAGAATGTGAGAACAATAAATATATTTTCTCTAAAATGGGTTCAAAAACCTAAAGAGTTTAAAGGATTTATTTTTCAGTCCAAGTAATGAGCACACATAGATTTTTTAAGAATAGAAGAATAGATTTTTAGATAGCTGCTAGAATTGTAACTGGATTTCTAAATCCTTGAATCTACTGAATGTTTAGAAAACCAAAGAATCTCATCACTCCTCAACAGTGGATGTAACAAACACAGATAAATCTCCAAGTCCTATTACAGTGGAGTAAAACTCAGAGCTGCATGTTATGGAATCCCGACAAAAGCCAGTTATTGCAGCTGTAGCCTAAAATTTCACTTAAAAAGTTAAGGAATCATTTAGGCTCAGGATTCACAGGCAAAAATTTTATATTGCCCATATTTGTATCCCCAGAGCTCAGCAAAGTACCTGGTACACAGTAAGAACTCAGCAAACGTCTGTAAGATAAGATGAACTGAATATAAAGCTAACAGGGGAAACAGACTTCTAAAGGAATGGGCATTTACATGTTCAGGAATTTTTTTTTAGAAGTAGTCAGTATTTTTAGGATTGCTCTTCTGTTCTCATGGAAGAAATGAGCAGCTTTGTTTCAGAGTTCATTTGTTTATTCTGTAAGGAAAACTATAATCCTTGGTTTGCGGCATCACAATTGTTTGCTGTGGGAGTGATTATAGATCAAAAACAGAAAGATTATATCCCTTTTCAAGAGCAAATGAGTAGCAAGAACAGATGAAGCCTTAAGGAAACAAAGATGTTTTTTTCATGAAAATATGTTTATGATAATGCTATAGAGATAAATACTGAAACAACTAGTCTTTGTGAAATTTGCTGGCAAATTTTAAGCTTTGAGTAAAGATGATTCCCCCCACCCCACCACCCCAGACTGACCTTGAGATGAGAACACTAGAGATAAGTGAATTCTGCAATCAGCATTCTTCTGCTACTTTATGTCAGGAAGGGGAATGGATGGCTTCCCTGCCTGGACAGAGTCACTGTCACATACCTTGATCTCCTGTACCGTCCTACTAATGTATTGTGCAAGGGAGGTTCACCAAGAAAAAAGTCAAATGTGGGTTCTCCACTGAGACAGAAGACCAGTGCCCATGAGTTGCTGTCCCTCTGTCCCCAAAGGACCTATGCTGCAGTATAGTAACCTTATAACTTAATAAAACATCTCCAATCATGACTTGATCAATGATGTCTATCTTGATGTCAAGTAACTATGCTTGGGAAGAGGGAGAGGTGAAGAGCAAACCATGTTCCTACTTCATTTTTTACATTTATTCCTACATTCATTCCAGAAACCCTTATCATGCCACCAATTGGTAAACACCCCAGTATTACTAACAAGAAGATGCTTTGATTGTAGTGCACACCAATAAAACAGTAAAGACTGTGATCCCTTGCAAGATCATAGATCCAGGCATAGCAAAGACCATATCAGATCTGGCACATACACAGGCACCTATCTCACCTTTATACTGACCTTTTACTTAAGCTTCCCCCAGACTCTTGACAGAAGCATTTTCAAACAACTAACTCCCCAGGACCGTGAGCTCCCTGTCAGGTGTTTAATTGTGATACAAACAAAAGAAGTATTAATCTTCATTAAAACGTAGAGGGGGGAAAAAAGCCTAGTGGTCTCCTTGATTCTTTATCATAAGCCCATTTAATATTCAGATCTAAAGTATATCCAGGGAATTGTACATGAATTATATTTCAGAATGATAAAGTACACAAAGTATATAAATTTGCTTCTGGCCTCAAACCATCTTGTTTCTTTCCATAAATAAAAATCATCTCTTCTATTACAAATTTTGAGAGCTACCTAAATTTCTAGTACTATTTCTAATTTGTGTTCTCAGATAGAAAACAAAACTTTTGATGTTTCAAGTTAACCTGTTGTTAAAATGTATTACAACAGTTTTCACAGAATATTTCTATTTACTCATTAGTTTGTTTTTATCTAGAGAGTCTGTGTAGGAAACATCAGCTTTTGTATAATGTTAGTTGAGAAACTGGCTGAGTGACTTCAGCCGCATTACTTAACCTCCAAGAAAATGTCTTCTCCTAGTTAAACAACTGGGATGGACTAGATAAAAGATTTTGTAACTCCTCAAATAAAATCCCCAGTGGAAACTTTACGATAGTATATTCGAACTTCTGAAACTTCAGGACAGTTTTGTTTTGTTTTTTAAAGATAATGGAAGACTTCTTGAGCTGTGACAGGAAGGATCAATATGGAAGGAATAGAAAAGGAACAAAAAGGAAATCAATGCCCAGTTGCACAGCAACACCCACTGACTCCAATGCTTAGGCTGAAAATTTTTATTCTCCTCATGTCTCAACTGATGACAAGGAGGTCAATTAATTACTGTGGGGAGAAAATGAGACCAAGTTCTTCTACCTTCGCTAACGCAGCACCCTAAGTGCTCTTAATACAAGGGAGGCAGCATGTCACTGTTCATTGACTATATTAATTACGGTTTCTCAGTTACTTCATCCATGCCCGCACTCCTGAGTCACAGAATACCAACAGGAGAAATAAGTCCTAGGCCTGCAAGGTGGGCTGGGGTGTGACTACAATGAGAAATCAGACATGGAAACCTGACATCAGAACCTCTTCTATATAAAACCTACTTTTTTTATTGTTATTCTTTTACGTTTAGGGCCATACCTGTGGCATATGGAAGTGCCCAGGCTAGGGGTCTAATCAGAGCTGCAGCTGCTGGCCTGTCCTACAGGTATACCACAGCTCATGAGAACGCCAGATCCTGAACTCACTGACCAAGGCCAGGGATCGAACCAGTGTCCTCATGGATATTAGTTGGGTTTGTTACCCCTGAGCCATGACGAGAACTCCTATAATATCTACTTTTAATGGAATTTTCTAACAATCGGAAAAGCAGAATTCTAGGGCTAGAGAGATTCTATAAAGGGAACCCAGAATAATCACTGATCTGATGCCAAGCTTCTGCCACATCAATCCAGCTCATTAAATTATGGGCCACTTGACAAACTATTCACTTCACCAGAGACAAAAGTTAGAGCTAAAACAAAACAGTAACAATAAACCCTGAAGCAAATGGAAATTAATGTAAGTAGGCAATGCGTTTGTACAGTCCTGCTGTCATGTAATAGGACAAGCTTCTGATCGTGAAGTAACAGCTTCTATCTTTTTAAATCATTCAGCAGCTCATATACGAAATTACAGGAACTTAAAAGAAAATTTTGCATGTGTGGAAGAGTGTTTTTAAAATCTTAAGGGTAAATGTCACTTTATATCATTTTAATAGATTTATGAAGCTTAATTTACTGTAGTGAACAAGTTTCCCTTTCATCATGAGTTTTATCTAAATGAAGTTGGAATTGGACTGGTGATAGGCAAAGAGGAGAATATTTTGCTAGAATATTTCTTCACTTTTTTTAATCTTCAGGATTAAAGAAGTAGGTAGACTTTCTGCAGCTGAAAATGTCAAGACAAGAAGCAAATCAATACCAACTATCTTCTCTGAGAGTTAAGAGTGGGTCTTCAGGGAGTTCATGTTGTGGCTCAGCAGGGTATGAAGCCGATTAGTATCTATGAGGATGTGGGTTCAATCCCTGGCCTCACTTAGTGGGTTAAGGATCAGGCACACTGGGCGTTGCCCTGAGCTGTAGTGTAGGTTGCAGAGGTAGCCAGCATTGCTATGGCTGTGGCAGAGGCCGACAGCTGCAGCTCCCGATTTGACCCCTAGCCTGGGAACTTCCATTGGCCACAGGAGGGGCCCTAAGAAGCAAAAAAAGAAAAGACTGGGTTTTTATACCTTCCAGTCCTTCAAATATTCAGTTCTGTTTTCTCTCTCCACTTTGCTTTCCTGGTAACTTGGTTAAGAGCAGAAGACGAATGCAGTCACTGTTATATAAGAAAATTTATATAGAGTTCTGTTGGCCAGTTGATGATTCTAGTCCAACTAATTAGATATATCATTCTCTGTTCAACAATATTTGAATTGGAGTACTACCTCTGATTTCAGGTATGAAAAATAACTCTTCATTTTCAAACTTTCTAATTAAAAATATATATATAAACAAGAACATGAAGGGAAAGGCTGGTATGAGGATTTTTACCCAAAGCAAATCAAGTCTCTCTTTGTTGTTGACAAAGACTGTCCATGATATTGAAAAACAAAAATAATTATTGCAATATTGGGGCCGATATGCCTTATTTTGGATCAGAGAAGATCACCAATTTAATAGCAAATGACATAAAATCTGCCTTATTTTAAGATCATAATGACAATGTTTGTGGAAGGAAATCAACCATCAAAGCGAATTATGTATTGTGGTCAGTATATAACCCTGACACCAAGCTGTGGAGGTTCATTTCCATGCTCATCTGCTTATTAGCTATGGCACAAGTTGGATAAGCTGTTTAACTTTTCTGCAGTCCAGTTGAGTACCCTCTTATTTAACATGGGAATATGAATAGTACCTGTGGGGATGGACTGAATAAGTTAATAAATGTAATGTGTTATGAAGAGTGCCCAACATAAGTGCTACACAAATGTGTGTTATCATTATCCTTACAAGGCACTTTCTAGTCTGTGAGGCTCTATAGAGGGCTAGATATAATTATCATATTATTTTGTTATACAGTTTAATACCAGAGAAGAAGGTACAAAGAAATATTCTGTAAAACTGGCAGAGGGGAGAGTTAGATGGCAAGGAAGAGGGGGAAAGTGAGAAAGAGGAGGGAGAAGAGAAGGACGGATGAACTAACTCAAGGGTCTTCATGAGCCTCTGGCTGGACTCTGGATGACTGATGAATACCCATTAAGGAAACTTATTCAGCAAGTGAGAAGTAATGCAGTTCTGACTATGCTGCATGTATAAACTTGGTAGGTAAAGCCAAATTCTTGAATCACTGCACCTGTGATGACTGTTTCCCAAGGCATTGCTAAAGCCACACGTTCAAGTCTTAATGCCTTTATCCTCTCTACTCTCCAAGGCGATGGTGTACCCTACAACTATTTTTCAAATAGAATGACAAGCTGTTAAGCCACAGTAGAAAAAAACATAGCAAATAATAGCGCCACTACCATTCAAAAATAAATAGGTAAAGACATTCCTTGCTCCAATTCCTTGCTGCAGCATTGCTAAAATTCTCTCCCAAAAGCTGTGCTCACAAATGATAGGAATATAGATGCATTTATTTGGTTCCCATGCTGTTTGCAGCTTTGGGATTAGAGGCAGGAACTCGAACGCACTTTTGCTCGACCTAGTGCAGACTCCTCAGCATGCTGGCATGGCCTTTCTAGGGGGTAATCACCTTTCCCACCTTACCTCTCAGAAGCAGGACCCCAACAATGCAGGGACAGGTACAGAACCCATCAGGGGACCCTGAACAAGCCAGGCCTCTTCTCATGTCTGTGCCTCTGCACACATCTCCCTCAGCCTGCAGTCTTGCATTTCTAGCAAACTTCAGTGGCTCTTCCACCCAGATGCTCTCTGGGAAGTCTCTTCTCAGTCCTTCATATGGACCGGTCCTTATTACCCTCCTTATTATGGTCCTTATTATGCTACCTCTGCCCCCCATCCCACCCCAGCACCACACACTAAGTTTATAATTATTGGTTCTTTTTTCTGTTTTTGCTAGGAGACTATGGACTCATCTCTGGCAGATCTCATTTCTTGCTCATTTTTTTTTAATTTTGCAGTAATTTTTGTCAAGTAGATAACAATTTATAAAGAAACTGAGATGGCAGGAGTTAAACAGCTTGTCTAGCAGCAAATTCACAGCAGAGACACAAGGACAGGTTCTACTTTTCAATGAAAATAAGTTTTTTTCTGGATATTTAATGTGGCTTTAATTTTCAGCAATTCTGTAATGTACAAAACATGAAAAGAACTTTGCAGATATCATAACCATCCTGTCTTCATCACTGCTTACCTTCTCTTAATTGCTGTCATAGTTGGAGGAGGAAGAAGGGAATGTTACAGCAAATAAAGTTAGCAGTAAAACAAATTCAATGTTACTAAGTGCCTAATAGGTAAGTCATGAGTATTAAAGCTCACAACATCGGAAGCCACTTCTGTTTACTGAATGCTTGCTTCGTACAGAAAGGCAAGGGGTCAGGTGCCTAGCATATATTCATGTTCATATCAACCTTGTCAGTAGATACTATTATTCTTCCCTTAAGTATGAGAGAACCAAGGTCAGGAGAGGTGAAATAACTGGTTCAGGGTCAAGCAGCATGACTACTAATTGGCAGAGTCAAAATATGAACCTTATTTTCCCTGACTTCAAAGCTCTCTCCAGCATCTGCTCATTCATCCCTCTAAGTGTACACTTATCACTCTGGCCCTAAAACCCCAGTTTCATTTTAAAATCAAAATAAAACTTGAAAAGTGGCCTCTCTCTTAGTTTTTGCTAGAGTCTCTTTGAAGTTGAAAGCTTACTTTGGAACTAGAGACACTTCAGGATTAATTGTTTCCTGAGAGCCTTGGGCTCCACATGGGAGCAGGTGGAAAGACAATTTGGACAATGTCCAGGGATGGTTAAGGGGCAATTAGTTATGGTGAACTTGTGTGAGAACAAGAATTGAGAAACAAAAAGCTAAAGTTATATGAGAGTCCCTTAAGATGCCGCTTTGACTCCCAAAAGAAAAACATTAAAAAACTCAAGTATATGTAGTTGAACATTGGTAAGGAAAATATTTGAGGTTTTAAAAAACAACAAACAGTGGGTCCAAGAACATTACAAAAAATCCAAATAAAAATAAGCTTTGAAACTTGTAGTTGCAGTTCTGACAGCTACAGAAATTTAGGAAGAATAAGAGGCTATAAACACAGAGACACACACTCTGGTTTTGGATGCAGTATTACTTCTAAGGTGAGCTGCTATGTCTTTGTGTTCTACTAGATTTGTTTACAAGATGCAGAATGGCAGCCAGCCTGGAAGGGACTCCCTGTACCTTTAAATCTTACTTGATGAGGCTGGTCCTTTGCTATGAACAAAGAAAGCATCTTCTCAGGTTGCCAGCTGGCAGGCCCATCTTTACTCTAAAAATCGCACTGGGAGTTTAATCAGTAGGTACTTTTGAGTTAAATCTGAGGGGTCTGCATTAAAATGTATTCACTTCTGTGCTGTCTAAAGATAATAACAGTCTATTTTCTGAGAGAAAAGGGTCTGAAAATAAGGCTTCAACTGCTGATAGATCAGGTGGGGAAGAGAAAAGCAGCTCTTTTTACAGACAGACACCCTTTGTTCTATTCACTCCTGTTGTTCCTACTAGCAATTTTGATCACAAAGAATTGCCATAAACTGTAAATGCAGTTAAAAATCAATCCAGACACTGTTTGGTTAATCATTTGCTGGGTGCCCAATGGTGAGCTTGTTGCCACGTGACCAACAGCATACAGAGAAGGCATAACATCTGACCAGGAGAAGTTTATATTCGAACACAGGAAATGAGCAGAATAAAGGAAAGGACAACAGAGTGCTAATTGCATTGGTTGAAACTAGCAAGTCTTCCTTTTTTTCTTATTTGTTTATTTATGTATGTATGTATTTATTTCTTTACCGAGTTTAGCGAAGCCTTAGAGCCAAACACAGGGATGGCAAGAGGCCATGGTTTCATTGATTCTAAAATATCTATATATTTTTCACATTTTAACATCTCTGAAATTGATGTATATCTTAAAATTGGTAACATCGATTTGATGAAATAATAGCTACTGAGACTACTAAGGACTTGTATGAGGGATTCTGCTAAACAGTTTATATGTATTCATCATGAGATATGTACTAGGATTTCTTCCTTTTTAGAGATGAAGAAAGTTAGATACTTTAGAGAGGTTCATTTATTTGTTTAAAGTCACACAGCTTGAGTCAGGGACCAAACTTAGCCTGACTCAAGGGCTTGTTTCTTAGCCACTATGCCATACTAGCCCCCACTGTTAGCTTATGAGAACAAGGTCCTGAGTGTCAGACAAAGGGGTTTGGAACCCAGTCTGAAGCAGGAAAACTGCTATGTTTTAGGAAGCAGGCAGTAATTCCCCTACTGTCACCCCTAATCCTCGGGTATCAGGTGATCCACTTTGGGACAGGACACTTAGCCATTCACACCCGCTGTAGGAAGTTAAAAACTGGTTTATTCGGTCCAGATATATACTTTTTAGTTCATAAAAATCACTCATTTTTCTCCTTCCATTACACAAACCAGTTTGCTAAAAAAAATCTATCTCTTGTGATTCATGAGTCAAAAATATTTACAAATGTAGGTTTTTCCCCAGTCAATTCCACTCATCAACTCTGCATAAAAGATGAAAATAGGTCTATCAGATCTCCCTTTGTTACTTCAGGAGGGCAGAGTAGCCAGTTTGAAGAAAATTCAGTGCATTCAAAGCTATCAAAGTCAGAGGTGTGTGTGTGTGTTTGCTTGTTTGTGTATGTGTAATGCTCTAATGCATGTCCACACTCATGAGTTTACACATAAATTATAAATTAGTTGAAAGCAGATATGACAAGTGGTTTTGCATTATGAATGCATGGAGGTTTACAGAACATGAGCAATGAAGGCTTTCTGCCTACAAATGCACTCTGACACACACGGTCAAATACACCAAGAGCTTATCCTAAGAAAAACAGAAATGTTTTCTTTTGTGGTCATTGCTTTGATGACAGTGTTGTCCCTTCTGTGGAGAAAAACCATGTTTGCCATGGGGAATAAAGAAACTATGGAAAAAATAAATGTGTTCTGAGAATGTCATAGAAAAACCACTGGGTTTTCCCGGGGATAATCATGCAGTGCAAATTGGTGACTATGACATTTTCCCAATTTCTTTTTTGTATAAATATTGATCTAGTTGAAGATTAGGTTTCTGGACTCTAAAATTAACAAATAGTAAAATACTTTGATGGTTAGAGCAGGTGAGTTAAGTAACAGTGTTCTAAGAACAAGAAAGCATGATTTTGTGACTGGGTCAGCCATATACTAGGTATGTGATTTTTAGCAAGTTACTCCTTAATCTCTTGTTCCTTACCTCTAAGATGAGAAGATTAAACAACACGACCTGTGGGGTCTGTTCCAACTCTAAACTTTTAAAAATATGATAAATAATGTTTTCTAATGTCTCATATTTTGGCACTGTTTTTGATATATTTCTTTATTCATGAGGAAATAATATGTTTTTCCTTTACCTGTCTCAGCAGTGCTGTAAAGATTTTAGCTTATTAGACAAAGGTGCCACATACATGTTGTCATTAAAATGGAAAGACAGGGCACGTTATCTGGAATGTTTCAGATAAGAGGCTCATTATCATCTGCACAGTCTGGAGATGTGAGAGCATTGCCATGAGCACAGGAAGAAGCTCTCAGCACATTTGGATGATAAATGTTGGAGGACACATGGGCGCTGAGATGAAAGATAATACACATCCACAGAAGGCAGCAAAGATGTTGGGACTGGGCCTTGTGGTAGGAGAAAAATAGCTCAGAGGTGTCCTTCTGATAGGCCTTCTGGTGATTCTCAGTTTCCTGCCCCTCTCCAGTTGCAACAACGCTGTTCTTCAGAGTTATTTAGTATATTTTAAAACTTGGTTTTATACTGAAGTGTAGTTGATTTACAGTGTTGTTAGTTTTAGGTGTACAGCACAGTGATTCAGTTGTGTGTGTGAACTCTTTTTCAGATTCTTTTCTATTATAGATTATTAAAAGCTGTTAAATACAGTAGTAGTTTTAATACATATATGTTTAAGATAATACTACTAAAAGAGCTAGTGATGACAAGTATGAAACTAGATGTTGGATAACTATTCCTGTCTGAGGAACTGCCATGGAAGGATAAACTGTGGTCCAGAAAATAATTTCTAAATCAGCTGTTAGGAACTTGGAAGAAAATTTGCTGTAGTAACTCTATTTAACAGGGGAGTTATTTTCTCAACCTAGACAACAAAGGTATATAACCCATAGTGTACCTAAAGTACACTCTGTCCATGACAAAATGCTCCTCACTCCTTTTCTTCCTAGTGACACCACCTGTACCACTATTTCTTCAATACCTTTCCCAGTTCTTCATCTCACTCTAGCCTTTACTGAATCCCAACCTTATGCATTAGTACTTTGAATTAGCTCAGATATTCTTCTACCCTTTTTTTTTTTTTTTGGCCTTGCCTACTAGACATCCTGGAAATAGAGTTTTTTTTTTTTTTTTTTTTTTTTTTTTTTTTTTGTAGCTTTTATAGTCCTCTCAGCACTTAGCATGGTGCTTTTCTGTAGCAGTATGGTGGCTAAATATTAGTTCATATTCTCTAGCTAGAGGTAACTTTCTTCCATTCAATCCAAGGAAGGAGCCTGATCCACAGGAACAACTCTTAGCAGCTAATCATTAATGACTTAATGTCTGTCTCCACAGACAGTAAGTCACCTGAAGTTCAGAGGTGGTTCCCTGGCATATGGTATTTGACAAGAAAAATTGTGTCTCTTTAGGGGGGCTCTGTGTAAATGAAAATAGGATTAAAGGACATATTTTCTGTGCATGGGTGGGAGAAACAGAAGAAGCTGGGCCTGTACAGGGGAAAGAATGAAGACAGCCCAGAGAGAAAAAGTTGAGAGTTCGGGAAATCTCCACAATCCTCCAGTTTCAGATAACGTTTTTTTTTTTTTGTCTTTTTGCCTTTTATGTAGAGCCGCACCCGTGCCATATGGAGGTTCCCAGGCTAGGGGTCTAACAGGAGCTGTAGCCGCTGGCCTTCGCCAGAGCCACAGCAATGTGGGATCCGAGCTGCGTCTGCAACCGTCACCACAGCTCACTGCAACGCCGGATCCTTAAACCACTAAGCAAGGCCAGAGATCGAATCCGCAACCTCGTGGTTCTTAGTCGGATTCGTTAACCACTGAGCCACGAAGGGAACACCTGTTTTTTTTTTTTTTTTAATTATTGAAGTATAACTGGTTTACATTGTTGTGTTTCTGGTGTTCAGCAAAGTGATTCAGAGAGAGAGAGAGTGAGACTTTTTTCAGATTCTTTTCCATTATAGGTTATTACAAGATCCTGAATGTAGTTTCCTGTGCTATACAGTAGGACCCTATTGTGCATCTGTTTTATATATAGTAGTGTGTATCTGTTAGTTCCCAATTTATCCTTCCCCTCTCCTGCCCCTTTAGTAACATAAATTTGTTTTCTATGTCTGTGAGTCTGTTTCTGTTTTATAAATAAGTTCACTTGCATCATTTTTTTGATTTCACATATAGTGATATCATACGATATTTGTCTTTCTCTGTCACACTCACTTCACATAAGAGTTCTTGAAGTGTACCTGCATGATAGTTTTTGGCTGTAGATAAATAAATATAATATATGCATTTATAATAGATAATTTATAATAAATAAAACAAACTCTGCATTGTTTTCCCTTAAGCAAACTTTAGAAGCTGTAGTTAACTTACAGCCAACCTAATATAAATAGGATTCATGTATATGATATTGGAAACGATAATACTGACTGTGACGCTTTTCAAATGAATCTCATAAGCACATACATCTGTTACCTCAGGAAATGGTGAAATAGAGATTGGAGGGTCATGCTCTGTAATAAATTATCCTAAACTAATGATGGTTCTCAAATTGCAGTCTTCATAGCACCTGTATCAAAGTCACCTGACATGCTCTTTTAAAATCCACATTCCCTGGCAGGAAATATTTGCAAATCATATATCTAATAATAGTATTCAAAATATATAAAGAACTTACACAACTCAATAGCAAAAAACACATACAATCTGATTTATAAAAATGGGCAGAGGAACCAAGTAGACATTTTTCTGAAGAAGATATACAGATGGCCGATAAGTACATAAAAAGGTGCTCAACATCATTAATCATCAGGGCAATATAAATCAAAACAATAAGGTATCACCTCACACCTGTTAGAATGGCTGTCATCAAGAAGATGAGAATTAATTGTTGTAAGGATGTGGAGCAAAGGGAATACTTGGATTGTCTTGGTGGGAATACAAGTTTGGTAGTCACTGTAGGTTCCTCAAAAAATTAAAAATATAAACTAAGCTATGATCTAGTAATTCCACTTCTGAGTACATAGCCAAAGGAAATGAAATCACTGTCTCAAAAAGGTATTCATTATTTTATTGTTTATAATAGCCAAGACATAGAAATAACCTAAGTGTCCACAGATGGATAAATGGATACAGAAAATATGTGTGTATACATATATGTGTGTGTATGTGTGCACACAATATTATATATAAATATCAATATATATAAACACATACAATATTATTCAATTTGTTGCATTTGCAAATGGATGGACCTTGAGGGTGCAGGCATGATGCTAAATGAAATAAGCCAGACAGAGAAAGACAAGTACTGTATAACCTCACTTATGTGAAATCTGAAAAATACAAACAAAACCCTCAAAGAGAAAACAGATAAGTGGTTGCCAGAGGCATAAGTTGGAGCATGATGGAAATGAGTGAGGATGATAAAAAGCTATAACCTTCTATTCACAATTGAACCTTGAACAATGCAGGACTTAATGTGTGTGTGTGTGTGTGTGTGTGTGTTTTCCTTTTTCTGGCCAAGCCAGCAGCATATGGAAGTTCCTGGGCCAGGGCCTGAACCTGCACCACAGCAGCAATCACAACCACTGTACTATCAATACCGGATTTTTAACCCAATGCACCACAATATGTGTATAATTTATAGCTGGCATTTACTATTGCAAATTATCCATGTTTAAGTGGATTCATGCAGTTCAAACCCACGTTGTTCAAGGGTTAACTGTAAAGATAAATCCTGGGGATGTGCTGTAAAACATGATGACTGCAACTAATGATACCATATTTTATATTTGAAAGCTGCTAAGAGAGTGGATCTTGAGTTCTCATCACACACACAAAAAACCAAAACCCAAAAAACTATGTGAGGTGATAGATTGTAACTAAATTTACCGTGGTAATCAGTTTGCAGCATATACAGACATCACAACATTACACTGTATGACAAACTAATACAATGTTAAATTTCAATTATGCCTCAATAAAACTGGGGAAAAAGAAATAAAGTGGACATTCCTAATTTATGACTGACCTACTGAACCAGTACTTCTGGTGTTGGGGCCAGAGATATGAATTTTAATTAGGCTTCCAAATCATCCATAGGTAGGCATTTGCTAAGAATTTATTTGATAGTACCTACTCGTCTATTCTGAATCAGAATAAACATTGACCAGCCTGATGTACTGACTTTGACAGTGAAACTAACTTTAAGGAGGACTTTGTTCCTTAAGTTCTAGAGGCCATCCTCAAATTGTGGCTACTTAAATACCAGTAGGACTTTGCAGTCTCACAGCACAAAATAAAAACCGAAAGTACTTGTAAAGACCTTTAAGATGCAGTTATATTAATTTCTCAAGTCCTTTCTTCCAGCTCTCATTGAATCTGATGTCTGAGTTCCAATTTTCTTTACCGTAAATAATTCTTTCACATTGTTTAAATTGTGCTATAGTTTAAGCCTACTTCCTCTCCTTCTGACCTCAGGATTACTGCAAATAGGATTCATGCCTTTTATTTGTTTCAGTCTTCAAATCAGAGTAACAAATTTATCCTCACCCATCTTGAGAGGTCTGAGTGAACATTAATCCATAGTGGTTATGCAAAATAATACATTTTTGAAAGCAATATGAATTGTGGAAAAAATCTATTCAAATATATGTAAAGATAATATGTAAAAAATTTTTTTTTTCAGTGTGTTGCTCTGTGGCCTAAAATACTATGTAGAGCTCTTTATTTTATTATCACAGATGAATACAACACTTAACTATCCCCTTCATGGCTCTTAAGGCACAGTAGAGTCAATTCATGCCCAGGGAGCTTTAATTACAGATCATCGTCATGATAAATGGTAAAGTCTGTGTGGGCTATCATGTCAATGGCTACTGGGGGAGTTTTTAATGGGAGCACGGCCAGCATGCAGTTTGTAACTATTTTCAAGGAGCACTTCTAATCCAACGGCTAAATGAGTATCATTAGGGTATCTTTACATGTGGCATTTCTGGAGAAATTCCATATTTAAAGGAGGCCAGTTATTGGAGTCATTGCAAATAACTGAGATTGCTTGAATGACGAACGTACTATCACTGGTTTAAAGTTAAAGGGGAGAGAGTGAATTAACAGCTTATTTACAGGTTGAGCTATCAAATTTTAATTTTTGGTGACCCATCACACCATTCATAATCTCAAAATATGAAAGTGGGGCCAT
Organism: Catagonus wagneri; assembly: GCA_004024745.2. Classification (NCBI taxonomy): domain Eukaryota; kingdom Metazoa; phylum Chordata; class Mammalia; order Artiodactyla; family Tayassuidae; genus Catagonus; species Catagonus wagneri. The sequence goes on from PVHT020000022.1 coordinate 11,964,643, forward strand.
GAGGAAAATATCGATAGCAAAAAACTATGACTCATGATAATATTAAAGAGCAATTTGGAGGGGTGAAAGATTCTGGTTGGTAAAAAGACTCTAATTATTGAAAACCGATGCTTCTAAGTTTTCATGTTGTCCCAAACAGCATTCATCATATGCTTTGTTTTTTTTTTAAAACTCAATTTTCAGCCTCAAACCAGAAATGACAGAAACTATTTTAAAGAATACTGCATAATTTAAAAAGAGCCTTTATGACTAAGAAGAAGAACAGAAAAGAAATAAGAAGCTGACCATTTAAAAAAAATAAGAGAATTCACAATCCAACATCAGTTCCCTAAAATTGAAAATGTTCTCCTAAATACCTGGAACAGAACAAAGAAAATGTAACTTAACGAAAAAGCAAACAAGAATCACAATCTCCTTTGTGTTTGAGCAAATTTTTGACAAAGATACTGAAGTATATAACGTGAATATAGGTATTCTTACTCTTGAGGGTGGAGGTACATGGGGCTACAGGGATGATTGGCATAGTCAGCACAATAATTTAAAATAAAGTTTGGAGGTTTAAAGACTTGAAAAACCACGCAAGTACCCATATTGTCACAGGTCTCACTACTCCATGTTTTCCGACATGGAGCTTCTTCATATAGTTGATATCCCTCTAGCCACTTGAAGGTTAGGGCTCGTCCTGGAATTTCCAACTGAATGTGATAGAGCAAAATGATAAAGCTGGTAGAGACTGAGTGATCTTCTAGTCCATCAGCCTCATCTCAGGTTGATAAAACAGAAACCAAGAGAGAGGAAACAAGGATGTGTTTTAAGACTCCCCTTAAGTAACTCAGTAGAAACCCTGTATAGCAGAATCTGGCCTGTTCCAGGCAACACTGTAATCTTTGGCATACCTACAGATGTTAGTTTGAAGTTTTAATTTTATGCTAAGTTAAACTTTGTCTAAAAGAAAAACGACAGCTCAGTTATCAATAATTCATGAGTTGGGGGGTTCCTGTCTTGGCTCAGTGGAAATGAATCTGACTAGTATCCATAAGGATGCAGGTTGATCCCTGGCCTAGCTCAGTGGGTAAAGGATCCAGTGTTGCTGTGAGCTGTGGTGTAGGTTGCAGAAGCTGCTCAGATCTGGTGTAGCTGTGGTGTAGGCAGGCGGCTATAGCTCTGACTGAAGCCCTAGCCTGGGAACCTCCATATGCCGCGGGTGTGGCCCTAAAAAGACAAAAAATAATAATTCATGAGTTGGTTTTTACTGTGGGTTTCTGTTTCTGAGGAATACCAGAAATATCTAGTTTCACAACTTTTCTCTTTGATATATGCCACAAAATCCAAATACCCACATAAATACAAAGTTTTTTCATTCATTTTCATCAAGAATTCACGTAAAACCTTTTAAAAATTCTGAAATTTTAAGAAACCGTTCAGTTCCTTTAAAAACAGGTGACTTTCTGAGAACATATTTCTATCACAATATTAGCTCAATATCAGGCCACGGAAAACCAATAAGAGTAATGGGAAACCTGTTTATTCCTCTTTTTCAGTGAGGACTCTCACCATAAATCAGTACATTAATATATTTCTATAAACTTGAAACCGGAAAAGATAAATCAGCCTCATTAAGTAACACTGAACAAATGCAAATAATTCAATACCTTTAACTGTGTAGTTACTATATTGTACAGGTAATTTTAAGTTGGCTCTTTGTTACAAACTTTATTATTAGATGCCGAGTCATATTTAAAAGAAAAACCACTGATGAAGTTAGTTTTTAAGAATATGGTAAACAAGAAGAGGGAGATAATTCTTAAAAATAAAGTCAAGTATAAAACACTGAATTACCTCGTATTCCTGGGAAAACTTCAAGTTGTCATTTGCTTTCAACCTTTCAATGTGATCTGCGAGTTCCAAGATAGGTATTGGAGGATGGCTAGCCATGCCTATTAAAAGGAAAGAATAAAGCCATTTGAAAACAAATTAAAATGATGCTATTTCAAAATATAGAGAATACTATAGTTAGAAATGGCCTGAAAATATGTGAGTAGTAAAGATGTTTAATGTGAGGAAGCAGGCAGATAGTTTGGTTACTCAAAGCAGGACATGCTCTGGAAGGATGAATTTTGTAGCCAAATAAAAAGTCACCAAGCATAATCCCCAAATTAACACTCCTAGTGTGAAAGAAAGCATTATTGTGCTATGAATCAATGCAGTTAGCTAGCGGAGAAAACTGAAAGTCAGGCTTGATGTCAACTTCTGCTTTGAGTAATGACTGTTATGTCATTTCAAACTCCTTCTCCTGCACTGTGTGAAATGGAAATTGTGTGGAATTAAATGGTGTAAAGTGAACTAAGGAAACAGACACGGAGAAAGGCCTAAAAGGGAAAGAGTAGTAGCTTGATAGGAAACAAAAAGTGACTTAATGCGTAATCAAGGAAAACTAACTTGAAGAATGAAGGTTACCAGGGTAACCGGATTCATCTGAACCTGCAAAGGAAATGATGGTGTAAATAAAATAAAATAGAACGGATTTGTTAAAAAAATGAAATGGATAGGCTGATAAACTTTTTAAAAGGACTAATAAAAATGTCACAGGTTTTTACAGGATTCACTATACATTGTGACTAGATTAAGAACGCTTTAATATTTCACAAACCTGTAGGTGACTGACATTCACATGCAAACGTGGACACAAAGAATGACATGCACCACAGCTCGGAGATGATAATCACTGATGACAAAATCAAACACCAAACTGAGTGTCAAAAATGTTTCTACTAGTAGCAGATTGTAGTGGTTGGGGTTGAAGCCTTCTGGATATTTATCAATGGCCACCCTGACAGCTTGGTGGTATCTTGCCTCAGGTCCCCTTATTCAACCCCCAGCAAACCTACAATCTACTTCAGGTTTAAACATCTTTGTCCACTAACAGGAAATGAATGTGGGAAAGGGAGAAGATGGTGAAAGAATGAGGAGGGAAAAGAAAGTGGAAAAAGAAAGCCATGAAAGGGGTGTTACATTATAGTTCAGTCTGCCAGCTGAAGATATATCAGAATCACAGATTCTGTTAAAAATAATCCACCATTAGCTTTGGTGATGATTCCTGTGTTTTCGCAATGGTTTCTCACTTTTCATATGATTTTCATATTATTTTTCTGATTGATTTCTCAAGAGCACCATGAGAGCGGATTGCTGACTCATGTCTTATAGATGCAAATTCCAGCTGACAAGAAAAACTTGAACTAGCATGCCCCCCAAGGAAGCCTCTGAAGTAGAAAAAGAATGAGGGAGGGGCTCAAACTGGAAACCCGGTTGACATTCTCCTGTCCCTAGGGCTCTTTGGAGGGTGTTAGGCTATGCGATGAAGACCATTATTAAGTTAATACAACATGTAATTATTTTGTGGGCATTTTAAAAATTTTGTCATTATTTAAAGTCACCCGGTGAGTTCCTTTATCTCAAATGCCAAATTATCATTGATTTGGTAAGTTAAAGCCATTTTGGCTCTTCTAGACAATCATTTTAGCACTGTGCTACAATATGTTGTATTTTAGTGTTCATGGCTATGAAAGTCTGCTGCCAGTCAGCTAAAATTTTAAAGATCCAATAAAAATGAGTGGGCTTGGAAGCAGAAACTCTTTGTTGCTGAGACAGTTATGCATTTGGATCTAAATGTTGGAACTCATTTCTGGAACTTTTCCCTATAGATGGTAGAATCGAACTCATTTACATTCTGTGGAAGGAGTGGGCAGGTGACAGTGGTCTAATAATTAAAGTGATCTTATCCAGATGAGGCACTCCCGATGGCAAGAATGGAAAGGCAAAGGCACAAGAGACTCTAGGCTTATCTGGACATGAAATGATGTGGACATCCATTACAGTGCTTTAACAGAGAAAATAATAGAGACAAAGATGTTTAGACCTTTTCGAGCGAATCGTGGGAGAGAGTTATTATCATATATGGACTGAGTGGTGGTTTGGCTAGAGAGGGAGGACACAGAGCCAATCAGAGAGGCGTAGGGGACTGAATTACTGCTCAAAGCTGCAAAAAGTAAAGCCAGTTGGAGATGGGAAAAGTATTAGTATAACAGCAGTAGAAGACCATCATAATCAACCAAAGATGTGATCAACATATTTACTTCTGGCATGCACTGGCTTATGGTGTGGAAGTATTACTTTGGAAGCTTATTACAGAGAAATCCAAGCAAACTGCACTGGTCCATTAAATCCTAATTCAGGATATGTATATATCTCATGCAAAGATACAGTGGCATTCAAGTCATTATTTAAGACTTGTCAATATTGCACCAAAGTTCTAGGACAAGTAAAATAGCAGAATGGATTTTCACAGAATGGGAAAGAGCACTTGTAAGAATCTGATGGTACAGGAGAAGAAATCCTGGACTAGAATATGGGGTATGAGTTCCACTTATAGAACCGGCATGTATTAAAGGGAAAAATCGCTTGTTATCAAGCACCTCAAGTTCTCTATCGGTAAAAAGTGTGGAGCTAAATAAATTTTGGAGTTATTTCCTTCTTTATAACTCAGTTCTACCTCAAGTAGGTAGGATTTCTGGGTAGAGAAGAGTCTTGTGGATGCAGTTCATATGTAAAGGTTCTAAAAGTTACTGTATCTTTTGAGAGGTGGAGAACATTTACATTTTACAAAATAGAAAATGTATGCATTGAACTGTCAACTATTTGAATTCAGTTTAACACAATTTTCTTTAGATAACCAAATTATTATGTATTTGAAATGAATAAAGGTCAACATAAAAACTGCTAAAGAATAAACCTGGGATGAAACCCTTCTTAATCAATATATATATATGTATATATATATATATATATATGTAGTTGAAGTATAGTTGATTTAGAGTGTTCTGTTAGCAAACTGATTCGATTATATATATGCATATATACAAGTATATTATTTTTCATATTTTCCATCATGGTTTATTCAAGATATTGAATATGTTTTCCTGTGCTTTAGAGTAGGACCTTGGTGTTTATTTTATATATAGTGATGTGTATCTGCTAATCCAAAACTCCTAATTTATCTGCCCCCCACTTTCCCCTTTGGTAACCCTAAATTTTATTTCTGTGAATGTGCTTCTGTTTTGTAAATAAGTTCATCTGTATCACATTTTAGATTCCACATATACATAATATGATATGCGTCTTTGACTTATTTCACTTAGTATGACAATCTCTAGGTCTATCTATGTTGCTGCAAATAGCATTATTTTACTCATTTTATGGCTAAGTAGTATTCCGTTATGTGTATATATGTACACATCTTCTATATCTATACCTCTGTTAGTGGACATTTAGGGTATTTCCATGTCTTGGTTATTAGCAGTAGTGCTGCTGTGAACATAGGGGTCCATGAATTAGAGTTATCTTTGAATATATGCCCAGGAGTGGGATTTCTGGATCATGTGGTGACACTTTTTTTTTTTTTTTGTCTTTTTAGGGCCGCATCCACAGCATATGGAGGTTCCCAGGTTAGGGGTCAAATCTAAGCTGTAGCCACCGGCCTATTCCATAGCCACAGCAACACCAGATCTGAGCCGCATCTGCAACCTACACCACAGTTCATGACAGCATCAGATCTTTAACCCGCTGAGCAAAGCCAGGGACTGAACCTGCATCCTCATGGATACTAGTCAGATTCATTTCTGCTGAGCCATGACAGGAGCTCCCTGGTGACTATGTTTTAAAGGAATTTCAATACTATTCTCCACAGTGGCTGCACCAATATACGTACCCAGCAAAAGGAGGGGTCCCTTTTCTCCATGGCCTGTCCAGCATTTATTTAACATGAAACTGTTCTAGCTCATTATCAGAAAATAATCACCAAGGATCTACTACAAAATACTGCTACATAATTCTCCTAAAACATGTCCATTGTCCAACATGGAAAAAAATTTATAGAATATAATCAGTGTGTTAGAATCTGAATGAAAAAGCAGATCCTAGGAAAACTATGAATTTGACCTGACTGTAGTATCTTTTCAATCTTTTGTGTGACAACCTGGCCATAGCTCACCATTCTGCAAACCAATGTTTTTATTACAACAGTGTTTTCATATTAACATCATTTGAGATGCTTTAAAATTCCTCTTTCCAGTTTGTACACCTGTCCAATTAACTCAGAATATCTTGGTATGGGAGCCAGATATTAATATTTTTAAAGTTCCCCGTGATGCATCTCAATACAATGGGAATTTTTTTGGGAGGGGGCACACTTGTGGCATACAGAGGTTCACAGGCTACGGGTCAAGTCGGAGCTGTAGCTGTTGGCCTATGCCACAGCCCCGCCAGATCGAAGCTCCCTCTGAGACCTACACCACAGCTGAGGCCAGTGGCAGATCCTTAGCCCACTGAGTGAGGCCAGAGATGGAATGATAGGAACTCTGCAATGGGAATTTTTGATGGTGGGGGTGTGTGTGGAAGGTATAACTTCATTTTTTTTTCTCTATTCAAAAACCATGTCAGTTTATGAGAATGAGATCAGCTTTCTCCTGGTGATACCCTTGAATCTGCTCTGACTCTCTATTTGTAAGCCTTAGTGCTTGAGCTATTTTTAGCAGCAAAGAACTTGAAGTGCCGCTCACAGCTGATGAGGACTTGCCAGGGTCATGACCTCATCAGTTCAAAGCTACCAATGCACAACATAAAAGCATTTTAAAGGCACACATTGCATCTGGGCACAGTTTTCATTTTGTAGCTATAATATCCACAGTATACACTGTCAACATGAGAAATGACAGATGTAGTCACTGAAATCTGCCTTAGATTGGAGGGAAAAAACATGATGGTTACTTTTAATAGGTTACATATTGGTGACAGTAACCTCACGCTGGCTTCCTTATAAGATGTAAAACTTTAAAATTATGTCAGTTTTAGCTGAGCGATGCCTTAGAGATTACTTAGCCTAGCATTTTCACTTTATACAAGAAGGCTCTGAAATCTAGGTAAGTTAAATGACTTGTATATATTAGCCCATATAGTAAACAACAAAAATCTTAAGTGGTTTTGACATCTTTGGACATTTTAGTTCTAGAATGGAAGTTATGATCTTCTAAAGCAAGGGCAAGGTTTCCAGTGGTTAACAGCGCCAGCAGCTCAGTTAGGTAAATGATGAAGATAACCAGGTACGGAATAGTGAACACATTCACAGGAAATGGTTTCCTAATTTCTCTGCAACAAGGAGCCTCCTAGGGCTGTCTTTCATTTTTCTACTTTAAGTGGAGGCTCAGGAAAGGGAAATATTTCTCTATTTTAGGAAAAATAATGAGAAGCTTGAATGGCAACTAATTTTCTATCTCAGTGTCAGGTACATCCTTAGTGCAGGTGTAGACCGTGCAGACTTCTAGAAGGGAGAAAGCTCTAGCAGAGACCTTCCAAGTGGTGTTACAAAGGCAAGAGGGTGAGAGTTTTCAGGCTTTCAACAGCAACTGAAAACCCAGGTAATTATGTGACTTTCCTTTGTTTTTGCTATTGACTCAAATTTAATTGAAATCCATTGGAGGTCGAAGAAAAGACCAGTGCAGGCCACATGTGGTTGACAAGACAGTCAACTCTGTTTTAAAAGAAAAAAAATGATTCTTTGGTATGTGGTTTAAATTCAAAGAAGGTTGAGAGTGACAGGCAGCACACCTGTGTCTGCAGGGCACTGGGCTAGACACTGAGCATTGAGTGTGGACAGGACAATGTGTAGTTCTCACATGATTCACCGTCTGTGGTTTCAGCTACCTTCCCTTGCCCTCTTGTATTAATTCCACCAGTTAGGAACATGAAGCTCAGAGTGGGAAAATGACGCAATCAGTGTCATCATTATCATCAAAACTATGGCTCTGTGGGGGATTCGATGTCAGTCCTTGCCATTTCTCATTTAAGGAACTTACTACACCATACTGTCCCTAAAATTGTTTGAACACCCCTGGCAGAGTGATGCCAAGTATCTAAATATGAGCTGGTGAAACTGGGCATTTTTTGTAGTAACAAGGTATCATAAACTACCCACAATTTGAGAAAATGTGTTAATAATGTACTAGCTTCATTTATTTTTTTTAATTTTTATTTTTTTTTGTCTTTTTGCCTTTTCTAGGGCCGCAACCGTGGCATATGGAGGTTCCCAGGCTAAGGATCTAATTGGAGCTGTAGCCGCAGGCCTACACCACAGCCACAGCAACGTGGGATCCGAGCTGCATCTGCAGCCTACACCACAGCTCACAGCAATGCTGGATCCTTAACCCACTGAGCGAGGCCAGGGATCGAATCCACAACCTCATGGTTCCTAGTCAGATTCACTAACCACTGAGCCACGACAGGAACTCCAAGCTTGATTTAGAAGATACGTCTCTGGGTGGTGGGGAACAGGTAAATGGTGCTCATACAAACACCTACATTTTTTAGTTACTTCTTATCAAAACATTGTGAACTTCTATGAAAATATTTTCAATGTATACCTCCAGTTTATGTTAAACTATAGGGTTATTTGGCAGAAAAGTAAAAGAAAACACACTAATTTACTATGTTTTTGCTTTTGAAATGTTATATTTTACTAAGGCAGTAATCTAACAAACAGCATGTTTCAAATAATATTTTATTTATAGAGAAATACTGATCAAATACTTGCTTTATTTGTTAACCTTGGACAAAAAGCCAATAGGTACTTTACAACTTCATAACAATTTTATTAAGTAGAGGTTTTAAGGTCACAAATAGTGGTGGAACATCTTTTAGATGGTTTTTGCTGTTAATATGTATGTATGATAATAATAATCTCTTTATGACTTTCCGACAGATTATGGCTGGAGAACAGGTTGTGGTCATGGAATAGGGGGAAACTAATTTATCCATCAAATCAGAAGTATATGTTCCTGACTTAATAAGTCAGAGGAACTTTATAAAATATCTGTCAACTTTTAACATAATTATGTGCTACTTAGCATAACCTGAATAACTACAAATACTCAGTGTGGCACTTTGCCGCATAAATGGATGGTGAATTAAAGACAAAAGAGAACATGGATTTGTTAGCTACAATTGTTTCTTGGTAAAACAACAATGACAGTTTGACTTAATCCATCACTAGGATCATCATTAAGGGAAAGACACTCCAAGAGTGCTTTTTCAGGTGAGCCCGAAATGGCATCATTAAAATTAATTTATGTAAGATTTCTTAAAATACAGAATTAAACAAACTGTGTTTCTTTACATCAGAAATTTACTATTTAGATTCAATGAACCAATGTATCTGAAATATAACAAAAATTTCCTACAGTGCAAAGTAAAATATGAATATAAGGATCCATATATATGAATGGATCTTGTTAGCATTAATCTAACTAATTCTACTAACGCACCAGAAGAGATGCCTCAAGACCTTGTAAAACTCAATTCAGTTGCTATGCTGACATTTCTGTTGCTGATACTGCTATTTCTGATATGTTAACTTTTTATGAGTTTGTTTTTGTTTTTCACAGCCCATCAATCACCTACCATCCATGTTTGCTTTAGGGCAAAACATATTAAGGTCATCCACGAAATGAAAATGAGGCTCTTATGTTGTAACATCTGATCATCAATTTTTAAATCTCTTTTCCTAAAAGGTGCAAGTACAAACATTAGAGGACTTTTTTGGTTTGAAAGCTGGGGGACTTTAGTGGGGGAAGGGAGGATTCTGAGTAAAGGTTATAGTTACTGGAAGAAAGAATGTTGCAAGAAAATGTTCTAATGGAAACTGAAAAACCAAGCAAAGCAGGTTGGTCTAGAGGAAGAAGCTTGCAGAAAGGGAGGAAGGTGGTGACTGGTGTACCATATAATGCTATTAGTTGCAAGTTCATTTACACCTTTTTAAAAAATATATACTAGAAAGCTTATTTTTATGAGATTCTGTACTTTTAAATTTGCTTTGTTAGGAAAAGTATAAATAGAAACACACATCAGTCATTTATTTGGTTTTCTTACAAATTACCATCTTTTGACAATATTATATTTATCTTAGCCATTTTGTCCAGTTCTAGAAGCCATAGCCCAGAGGGGATTCCCTGTACATAAAGGCTTTTTACAATATTTCCAAAATACCTGTAATTGGCAATCTGTGTGCCTACCCGAGAGCTCTGCAGTCACACATCCAAGTGTGTATCATTCAGAAATAGCAACAACAGTGTGAAAAGACCTGGGCTCAGTATTGCTCATTACAGCATCATTTGTAAGAGCAAAACACTGGTGATAACTTAGCCTTCACTAATAAGGACTGAGCTAATATAATATGTGACATCTGTAGAACAGAAATAGCATCAATGCTATCAGCTGTTAAAAAGGAGATAAAACCTAACACACTAATGTTATTCTGTATAACTATTTTTATATAGTTAAATGTTAAAACATGAAATTTCGTGTATATGCACCTATCTGTACTCCTGTTACATATAACATCTTTTAAAGAACTATATATACATATGAAAAGTCTGGAAGGATATACTTGGATCTCTATAAGGTAGAGGTTTCTGAGGGTCAAATTGAAGTAGTTATCGGAAATCATTTACTTTTTAAATATGTCAAAAGAAGAAAAATAAGTGGTAAGATGAATAATTTTTCTTTTCTGAAAGTGTAATTTTTGCCTTTTATAACTTATAACACACAGAATTTAGCTTACATAACCCAAATCTCTATTGCCATAATGTATGTTTAATAAGTTTATTTTCAATTTAAAAATTCCTCAATAAACATGTACTACTTTAAGAAATACTGGTGGGGGAATTATAAAATGACTTGGAATTTTTTTTTTTTAAGAGGAAAAGAAAAAAACCTTTCCTCTCAACCTTGTTCACTTTTGTTTAACGTGTAACTCACCCATCAGCCAGCCTAATACATACCCGGTTATCACTATCTACAAAGATGTGTAAGGCTTAATAGAGGTTTCACTAAAACTATCTTTTATAAGTGAATATTTCTTCCCTTCCTCCACAGATCTTAAAGACTTATAAAAATTGACCAACAGTTTATTCTTTTTTCCGCTCCTCTTTCATTTACTCATTTTGTCCATTTTATTCCATTATTCATTTGAGGTGCTAAGTTTCACCTTAGCTAAAAGACCCCTTCTTAAATAACTAGCGCTCTATTTCACTCTTCTAAGTCATTGGTAACACAAGCAATGTTACTTCATTTGACATGTTCCACACCGGATCTGACTGCCCTGTATGCCAATAACTGCTGACTTAACTCTTGTAAACTGCACTCTCCTAAGAGATGAGGTGGTTCAGGCTCTCACTTGGCTGTATGCTGCCACCTGAAACTTAATGACATAAATATACTGGTGGAAAATATCTACAAGCAGAGGTACTTGCTCTTAATTGGGAAAGTATGAGCCTTCCTTCCTCATCCTGTTTAGATGTTTGAATACAGTATTTCACAGAGAGAGAGGGACTTGATCATCACCCTGGATTTGCCAAGTAAACTAAAGCAATGTTCCTCTCCATATCCCATCACTTGACAAAGATGGCTACTGTGAAACCCATGGATTTCTCTGTGGTCACTTTGTGCCTTAGCTCAGTGGCAGGGGACAGAATTCTGAACTGTTCCTTTTCCTGACTCACAGATGTGTCTGTGGCACTGCAATTAAAGAAAGAATTCCGTGAAGTATGCAAGTGTCAGAATAAGGATGTATATGAAATTTAGAATGTATGTTTTATTATCGTTTGAGGCCAATTTTGGGGAAAAAAAAGTCTGACTCCTTAAACCTAGACTCTCCAACAAGAGTAAATAACTTAAACGTAAACAGATTTGTCATTCACAAGATGATTTTTTTTCATTTTTATTATTTTTTTAAAACTATATTGGTGGAGTTCCCATCGTGGTTCAGCAGTTAGTGAACCTGACTAGCATCCATGAGGATGCGGGTTCAATCCCTGACTTTGCTCAGTGGGTTAAGGATCCGGCGTTGCTGCGAGCTGCAGTGTAGGTCACAGACGTGGCTCAGATCCCGCGTGGCTGTGGCTGTGGCTGTGACTGGCAGCTGAAGCTCCAATTGGAACCCTAGCCTGGGAACTGCCATATGCCTCGGGTGCAGCCTTAAAAAGACAAAAAAAGGAAAAAAACTATATTGGAGTATAGTTACCTTACAATATTGTGTTAATTTCAGGTGTATAGCAAAGAGAATCAATATCAATCTGTCTATCCATTTATCTATCAATCTATCCATTCTTTTTCAGGTTATTTTTCTATATAACCATCACAGACTATGGAGTAGATTTCCCTGTGCATAGTAGGTACCTGGTACTTAAATAATTTGTATATAGCAGTGTGTACATGCCAATCACGTTTCCGCTTTGGTAACCATAAGTTTGGTTTGAAATCTTTGAGTCTGCTTGTGCTTTGTGAATAAGTTCTTTTGTATCATTTTGTATTAGATTCCACATATTAGCGATCTCATGCGATAACTGTCTTTCTCTGTCTGACTTCATTTAGTATGCTAATCTGTAGGTCCATCCATATTGCTACAAATGGCATTATTTCATTCTTTTTTATAGCCAAATAATAAATACCTCATTGTATTTATGTACCATATCTTCTTTATCCAGTCATCTCTTGATGGACATGAAAGTAGCTTTCATGTCTTGGCCATTGTGAATAGTGCTGCAGTGAGCATTGGGGTGCATGTATCTTTGGAATTATGGTTTTCTCTGGTTAGATGCCCAGAAGTGAGATGCTGGATCCTATGGTAGTTCCATATTTAGTTTCTGAAGGAATCTCCATATTGTTCTCTATAGTGGTGGCAGCAGTTTACATTTCTACCAACAGTGCAGGAAGGTTCTCTTTTCTTTACACCCTCTCTAGAATTTATTGTTTGTAGACTTTCTGATGATGGCCATTCTGACTGGTATGAGGTGATAGCTCATTGCAGTTTTGATTTTCATTTCTCTAATTATTAGCGATGTTGAACATCTTTTTATGTGATTTTTGGCCCTCTGTCTTCTTTGAAGAAATGTTTATTTAAATCTTCTGACCATATTTTGATTGGGTGGTTTTTTGATATAAAACTAGAGGCAATGTTTGTATGTTTTGGAGATTAATACCTTGTTAGTCACTTCATTTGCAAAGATTTTCTCCCATTCTCTGGGTTGTCTTTTTATTTGTTTTAATGATTTCCTTTGATGTGCAAATGCTTTTAATTTTAAGTAGGTCCCATTTGTTTATTTTTGTTTTTATTTTCAGTACTCTGGGAAGTGGATCCAAAGAAAATATGGCTGCGATTTATGTCAAAGAGTGTTCTGCCTATACATTTTCCTATAAATAAGAGTTTTATAGTATTTGGCCTTATATTAAGGTCTTTAATTCATTTTGAGTTTATTTTTGTTCTTGAAGTTAGACAGTGTTCTAATTTCATTCCCTTTTTTCTTTTCTTTTCTTTTTTTTTTTTTTTAGGACTGCACCCACAGCATATGGAAGTTCCCAAGCTATGGGCTGAATCAGAACTATAGCCGCTGGCCTATGCCACAGCCACAGCAATGCTGGATCTGAGCCATGTCTGTGACCTACACCACAGCTCAAGGCAACGCCAGATCCTTAACCCACTGAGTAAGACCAGGGATCAAAACCACAACCTCATGGTTTCTAGTCGGATTCATTTCTGCTTTGCCACAGTGGGAACTCCCTACTTTCATTCTTAACATGTCAGTATTCCCAATACCACTTACTGAAGAGGCGGCTTTTTCTGCATTATATATTCTTGCCTCCTTTGTTGTAGATTAATCGACCATAGGTATATACCTTTATTTCTGGGCTTTCTCTCTTGTTCTTCTGATCTTTGTTTCTGTTGTTGTGCCCGTACCATATTGTTTTGATCACTGTAACTCTGCAGTATACTATGAAGTCTGGGAGCCTGATTCCTCTAGCTCCATTTTTCTTAAGATTCCTCTGGGTATTTGGGGTCTTTTGTTTTTCCATACACAATGTTAAAATTTTTGTGCCAGTTCTGTGAGAAATGCCATGGGTAATTTGATAGGGATTGCACTGAATTTGTAGATTCTCTTGGGGTAGTATAATCATTTTGACAATTTTGATTTTTCTAATCCAAGAGCATGGTATTTCTTTTCGTCTGTTTGTAGCATCTTTGGTTTCCTTCATCAGTGTCTTAGAGTATTCAGAGTACAGGTCTTTTGCCTCCTTAGGTAGATTTATTCCTAGGATTTTTTTCTCTTTAATGTGATAGGAAATGGAACTGTTTCCTTAATTTCTCTGATTTTTCACTTTAGTGTATATGAATGCAAGAGATTTCTGTGTATTAATTCTGTATCCTGCATATTTATCAAGTTGATTGATAAGGTCTGGCAGTTTTCTGGTAGCATCTTCAGGATTTTTTATGTATAGTATCATGTCATCTGCAAACAATGAGAGTTTTACTTCTTATTTTCCAATTTGGATTTCTTTATTTCTTTTTCTACTCTGATTCCTGTGGCTAGGACTTCCAAAGTTATGTTGAATAGAAGTGGCAAGAGTGGACATCCTTACTTTGTTCCTAGTCAGAGCAGAAATGTTTTTAGCTTTTCACCCTTGAAAATGATGTTAACTGGGGGTTTGTCATATGTGCTCTTTATTTATGTTCAGGTAGGTCCTCTCTATGCCCATGTTCTGCAGAGTTTCTTTCTGCATCTGTTGAAATGAGAATATGGTTTTTATTCTTCACTTTGAGAATGTGGTGAATCATATTGATTGATTTGTTGATACTGAATAATCCTTTCATCACTGGGATAAATCTCACTTGATCATAGTGTATGATCTTTTTCAGGTATTGTTGGATTTGCTTTGCTAATATTCTGTTGAAAATTTTCGCTTCTATATTCATCAGTGATACTGGTCTGTAATTTTCTTTATTTGTGGTGTTTTTGTCTAGTTTTGGTGTCAGGGTGATAGTGGCCTCTCTTAATGAGCTTTGGAGTATTCCTTCCTCTCATTTTCTGGCAAAATATCAGAAGGATAGGTGTTAACTGTTCTCTAAATGTTTGATAGAATTCACCTGTGAAGCCATTTGGTCCTATACTTTTGTTTTTGCGGAACTTTTTCAATAACCCTGTCAATTTCACTACTTGTGATTTGTCTATTCATATTTTCTGTTTCTTCCTGATTCAACCTTGGAAGGATGTACCTTTCTAACAATTTTTTCCATTTCTTCTAGGTTGTCCATTTTATTGACATAAAGTTGCTTATAGTAGTCTCTCTTATGAGTCTTTGTATTTCACTGGTGTCCACTGTAATTTCTCCTTTTTCATTTCTAATTTTATTGACTTGAGACCTCTCTCTTTTTTGTGTGTGATGAATCTGGCTAAAGGCTTTTAAATTTTGTTTAGCTTTTCAAAGAACCAGCTTTTAGTTTCATTGATCTTTTCTACTGTTTTCTTCATCCCTGTCTCACTTATTTCTGCTCTGATCTTTATGATTTCTTCTACTAACTTTGGATTTTGTTTGTTCTTCTTTCTCTAGTTACTTTAGGTGTAAGATTAGGTTGTTTATTTGGGGATTTTCTTGTTTTCTGAGGTGAGATTGGATTGCTATAAACTTCCCTCTAAGGGCTGCTTTTGCTGCATCCTGTAGGTTTTGGATCATCATCTCTTTGTTGTCATTTGTTGCTAGGCCTTTTTTAATTTTCTCAGTGATCCATTGGTTGTTTAGTTGCACATATTTAGCATCCATGTGTTTTTTGCATTTTTTTTTCTTGTGGTTGATTTCTATTCTCAAAGTTTTGTGGTCAGAAAAAATGCTTCATATGATTTCAATTTTCTTAAATTTACTTAGGCTTGATTTATGGCCCAAAATATGATCTATCCTAGAGAATGTTTCATAGGCATTTCAGAAAAAAGCATATTCTGCTTGTTTCAGATGGAATGTTCTATAAATATCAGTTAACTCTATTTATTTAAGGCCTGTATTTCTGTGTTGATTTTCTGTCTGGATGAAGAGTCCATTGCTGAAAATGGGATGTTAAAGTCCCCTATTATTGTGTTATTGTTGATTTCTCCTTTTATGACTGTTAGCAGTTACCTTTTATATTGAGGTGCTTCTATGCTGGGTGTATACACACACACAATTGTTATAGCTTTTTCTTGGATTAGTGACTTAATCACTAGTCTATTTTGTCTTATATGAGTATTGGTACTCCAGCTTTTTTTGATTTCCATTTTCAGAGAGCATCTTTTTTCCCCTTACTTTTAGTCTGACTGTGCCCCTAGATCTGAAGTGGCTCTATGTCTTTTGGTTGGAATATAGTATGTTTACATTCAAAGTAATTATATAAGATGATTAATAAATTTTTAATTATTTTTTATTTAACTGTAGTTGGTTTACAATGTTGTGTTAATTTCTGCTGTACAGCAAAGTTGACTCAGTCATATATATATGTGGATATATACATACATATATGTTTGTTTATATTCTTTTCTATCATGGTTTATCTAAGGATATAGAATATAGTTTCCTGTGCTATACATTAGAGCCATTTCGTTTAACACTTCCATATGTAATAGTTTTCATTTACTAACCCCAAACTCCTACTCTATCCTTCCCCCCTACGCTTTGGCAACCACAAGTCTGTTCTCTATGTCCATGGGTCTATTTATGTTTCATAGATAGGTTTATTTGTCCTATATTTTAGATTCCATATATAAGTGATATCATATGGTATTTGCCTTTCTCTTTCTGACTTACTTAGTATGATAATCTCTAGTTGCATCCATGTTATTGCAAATTGCATTATTTTGTTCTTTTTTATGGATGAGTAGTATTCCATTGTATATATATACCACATCTTCTTTATCCATTCCTCTGTTAATGGACATTTAAGTTGTTTTTGTGTTTTGGCTATTGTGTATAGTGCTGCTATGAACATAGGGGTTCATAAGTACTTTTGAATTACAGTTTTATCTGGATATGTGCTCAGGAGTGGGATTGCTGGGTCATATGGTAATCCTACTTTTAATTGTTTTGGCAGTCTCCATATTGTTTTATGTACCACTATGTTGGTACACAGTGGTTGTACCAACTTAAATTCCCAGCAGCAGTATATCAGGGTGCCCTTTTTCTCCATATCCTCTCCAGCATTTATTATTTGTATACTTTTTACTGGTGGCAATTCTGGTATGAGGTAGTACCGCACTGTAGTTTAGATTTGCATTTCTCTAATAATTAATAATGCTAGGCATACAAGATGATTTTTTTAATGAACACACTCACAGCATAAGGACGTTCCTAGGCCAGGCTGTGACATATGCCTCAACTGTAGCAATGCTGAGCCCACATATCCACAGCAACCCAAGCTACTACAGTTGGATTCTTAATCCACTGCACCACAGCAAGAAATCCTACAAGATGATTCTTTTTTTAAAGGAAAGTAGGACTAACTGGAGTTCCTGTCATGGCTCAGTGGTTAGCAAACTCAGCTAGCATTCATGAGGATGTGAGTTTGATCCCCAGCCTTGCTCAGTAGGTTAAGGATCTGGTGTTGCTGTGAGCTGTAGTATAAGTTGCAGATGCCACTCAGATCTGTCGCTGTGGCTGTGGCATAGGCCAGTGGCTACAACTCTGACTGGACCCCTAGCCTGGGAACCCCCATATGCCACAGGTATGGCCCTAAAAAGACAAAAAAAAAAAAGAAAGAAAAAGAAAATAGGACTAAGCAAGAATCAGTGAACTAAGAATCAGTGAACTAAGCAGTCTGTTTTCTTTCCCTTCCTAAAATCCTACTGAATTTCATATGGTAATGTTAGTTTGACCTTTTATCATCCACAACAGACCCATCAAAGGTGGAAATCAATTTACTTTCACGAACAAGTTTTGTGTTAGGGACTGTTTATATAAATCACAGTTTTATGATTTCATTAAAAATAATGGATTGCTAATTCCCTATTTATGTATGCTGTTAATAAACACTGTCAAATTGTATAATGGTTGTAGATAATTATATACTCAAAGGTATCATGTATATAAAAGCATATTTCAGAAAGTGAAAATTTCATGGTTTAATATCTAAAAATAAAAGCAATAAAAATCATTTGGGTAACACCTAAGATAGGTGTTTTTAGAATAAAAAGATCATTTTATGTTATCATCCAGGAAAGCCTTTGATTATTTGTGAATCAGTGAGGAGAAAAACACAATAAGGTTACTTGATTAAGTCTATAACTTCTTCTGCTCCTATCCTATTGGTAAGGATTAAGGTAATTCATTGCCATTGGCTGAATTAAACTGTAATGTATGAATTTCACATTAACAGCTGCATCTATGTTCTTTGTAAACTAGTCAGACTTTCAAGACAGCAAGCTACATCATAGAGCTTGGGAGGCACATAGACTTTTTTTTTTTTTTTTAACAAATCAAGCTTAAGACTCCTTACCTGAGCTGAAAGGCACAGCATATATTGGTGCCTCAGTGATCACATGTGCTAGGATCTTGGGACAATTTCTCCTGTTTTGTTCTCTTCCTCTCTTCTCTCCTTTTTACTCAGTTTTTCACTTTATTCCATTATCCATTTGAGGTGATGTCTAATCTTAGTTAAATGAGAGCTTCTAACATATGTAGGCCCCCATTTTAATTTGGTAAAGCCATTGGTGATAAAATGTCATTTCATTCGTAATCTTCATTCCCTTTTCCAGTGACTTTTAGATGGAATTTAGCAAATTCTCTGTATAAATGGGTCTGATATTCTCACATACTTTGGGAGAATTAGATTCTTAATAGAATTCTTGGATTTGGCTGTATTTGCACAACTACCCATAAAAGTGAGAAAAACTTCCTGCTTGTACCTACCAGCACTCTGCCAACAATCCTTTCTACACAATTCCTGTTCACATGCTTATGTCCGGAAACATTCTCTGCTGGTGCTAGAGGTGGTGGGGTATAGCCTTCCCCTTGGCTCTCTTCTTTTAGGGTAACTTTGCCTTTGCACTCAACCCTATACTATACTTCTGTCTTTTCTAGGAGGCCAGGGTTGTTTTCAACAAATTCCTCTTTACGTAGAAGCTAAAGGAGGTAGGTGTGGTGCCAAGTAGTAAAGTGCTGAGAAATAGAATTATTTTCTCCATTTCTAAATGTGCTGCTCTTGTAAAATGTGATAGTGCCACATATGCAAGGAATCATGTAGCAGATAATTTCTTGGGCTTTCAGCCCCTCTGCACATTGTTCAGCCAAACCAAAAAAGTACATAAATTTTGAGGCCCATTATTAAGACGATGCTTATAGCCTGAAGTAGTCAGTACACTACTATTTCAAAAAAAAGTGCTGACCTGAGAAGGTTTACTACTCAGTCCATATCAAATTGCCTTACTGGAGCACCCAGAGGGTGATTCAACAGGGAGCATCCTAGGGACTACAGTGACCCTGGAGGTCTGTACACACTTGTTCAGTCATGGTTTACATACTCATAGTCTACTTTTATGAGTCCTTTAAATAAATTTCCATCCAGACTTTTGGCTACATGACAGTTTTACCTTTTATACTGACAAAGGTATACCTTTGTTTTTTAAAAAACAAACTCCTTTAAGATAGAATTTTAAAAGACACCGACTTCTATGATGACTTGTAGAGGCACATTGAAAATGTCAGGCATTTCTTTTAACTGAATAGTGCTATGACATATCTACATGTAAAAGAATAAATACGCTAAATACAACACACCGTATATTTTCAATTCAAAGCAGTTCATTGCAAATGCGTAGTTCAATAAACTTCTGGCGTACCATGTTGTGAATTAGAATATCCATTTGACACACAAAAACTTGCCAACGATTTTGGGTACAACACTACCATCAAACTTTAATCAGACTTCTTAGATTAGCTCTTTAACATTGTCCATTATCATTATGTATTAAGACAGTGCCACTCAGTTTTATGTTTTTCACTCTCTCTACCATTCATCATTTGCCATTCATTTGGCATAAAATGAGTGAAAGAAAGCAAAACAGAGCCTTGAATTAACAATACTGTACAAAATGCCCCTCAGCAAGAATAATATTTTTTCCTCTGTTGAAGCACTTAATGTTCTTTAAGAAACAAGCATATTTTTCTTATCCTCAGTCACATTGTAAGACTCCTCAGTTAGAAACATAAATTGCAATGAGATTTACTATGGGTAATATTTAAAAAAATAATTTTTGTACCATTTTTTTTCTCTCCCAACCCCCCCAGAGTAAAATAGACACAAATTAATAGGGAAGTGTATTAAAAAAAAAAAAAAAAACTTTCCCAATTGGATGAATGAGGTTACATCCATCCATCCATCCATCCATTCATTCATTCTCACTATAAAATGAGAAACTGAATTCTTTCCAGATAGGGTCATTGAGAACAACAAATGGTACTAAGCCCATAAAAAAATGGTAGATGTTCTTCTAAGACTAGAGTTTTCCAAAATATAAAGGAAAATTAAATTTTTTCCTTTCCACCCCACCTCAAGATTTTTACAAAGAATGTAACTTTCTTTCAAGACACGTTTTGGCAAGTCTCAATAATAGTAAAGTAAAACAGGAGGACAAACAGTTGTTCAAAATAAAGTGATATGTTGACCTCTCAAGGCAATATCAATGGCCTACAAAACTGTGTGAGTAAACATTGTGTTATGGACAAGATGAATCATGCCTCTTACCTGGTGTTTGGAAATTAAGGCGTCTCAGTTCTACTGGGTCTGTTGGATGGTGTGAAGGGACCTCCTTACTGTTTGGTATGCTGCTCTTTCTAGAGTCGGATTCTGCCCTCTTCCTATAGGGAGAGAATAACATTTGAGAATAAGACAACACAAAAAATGGGAACAGAGTAAAAAAGCAGAGAGTTATGCTCATTCCTCAGTTTTCAGTTTTAAAACTTTTAGACCTTTGTGACTTTGTTCAGGTTACTTTTTTCTCTCTTGGTCTGCAGTATTTCCTCAGGACTGAGATTTTTAAGTGGATGACCTAAGAGTCCTCTTTCAGCTCTAGAATTAAATAATTCAGTGACTTTGGCTTTAGGTTAAGGAAGGGTTGGTGAGATAAGTTTGTAAACTTCTTCAGCTTTTCTCCCTTATCCACTAGTTCTGTTAGTGAGGAACAGAAGAGAGTAAGTAACCCTAGTAACCAATACTAAAATTGTGGTTACCATGGGGAAAAAAAAAAAAAACTCAGAAACTACTGGTCCTCAGGCTTAACAGCGTAATCTTCCCCTTTCTAAGGATACATGACTGGTGGCTACAAAGTGGACCCACACTGGAACTTCCCAAAGGTAGATAAATACAGTAAGTACATTTCTAAGATTCCAAGTTAGCCTAATACCTTGAAGGAGAATCGGGACAACACAAAATCAGCATCCTCTTTCTCCTTTAGCTGTTTTTGGTGTCATGCTAATTGTGATTAATGTTTTCTTCGTGGAAGTCAATCACAGGACAGAGAAAGGTAACTCCATCTAGAAGGTAGTCCCACTCTCCTAATGATCATTTGAGGTGTATGAAACATTAACAGTGCCTTATTATAAGTAATTCTTCATACATTTCATTTTATCTTTGTTTCAATTGCTATGCATTAGTTCTATGAAATCTTTTCTTCAGGTGAATAATGATGTTAATAAATGTCCATGCAAGAAACGGCATATTTTTTCATAAGATTTCTTTATCCATTTTTTTCTAAACACAAATAACCACAGAGTGCTACCTAGCTATTTATTAAAGGTTGAATTAGATTAAAAACCCACTTAACAAATAGAGCCCTTTCTAAACAGTGCTTTATTGCAAATGTAGATCCCCGCAATCTCTTGGCTGAAGACATAATCCTAGCATCTCACCCCTGCTCAAAGCAAAGGCATTCTTATCTGGGGAGGAGGGTATAGCAATAGCAATGTTCAGGAATTCTCCTTTTCTCATTTTGATCTGACTGTGGAACAGCTTATTAGTGTTGCTGTGGAAATGGGCTCTTGTTCAGTGCCACCCAGGTGGCTCCATATTTAGCCAGAGGGCTCCTTTTAAATAGCCTTTCTCTCCATCTCTGCTCATCTGTATAGAATAAAACAAGTCAGGGGTTGAAGGGAAGATTGATGCAAAGAGAAAGTACACTTGATTTGCTCAAGTGCGGTGCCTTAAGCAAAACATCCTTCGTGGAATGAATTTTGGGGAGTGAGTTCTGTTAGACAGCTTGCTCTCTCAGAACCTTGGATTAACCTGTCTCAGGATTTCCTGTTTCCACCTGTAAGTGTCAGGTACAGCCTTAGGACAGAATGTACTGCCAAACTACCCTACCAGTCACAGGAAAGCAGTGAACTGGAGGCAGGCCAAAGATACTGGAGTGGAAAATGCAAAGTAAAGGAAGAGACGCAGGGCTGAGCAGAAAGATATGAGAAGGAAAAGAAGCTTAGAAGATCATGTGAAAGAAGGGTATGGTCACCACTTTTAGTGTAGAGAATGTCCCTGTGTTTATGCTGTAGGTATTTGCTCCAGATATTTTACTAACAAAGATGCAGACTCTAAATGGGTTAATGAAACACCACTGAGTGTGACCAATCAATCCTATGTGTAACCAACATATGGCTGCTCTTCTCACAGCAAGGAATCCCAGTGGTCCTTCTCAGGTTTTGGTCCTTAACCACAATTTGGCACAGATTTATTACTTTACTGATGGGCCAGATCCAATGACTAAAGCTTGGATGTTTATTCCTTTTCAAAAGGGCTCTACAATCTTTCTTTGAGGATTATAAAAACCACATGCAGAAGTATCTGTGGAAGGAAGCTTTACTTTTGCAGGTAGTGTGGGAAATCCTCCTAATCTTCTTTTCCACTGAGGCCAGATTTAGTGACAATGAGAAGGAGGGAAGGAAAAATAATACTGTCTAGCTTGGGGTTAACAGATGCAAACTATTGCATTTGGAGTTGATAATCAGTTAGATCCTGTTATATAGCACAGGGAACTATATCTAGTCACTTGTGATAGAACATGATGAGGGATAACGTGAAAAAAAGAATGTATGTATACGTGTGTGTGTGACTGGGTCACTTTGCTGTACAGTGGAAAATTAATAGAACACTGTAAACCAGCTACAATGGAAAAAATAAAAATCATTAAAAAATAATAATCTCTAAATTTAGTCAGTTTCTCTGGTGCCATGAAAGTTGCCCAGTAAGTCTCAGAAAACCCAAAGCCTGGGGCTAGCATTACAATTCATACTCGTAATAAATGGGTGGTATGTCCTGATATTTAATAATGAACTTGTACCTCACTTAATCTGTTCAAATAATCTCCAAGAAACCAGACTCCAAAAGTCCTAGCCAGATAGGAAAATCAGCTGTTTAAATTTTGTTTTGCTCTGTTTAACTTCGATGAGCACAACATGGGTAGTTCTGGCTGCCCACACTCCTATAATATTTTTTTTAAAAGAGAAATGTGCTAAAATGGTTGTTTTCTAGCAACAGATTTCTAAGATTTGCAAGATGAAGTGTTTGGTAATCATCATTAACATTGGTCATTTTTTTAAACTGAATTTACTGTTACAAAGTATTAAATGGCATGTAATGGTCTAATCAGGCTCAGATGAACATAGGAGTAATATTTTTTTCTCCTAAGTTTTCAGAGGACTCATTATTATTCTCATTTTTCATCTTGAAAAGAAAATAGTGACTAGAAATGGATTCTGAATTTTTATTACTGCTAGTTTTCTTTTTATCTATTATAATTAGAAAGTCATAGGATAAGTTTATTTCTCACAGTAATGTGCAGAAAGTTACATGGGTGAAAAGGAAATAGATGATCACATGGCATTTCAGATATGGCAGAAACTGCTAACAGTATAAAAATGTTTGTATCTGATGTGAATCATGTACAGCAAAAGGTGCTACTCCATGGTCTAAGCGTAGTTTTTTATTTTCACCTGGCTCTCATGTATAGGTAAAATGGAGAGCAAACAAGAGACAGATCATGTGGAAGATCATATCTATTTAATTGGAACAAAGATATTCACACATATGGATACAGGCCCCAAAGAAGTGAGTTCCAAACTCAACAATTTTTACGTCATTAAGAATGTAACCCCAACTCTGCCACTACTGGTGTGCAGCTCCTTGGGTAAGTCAACTATAGATTGTCTCAATTTCTTAACTTATGAAATGGAGGGTTAGAAGATGATATCTAAGTTTTGTCTCAACTCTCTTATCTTAATAAAACAAGAAATTATAGAATGTGGACAGTGATGAAATTGAGAAATGTGGACAGTGTTACAATGATCTACAAGGGTAGATCTCTTAGTGTATAAGGTGGGTTCAAAATATTTTCCCTTTTGGCTAAAAAAACTATTTTGTGTGTGTTTTTTTGCCCAATTAATGGCAAGCATACATTCTCATAGGTAGTCAGTCTCCTGTCAGTGAGAATGTCGGGTAGCTTGCTGACCAGTGTTAAGTGATTTTAGGGAAAATAATACAGCAGTGACTCTCAAACTTTAGTGTACATCAGAATCAGTTATACGAGCTTCTTAAATCATGGGCTGCTAGACCAACTCCCAGAGGTTCTGAATCAGTAGATCTGGGGTTGGCGGGCCAAGAATTTGTATTTCTGTCATGTTTGTAGGTGATGCTGGTGCTACTGGAACCACTGGAATTCAGTATTGGGAAGAAGGCAGGTTAGATGAGCATTAAGATCCTTTTTATTTTTGGTTTAATTTTAATCAGGAATTCATGTCTAGCCATATGGATAGATGGATGGGTAAAAGCTAGAAATCTGAAGATTAGCTTGGACTGAGCAATAAATACTCAAGAACAATGGGTATTATTGCTATTCAAGGCTGGAAGACATATAAAATAATTGGGAATTAGTGAAAACATATTTAAGGCACTGCCATCAATATTAGTAGGGTGTGAAGTATGCTATTATTTCTATAGTGTTTGAAATCAAACTGTAAGTAAAAACAAACAAAACAAAAATGGCTTACATTAACACATACAAATGCTCATTTAACCTTGACTACAGACAAAACTCAAAGATGGGTTTTACTACCTTCTAAATTTAGCTTTAAGTAATCTATTTTATCTTCATCTATAGACAGACTACTTCCCCTTGAATCATTTTAATATCAAAATGTCCATCTTCCCCTTGCCAGTTTCATCGTTGGCATCCATCCTCCACCCTCAGCCCCTCAAAACCTACAAAGGTCTAGCAGTATTTTTTTTTTTAACTAAGCATTGAAGGGGTTTGTTCTCTATTCCTCACCTGTCAGGTTTACTGCTCCATTTTAATGCAGCAAAAAAAGAAAAAGAAAGGCTACATGTTAGTTGGCCAATGGCAACAAGAGTAACCATGACAACCAAGATTTAACAGTGCTCATAATTGGGGACATAGAACTGACACACATTAGAAAATGACAGCATATCAAGATATTTAAAGGCCTCTAATCATGAAGCAAATGGAGGACATGAGCATAGATGGCTAAGTAATGCATTCTTTGTGTGTGTTAATGTCAGAATCACTTTTATTCATCAACCTACAACACACTGCCATTATTAATTATATCTCAGTAAGTGTTTGATAGTAGAGATATTTGATTTTTACAAAACATGCCATGAGAAAACTATTCATGTACTTAATGGGATGTATAACATCATCCCATATAAGAAATTTAGTTCATTTAAAATAGTCTTCAGTTAAGAGGTAGATGATTGCTTTAATGATATAAAATACCTTCAAACTGCATTGACCTGCAGAAAATTTTGCACAATTGTAGTAATACACCATAACGTAATAAGGTGGCAGAAATAATTTCTTCAAACACCTTTTGACAAATAAGGTGATAGTAAAATCTTTCTTTACAAAAAAAGATTAAATATATTTTCAGTTTGGAAAATATAACACTCATCTTTATAAATCTACAGAGCATGACCCATCTATACAGCTGTACTAATGCAGAGAAAGATTTTATTACCAGCCACTGACAGGACAGATATTTTCCTAGTCAAAGGGGTGCTGCTGCCTGTGAACACTTTCAGCTCATTCTCATAGACACTTTTACCTGTGACATGTGGATTAACCATGTTTTTTATGTATAGAATATACCCAAAAAGAATTTTAAATAATCTTCATGTTGAGGCAAATTGCAATAGAGCTCTCAATTTCAAAAATAAATATACAGGTATACCTCACTGCCAGTGAAACATACCCCCACATTGCTAGAGTATCTGGCTTTAAGGTAAGCCAGTCCATCTCTTTTCAAAAATACAAAGTCCACATTTAAATTATACAGACACACACATACAAAGTGAATAATGAAAATGGTATCAAATACAGTTTTGTTTTTACTCTTAAAGTGATTTACCTGGTTATGCCAGGTTTTTTTTTAAATCCTACATACATGTTTCTTGCTCATTTTAATCAAGGAGATCATCAGTGAATTAGTTGTAGAAAAACCTATTCCTCTGGATGGAAGAGAAATGCTTAGTGAATTGCCAGTTTTGTATATGAAAAAGCTGTTGACTGTTAGGGTTAACCAGTGCATAGTGTGGAAGTCATTCCCATTGTCACCGAAACATCAACCTCACCACACTCATGTGTACAGATTTGGTGTAGCTATCTAAATTTGAAGTCTTCTGAAAGTGGTGTATTTCAATTATAGGATGTGGAGTACAGCTCTTGACACTGAAGATGAGGGTGACAGTGATGGAGTAAACAAGAGTAGGGAAGTGAGTTTCCTTAACACTATTTGACTTGTATAAATTTGATCATTCAATATTCCCCGTGCCATGTACTCTTCTCGGCACGAGTAATACAATGAGGAATAATAAAGAGTCCTTGACCTACAGGTTAGTAGAAGCAGAAAGCCAAGAAAATGGAAATGACACTAATGCATCAGGTTCTACAATACAGAGAAGTGGAATGTGCCTTAAAAGCACAGAGAAGGGGACCCTAAGGCAGCCTGAACTGGTAGAGAGAAGAGGACACGCGACAGAGGACACTCAGGCTTTCATATGGTCAGTGGATCCTAGTTTACTTCTAAAGGGTGAGTTAAGGCTGGCCAGGCTAAAGTGTGTGGGGGTGTGGTTTGTAGAGTGAGCAGAAAGGCTTTTCAGGCTTAGGGAAGGACCTACTCAAAGGCTAGGGGACACGGTCAAGCAGCACTACCCAGTGCGATTGGGCATGGCAGCATATTTCTTCACAGCAGCTCAAAATATTCAGGAATGTATTTTTCTTGGATGATACCTTGGAGAGACACATAGAGCTGATAAAAACAGAGAAGACTAAAGAGGCAGAGCCCACAGAGGGCCAATGCAGGATGTAGGAAAAGGTAAAAATGTTGAGGTCTGTATTTTAGCCACATCTACCTCATGGTCTTCAGACACACACCTTGGGTTGAGATGGAAATTATTTACCCTCTATATTGTCCATGAACATTAAAACTATGAAGTATTAAGAATGTTAATTCAGTCTAGACCATGCCTTAGCTCTCGCCAACCTCCTTATCCATATTTTTTTTCTTCCATAGGACATTATAAATATTTCTCATCCATCCTGAAAAGATTTTCAAAGAGTCAGGTCAACACTTTATTTTAAATATTATTTTCTATAGAAATAATTCCTAGACAGTTTTAGAAATAATGACTACAAAGCCCTACATATTTAAGATGTGCATGGCAGATGAACATCTAGGAGCATTCATTTGCTTTATGAATTCTTTTTTCTTTGTGGGGACAGACAGATGAAGGGCATGGAGTCATTTAGAAAACATACATACATACTGGAGGCAGAAATAATACAGTGTTACTTTTATTTTTTTTTTTTTTTAGTTTTTCAGATTATAGAATATTGTTATTTAAAAAAGCTACATGCTTTTATAATCAAGAAACCAAAGCCTGGAGTGTTGGCATGACTTTCTACCGCATATAGCAGGCTAGTCAGGGAGGTGGGACTTGAACTCAGGTTTTTTGCTTCCTAGTTTAGTTTTTTTCACCTAAAGTTTGCTACATCTTATCTCTGGATAAGATGGAAAAATCATTGTATGTATCACATACAGAGTACAGAAATAAAAATAAAACCTTAGTGCAAGAAAAGTAACACTGAAGACCTACCAAATATACCTTAAATGGAAAAATCATTATATGTATCATATACAGAGTACAGAATTAATTAAAAAAAAAAAAAAAAAACTAGTGCAAGAAAATTAACACTGAATACCTACCAAATATATCTTACTTGTCTGACAGCTCAGAAGGCTTTTTAGGGCCCTTACAAAACTTTAGTGATACATTTTGTCATTGATTACCAACATATTATTTTAGGCTTAAAACGATTAAATTTAAAATAAAGTCAAATGAATAGAATGTGATATAAAAGTGTGCTGTTCCACAGTAATATAAATATGAGTGAGTCTTAAATCTCCTCAGATGCTTGGGTGAATTGTATTTCTTTATATGGATAAATTATTCATAGCTAGAGATCTCCGCCACACATAAGTAGTGTTGTAAGCAGGTGTATGTCATAAACAGATTATTAAGATCCTGTGAGTCAACAATATTTTATACTCATTCCCTACTCAAAATATTATGTACATATAGTAAGTAAAATAATAGTAATGATACATTCAATTTTGAGTCACTACTCACGACCCATGTATAAACTAAAAGCCTCCTAGAAAGAGAGATATAGTACTTATTATATAATTATCTTTGCTCTGAATCTAAGCTATAAAAGACACTATGCATTGACTACAGAAGATTTCCTCTTGAACTGCTTCATGATAATCACGAAGGACATGGTTGGGTCTACTTGAATTTCAAGTCAGGAATGTTCTTTACTGCTGAAGCAAGCATTTCTATTTCAGAAATGCTTCATGGGCTTTCAGATGGTTAGCTAAATATACTTAGCATTCGAGGATGTGTGCATTTCCCCAACAATTGCATTAGACGATGCTTACATATGCACACACTAAAATGGAACTCCAACAGTCATAAAATCTTTAAATATGATGCCTCTTTTTGCAGGATTAGGAAAAATTGTAACTAAGTTGAATTTTTTCAAGCTCATGTGGATAAAGAAAACCTAATTATAAATCCTTTAAAAATCATCAAGGTTATAATCCTGTTTCTTCACATTTACATAACTAATTCACAAAGCTATGCTCATCTCTATTAAATGGCACAACTTAAGGATAGCCAGATAGATCTGAATGAAATACAGCTGTAAAAAAGGTTAAGACTTTTGTCCATTTTGAGTAATCAAAAAATGTCAAGTGATTCAGTCTAGAAATGCAATTGTCAGCAAGCACTTGTTTTCTGATTTTTCTCCCACAGCAGGATGGGACCCCCCTGAATAAAGGTTTCACAAAAAAACAAGTATAATTCTATTTCTGCTTTTTAATTATTATCTTCTGGTAACAGTGCAGTACATGGACAGCAAAGGGACTGGCTCTGGCTTGGACTCACATAGGATCGCTTACTATTCTAGAGCTACGAGAACCCCGTGCTTCCTGCCGTAGGCTGTTACACAAGTGAGAAGTGAGTCAACACAACAGGCTCCTTTCCTTACACACTGATGAGACGCACACTAGGATGAGAAGACAGAAACCATCAACCAGGGTATCGCGGCCTTTAGTCACTTGGTTTTTCGGCTATTTTATGACATGGAAAACTGACAGTGACAGTGATCGGGGGAAAAGTAACAATGGGTATTCTTTTCACTCCTTCTAACTCTAAAAGAGGATAGGCTATTTTAATGGGCTGTGGGTATAAACGTCTTTAACTTGTTCTTTTATTTTCTCAATCCTGGAATAAAATGGAATATAGTCTTAGGAAGTTTTTCAGAGGAGAAGTGTCTTGAAGAGTTTTTTTGTTTTTTTTTTGTTTCTGAGTAAAGAGCTTATGAAAAAAAGGTCTACTCCAGGAACATAAGAAGAACATATTTAACAAAGGAATGCAGGTAGAAATCATCCATGTAAACCCAACAAAGGGAGCCACATGGGTAAGAAAAAGAAATAATGGAAATAAGGTTGTCAGATTAAACATAGAAGCAAGAACCAAAATGAATACATTCTTATCTGATTTTGAGGGTCAAGGTTATGGTGAGGGAAGAAGAGATGGGAAAACTATCCTATAGTAGAAGGAAGAGAGTATCTTCACGTGGCTTTAATGAAAGATGACACATTACAAAGGAAAATGGGCACATGGATTAAGGCTTCATGAAAATAAAATTTGAACTGGAAGAAAAGTTGATATAAAGGGAGGTAATTCAGAATTTGGTAATTCTAAATCTTTAAAGAGTGTATTATGTTCATTTTCAAAACTTTTATATTTTTAGAACATTATAATGTTTAGGTCAAAAAGGATCTAGGGGAGGAAGAATTACTAATGTCCCCTATCCAACTTATTAGCAGTGACCTGGGTGTGTGCGTATGTGAAAAATCTTGCTTATATGTAGTGGAGGCAGAAATAGGATTGACCAAAGAATAGATCAGAAAATATGGGTTTTTAATGTGGATTATTTCCATCCTAACTATAGTCAAAGATACTAAATCATATTGATACTTGGCAATATCAAACCTGAAATTATTTTTTAAAGGAAAACGGTATCTTGCATTTCATCTTGGACGCAAATGGGAATTCACTACTGGAGATGTGGAATACAGGTTGGAAGAAAAGTGGGAAAGGGTTCATTCTTTTTCTTTTCCTTCTTTAATCTTCAATTTTTAGCTACTTGGGTAGATTTTGAGAACTAGCCATGGGGAAAAAAATCTCAGCACGTGTGATTTATGAAATGGACACAAATGTGCAAACTTGTAATAGTGTTTCAAAACCCTCTGAAATGGAGTGCCTAATGACTTAAAACAATCCAATGCGAGTTTGCTTGGGATTATCTGATTGTGAAGGTAATGACTTCTCAACTGTCAGGCAAAGCACTCCTCTTAGAAGATGGAGGTTGGGACCTGTGCCTCCTCCAGGCTTTATATCTTGTTCTAACACTGATGGACATATTTTTTTCCAGTAATTATTCTTGGAAGTATTTTTTACTAAGATCAACCACATAAAGACCATAAAAGGATGATAAAGTCTTGAAAAATAAGGCTGTAATAGAAACATTGAACAGACTTACCTTTTATAAAGAAGAATAGCTATGACAATGCAGATGATAAAGACCACTGCAAGGACAGGACCTACAACCCAGATCAAGCCTTCTTCTTCATCTGTGATTGGCTGTGGATCCAGATCCATCGACACAACAGGGTCCGAGTAAGGGCTGGTTGCATACATCTTCTGAGGAAAACCAGATTCTATGTTAGTTATAAAATAATGAATTTCTAGATAGTATTTTTAGTATTAGAAGCAGCAAAGATTCAGGACATAGTGGATTTGATAATTGTGCAAAATAATGTTAGTAAAAAAAGGAGAGGTGGGGAAGGAAGGAAAAAGGAAAGACATTTTGCAATCTTTAGATTTCCTTATAGAGTAAAATATTTGATAAAATCATATTTGATGGTATAAATTACTCCATAGATACTTTTTCACTGGAATCTATATATGACATATTAAAGTATAAGTACCAGGAATTAACAGTCACAAAATGTTCAATGAGCATTTACATTCTGCCCAATGTGCAATGTGAAAAATCAACAGACTATTATAATTCATCACTCAGTTAAGGAGACCAAACTTTAAAAGTACACATTTATAGAGGAAAATATTTCACTAACAAATTATGTAGTTCCAAGTATTGTACATTAGTTATAAAATGAAGTCCAAACAATGGACAAAGTTAACTTCAAATGAAAAGTCCAGTGTTGCAATTACAGATGCATGGTGTATAAAAATGGTAATATGACTTTCTGGAACATAATTTTTTAAAATTTAAAAGGATTTAGCAATTCCTATTTAATTGTATTTAGTTACTGCTCAAAGGTTTTTTTTTTTTTTTTTTTTTGGTCTTTTTGCTTTTTCTAGGGCTGCACTTGCGGCATATGGAGGTTCCCAGGCTAGGGGTCCAATCGGAGCTGCAGCCACCGGCTTACGCCACAGCCGCCACAGACATAGCAATGCGGGATCCAAGCCGCTTCTGTATCCTACACCACAGCTCACGGCAACACTGGATCCTTAACCCACTAAGTGGTGCCAGGGATCGAACCCACAACCTCATGGTTCCTAGTCGGATTCGTTAATGGTTCCTAGTCAGATTCGTTAACCACTGAGCCACAACGGGAACTCCTCAAAGGTTGGTTTGTATGACTGCTCCCAATAGAAAACTGATACAGAGAAAAGGAAAACCTCACACACTGCTGGTGGGAATATAACCTGGTACAAGAGAACTACCATATATGATCCAGCAATTCCACCCATGGGTATATATCCAAAGGAAATGAAATTACTGTTTCAAAGAGATCTGCAAACCTGTGCTCATGGCAGCAGATTCACAATATCTAACACATGGAAGCAACCTAAGTGCCCTTTGATGAATGGATAAGTAAAATGTGATATATATGTGATATCAATATATATGTACATAAATATACAACTACACATATATATATATACACACACAATGAAAAGGAGAAAATCCTGTCCTGTGGGACAGCATGGATCATTCTGGAGGGCATTATGCTAAGTGAAATAAGGAATTCAAAGAAAGACATACAATGTACAGTTACAAGAAGAATGAGTTTCGAGGACCTAAGTGCAGCACTGTAGCTATAATACAGTATTGTATACCTGCAAATTACCATAAACACAGAAGAGTTGTTAATTCTGTGAGGTGATGAATGTATTAATTATCTTGATCTTGGCAATCATTTTGTGACTATACAAAAATATAAAATCACCTTGTGTATATTAAATATGCACAAATATATTTGGGAATTATCAATTGAGTTGGGAAAAATATAAGTAAAATCTCTTGGTAAAGGAATGGACTGAATATCCATGAATCTGTTTCTGTAACATTCTGTTATGGTCTGCCCTGAATCTGCCCCCTTTTAAAGTACCATCTTGTCCAACAACTCATGTCCTTGGATGGGAAGTATTAATATTGTTAAAATGCCCATAGTACCCAAAACAATCTACAAATTTAATGTGACCCCTATCATATTACCCATGACATTTTTCA
The DNA here is from genome assembly GCA_004024745.2 of Catagonus wagneri. Taxonomy (NCBI): domain Eukaryota; kingdom Metazoa; phylum Chordata; class Mammalia; order Artiodactyla; family Tayassuidae; genus Catagonus; species Catagonus wagneri. The sequence continues at coordinate 11,997,714 of PVHT020000022.1, forward strand.
CAGAACTAGAATAATCCTAAAATGTATATGGAACCATAAAAAAGACCCAGAATTGCCAAACCAATACTGAGGAAAAAGGACAAAGCTGGAGGCATAACCCTCCCAAACCTAAGATGATACGACAAAGCTGCAGCCATCAAAACACCATGGTATTGACACAAAAACAGATGTATGAATCAATGAAATATAACAGAGAGCTCAGAAATAGTCCCACACACCTATACAAAATAATCTTTGACAGAGGAGGCAAGAATATAAATTGGGAAAAAGTCTCTTCCACAAGTGGTGCTGGGAAAACTGGACAGCAGCATATACATGAATGAAACCAGAACATACTCTCACACCATGCACAAAAATAAACTCAAAATGGCTTAAAGACTTAAACAGAAGATATCATAAAACTCCTAGAAGAAAACACAGGCAAAATATTCTCTGACATAAACCATACAAATGTTTTCTTAGGTCAGTCTCCCAAGGCAATAGAAATAAAAGCAAAATAAACAAGTGAAACTTACAAGCTTTTGTACAGCAAAGGAAACCATAAAAAAAAAAACCCTATGGGACTAAGAGAAAATATCTGCAAGTGATAACAACCAACAAGGGTTTAATTTCCAAAATATACAGATAGCTCATACAACTCAACAACATAAAAAATGAAGAGCCCAATCAGAAAAGGGGCAGAAGACCTAAACAGACATTTCTCCAAAGAAGACAAACAGATGGTCGACAGGCATATGATAATACGGTCAACACCACTAATTATTACAGAAATGCAAAGCAAAACTACAATGAGATATCACCTAACACTGGTCAGAATGGCCATCCTCATCAGTCTACAAATAATAAATACTGGCAAGAGTATGGAGAAAAGGGAACCTTCCTTCACTGTTGGTGGGCATATAAACTGGTGGTGCACCCACTATACAAAATAGTATGCATGTTCTTCAAAAAAAAAACCCCAAAACTAAAAATAGAGTTACTATGTGATCCAGCAATCCCACTCCTCGGCATCTATCCAGACAAAATTAAAATTAAAAAAATACATGTACCCCTATGTTAGCAGCACTATTCACAATAGCCCCGACACGAAAACAACATAAATGTCCATTGACAGAGGAATGGATAAAAAAGATGTGGTTTATATAAGCAACAGAATACTAATCAGTCATAAAAAAATGAAATAATGCTATTTGTAGCAACATGGATGCCACTAGATATTATCATACTAAATGAAGTAAATTAAAGACAAATACCATATGATATCACTTAATATCTGCAATCTAAAATATATATTTGAACTCATTTACAAAACAGAAACCATCTCACAAAGAAAACAAACTTATAGTTACCAAAGGGAAAGGGGGTGGGGGAGGGATAAATGAGTTTGGGATTGGCAGATAACACTACTATATATAGAAGTGATAAACAACAATATCCTACTGTATAGCACAGGGAACTGTATTCAATATCCTGTGATAAATCATAATGGAAGGAAAAGATATGAAAAATATACATAAATATAACTGAATCATTTCAATGTACAACAGAAATTAACACATTTTAAAATCAACTATACTTTGATAAGTTTTTGAAAAGTATTATCTTGTCCAATAGAGAGACCAGCCCACTTGCCAAGCTGCCCTGCCTGTCCTACAACTCGCTCCTCATCTTTTCACTCCAGCACCACCACTGATCCTGTTCTACTTGCTTGACCTAATTGTCTTTATTCAATTTTTACCCCTCCAGACATCTTTTCCAGATTTGCCAGTGGGTCAAGACTTAAAAAAACTACCTCCTCAAGGTGTCTTAATTCTGAACTCAACTAGCCCTGTCCTAATCTTTCCAGCTGATTGTGTCTTATTAACTGTCTCTGAATCTATCCTATGTGGCAGTATTCTTAAGTTCTGTTCTCTGCTAGTCTGTCTTTGCAAAGTGATCCCCAGCTTTAACTACCAGTCTATACAGATTACTTTCCCATTAACATTCCTTAGCTTAGAGAAACTCAGCTATGTCCCAGAGCTTCATTTCCAATTCCAGTACCTAGGGAGTCCTCCATCTACCCTAAAATTAAAAAATCACAGGTTAGGGAGTTCCCATCATGGTGCAGTTGAAAAGAATCTAACTAGTTTCCACGAGGATGTGGGTTCAATCCCTGGACTCACTCAGTGGGTTGTATAGGTTACAGAGGCAGCTTGGATCCCACAGTATCTAGCTCTGATCTGACCCCTAACCTGGGAGCTTCCATACACTGTGAGTGTGGCCCTGAAAAGCAAAAAAAAAAAAGGAAAATCACAGGTTATTTTCCTGCTTCCCAATATACCCCCCTTCTGACTTGATAATTTCTCTCATCCTTTAGGAATGAAAAACTTCTGATTTTATCTCATCAGATATTCCCAGGTCCAGTCATCCTCTTTCCATTCTCAATAATTCATTTATGCACACCTAAGCCCCATCAAGAATTTTCTCTTCCATCTAACAGTCTCTACTGCTATTAGAGTTATTATCCTAATTTGCAACTATAAAACCCTCAGAAGGCACTCTGGTGATTCCCAAATAAAGGCAGACATTTAAGCATGGTTCTTAAGGGCCTCTACAATTTTGTTTTAAACTTTTAAGAAAGATTTTTATCCTTTTTTATTCTTCTATGATTTTTATTTTTTCCATTATAGTTGATTTACAGTGTTCTGTCAATTTCTACTGTACAGCAGTGACCCAGTAATACATATATATGTATTCTTTTTCTTCATGTTTCATCACAAGTAACTAGATAAAATTCCCTTTGCTATACAGCAGGATCTCATTGCTTATCCACTCCAAATGCAACAGTGTGCATCTATTAACCCTAAACTCCTAGTCTATCCCACTCCCTCCTCCCTCTCGGCAACCACAAGTCTCTTCTTCCAGTCTGTAAGTTTCTTTTCCATGGAAAGGTTCATTTGTGCCATATATTAGATTCAAGATGTAAATGATATCATTTGGTATTTGTCTTTCTCTATCTGACTTCACTTAGTATGAGAATCTCTAGTTCCAGCCATGTTCCTATAAATGGCATTATTCTTTTTATGGCTGAGTAGTATTCCACTGTATACATGTACCACATCTGTTTTAAACTATCTTACCACATGCAACATATTCCATCACAGTGAATTTTTCGCTACTACACCCAAAATGCTCTATTTTCTCTCTTATCCATCTCCAAGTTCCACAAAACATTTAGCTCCTGAAATCCAAATAATCTTCAAGGCCTCATTTTAATTTTGCCTTCCTTGAGGCTGCCTCTCCTTTACTGGAAATAATCAGCCATCTCACAAAGTGCTGGTAAAAATAATTTTTAAAACCTTGTACACATGCCTTATTTTCTTTAATAAAGCTATAAACTCCTTGAAGGTAAATATTTATATACCATTTGTGTTTGTATGCTTAAAGCAGCCAGTACCGAACCTTGCATTTGGTGGGTTCCCAGAAAATATTTTTTTTTTGCCTTTTTATTTTTAGGGCCGACCTGCAGCATATGGAAGTTCCCAGGCTAAGGGTTGAATCAGAGCTACAACTGCCGGCCTACACCACAGTCACAGAAACTCTGGTTTCTGAGCCACATCTGCGACCTACACCACAGCTCATGGCAACGCCTGATCCTTAACTCACTGAGCGAAGCCAAGGATCAAACCCGCATCCTCATGGATATTAGTCAGATTTCTTTCTACTGTGTGACAACAGGAACTCTAGAAAATCTTTGTTGAATAAAATAAAATGCTTATTTCTTTTCAGATGGCTGACATTGAGACATGAGGGAGTACACCCATTTTTCCATGATCAGTAAATACATATAATTATTTTTAATCTGTGTTTACAAAATTAGTTTAGAGCATATATTCTGAATTTAAGTTGGACAAGCTCAACAGTTAGTCTGGAGAAAACATACCCCACTAAATGTTAGTATGTTATTCTCTTTCCATCTTTCCTAACTCCAGGAAAGACACTGAATAGACTTTTAGATTTTCAATACACTAAAAGAAGAGAAAAACTCTATATTTCTAACTTTTTTAGAAGCCGCTATATATATATAAAATATGTACAGTAAAAGGATTTACACAAAGGATCTAGCAAATGCACTCTAATGCACTCTATAGCCAAGAAACATGATTCTTGATATAATTGTTTTGGTTTATATTTTCCCCTTTCCATTTCGTAGGTCACACTCAAATCATCTGGCAGACTAAAGTAAGCAATACGCTCTGATTTGAAATTCTTTACCAAGAACCTTTGAGATAATAATCTTGGTCAGCCAAGATGGAAATCTAAGCAGAGGTTTTCCCTAAGTACATAGATATCCAATCCAAATCAGGAAACAGAGACATGTTAAAATGAAAAGAAAGTAAAACCATAAAATACTATCAGCCTTGTGAAAAGTGGAATTTGTTCAGAATTGTAGGGGTGATGGAAAACATTAAACCTTTGGTCATTCTAAACCACTCCACTGATATTCTTAATGAGGCAAGTAATTGTGAGAAAGTTCAGATCATTGGGGGGGGAAGGTGGATATTTTCTGTATGCAAATTAATCATCCTACTCGGGGTGGTTAACCACCTTATTAATAATCACTCATGAAAAGTTAAGGCTTACAAAAGACTGTATCACTATGAGCATTTATACTAGTCGGACACAAGTCTCTTCTATAAAATAAATGCTGACCTGAACACATACATAAAACATAAAGGAAATGCTGATAGCTTTGAGAGTGATAATGACTAAGGTGATGGCAAAAAGGGGCAATTCAGATAACAGACCTTTGGAAAGAAATTCTCAGATGACAGACACACGAGGGGAAGGTTTAAGCTCTTCATCAATGGTCATGAATTTCCATACTAGTAGAAACATTTTGGAGCAGTCAGAAACCAGAGTCTATGTGCATGGTCAGATGAGATTCCTCTTTGGTGCATTCTCTGATCTATCACAATACTCTGAATGTGCTTTCTGGAATGTCCTAAAGCTACTTAAAGAAAATTACTTTCACATATCTAAAAGTCATTAAAAAAAAGAAAAATATTTCCAACACTCCATTCCCTTGATGTTCTGCCTTAAAACCTTCAACTAGAAAAAGAAAGCTTATCCATGCATTAAAATTCCAGGAAGCCCATCACTTTGTTTCAAATGACATCCTGTGCACAAAGGTAAACCAGGCAGAAAGGCTGCCTTTGTGTTTTGATTTTCCACAAGGGAATTCCTTCAGTCATTTGAAGAGACGCCCCACTGTACATGCTAACACCTGATGTGGAGAAATCTTTGATGTATTGGGACTTCCTATATAGGGGAAGGGACTGGCTCAACCTAGCTGCCACACCTGTCAGTTTTAAGCCTCATTAGAAAGACTCAGACAGCCAATTCAAAATATACCCCCTCCCATCTGTGATTTCTCTTCCTCGCTCTCTTTTTTTAACATTCAAAGCTACTGAAGCATAAAACGACATAAGAGCAAGATGAATTACATAAAAGAAGATGACTCATTATTTAGAGTACCTTAGGAATTCTCTGTTTTATTGAATTATTTTCTAACTTTCTTGGCTTTTCACCAATAGTCACTAGTAAATTGCTGTAATTAAAGAAGCAGGCTGTGCTTGCCTTTTCCTAGATAAGACTAACTGTGAATCTGTTTAGAAAGCACTCTGGGCTCACTGGCAGTAATAGGAGAATGAAATACATACAATCACACTCCGTCAGTATTTTCAAATACCAGGAAATACACCACATTTGACTGGAGAGTTTGTTAGTTCCTATTGTAATCACACAGGCTAATGTCTATTAGGTATTATGCCTAAAATATGTATGTGTATATATATATACTATATACGTATATATGTAATACATATATACATAGTGTGTGTGTGTATACATATAATAGAGAGGAAAAAAACAGTCGTTTTAAGAGGGTGAGGAAGGAGATAAACAATGATGGCTTTCATCTTCCTATCCAGATGTGTGTTACATCAAAGGTCTCAAGAACCATGTCCCTATAAGGTATCCAGATTGGAAGGGAAGAACTAAAGCTGTCACTATATGAAGATGACATGATATTACATACAAAAAATACTCAAGTCTGCACCAAAAAAACCTGTTAGAATTAATAAATAAATTCAGGAAAGTTGCAGGATACAAGAAATCTATTGCTGTTCTCTACACTAATAATGAACTATCAGAGAAAGCAAGAAAATAATCCTGTTTAAAATCACGTCAAGGAGTTCCCTTCGTGGCTCAGCGGTTAACAAATCCGACTAAGAACCATGAGGTTGCGGGTTCGATCCCTGGCCTTGCTCAGTGGGTTAAGGATCTGGCGTTGCCGTGAGCTGTGGTGTAGGTTGCAGACACGGCTCGGATCCCGCGTTGCTGTGGCGAAGGCCGGCGGCTACAGCTCCTGTTAGGCCCCTAGCCTGGGAACCTCCATATGCCGCGGGTGCGGCTCCAGATAAAAGGCGAAAAGACAAAAAAATAAAAAAATAAAAAAAATAAAATCACATCAAAAAGAATAAAACTCTTAGGAATAAATGTAACCAAGTAAATGAAAGACCTTTACTCTGATAATCATAAAAACGCTGATGGAGGAATTTGAAAATAATACAAAGAAATGGGAAGATAATCCCATATTCTTGGATTGGAAGAATTAATACTGTTAAAATGTCCCTACAACACAAAGCAATCTACAGATTTAATGCAATCTCTGTCAAAACTAGTTTTTACAAATTAGAACAAATAATCCTAAAATTTATATGGAACCACAAAAGATCTTGAATTGCCAGAGTCATCTTGAGAAAAAACAAAGCTGGGGGTATCATGCTCCCTGACTTCAGACTATACTACAAAGCTACTGTAATCAAAAGCATGGAACTGGCACAAAAACAGACACATAGATGAATGAAAAATAACGGACTCCAGGAATAACATCATGCACCTATGGAAATTATTCCACTACGAATGAGGCATGAAAATACAATGCAAAAAAGAGAATCTCTTCAACAAGCAGTGCTGGGAAAGTGGACAGCTACATATAAAAGAATGAGATTAAAACATTTCCTTACACTATATACAAAATAAACTCAAATATTTAAATTTAAGACCTGAAACCATAAAACTCCTTCAAGAGAATACAGGCAAAACACTCTTGACATAAATTGCATCATTTTTTTTTATCTCTCTCCTAATGCAAAAGAAATAAAAACAAAAATCAAAACAAACCAAAGGACCTTTCACACAGCAATGGAAACCACCGACAAAACCAAAATATAACCTACAGAATGGGAGAAAATATTTGCAAGTAATATGAGTGATAAAGAGTTAATATCCAAAATATATAAAAAATGCTATAAAAAAAAAAGACAACCTAGTCAAAAAAGGGCAGGAGACCTGAACAGACATTTTGCAAAAGAAGACATATGGATAAAAGGCACATGAAAATATGCACACCATCTCTACCTACCAGAGAAATTCAAATCAAAACCACAATGAGATATCACTTTAAACTCATCAGAATGACTACCATCAAAAAGTCATAAATAACAAATGTTGGCAAGGATGTGGAGCAAAGTGAACTCTTGCACACTGTTGGTAGGAATGTAAATTAGCGTCACCACTATAGAAAACAGTATGAAGATTCCTCAAAGAACTAAAATTATGATCCAGCAATCCTACTCCTGGGTATATATATCCAACACAAAAACACTAATTTAAAACAATACACACTCCCCAATGTTTGCAGCAGTATTGTTTACAATAGATAAGATATGGAAGCAGGAGTTCCCGTTGTGACTCAGCAGAAACGAATCTGATTAGGAACCATGAGGTTGCAGGTTCAATCCCTGGCCTTGCTCAGTGGGTTCAGGATCCAGCATTGCCATGAGCTGTGGTGTAGATTGCAGACGTGGTTCAGATCCCGCGTTGCTGTGGCTGTGGCGTAGCCAGCAGTTGTAGCTCTGATTAGACCCCTAGCCTGGGAACCTCCACATGCCATGGGTGTGGCCCTAAAATGACAAAAGGGGGAAAAAATATATGGAAGCAACCTAAATGTTCATTAGCAGATGAATGAATAAAGAAGATGTGGTCCATGTATGCAATGGAATATTACTCAGCTATAAAGAATTAAAGTATGCCATTTGCAACAACATTTGTGGACCCAGAGACATTTATGCTTAGTGAAATAAGTCAGAAAGAGTAAGACAAATACTGGATGATGTCATTTATATGTGGTATCTAAAATTTAAAATGAATATATATAGCAAAATAGAAACAGACTCACAGATGTGAAGAACAAAACTAGTGGTTACCAGCAGGGAATGGGTAGGGAGGATGGGGAAGATAGGGGTATAGGGTATGCCCTACCAGTTTGGCACTTGATGTACTAGAAGTCTACCTAAAATTCCTATCATTAGAGGTACAGCCTTATTTGTAATGAAATCTGGAGCTGATTACTCAGCAATGTTCAAAGAGTAGGCAGCTTGTTATTACATTTAAGTTAATGAAACCTCATGAGAAGTAATTAGGATGTATATACCAACTAATCCCCAAGTAACATATTCTGGTGAAAATGTGTAAGAATACCAGAGGAAACTGATGTCATCACAGTTAACTTACGGACTCTGCGTGTTCCATCACTGCCAATACAAAGAAGACGTATTCTTGTCCACTTTGGAGCTGCTTGTTTGTAAATCCACCATAATGTTTGTCATCCCCCAGGGTGAACTCGGTGGGAAGGACATCAAAGTGAGCGGCGATATATGGCTTTAATTCAACTTCTCTCCCATAACGGATGCTTCTGCGTTTCCTAGATATCTCTTTAAGCAGCTTAAGGAAAAAAAGTGGGAAACAGAGAAAGGTAAACAACAATATCCCAACTTAATGACAGTTTAATGGGAGAAATTAATTCAGGGCTGGGAACAACCCAAATAAAATTTGTCCACATTTCATTTAGTACAGCTTCATTACTAAATCTCAATCTATCTTCCAAATGCTTGTCCTGCTGTTAAGGTAAGGCGATGGACTGTGATTGCAAGGCTCAGGCCATAAACACACGGCAATTATATCCTTTAGTGGTAGCTCACATCATTGTCCACTCTAATAAAATCTTCTCAAAGGACAAGAATGCATTATATCTTGTCTATGGATAAAAGTCAGCTTGACTCACAAAAGCCTGTCATGTGGGCTTTATTACTGTTATTTAATAAACAAGTTGTAACCTCAGATGAAGCCATTAAAACCTTCAAAGACCAACATTTTAGAGAGATTAGTACCATTTTAGATTGTGCTTAGTAATAAGATGATTTGTATGTGTATATTCCCTCAAATAAGCAGAAACAGAATCTGATGGCCAATTTTTAATTGACATATTTTACACAGACATTGTCACTCATTTAACAATTTCTGGCTTGACTTGGCTTGTTGATTAACCATTTACAGTACAACTTCTCACATTTATTATGTCATCATGTTTTTCTGGAGCCAATAGCTTTCTGGAGAAATTAATTAAATTATCTTGCCAAGTGATAAAAGTAAGGTAGAGAAAAAAATATTACCCTGAAGGAAACAAATATAAATATGTACACCCACAACTTCATATATTTCTATCAGAAAAAATTAGAAATTATTTTTCTAATAATTTTGATACTCTTGTTCTGCATTCACCCTTTTATTAGGAGAAAATCGTGTTAATATTTTATGACAGTTTCAAAATGAGGTTTATGTTATCTCTGTTTCCCTGAAATGTCATTTCATAGGGCTTTACAGAGAAAGAAAGAGTTTATAGCAGGCTAGGATGCCTTTTGATTTAGGGGCAACCTAACTTTTTTTGAGAAGAATTCTGATGTGTTTTAATATTTCTATAAAAAAGACTATGAACATTGTAAATCAACTATACTTTAATAAAGAATTTTAAAAAAAGACTGTATCCAAGACCCTGACATAATAAAGTCCAGGCTTCTGTAATAATAATGGCTATAGGCTGTTTATATGACAAAAAACAAATCACTGTATCTGGAACCTGATGGTAAATTAGTCTGTTTAACACAGAATTGTAAATGCGCTCAGCTGGTCAAAATTTATCCTAAAAATATAGAAATTTCTCTTTTGTTTAACAGAGATAATCTGTGCCCATGTTATTTTTAAATATTTATAAAGTTCTAAAATTTTGTTAAATTTGAGTTTATCAATGCAATTAAAGTTTATTTTATGAAAACCACTGTAGATCTGTTTAGCGCATTTGGACCATCTGATGATAAGTTCAGGTAGACTGATCAATTATGGACTATGTGAGTAGTAAAAAAGCAAGTCCAGAAACAGCACTGATTTTCAGTTCTGCTGTCAAATTTAGGTTTCCTTATAATGATGATACTGACAGAATAGTTAATATTTAGTAAGAACTTACTAGGTACCAGACAGTATTTTAAGGAGACTACACATGGCTTAGTTCATTTACTTCTCATAAATACCCTATAAAATTGGGTATTATTATCCCCATTTCATAAATGAGGAGACTGAGGCAGAACAGAAAATGACAACATCGGACTCAATTGGTGAGATAAAATGAAATTACACGTAAGACGTTTTTCAACCATATTTCTGTTTACCTAATGGCTGTACAATATCAAAAAAAATGCAACATTTAGTCTAAATTAATAATCTTAATTGTTCTGAGTTTTTACTTAAATATGTAATTTTTGTACATCTGCCTTTATTAACCCTGATAAATGCATACTTAGATTTCTTTTTCCTAGGTTCTTTTAACATGTATTTTAAAAAAATTCTGATGTAAATTTTTAATAGTTAATGTGAAAATCATTACAAAGGTTATTGTTGCTATGTAGTAAAAGACCATTACTTTGAGAAGGACCAGTGCACTGCAGACAAGCTGAAAAGTTTTTTGAAGTTGGTTAATCAGAAACATTTACCATCAGTTGTTTATGTGACTGTGTCCCTTCTTCTACTTCGCTGATCAAATCCTACCTTGATTTTATTCATATTTCAGATGGAGGCAACTGTCATAATTCATCCATATCACTGTCATCTCTATGAGGACCTTTTGTGAGGGTTTCTTTAGAAGACTTGGAAGTACTTTAAAATGAAATATTTTAGTGTTTTGGTGTTCCTTAGATCCAGCACTGCCAGTCATCAAGGTCAAACCTGGGACATCAACCCTGCTCTAATCTCTGTAGGATGCTTCCTGTGTTATACTTTAAATGGTTCAAGTGTGCTCAGACGACACTGAAGTGAGCCAGTATGTTGAAGTTACAACCACAAATGACCACATTATTTTACAGCAAGCCTTTGAAGTACAATGCAATGAAAAGCTTATGATATATGGTAAGACCTGCCTGGAATTAAATATAGCTAATATTTTAGGAGTCATTCTGTCTAAAATTCATTTTGACTATCAATGTCTGCTCTGCCCAGTCTGACCTTGATATCTGTGAGTTCCAGTTCTATGAATTTATTATGGGCAGATTATCCCCAGACAAAGGATAAATGATCTCAAAGATAACATGGAAAGTGACACTGTTTAGAAAGCCTCTTTCCCTTTTTTTTTTTTTTTTTTTTGTCTTTCTAGGTCGCAACCAAAGCATATGGAAGTTCCCAGGCTAGAGATCAAATCGGAGCTGGAGGTTCCATCCTACGCCACAGTAATGCTAGATCCGAGCCGCATCTGTGGCCTACACCGCAGCTCATGGCAATGCCGGATCCTTAACCCACTGATTGATGCCAGAGATCGAACCTCCATCCTCATGGATACTAGTCGGGTTCATTAACCGCTGAGCCACGATAGCAACTCCCTCCTTCTTGTTTTTTATGGGCCGAGTTGTGAGGCATACATGTGTAAATCCCCTTAGGACACAATTCTATTGGATGATATGGCTTCAGTGATTTGAATTATAGGCCTTTCTAAAAAATCACTTGGTCAAATACAGTTAAGAGAGGAACACTGCTTTGTCAAACCTGGCAGTACCAAGCCATAGATAAAATTATTGCAATGCTTTTATTATCCATGGTAGGAGGAAAAAAAAAAAAGTCTATAGGGATCAAAAACTGGATGAGTAAGCACAAAGTGAGACCAGAGCCTACTTTCATTTGTTCCTCTCCACAATAGTTATAAGATGAATTGGAGGTGATTTCAGAAGATATATCAAGGGCTTTAGTTTTTTATCAGAAATAATTTTCATTTTCCAGTGAATGCATATCTTATTTCTTCCACCATTAATTCTACAATGTGGTCTCAATTATATCAGTAAGAAAAGTGGGAAACAACCCATCCTGACCCAAAATTTTTGAATTAATAAATGTTCTTTATCAAACTATTATACAGATTAATGCACCACAACTTGCGAGATGATTAAAATGACCCTTTGTTATGGGAATCAGCAGTGCAGACCCATAGAATTTAATTGCAAGAAAGTTCAATGTCATATAGCTCTATACTTTTATACTTTAATCCATTAGCATTGCTGTGCATTTTGGAGGTTAAAACTTGGCTGTAAAAGAAAATCAGCTTCCTATAACTTAATACCAAATGGCTCTACTTCTAAGGAAAACCTTTTTTTTTAAGTATTTGATGTCATTTTTGGCTTGAATCTTATTTCCTTGAGAACTTTTTTCTTAATAGGTGGAAAGATTCATAGATTTCACAAGTTGCTTTTGCATTTTAAATCTAACTCCAACTGAATCCCATATTTCAGCTGAGAACTGATTAAAATAATGAATATGTCAGGATGAACTGATTAGTCAATTGCAAGTAAAACATGCCTTGCTTCAAAATGTTTATAGACCAGCTCATCAACTTGCATATTCAGATGGACTCCTCTGATACCATAAAGAATGATTTTGTTCCTTTATTCTCAGCAGAAAAAAAGGCAAATTTATAACATAAATTACTTGACAGGATTACTGAAATGTGTCTCATTTCCTATTCCTTCAGTGCTCATCTAATCACTAAACAGGGACACAAAAGCAGAGTCCTAACCTTGAACTCATCTCTCTTTCTGAACTTGATCAAGTTTAACTCAGATAAATGAAGTGGGTGCTGATGAACCATACTTCCAGGGATGACATTCGTCTGCCAGAAGAAGCTAACAGCCCTTATCTCTCAAGATCACACTCTCCTTAGTGCAGACATGTATGAAATAAACATCACTTCCCTGTAATGCAGATAGGGAATTTATGCTTTTCCTTGCTTTGCACTAATGTGAGGGGAAAAAAATACCTAAAAATAACAGGTAAGATTATAAGAGACTGAACGTGTAAATAAATCAAAATCTCCTATTTTCTCTAATGGAGGCCTTTTTATTTGACTCCTAAACTGTTTCAAACTGGAATTGTGTTAAAATCATAAAGTCTCTCCTGCACAGTATTTCAAAATGTGAACCCTAGCCATTAACTTGCTGTCGTGCTCTCAGGATCTTTCTTAACACTTCTGATCACAGTTTTCTCATCCAAATAGAAGTAGATAAAAACTAGGTCCTGTTCTATGTTCTGTGCATTAACTTAAAAAAAAAAACATTATTTTTACAAAAAGAGGGTGCCAATGAATTTATTACATTTTAGAAATTAAAATCATATTATTTAGTATTTGCTTTATTTGTGTGTGTGTGTACTATATTTCTGGCTCAGCCAAAATTCTGTGATTTGTGTTGTTTGCTCCTGAAGTGACATTCATTTTTGATTCTTACTGTGAAATTTTACAAAATGTTGAATAAAGCAAACACATCCTAATCAGCAGAACTCTGTGAGATACTGGTAAAGAACACACAGTAGGTCATGTTGAATTCTGGTGCAAATTGCAACTTGGCCTTTTTAACTTACTCAGCTACCATTGTACTAATGAAGTGGGCCTTGGAATTCAGAACAATAGTGATTAAGTCTTTGCTGACAATTCATTTCTCCTTCCACACTTCTGCATCATGTTTTATAAGGGGCAAGGGGCAAAATATTAAAGCCAACAAATATTAGATAGGTTATAAGCTTTCCAGCAGCTTAATGTCTTTTAATTAAAGCAAAAGGCCCTTTGTTGGGATCCCTAGAGGTTAACATGCTCACAGCACTGAACCATCCAACTGGCCAGTTGACCCGCCAGCCATGTAGAAGTCAGCACCCGGATTAGATGCTGAAAGATCTCCATAAAGAGGAGAGCTTTCTTTTAAAAAGTAAATAACTAATGAAGGACACAGTCCCAAACACATAGTTACCTCATCTAATTCCATTTCATCTGGACTGTCCCATGGCTTGATAAATTTCCCACGAGATTTCTTCAAAGGCACAATTATTATGTAGTAACCTCTGCATAAGAATGGATAGATAAAACTAAGATTAGTTCAGAGGGAAAAAATGTAAGTATATCTTTAAATCTTCCACAGACCAGTGATTGAGACTAAACGCAAATTATGGGTATGCAGTGACTTGTCCATCAATGATAAATAACCACCTGTTTGTTCAATTTTAAAAACAACATGGGTAGACATTTATGTGTGACTTCAATAATCTTGTATGGTAATATCACCATGGTTGACTGCCCTTTATTAGGTATCATAAACAGAGTGGAAATAGTTTGTTAGTACCCTGGTGCTGGATGCATACAAAGCTGGTATATTGAAATTTACCACCACAGGATGCTGAATCAAGTATTTTCTATGACATTAATTTATAAAATGATATTTTAAAGAAAATGGGTAATAAAAATGCCTGGACAGTGATGATGATGATTTTGTTTATACACCCCTAAAAGACTTTATTTGGGTATAAAAAATTAAAAGCATAAGAATTACTCATAATCTCACAATTATATAAAGATGTAAAAGTTCTCTTTCTACCCATCAAATTGCAAACCTTAAGGTAAGTCCTGCAGAAATTTGGAGAGAGTCACTACCTAAGGGCTTTCAAAATCAACCTCAAAATATACATCTAGAGGAAGAAACAAAAAATAAGCAAGTCCTCACTGTTAAGAATGATCAACTACAACATATGTATAAAGGTACCTGTCCCCAAATAGATACGGGTTATTTGTAAAGTTGTTTTGTAACTTCCTATATTGTACCCTACTCTTCTATTCATAGTTAGTGACTCTGCTCACACTGATTTTTGGTAGTAACCGAAGTTCTATACAAGAACTTTGAACACAAGTGTATAATAACAGCTAACACATTAATCACTTCCTACTTTTCAGGTTTTATAGTAAATGGATAATCTCATTTTGCCCTCTCAAAAATCCTTCAGGAGGAGTAATAGGCAAAAAGCCAAATCCACAGAGACTGAATAATCGTTCAAGTTAAAACAGTAAGATGGGAAGAGTCTGCTTTTGTTTCACTTATGATGTTTCATAAAGCACTTTTTACAAGACTATACATTCCGTGGAAGTGAAAACACACATGCACACTCTTTAGAAGAGAAGGGGCCACTCAGGAAAGGGATAAGAACAGGATGTGTGCTATCAAACTTGTATCACATTCTATTGCAGAGACCAGCAGTCCACATAGGAAGGCTTCTTTGTACTTAAGGCAAAACCTGTAATAAACTCAGCAAACAATTTGTGATAAAGAACTCTTTCCATAAACAGTCTGGGGAAGCACCATAGAACATAGCAGCCACTAGTCCCTTGTGGCTATCGAGCATTTGAAAGGTGGCTAGTCTGAACTGCTATGTGCTCTACCTGTAAGACACTGGATTTCAAAGTCATAGTGGGAAAAATAAATGTAAGATATCTCGGCAATAAATTTTAATAGTGATCACATGTTAAAATGATTAATATTCTGTATATACTGAGTTTCATCAAGTATGTAATTAAAGCTAATTACATCCCTTTCTTTGTACTTTTTACTGTAGCTGCTAGAAAGTGTAATATTTCACACATGGCTCTTATTACATTTGTTAGGCAGTTCTGAGCTAGAGTGCTATGATAAAGAATGTGGCACTGAGAGACATATCTGGCCCAGAATTTGAGTTCTGCCACTAATGATGAGCTCTGTGGTCCAGGCTGATCATCTCACATCCCCGAATCTCAGCGGCATAGTCTAAAAATTGAGAGTAAATAGTATTGGACTTATTCTGGGGAAATAAAACCAATGAACACAAAGTACTTAGCACAGTGTGTGTCACGCGGTACATAAGAGATGCCGGCTGCTACTGGCTAATGCTGACCACCATAGAGGCAAAGATATTTCTGAACACGAACGCAATAGGACACAGTGAAGTTCAGCGAGATTAAAGGACTCATTAAACTTTTTTTTCCTTCCTGATTGAGAATTCGCGTCAAACCCGACAAGTTCATAGCAGAACCCTCTCTCCATGGTGCTCAGAGCAACGCACAACAGACTCCCAGGATCACACCACTTAGCCATTCATTTTCTTTCCTATAAATAACCCTGATGCTCACAGAGGGTAAGGAGAGGGAAGAGCTGGAGTATGTGAGAGGCCAATATCTTTTATTTTATGATCCAGGGTAAGCTTCCTCCTCTTCTGTCCTCCCACCACCTGACGGATTTGCCAAACAAGTCCATCATGTTAAATGAGCATGGAGAGGAATGACAGGGGCAGCAACCTAGCATACAAAATCACACTGCAGATGGACATGATGAACACACTTGTCAGGAACCTCTCGCTTTTCACTACCAACTGCACAAAGTCAGGACAGCTTCTCTTTGCCTAAAGTAATGATCCTGCACATGATCAGAGTTTTCCCACTGTCCTCATTCAGAATCTTGTAAATCAAGGTTAAGCTGATGAATTCTATTAATTTTTCTTGTGCTTTTATACTTTGAGCTGCCTTTCTCATACACGAGAAAAGAATCCATTCTTTCTTGTGCAGCACTCCCCAACTACTCATTTCATTTGTGGCTCAGATAAGAATTGAATAGCCTCCCCTATAGCAATTAATTAACAGTGCAGCTGGGTATCCATAACTTTCTCCCTCTCCGATCTCTCAAGCATTCATCTGCAACACTCAAAGGGGAGCCTGCTTCAAGGCAGCTCTCACACATTGGAAGAAATGGGGTGTTGGGGATGTGGGGCTCCTGGGTCTCAATCCATACATTATAGCTGTATTCTTCATTGACTTTGTAAACATCTGCACATTTGTTCTTCCCAATACCTTGCTCTCCCCTGAAGACACTGCTTCCCTTACAGACTTCTCATGTGGTGGTTGTTTATTCATCCCTCCTCCGCTGTGAACCTCAGATTTAGGGTCTGAGGTTTCTTTCCTGGGTTGCTGTTGCTTCTTACAGGCATTTTTTTTTTTCATCCACACTTGTGCTAAAAAACAAGTCCCTCCTTTTGGAAGCTCATAGCTGAGTAACAACTCAGTGAAGTTAGTCTTCCCTTACCTTACAGATTTTTGCTATCTACCAACCTCTTCAGAATTGCCTTTCTTTTAAGTTTTGTTTTGTTTTGTTTTTCCCCCAGGGCTAATGGTCTTTTTTTCCCCTCCAAACCGGGCCATAATTTTGGGTGATTTTAACCTTTAGAGAAGTGGCCCATGCACCACCCAGGGCTCTCAGTTCCTTGAATTTTCTGTAAAACCCACATCCTTCTACTCTTCCTTAGCTGAAATCTATGACTTCTTTTCTCTGTGCCTGAACCCAAGGAGCTGAAGGCAGCTTGAAAAATAACGCCAAGGGTAGCTGGATGCCGGAAGTTCATATTCAGTAAACTCAAACAGATCTTCAACACTGGCAATCCAGCCATAACTTCTCCAGTTACATAATCCTTGCAATCTTAACGATAAGTTGTACAGAATTTCTCCCCTGGCCTCGAACCATGGATGGTCATGCCTCCCCATGAGAAGATGGCCTTATCTCTTATAGACAAAGGAATCAAAAGCATCAGATAAGAATCCCCACATCCTCTAACAAACTCTAGAATACCTATATCTATATGCAAACCATAACCTTTGCTATCAGTACAGTTGAAGGGCTGGCTCCAAATCACCTTTTCTTGAACTGAGTCCCACATCTCAGTCTCTGAGGAAGTTTACCATATGCCACACACCTTTCCTCCATATAGTTCAACTTCTTTATCCTCATTGGATTCTATCCAGTAGCGTTCAATCATTGGAAGGACGAACAAACCACATGCGGCTCCAGGCATCACTTTCTCTCTCCCCTACCCAGTACCGCCCCTGCTCTGAGAGGAGCTATGTGTTCCTGCTGTTCTCTTATGTCTTTCCCTTCCATTCATGTCCCCGTAACCTGTGCTCTAGCTCCCGCCTCATCTGCCCACCTCACTTCCTTATCTGGGTCCTCAGTACAGCATCAAAAGGAGAGTTTTTGACTCTCTTTTTATCTTTTATCAGAATGTGAGTGCTCCTAAGACCCTCCGTGAAACATATTCAGTTCTTTCTCTGTACCCAACTCTCCTGGTTTTTTACGTAAATCTCTCACCATGTTAACTTTAATTCCTTAGCAGGATTTATCATCTGCTACTCAACTATTCAATGGTGGAGTTCCTCAAGGATTTGGCCAAGGATTTCTCTCTACTTCCTCTTTTCTTCCCTTATGATCTCATGCCAGCTTAGGGAATCAGTTATCCCCTAGATGCAAATTATTTACAGATTTCTATCTTAAGCTCAGAATGCTCCTCTGAACTCCACAAGTTTATCCTATTCCAACTTTATGTCTTCCATTTCTATTCACAGAAGAACTTCAGATTTACTGTTGTTAAAATGAAACACGTGCCTCCAAAGTTAAGTCCTCTTCCAATACTACGCCATGATCCATTTTCCTGCACACGCTATAAACCTAGATGTCATCACTGACAATCTGCTTTAACTTTCTCCCTCTCTCACACCCAAACTTCCTTCCAGTCCTATTACTTCCAAACTCTATCTGTGGTGCATTCACTTCTCTCCATCACTACTGCCACCACTCAGGCTTCATTCTATTGTCTCATGCTAGGGTTTCTCCTAACTCTGTCCCTGACTTTCTCTCTCCATTGAGTTTCTCCCTCTCTAGTTCAGTCTCTGAGATTTTCATTTTGCAATAGAAAACTGATTGTAACATTTCCATTTTTACAACATTTCAATGGATCCTAGTTTCTCTTAGGATAAAGAACAAAAGGTATTATAAGACTCAGCAGGATATAGCCTGAATCCACTTCTCTATGCCCTCTGAGCTACATCCTCATGGGCTTTTATTTCTTGAATTTACTTTGGACCATTCTGTCTTTGAACCTTTGATCATTCTGTACCATCTGTATAGAACATTCTGTTACTCCCCAAAAAATCTCAAATTAACTCTTCTCTTTCCTCAAATAGCCACTCACCTTTTACTTCCAAACTGAAACCTTCCCTGACCTCCGATTAAATCAAGTACCCCTATGATATGTTTGTTTTTTTTTTTTCCTTTTGTCATTTTAGGGCCGCAACCGCGGCATGTGGAGGTTCCCAGCCTAGGGGTCTAATCGGAGCTGTAGCCACTGGCCTACGCCGCAGCCACAGCAACGCAGGATCCAAGCTGCGTCTGCGACCTACACCACAGTTCATGGCAATGCCGGATTGTTAACCCACTGAGCAAGGCCAGGCATCGAACCTGCAGCCTCATAGTTCCTAGTCAGATTTGTTAACCACTGTGCCACGACAGGAACTCCCTATGATATGGTCTTAATGAACAGTTCTTAGTCCATCATTTTCTTATATGTTTAAGACATATTTGCATAGTTGGAAGCACATCACTAAGGCAGCTATACATATAACTTCCCCTAAATTTGCCAACCTTACCATTTTATTACTGAGTTCTTCTGTCATTACAAGTAGAAATGGGTAGAGTAGCTTAGTCTTGGGGATTTATGCCTCTCCAAGATTAGGCAGTCAAAAACATTTTAGGGTCCTTCTCTTGCATTAGAACTTTGCAACTTGAAACCGTATCACGCTTTTTCTCCTTTCTCCAAACCAGCAATGACATGCCCAAATAGAGTTTAGAGACAATATAACTCCTTATCACACAAGTTATTTTTTGTTACCATCAAAGTGTTGATCCTAATTTTAATCTCATGGGATATTAAGGAAGGTAAGATGACTCTGATAGGAAGAGTAAAGTAAGGAACTAATACATCCTACAAATTCATATCAACCAAATCATATGAACTGAAAGAACTTGCTTGAAATACAAAAAAAAAAAAAAATTACTTTTGAATACATAGATCAGTTTTATATATTGGTAAAATTAAGCTTTACACTTGGCCTAACTCAAGCCTGGAAGTTTAGGCTCCAAATATCCTTTTCAAAATAGACTTTAACTATTAAACTAATAGAAAAATAAATAACTTGAGAACCAATATATATGGTAAGCCCTTGACTATTTATAAAGTAAGCTGTGTTGTCCCAGTATATTATATCTAATTAGGTAAGTTAAATCTAACCTTCAGAGTTTTAATTAGACTAAAGTTTTACTAATTTTATTTAATGTGTTATCATCAAGAGGTCCACTTCTATATAATTATATCGGAAGGTGAACTCTGGTCTTTGTGGCAGTCCCAATTCAAATTCAAGCAGGCTTTTTTGTATCAACAGTCCATATTAGCATTCTGAAATTCATTATTTAACTGGGAGGTCAAAATTTGTCTCAGAGTTTAATGATGAATGTCATGTCTTGCATAATTTTTTGATTTTTTTCTTCTTTGGCTATAGCCATTTGGCTATATATCGTTTAAATCAAATTAATTAACCACAGGAAAACCAAAGCAGGTTGAATGATCTTTCCAGTTTCTATGTTTAAATTAAGGTTTCTAGTCTTTTTACCTATATGTCATCAGACAAGTTATTACTTGTCTTAAACCTCATTTTCCTCACTTGTCAAGGGGTGGATGATATTGCTAACTTGTGGATGGCCCCTCCCTTTAAGTCTCCACTAAGTTCTCATGACGATCTACAATTTTATTGCTCCATATTTAACATTCATTTCCACAATCTGTGGCTAAATACATGTGCCTGATTTTTCTTGTTTCTAAGGCTTGTCTGGGGTGGTCCTACTGATGCCTGCTTGTCAAGGTGTGCTGTTTCTTCGACTGCACTGTGGCATGTGGACATTCTTAGGCCAAGGATTGAACCTGTGCCACAGCAGTGATAACACCAGATCCTTAATCCCCTGAGCCCCAAGTGAACTCCTGTCGTGGAGTTCTTAATTGCTGAGCATTTGTCCTAGAAAAAAACATCCTGGTGTGGTCAACACATGTTAGGTCATAGAAGCATGGTCGTGGTTCAGCATGTGGGCTCTGGAGTCAGACTGTTAAAGTTCAGATCTTTCCTCTCTGGATCTGCTATTGTGCTGCCAGGTCAAGTTAGTTTACCACCCTATGACGTTCTCAGCCGTAAAGTGGACTGTTGGGGTGATTATTACATCAGTTACAATGTGTGATGTCCTTGAAGAACACCTAATGTGTCCTCTGTTCCCTATTAATTACTAGTAGTATCAATTCTACGATCTTAGCCAGGCCATTCGTGCCTTTGGGCCTCACTTAACTGTAAAAGGGGAGAATACCTATCTCATAGGGTTTTTGTGAGGCTTAAGTGAAATGCTCTAATACCTTTAGTACATTGTAAATTTAGCGAATATGAATTTAAGCCTTTACCACTTCAATTAACAAACATGACAAACGAATTAAACATTAAATAGCAAATACATTAATATATTAAGCTACCAAGAGTGGTGAACACATGATGAAGTGACTTTGCTTCCAAGGTCTTTCTTTAAAAGAAGAAAAAAAATAGGAGTTCCTGGTGTGGCTCAGTGGAAACCAAACCCATGAAGACAGAGGTTCGATCCCTGGACTCACTCAGTTGGTTAAGGATATGGCATTGCCATGAGCTGTGGTGTAGGTCATAGATGTGGCTTGGATCTGGTGTTGCTATGGCTGTGGTATAGGCCATTTGCTACAGCTCAGATTCACTCCTAGCCTGGGAAACTCCATATGCCACAGGTATGGCTCTAAAAAGACCAAAAAAGAAAAAAAAAGAAGAAAAAGTAGACAGTCTGAAAGCCCAATCGGTAAGTCCAAAGAAGTTTAAAATTAAAATGCTCTTGGTCTTCATTTCTATTTTTCACAAACATGAAATGGTTGCTATGGAGTGAATTTATATTGGTTACTTACTGGCAGCTTTTTCTCTTTGTACAATCTGTGTGGCACATTTTTTCTTACCAACCAGAGTAAAATCCTGCCCTATAAAGTCACAGAAGTTCCCTTTGTCACCACAACTTGCTTCTGAAAAATGGTGGCATTGCTAGATTTTCTGACCAGCATTTTGTTCCCGAAATGTATTCAAATAGAATGCTGAAGCACCACAAGATACCTGGTACTAGAACCTGAGTAGCTACATGGCTGTTTCATGAGAAATTTGGCCTTTCCCTGAGGGAGCTCCCAGTTTCTCTACACAAAAACCAAGTGAGGAGTAACATGGGGCCAGGAGCTATTCTGGAGTGCGTTTACAAGAGAATGATTTACTTTTGGATGGTTAGGAGTTGTGGGGGTCTGGATCAGGACCTCTCAATTATCTTGGCCAGAAGGGAAGAAAACATAGTTTCTATTGATAAACAGAATAGCCCTTTATTCTTCACAATTGTATTTTGAAAGAAAAACAAATTGGAAGCATATTTGTAGATAGCTTCACCTAAAAAGAAATTAGCAACCCATCCTATGTCTCTGGAATCAATTCCGGTCTCTCCCTTCATTTCTTCTATTGAATACTTAACACAAAGTTATGTTCTCATTTCTGAACTTGCCAACTATTGCAAGTGGCACAGCCAGGCACACAGCTTCTTGTGATATATGATTATGCCACATGAACTAAGCTAGAAGACCAGATGGCTGACTTTATGCTATCTTACCTTTAAGAAACATAATGAATATGAATTATCTATGTTTTTTATTTTTGTTTTTGCTAACAGATTTGCTTTTCATTTTCTATGGTTCCGATATTTTTAACCAATTTAGTCTTTTGATCTTTTCTTTTCCCCAGAGCGTCTAGAATATATTTCTGGGAATCCTTTCTTCATTTCTAGAACATATTTTTTTCCATAATGGTTTGCTTTCTTTTTCTGTTTTTTAATTGTTTCTTATCGTTGTTACCAAAGTTTTATTCCTTTTCCCCTGACTCCTAATTCAAATATAGAAGGAAGAAGTACATAAATGAAAGAAAGAGAAAAACTGAACAAGCTCAAGAAAAACACTGAGAGACTATATTCTGCAATACTCAATTCATTAAGAAGCTGGAAAATGAAAGAGAAGTCTACTACCAATGGAATAAAATGCCATTTCCCACTAAAGCCTAATATATTCTACCAAGCTAATTTGGTCAATAGCCACTAAAATCATTTTTTATATATGTCTTGAAAATCTGATGGTAAATATTGCAAATTTTATAACTACTTTCATCTCCTTTTTCCCTGAACAGTCAGTCTATGTTTTGAAGGTTGAATTTATAGTCTGTATAAATTACATGGACTGATCCATCACTGTTTGCGACTGTTTTACATTTTCTAAATCTTTCTCATCCTTCAAGGCATCAACTCCTTCTAGATGTCTCCCTTGACACCCAAGTTGGGCTAGAACACTGAATTTCTGTTTCCATAGTACTTGCTCCATTACATGTATATTGCCTATTTTCCACGTCTGTTCTCCCTACTCTACAGTAGGGCTTTATCTCAGTCATCTTTCTGTCCCCGACATAGCACTGGCAATACAGGACATGTAGAATACATGTTTGTTGGATGCCAGCTGGAGAGTCTTAATGGCTGGGTCAGGTGTGGATGAATAAGTGCTAGTCTTTCTCTTGCTTGGGTGATATCGTACATGCTATCCTCTGCCTGAAACAGTGTCTTCCCACCCCCATTCCCACCAAACAGTTCATTCTTTAGGACTCGGCTTAGAGGTTGCTACTTTCAGGGCACCTTTCCTGAACTCCTAAACTGGGGTTAGGAGCTCCTTCCATGTCTTCCCTCACCCATTTGATCTTTGGTATCACAAAACTTCACTCCAACTGACTCTACTTGTCACACATCCCCAGCTAACTACACTGTGTGAGAGCAATGAGATAGTCAGCATTATCTCCACTGAATCCAGGAAACACTGCCTGGCACTATGGTGGGAGATCAAACACTACCGACAGAATATTTCAACAAATCAATAGACAAACATAATCTCACATTCATATTAAATTTTGTTGAAATAAAAATGACGCTAATGTTTTTTTTTTTTTTTCTGATTTTTAGGGCCGCACCCATGGCATATGGAGGTTCCCAGGCTAGGGGCTGAATCAGAGCTACAGCCACCGGCCTTCACCACAGCCACAGCAACGCCAGATCTGAGCTGCATCTGCGACCTACACCACAGCTCACGGCAACGCCAGATCCTTAACCCACTGAGCAAGGCCAGGGATCGAACCCACAACCTCTTGGTTCCTAGTCGGATTCGTTAACCGCTGTGCCATGACAGGAACTCCTAATGTTCCATTCTTGTTTTTAGTTTTCTGAGTGACAGAAAAAGAAGAGTGAATAATATGGAGACTAATAAAAATGGAGACTGATTTCACTGATAGCGCCTGTGAAATAGACACAAAGGTAAACTCATGAATTTTCTCCTGATTTTTCATCCTTGAGGATGAATGTCAGGATTATTTTGTCATCAAAGGTCAAAGCTCAGAGCCATTTTTGACATTATCCTCTGCCTTGATCCTTTCATTAAAGCAGCTGCCCGTTCTTACTGCACTACAGCAGTAGTTTGCCTCTGAACCCATTTCCACCCTCACCATCTTACTGTGGAATTTTATTTGCCTAGAGCCAACTAACAGCACAATGACTGCCCAAAATTTTCTCTGCAGTGCTCCAATTCTTTCAACACATGCCTTCAGCAGCCACCTTCTCTGAGAACTGTCCCAAAGTATGTCAGTAGATTGCTACTAAATGTAAAGTCTTCAGCCATCCATAAACCATGTATAAATGTCTCTGCTTGACCTTCAAACCTTTCACAGCAAGTTTCATCTAAATGCCATCATATGGGATAGAGGAAATGAGAACAAGTTTAGTTTTATCCCAAGCAAGTAAGCACATTTTCTAACAGGCAGCAGATAATCAATAAATAAGTGCTAAAATGGACAAAAAAGGAAACCTGGGGATGAAACATGATATCATGCTACCTCCTGCATAAAGTCCTTTAATGGATTTTCACTATCTACAGGATATGGTCCCAACTTCTGATCATCACTGGGTTTTATCCACCTCTCCCTCACCATTCTTGTCCTGGCTCTCTGAGCTCCAGCCTTACAGAACTGCTTGCTTACTTTATTACCATGCCTCTGCATATAATTTTCTCCCTCTGATTTTGTGTATGCCTCTTATTTGTCCTTCCATATTAAATTCAGAAACTTTCTTGTCCCATTCCATTGTGCATTAGCTACTCTTAAGACAGAGTACGCCACCATCATTAGTATATAATGCTTCCATTTCTCCATATCCCTCATTCTATGGTAAACTCTTTGAAGATTGGGACCCCATCCTCTTTTTTGTTCTCAGGGTCTACCACAGTACTCATATGTAATATACTTTGGTGAAAACACTTTTCTGTTCTACTGGCTATAATCAACTAGTCTTATACAACCAACAAAGTACTTAATTGAATTTAATTTCCACTTCAGACCCACTGGCCTCTACACCATGTTCCATTCAAAACAGAAAAAAAAAATTACATTTTCTAACTTTCATGTTTTCCCTAATTTCATTCTGAACTTGTTGAAACTTCTCCCATCTTTCAGCACATATGTGAAACAAAAGGGTCATATAATATTTTTACTTATAAAATTTCCTAAGGTTTCTTTTATCTTTCTAATATTTTCTGAGACAATTACTGTAATAAGTGCCAAACAGTAGAGTTATTCAGCTCTTCAAGTTATTCTATACACCATGACATAAACTTCTTTAGAGTAAGGATCATATTCTATTTGTCTGTCTCCACTAAATTACATCATTTTTGAAACATAAAGACACTCAATGTTAAATTAATGAGAATGTGTGTTACAACGAACTCTAGAACCCAATGCAATGGGAATGGAATAACAAGACCGTGAGCCTCTGAAGAATTTTTTTACTCCATATACAGTAATACATTTTTTATAACCACTATATCAAGATTTAACTTTCTCTTCTTACTCACATGCATTTCTAACCCTCAGCCCTAACTCTTCGATCAACTTACTTTATATTCTCATTAGCAGGTACTTCGGGCAGTTGCACAGTAATCATGCCGTCCAAGTTGGTCTTTCCAATGAAGGCAGGCTTGGTACGTAGCACATCTGGCGCAGTCTTCGCCGTCACCCTGTGCTGCAGCCCACCAGCACTGTTGCCACGATTTGTCAACACAAATGAATAGGACTTCTCCGGCTTCAGGTTGACGATTAACTTCTGTGTAGCTCGGCCATCCACTTCTTCCACCATTTTCCCATCATCGTAAAGAATCTAGAGAGAGACAGCCAGTCAGAGAGGTTTGGTTCTCAGTGAGGCAATGAATGCTTTCTAAACTAATGTGTACCTGCTTTTGGAAAATACATATAAGTCATTTCTAACTGGCATTTCCTAAGTCCATAAGTGTTCACAAATTCTAGTGCATCTATTGTCTTTAGGTTCTATTGTATAATGACATAATGTTTCTATCAACAGTACACAAAGAAATGTACAATAACATCAATATTTTACCTGTCAAGTGTATGTGGTCTTAATGGAATGTACGCAGAAATGCTCAAGGTTTTCAGTGCATTATCCATATCACTTATTTCCTAAACACGTCCATTCTCATTCCTAAATACATGTTTACTTTCAAAAATATTTCTGTGTTCTTTATTTCACAGACTTGTACTTCTTGCTAACATTTCTCAGTATCTCTCAATGGCAAACTAAGGTTTAAAATACACAAAGAATTCAGGCCAATAAATGAATTATTTAAATCCCAGGACACTGCATTATAAATAGGTAGAAACTATGCAAACTTCATTTTCTGATAAAAAAACAAAAGCACTAGCTTAGATGTAAAAAATTCAGCTTGCAAGTGCTCGGTCGCCCACAAGCAATGCCAGCCCTGGGTTTGAGCTCCTCTTTCCTCTCTAGATGGGAAAGGTCATGCTGCCAAAGGACCAGACTCAGTCTGTCAGGTGAAAGCCACAAATGTGAATGGCAAGTATGTGTGGCTGAATCAAAGTGTACTTTGTAAAGCATGCTTTGTAAGCAACTTTCCCAGGCGAAGGGCCTCCTCCGTTTTTATCCCCATATCTTACAAATTAGGGAAAAAACTTACTTTGAAAGGCATGGCAGAATTATAGTTCTCTGGAATCTCCCATGACAGTAGCACTGAAGTCTTCATTACTGCTTTGACATGAAAATTTTTTGCAAACACTGCTGGAAAAGGAAAAACAGTGTATTTAAACTATTCCTAAAAACCTATGACCTGTCCTTCTTCCACTGTGGACCATGGGGATTAAGCTAGATGTCATATACTTTGATCAGAGAGAGAAGTATGCTGTGCCTACCTGTTAAAAGCATTCATTTTATTACCTCATCGTCATAAAGATTTCTCTTTTCTCTCCAATTCAATCAACTATATTGTGTTTCCTTACCTGAGAGCAATGTGTTGCTGTCAGCCAGACCTGCATGGCATTCTATAACTGAAATCTAAGGCATCCACAACGTATGAAGTTTTACATACTTTACCTTTTCACTTTGGCTGAACCTATTAATATGAATGGGCCGATCAGTTATTTATAGCTTCAAAATACTGATTGCCAAAGACCGACATTCCTTTCTTTAAAGGACAAAGGCCGTAAGCAGACAAATCCTACCTTGATCCACAGGCAGTGTCCTGAACTGGACACTGGGACTATATGGCCCGGGCCCTTTGCTCGTGTGAGCACGTACTTTTACATCATATGTGGTATCTGGTTTTAAGCCACTGAGTGTCATAGTGGTGTCAGCTGGGACAATAAGCTGCTCCATTGGAAGAAGAGGGGTGTTGATATCCCTATACAGAAGGGTATACTTGGTGATAATGCCGTTTCTCTCGGCCAGGACAGGTGGCTGCCAAGATAACTGGACGGAAGTTGACGTGGTGCCTTCTGAGTGGAGGTTTTGAGGGAAGCCAGTTGGGACTTCTTCTGGGACAGAAATCTCCTTCACCATCTCTTCCCCGAAGCCCACTTTGTTTCTGGCTGAGAGCCTGAAGATATACGATGCTCCTTTGTGGATGTCGGTTGCTGTAAAGTGATCTTCTTTTTCAGAGAACTCCAGAGTAGTGAGAGGCTCCATATCCTTTCGGCCAAATTTTAGACGGTAGCCCTGGAGGGGTCCAAATGTGTCCACAGGGGGGTGCCACTGAATGAGAGCAGTATTCATCTGCGTGTGGTTAATCACAAGCCGGGGTTTCCCTGGAACTGGAGGACACAGGTTGGAGCAGTAAGACCAATGTACCTGGATGCTCGCATTTCAGTCACTGTTGAATGGGACCACCACTCTGGGGGCATTCCCAGTTCTTTACTTATAAAACAGGCAATGCTTGGTCTATATAGCTTTGTGGAAATACATTCCTTCTCATACTCTTTTAAGGTAGGGTGAGATATTAGAATTTGATAATGGACACAAAATAGGAATTATTACTGAAACTAATTTAAGGGAATGTTTTAGTGTCATCACATTTCAAATCTTAAGACACACTGGTTCATGCTGCAAAAAAAAGTGAATCTGAATAAGAATTAGCCAATTAGATACAGTCAATAAGAATAATAATTAAAATATATTTAATTATTGGGTGCATGAAATGTACTAGGCACCGGACTAAGAACATTACATGTAGTTTCTCATTTGATTTACACCCTTCACTCCTGATTATGTACTCTGATTAGTTATTATCTTCACTTTGTATAATAATAAATGAAACACAGAGAGAAAGAAAGCGGAAGTTAGATGAGTAATATGTGAAATTTAGATAGGGCCATCCAAATCCATAGCCCAAACACTTAACCATATTGTTATGTTGATTATAAGTTAAAAAAATACAAATTAATGTTGCTTAACTTACTATGAATCTAACTTGCAAGTTTTGTTTATACCACCTACACCAGTCATCCTCATGAAGTTCTGCATCTAGTAAAACGGGAATTTTATTAAGACCTACCCCACATTTTTGCTATAAATTTAAATGAGAAAAACTCATGTAAAAGTCTTAGTATAATGATTTATACTTCATCAATAATAATCATGATTTTAAAAAGGAGAATATTAAGCTATTTGTGGTCAGGGGCTAAATTCCCAAAAGTATATAATTATACAATTATATAATTTAAAGTTAAGTAAGTTAGATATGTAAAGGGTTCTAATATACTCAATGTATTATCACAACTGTAATTTTTTTTAATGAAGAGTAATTATTCATGTAATCCACAGACAAGAACAGTGGTAAACAACACAGAGCTAGGTGTTTCTTTAGAAATAGTCCAAAGATGGGGTAGGGGAGATTTTTAACACCAGAATCAAAACCAAGCCAAGTTAATAGAAAGGGGAAAAAAGATGGTCAAAAGGGAGGGAAACTTAACTAATGGGAGAGAGACAATGCAAAATAGTATCATTGGAAAGGAGACAGAAATTAAAAAACAAACAGATAAAAAACTAGAAAGATGCTGAGCTAATACATGGACTATTAACTTCAGAAATTTTCCAGGTTAACCTGTTCATTATAAATTTCAGAAAGTGGGAACCCCAGGAGTAGTGTGCTTTGTCCAATAACATATGTGTTAAGATATTTCTATCCTTAACCCATGAAGTAATAGTTCTGTCTCATGTGCTGGATAAGTTCATAGTAAATGGGTTCACCACATATGGGAAAAATAGTTTCTGAAGTTCTTAATGGCACTTAGATACACATATGTTAAAGGTTGACCTAGAAACCAAACCAATACAAGCCAAAAGCTATAGCCTCAATGTTTCTCATGAAAAAAACATTTCCAGATCTTACTAACCAAGAAACTCTCAAAACAAACTGTTTCACAAGTTGGAGAATGTCTGAATTATTCCATTTATTTTTATTTTAAATCTATTTAAAGTTATTTTCATTAAAAATCACACTTAAGGTGGATATCAGCAGATACCCTTAATTTCTCTTTATGTGTGTATAGCATTTACATGAATTGCCCATCAAAATGTCGATGACATCAACAATTGAAACACTTGAGACTGCTGAGAAAAATATGGACCATTCAGCAGTGAATACATCCTTCAATAAACAAACCCCAGTTGAAATTATTCAGTAGAAATATAACTATTAAGCCTCAATATTTTCCAGGGGAAATATATTTTATTAAATATATTTCTCAAAATTTTTCAAAATTCTGGTTACAAGGAATGGCATCATAGTAGGTTCACTGTGCATTTTTTTCTATAAGATGCATGTAGAGTGAGGATAAATGAAACAATTTTAAGTTACTTGCAACCAGAAATATAGAATGCATTCTAATAATATTTGTCAGGTATACTTTTATTATCTGGTGTTTCACTTTATAATACTGATAAGGCACAAAACTAGAGAAACTTATCTGGCAAATTCTAAGAAAAGGCAACTCATGGACTAATGAAAATGCACATCTATTCTTCTGTTATAGTCAAAGCTTAGGCTGGACAAATGCCTTTTGGTTTTGACACTGGCATGCCCTTTCTTGTTCTGGGACATAAACACCATGGGCTGGAATAATGAGATCAAAGTAATGCTCCAGAAGAGCATCAGTTTTGATCCACTGGTTCCCATTGCTGTGCCAGAAGCATCTTGATCTGCTCTCCACTGCCAAGCTATGGGAGCCACGCCTTCCCTTGAAGAAGTTTCACTAAGTCTGAAAACCATGCGGCAATCAGTCTGGAAGCACCAAGATACACAAGTGAAGGGCTAGAGAGTGAAATGAAAGCTGAAGCAGCTACAAGAAGAACTCCCAGCACTCCCTTAGGAGAGGCTAGCCACAGGAAGGGAACACCTGAAATCTCCACAAATGTGTGACAGTAGATGCTGCTTAAACAAGCAGGGGTAAGCATTGTGGACAGTTGTATTTCATCTACGGAGTAACAGAAAAAAGAGAAAAAGCATTGAGAATTCTACAACATTGCATGCACAGCTAAAAACAATTCTCTGAGAAACTTCATATATTGGCAATGAAAACCACTCCATTTCTGTCTTCCAGAAATTCTATGTATGAAACCTTTACTAACCACTCCCTTTGAACAAAGACTTATACACTGGCACATAGGTATCTGGGTGGGAAAAGAAATGATGGATAATGCCGGGTCCTTGTCCTCTGAGCACTTCATACTTGAGGTTGGGAAAATGAAGAAGAACAGTAGGTGATGCCATACATGGAGTTGGGTTCAAGGTTTCTGATGCCTTAGGGCTACTGTGTGGACCACTTTTAAAGGTTACCCAGTAGCAAGGTCAGTGGGTCTGCTTACTCCAGCTTAGGAGCCGGAGGAATGGCAAAATGAGACTCTTAAATACTTACTCTGGGGAGACTCGAGGTTACTTTTAGCAGTGTTTTAGTGAACATCAGCATGGAAGATCAGAGAGGACCCAGAAGCACAGTAAATAAGCTAACTCTAATTTACATCGTGGCATATAATCTCTTCTCCCCTTTGCCTTTTTGATTCCTCTTATTTCCTCACTATATTCTTCCCTCTTAAATATCTGCCAGGACTTGAAAAGAGGCATGCGTGTATTGTTGCCCTTTATTTCTTCTACACAATAGCAATCCCTGGAAATCAACCAAGGCACTCAGTCCCAACAGCTCTAAACATAGCTTCAAATTAACCTAGCACCTAAGTAGCAACTATCATAATTGACTGACCTAAGCCTATTACTTCCAAATTCTCCAAGTTGTAGCCATCTTTTCTATCATCCTTAAACACAGCCACTCAGTACAGTAGTGAAATTCATTTAAAAATATAGAGAACAATTCAAGCCAAAGGATTTGCCAAAAGAATTTGCTGGTTGCCTTAAACTTCAACATTTCAGGTGGTGAACCAATTATGATACAGAAAAATGGGAGTCTTAACAAAAAATGGCAAAAACACCGTTATCACTAAAACAGGAAAGTCAGCATTTTATTCAAAAGCAACCCTCAAGTTACATGAATCCTACATGGACTGCCTCAGTTAGGGCCAGTACTCTTTATTTCAAAGTATGGTTGTTCACAGAGTCTAGGAACAATATATTATACATAAATGCATCCTAAAACCAGGAATTACATTATTAAAATAAAATTTCATGAGAATTCCTAAATTATCCATAGAAGCTATAACTAAATACCCTTACAATTGTGGTTCTTAGGAGTTCATATCTGTCAGATAAACTCAGTAATGCTTCATAGTCACATATGTACAAGAATATTGTGTAGCAGTATATAAAATACAGTAAGGTGTTCACTGATTACCTGGGGATAAACCATGACTAAGAAACACCATTTTTTTTTATTATAGGTTAGCAGCAAAAAAAACTATAGAGGTTCTTTTCTAAAAGAAATTACAAATCTGAATTCTCTCACCTCTAACCCAGGATCAGTGGAGGTCTTGAGAGATAAAAATTGGGCCCACCTCAATTATAAGTATTTCCTCAATACTCATGTCTCCATTGATTAAAAAAGATCTGACACTATGAATTCAAATTCCAGAATGAGTCTATATGTGAGTAAGACCCAAGAGTCTAAAGAATTTTCTGTATGGTGACTAAAAGGTGATGAGCTAATCTTGTTGACATTAAAAGAGGCAATACTATCCCTTTTTTTAGGATTCACATCCCTTGGCTGTAAATCCTCTACTTTTTCACCTTTCTTATAGGACCCCCATCTTATGGGCAATAGGAGTTTGACGCTTCCTGGAAGACATCTCAGGCTTGTAAAGACACAGTTAGGAATATGGGTGAAGGAAATGTATTTTCTTCATTCTGAAATTTCATTGCAGGGATTTACCCTTGGTTGTCTACATTCCAAAGCCAGACAGCATGTTCCCTTGAACATGTACTGTATCTCCTATGCAGGATACTGAATCAACTTGATACAATGGTATTTTAAAAAAGCAAAAAAAAAAAATGGCCCAGAAGATTTTGCCTTGAAGGAGTTTTGCCATCTGTAATCCTGCTGCTTGAGGCAATTCCAGGTGGTGGGATATGAGCGAGGCAAATCTTATGACATTTAGACAAATCTGGCAGTGAGCACAGCACCCAGGAGGGTACTCAGCATCACAGCTGTTCTTTGCTTTATGCCTTTACAAAGAGGTGTGTTCCTAAAAAGTTGTGTGAGAAGTGATTTGGGAGGAGTAAATCAAATCACAGTTTAAATGTTCCATGGGAGATTTCTACATAAAGGGATTGAAAGAGAATCCTCCTGCAATTATCTCTTAATTTACCATTTTTTTACAATGTCAGGTCTTCTTTCATGCTGGCTTTTCCTAATGTGGCTGACCAAAGTAACTCTAAGCAGTGCTAAGAACCCTTGTTCTTCAGAAAAGAGTAATCTGATATTATTTATTATTTTTTGCTTTTCTTCATTCTCTTTTCTATTTCCCATCTTTTGTGCAGTCTGTCCTCTTTAGAAACTCCCCAGCAAGTGGTGAGGAGGACAAATGAAAACAAAAAAAAAACAAAAAAACAACTTTAAGTCATCATACCCAATTCAAGATGGCAGCCCTTCTAACAGGGTTTGTTGTTGCAGAGGTTGAAGCTGTCAAGTGATTTCCCTCAGTTGATGATCAAGTCTCAGCTCAAATAGCCCTTCTCTAAGAGATCTCCATCACTCTTTCTAAGACAGCCCCTAGAAGCTGCCCTATTCTTAGTGCCTTCACACTTTTATTTTGATTATCACTTCCTGGCATTTTATTATATGCTCATTTGTTCAGTTGTTAATTAGCCAGTCTTGGCTAGAAAATAACTTTCAGGAGGCAGAATCTTTCTGTTTTGTTAACAGTTTTATCCCAGTACTGGAAATAGTGCCTAAAACATAGCAGGTGTACAAATAATGTTTGTGGAATGAGTGACTGAATAATTGGGCAGAGCAGGTTCTTCAGTTGTTTTTACTTTCTGAACTAAATATCAGAAATCACAAAAGTTGACCATAGCTTATTTTCTTCTCCAATAGAAGCCACCCATACCATTTGGAACATTACTGTTATTATTGCCTGGG
Source organism: Catagonus wagneri (assembly GCA_004024745.2). Classification (NCBI taxonomy): domain Eukaryota; kingdom Metazoa; phylum Chordata; class Mammalia; order Artiodactyla; family Tayassuidae; genus Catagonus; species Catagonus wagneri. Next base: position 12,031,900 of record PVHT020000022.1, read on the forward strand.
ACATATTCAAGTCACATGTCTGCACAGATACAGTACCTGCCCCAGTGGTGGACACCAGTTTGGGTTTGCTGCGAGCTCCATCTCCTTTGGTGGTGTAGGCTGTGACAGTGAGGGAGTAGGATGTTTCAGGCTGTAGCCCAGAAATAATCATGTCCTGAAATGATACAACAGAATAACACTGCTTCAAAACTGTGCTACAAGGGCCCTGAGGGGAAATCGAGGCATCCTCCTTCATTGTGCGCATGCGTGAACATTCCCTGCAGCCATGCCAAGCACTGGATGCTTCATGCCTAGAGCTCATGCTGTGGGTGATCAGTCTTCATGCTGACAAGGCAGTGGGGTCTTCAGCCATCCTAAGAGGCAACTCTAAGAGGTAGTGGTCAGAACCCCAAAACCTGGAGCCAGAGCTCCTGAATTCTTGATATTAAATCTGCCTCTCCTTATTTACTAGTTTGGTAATAACATGTAGCAGGTGAGTTTAACCTACCTATGCCTCAATTTCCCACATGAAATTTGGAATGTTAGGACCCGATAGGGCTGCTAAAGGATTGAATGAGTTTTATCAGGTAAACACTTAGAACAATGTGTAGCTCACAGACAAGGTCCATAAACTAGCTGATAGGCTTGCCAGCAGCTCTTCCACTGTGGTCTGGCCTTCAGCCTGCTAATGGAGCTGATGCCAAACAGTAAGTTTTATCACTATGTAAAGATTTTGCCAAATGGCTCATCTGTTGGACCTAGATATCCAGACAGCCAGAGAAGTTTCTGGGGACTCAAGTAATACATTACCAGTTAGTCATGTAGGCTATGAAAGAAAATCATCACACACTAAGGAGAATTTTCTGATGATTTAGAGGCCCGGCCGTAAAACCAATTAGCAGGACTGGTTCTAGCACATCAAGAATATGTGTTCAATTAATTCTGACGATTTAGAAAACGTTAAAAATCACAAACTATTTGTTAAAACTCTTAGTTTTCTCTCAGTAAGGGCCCAAGGGTGTGATGGTTTTAAGAGTAGATAACCATAGAACTGTTCTTCCATATTTGAGGTTACATGATTCTTCAGATAGAATGCTGGCTATTAATTTGCTCTGGTAATTTCTTTGGAGCACCACACATGCATAGCAATTAAAAAACTCTTGATTTCTGGCACAATTATGTTTTCCAATTGAATACAAATAAATTTAAGAAAATACAGAATGCCACTGTCTTCCACATCTAAAGACAATTCAAGAGTAGAGTTTAGTAAATGGATTAAATTGGTGGAGGATAGTAGGATTTGCTCTGTGAGCCTATAATGGGCACCAGAGAATCCAGTGGCTGAATCCAATCCCAAGGATGAGAGTTTTTCTCAAAAGAATGGGAATATCACCAGTACGGAAATTCAAGAATTTCAGACACCATCCTGAAGAGCCTTTGGAAATACTATTCTGTCAGATGAATGGGCAAATTTTAGGATAGAAATTTTATGTTCAGGACCTTGGAATGGTTTCACTAAGATTACAGAGAATATACAAACCAAGTGAAGCACCCACAAGCAGCACTTTAAATTATGGTGGATACACTGGCTATTCCAAAAATTATGATGCGTAAGTGCTGACATTATTGTTTCCATGGTCCCTCTCGTGTCACAGAATTACTGATGAAAGTGGGTGAGACTAGGATGAAAAAGAAACAATACCTGCTTCCATCACCAAATCATATGCAAGCAACTGATATACTCTGAACCTTACAAGTTTCGCATTTCTACAAATGTGGGGTTAACCACACATACCCTAACTGTCACAAGGGTTGGGAAAGAATAATGTAAGGAGTGCCATTCAAAATTCTCAAGGCCTCTTTAGTGGTAACATCTCAGCTGGACACCCTACCATCTGCCTGGATCATATCACCTCCAAGCTGTGGGTGCCGTTCCTTGGTGGGTTCCATCCCCACTGTGGGGTCCTGTTCATCAGGACCACAGTTCCTCAGGTCTCTTTTTGCTCTCCTAGCCCATCTGCCCTCTACTTGCCCCTGCTTGTTAATAGTTGGCATTCCTGGATGTTCTGTCACAGGCTCTAATCTGCTGCATTTCTCTGTAAAACTTAAAGAATTTTTTTTCTGCAAATACCCTAAATTCATCTGTAATCCTGACCTCCCCCCAGGGATCCAGAGGCACATACATTGTAAATATATGTTGGACATCTGCCCTGGACTGTCCAGTGTTACCTCCCGTTCAACTTAACTAAAGCTTAAATGTCACTCCCAAGAGCAGACTTCCTTCCTAACTTCCATATTTTAATAAATGGTAAAGCATCTTCAAAAGTTATGAGCAATCTGTGATCCTTTCTTAAAATTCTTAGCTAGTTAGTATGTTTTTGTCCATTCTTCCTCAAAAAATATTAATCATAACAGTCCCTTTTTTATTTCTGATGCTCAGTTTTTTTAATTTTTTTATACTTCATGTCTGACTTATGAAACAAACTTTTTATTTGGTTCCCTCTACTATATTTCTCTCTCTAATCTATCCACTAAGTTATTGACTTTTAAGCTGCAGGTAATGACCCATTTAGTAGATCATAGAATCAATCTAGCCATTCAAGACCAGAATTATCTTTTTAAAGATGGAATATACTTGAATTCAAAATATTAAAACTTGTATATATTTAAAGGTAAGGCATTATTTTGTAAAATCTTTATTTTTTATTTTTTAATTTTTTGTCTTTTTGCATTATGTAGGGCTACACCTGCAGCATATGGAGGTTCCCAGGCTAGGGGTCTAACAGGAGCTGTAGCTGCCGACCTTCGCCACAGCCACAGCAACGCGGGATCCGAGCTGCATCTGAGACCTACACCACAGCTCACGGCAACGCCGGATCCTTAACCCACTGAGCAAGGCCAGGGATCGAACCCGCAACCTCATGGTTCCTAGTCGAATTCGTTAAACCACTGAGCCACAATGGGAACTCCTAAAATCTTTATTTTAAACACATGCATGAATTGGTCATGGCATACAATGCATTTCTTACTCTGGGTCATGGACAAAGATGTTTATAAAACACTGCTACACTGTCGATTTTGTGAGAACTGACAGTCTGACCATCATAACTACCAAGGTTCCTTACAAGAGCCCTCTGCTTTGGCAAATATATACTATATTTATATTTATATTTTATTTCATTTTTTGGTCTTTTTAGGGCCGAACAAGCAGCATATGGAGGTTCCCAGGCTAGGAGTCTAATCGGAGCTGTAGCCTCCAGCCTACGCCAGAGCCACAGCAACGCCAGATCTGAGCCGCGTCTGCGACCTACACCACAGCTCATGGCAATGCCGGATCCTTAACCCAGTGAGTGATGTCAGGGATCGAACCCACAACCTCATGGTTTCTACTTGTATTTGTTAACCACTGAGTCATGATGGGAACTCCCTATATTTATTTTTTAATAAATGAAATAATATCTCCTATGAGCCTTTATCTTATTGCTTTTTAAAAATAATTTTCTATATCTCTCCATTAGTGAAGAATTAAAGACCAGCTCTTTCATTTGACACTTTAGGTTTTTCCAATGTTATATTAAAGTTTAATATCTTAGCAGTATTTAGTACTAGTTTACTGGCTTGAACCCTTCATTCCTATCAAATCGGGGGTGCTCACTGTTACCTATTATCACGTTCTTGACTGCCTTAATGACTTCTGCTGTGCTCGCCTTTAAAAAGTGCCCACCTCCAACTCCCCAACATATGCATAGACACACATTTTTTTACTTTTTCAATCCCTACTCATCAGTTAGGTTCTCACTAAGTTTCAGGACTTCAACCTTCACAGTCCACTGTCTCTAAACTCATAGCTCTTACTGATATTGCCACTGAAATAGGAATTAATTACACATTTCTTGAGGTCACTGCATGTGTTGTATTTTACAGAATTTTTTCTGAACTGTGTATTGTTCCTAGCCATCTGAACTATAAGTACTCAGAAGGCAGATGTCATATCTTGTGTCTCCTATAGTACCTAATACATAATAAACTCTCAAAAAAAAAGGTCTACTCTAACATATTTTAGGAAAATTCTTAAAAAAAAAAAAAGGTCTACTCTAACATATTTTAGGAAAATTCTTCTCTTAATAAGATACTTTCTGGTTCTTAGCATGACACATGCAATTTTACTCAAATTTGTACGGGTACAACAGAAAATTGCCATTTCTAGATAGAGTTAGTTAGTGCCAGATCCAGATCATGTTATGTGTTGAATACGTAACCCAGGATCAGGACTTATGAGTAGCCTATAACAAACTTGACATCTCTGGTCTATAATGCCTTCACTTAAAGCATGCTTCCTCGAACTGTTGCAAGGCAGAGTTAGTCGCAGCCACCAAAACAGCATGAGCTCATGATATTTCTTAAGCAATCAATAGCACCAGTCCAATTTCACAGAACAAAAACCAAAATAAAAAGTATGAACTTTTAATGAAGACACTTTGTTAGTTCATGCACCCAAGCAAATTGTCATGACATATTACAAATAAGTGAAAGAGGGGTATCAGAAAAATACAACCATTTATAATCTGTTTTGACAAAGCAGCCAAAAATTACTCACATGTTCAGTAGTATCATCAAATTCCCACTGATTGAGATTAAGAAAGTTGGGGAGAGAAACAAAATAAAAAGAAATGAAGAGAAATTTGTAGCCTGATGAAGGCAATAGTGCCCTCCTTAGATTAAAAAAAAAAAAATAGCAATTTGAGAGGTGTGTACAATGAAATTCCAAATAGTATCAGTGTTACGCTGCCCCCTTCACTCCCAGTTGAGAAGTAAAAAAGTAAATATGTTCCATATTGTTATCGCTGAAACCAGCTAAATGTTTTTCACTTGTGTTTCACTGGAATGAATCAATAAGGCACAGCAAACACTTCTGCACACCACATTGTGATATTTATTTTGACTTCTATCTAGGTTGACAATTCAAGTCACTATTTAGATTAATGAATATTTATATTAAAATATATAGCTCTAATGAAGTCTTGTAAGACATTAAAAAGTTCAGTGAATAGTCAGAGAACATGAAATGAGCAACAAACAAACAAAAACCCAACACAACAGCAACAACAGGAAACTCAGCAAAATAATAAAGCCAACGTAGAAGAGGAGAAAAAAAAAAGATTCAGTTGACATGTAAGACCTTTTTCTATCATATAATTTCATTACTTATCATATTCCCAATGAAAATAGTAACAGAACTTGTCTATACTATAAGATTATCTAAGAAATGAGGAAAGACATCAAACACGATGGTCGTATCATTTCATTTCTCATAATTACAGACTTACCAAATAAAACATAAGCAGTAAGGACCTTATTGATTTTTATACTATAAGAACCCTCTGTTTTATGGGCAGGTCAAAATAAATACTTAGAAAAAGCAAGTCACTGGGATACTATGAATCTGTGACTATAGACGTATAGACATGACCTTCAAACTAAAACCATATAACTGGATTTGAGGTAGGTACGTTGGTCACTAAGCCAGATCCCTTAGTTAGAATGTTCCAAAATGAAAGTAAATATAAGCACCCTTGTGAGTTGATTATATCAAGACTTTGGGACAAATACAAAGACTATGTATTAAAACAAAACAAAAAACAACAAAAAAAACAAAAAGACAGGGATATTTATTGCCCTGTTATTTTCACAGAGAAAAGAAGGCAAAATTTGGCAACATAGTACAGCTGTTTTCAACTTCGTTCATAAACTTCCCCACTTTCATGCAAAGGAAGGAATTTCTGATCAAAATAGCTTCAGATTTTCACAAACCCCACCCATTTCCATGCCCAGCTTTCAATCTGCTGGATAAGCAAAACACTGTCCTGTTCATAATACCCCATTACTATTGGAACTAGTATAGGAAAGTTAATCCATGTGTTTTATATATAATCCCCAGCAGGGCAGTTATTAATTGAAATCTTCCTCTCCCTTCAGAAAAACAGATAAAGCTACTATCTTCTAATCACTTCTAATTTATAAAAGCACAGTTTTTAAAAAGTCATATGTTCCATAAAAGTCATATGTAACATAAAAGTCATATGTTACAAAATCAAGTTGTGACCACATGGTTGTAAGCACTGCCTTAGGACTGATTATCCCACATACTCCACTATTCTTAATAGTTTTCTTAATTTGGCTCAACGTAGGGGATCTCAGTTCCCTGGGAAACTAATTTTTATCATTGCCATTATCTTTAATTTTCTGGGAAAAGAAACAAGTATTTTCATTAAATATGTAATTTGATGCAGAAATACAAAATAAAATGCTATCTGGATACCTTTCCCAGAATAAGAAGGTCTATTCTTCAGTGGAAGAATTTATATATTTAGAAATTTGGTTAACTTAGTTCCAAATAGTTTTAGCTCAGCAGAAAGTAGATCCTATCAGCAAAACCTCTGTTTAAAATTCTTCGCTTTGATTTAATTAAGTCAATCAGTATTTTTGCAGTCAGAAAGGCAAACTCAGATACAGCTGTAGAGAACTGAAATTCTGTAGCTTAAGAAAACAGTTACGTCTGTTAATCAGATGTTTCAATTTATTATAATTCACTTCCTTGCTTGAAGTCAACTCCGGGAAGGTTAATATGGAAAAGAAAACAAAAAAAAAAAAAAAAAAAAGAAAGGAGTTCCCCGCTGGCTCAGAGGACTGATGATCCAGCATTGTCCCTGCTGTGGAACAGGTTAGATCCCTGGTCCAGGAACCCATGCAAGCCACAGGTGTGGCAAAAGCAAAAACAAAACAAAATCAAATAACAACTAAATATGGACTGTGTGTTCTAAAAACTAAACTTTTGTATAGAAGTTTTAAAATGCAAAAAAATTAAAATTAAAATGGGGCTCATTTTAAGGTACAGACTAAAATAAATGTATCCCATAAAAACATAAGTATGCAATCACAGGGGCTTACCTGTGCATCAGCCAGCATGACATCCTTCAGCATGGGCTGGCCCTTAGGCTCACCATTTTCCATCCTCACATAATGCACCTGGTATCCTCTTATCTGGCCATGCTGTTTATTGGGCACAGGTGAGCGCCATGAGACTTTAACAGATGTTGAGTTGACAGCCTCTACCTCGACTTTGCGAGGAGGACCACTAGGAACTGGAACAACATCATTGGATAAAAGAAAATTATAGGCACTTGTCCCACCCAGTCAGCGCATTTTCTTTACTTATGTTAAAAAAAAAAAAAAAAAATGGGCAGACCCACTATGTTTCCTTTGTGGAATACAAACATTTTCAACCAATGAAAATGCTCAACCAATCTACCTTTTAAGAAAAGATCAAAAAACATGACCGATGCCAAAAAAAAAAAAATGGAAGAAAAAAAGAGTATCAGAGAAATAGAAAAACATGTAAAAAAATGTACAAAAGCCAAGGAAGATGCTTTGAGGTTCAAAGCATTAAAGCACGAAGAAGTATAGCATTGAAATAATAACAAAAACTGGTTGTTGATTGTTGTGTGTGTTTTTATAAGGTTTCTTTTTAGCAGAATACAAAGATTCTTGATTATATGAATTTTCTTCTTTTTTTCTCATATCAAAGGTATCCATACAACAGATGCTAAAAATTGAATGTCGAGCATCAGTGTCTCTGAAATATGCAAGACAAAAAGGCAACAAGAAGATAAGAAGGCACTTTTGAAAAGTTAACTTCAAAATGTAAAAGTGACTATAAAAAGCCAAGAAAAATGCAGATGACTTTAGAAGGAGGTACAGAGAAGGACCCAGATTGCAAGGTCACAGGAGCAAAATGTTCTTTTAAAAGGAAGCAAATTACTGTGTTGAAATTGAAAAAGAAAAAAAATGCCCAGGCCGTAGTAAAGGTAGGTCTTTGGCAAAAACTGAAGTCATAGCGATGCTGGGTTAAAAAAAAAAGAGGAGCAGAGAAAAATAGATTACTGTTAGCCTATCAAAAGACAGCAGACTGAGATTGTGTCAGAAGGGTGCAAACTGACGTAGCAGAAGCAACATACCATCTTCATCGGTTCGAATCAACACGGACAAGCTCTCAGGGCCAGGGCCGACATCTGTGTGGGCTGTCACAGTGATCCGGTACTCAGTCCATTTTTCCAGCTGTTCCAAAAGGTATTTGGTAGTGTCCGAAGGAATTCCCAAAATCTCATGAGGTTTGTCATCTTCTCCATCCACTGTGGTGTACTTGATGGAATATTCAGTAATAATGCCATTCTGTTTTTCCACTGGCGGAGGTTGCCAACTTACCAAAATACTAGTGGAACTTGGGCTGGTGCAACTAATATCTTGAGGAGGAGCTGACGGCTCTTATTTTGGTAGTGAATTAAAGGAGGGTTTGAGTGAAAGGACAGGAGTGGTTGGAAAAAAAAATGATAAAACAAAAGAAAAGGCAAAAATAAATAAACGAACAATAAGGACAACAAAATGAAAATAATATTTGAAACTTAAAATAAATTTTTAAAGATAAGTTTATGTACCTTGGCTTAGTAATATGAATAAATCAAAAAAATGAATTAATGACCGAAAATAATTGTTAAATAATGGGTGGGGGGAATATGTGAAAATGAAACCTTGAGATAATAGAGCCTCAAATAAAATTACCTACCTGCAATTTAAATTCTTCTTCTAAAACAATCCCTCAGTATTCCCCAGCCCTACTATACAGACTATCGAACTTCAAAAAAGCTGCAAACAGTACAAGATTTATTACATGAGAGTCTGATGATGTTTCACAGATGCTGTTTCAAATTTACACATCTACATTCTAGAATGAGGGCAATTCATACACAGTACTCGTTTGTGTAAAGGTTCTTAAGTGCGGAAAGTTGCAGTAACTGTCAGAAGCCCTTCCACTATTTCCAATTGTTCAAAAAGGGAAATAAAAGCCCAACAAATGTAAAAGAGTCCCCTCTAACTATATGAAAAATTGAGTCTGCCTGATCAGTTTTAATGAAAACTGTTAACCTAACATTGATCACAGCCCATATATTTTGAGCATGCAGAATCGATTAGGGATGAAAACGCATAGCACAAGATTTACCTACCCGAGGATTAATGTCAGGCTGGTTGATTCTGACTGTAACTTGTACTTACCCTATGTCTGCTTTCAGCCTTTTTAAAATTATAACTCTTCTTGAGACATCATTGCTAGTGAAAAATTAGATCCCACCAGCAAATTTTGTTAAAATCAATAAAAACCATCTATAGCCCTTATGAAATGTCAATAACACAGCCATTAAAAAGAACTGTTTAAAAAAAATCCTGAGGCCATCTGGAAAAGATATGACTTATCTTTCACTCTGTACATGATTCTTTTCATTTTTATACATAATTATTCCTATAAAGTAGGGTTTACTTAAGATTTCAAAGAAAGTTTCTTGCTGCCTATTTTAAAATAGACTGGTGACCTTCTGAGCAATTAATTTTCATCATATAAACCAAACCATTTGGAAAAAAAAAGCTGTAAAGAACAATGTAACTCTTATCATAAATTATTTTTAAAGTTAATAACATATGTTGATAAAGAAGAACAAAGATACGGGAAATATCTAAGGCAATAAATATGGGAGAATGAGTAAATCATTTCTAAATTTTTGTATTTGAACATGTAGCTTGGGTATTTCTTTACACTTTGTGAGCTGTAATATTATGTAGTATCAGGTGTATCTGATTATTCAGAAGATTATCAGTCTTAATTTATATGTCTTGTGTTTTTCATTACAGACAATCAAAATGAAAAGCTCCCTGTACTGACAAAAGGAAATCCTCATAAAACAGACTTGTAAATTCAGAATAAGATTTACAAAATCACTAGAACATCATTTTTATTGATTCTGAGTATAGGTTCTTATATTTCAAATTATGAAACTATTTTATATGCATTATCATTCATAATAAATTGAGTTGTGCATGTAATAGCAAAAACTGATTTGTAATTCTTTTTAAAAAGCTGATTTGGTTTTCACTACCTTCAGACCTCTTATTCTGTGAGAGTATATGTAACACAACTTGAAATTTTTACTTTAATAAAATAAAAAGTAGATAAGCTTTTGATGTGGCTATAAAAAGTCCACTGTGTCTCTATGTATGTAATATGCATGTCTGCAAAAAGTGAGGTTTGTAAACCAGGCAAAATACAATATTGAAGAAAGTCACATTTATTTTAGTTAAATGTCTGATTTTAAGAATTAGCTTTTTCACTATTATTTATTAGTTGTCTAGAATACAAAGTAGACATATAATACTGCATTGATTTACATACTTTGGTTTTAAAAGAAAGGAAATTTTATGGGAATAAACTATAATCAGTAAGGGATTAAGCAATAGGATCCTAATACTTTTCCTATGAATAATCATATGTTGAGGATAAATTTGCATTTTATCACCAAAAAACACCTGAAAGATTTCAAGTATGGAAAATGAAATACTGGAGGACTTGCTCATATGAAAGGAAATTCACTTTGTAAAAATGAGGTAAATTTCATATTTGCCGATAGGTCTAAAAATGAGGTCAATCACACATCCTACTTACAAAATTCCCAGTGTATTTGTATTATACATATCTATGACATATGCCATTATATCAAAAATCACATAAAAATGTAAAATATTTTAAAAAGCTAAGGAAATAATTCCATAAAAGTATTCAAGGTAAATGGATGCTTAGCTGAGTAATCACAGAAACATTAATAAAGAACAAACAATAGTACTCTAAGCTACCAAATTTTCCATTGAAAACAATTTATCATATAATACTTTATGCAAAACAATTTTCCCTGGACATAATGAACCCTCACTGTGATAAACACAACTATGCTTTAGGATAACAGTTTTAAAAATAAATTGAACCTGGGTGGAAAAAAAAAATACAATTTAGTATTGCAAATATACCTATGATTATTCCACAGTTCCTAAGTTTGTCCAAATACAGATTTTCTGTAAATGTTCCAAATTTCTCATGTACTACTTGCAAAGTTAATAACAAATTAGGAAAAAATAATGTAACATAACATTTGGTTATCAGCAAAGTTTAAACCTATGTGCTTAAAAAAGAAAAAAGTTGGTCTTTTGCTGTCTCTTTAGTTTGCTAAGCCTTACTGTGATTATTCGGCAATGTTCTCGACTTAAATTTTGCCTAACAACCTTGTATTTCATTAAATGGGGCCCGATCTAACTCCTTTACCAATTTTCCCATGGAAGTTTCTTCATTTCTCTAAATGTCTTTCAATGTAGAAAGTGGGAGACGGAATTAAGTTTGAAATCAACATAAGTCATGGTCCTCTAAACCCCAAAGCAGAAACTTGCTAGTATAAAGACTCCCAACTATTAAAAGCATATTAATTAGCAGGTTTGTTTGTGTGTGTGGATAAAAGCCGGCAACACCTCCTAGTGAAAAAAAGGACAGAATGTAAGCAAAGAGAGACACCTACTTGACTGCATGGTTCTAGCTGATATTTCCGCTGTGGAAGCACCCAGGCCTTGAGGAGATCGTGCAGCCAGACGGAAGTAGTATAAGCTGTTTGGTCTCAACCCTTGCAGTCGATAAGACGTCCCTGGCTCAATGGTAATCCGTTGCTGTGGAGAAGTAACAAGAGAACCTGGTCACCTTAATTAACATTCATGTACTGTCCAGAACATCAGATTTCTGTCATCAGGGTTATAATGTCATCAAAACATCACAAACAGAATCAACAGATACTCTACAAACAGTAGAGGATCAGGATTCTACTAGGGAAATTACATCATGCAAATATCAGAGTTTAAAAGGCAAATTTCTACAACCACTAGAACAACTGGAATAAGGGAAGCAAGTCATCCCCTAATGATAAGACAATCTTCTTAGTCTATCTAATAATAAGGATTGAGAGGCCACCACCTATGAATGTGTTTCTACTGCTCAGGCATGTGTATTCTGCTGTGACACTGCCCACAACAGAAACTGACACCCAACCGCGACAGAGGCCTTGGTCCAAAATGAGCAATTTCAATTGCAGAGAAGTCTAGCTCATCTCCCATGATCCTCTGCAATCTAAATAGGGCCAAAGAAAGTATGGCAGGAGTAACAACAGAAACCAGTATATGGTAGTCCCCTGCTCTCTCAGTGGGTTAAGGATCCAACATTGCCATTGCTACGGTTTCTGTGGCATGGGTTTGATTTCTGACTTGGGAACTTCTGCATGCCATCTGTGTGGCAAAAAAAAAAAAAAAAAAAGGAAAGAAACTGTAATAATGTTACATTTCACATGATGTTACTATAAAAGTAATCTGAAATTGTCAAAGTTTGAGGGGATGAAAATCAGATATTAGTTATCAAAGGAAGGTGTATAAGGTATATGAAACCATATCATTACTCTAGATTGATTTCAAATTAATTTAAAAACTGTCTTTGTGAATATAGAACCTATGCAGAAAAAAAATCACAAACTTTTATATAACTTTTAACATAATAAAGTGCTTTTGAAAAAAGTTTTTTTAATTGAATGTCATAACATTTTCACACTTGAAATTTGCCTTTGTATTTTAGCAAAGATACAGCTATGTATGGGTAAACAATCTCAGATTGAACATGAGCCTACAGTAAACCTTAAAATGCATGCTAATATGTAATCTAGTAATGGCATCAATAATCTTATAAGGCTTTTTATCAAATAGGCTTGCTGTTCACACTAACACAAATCAGTCAAGGGGAATTCAGATATAAAACTAGAAAAAAAAAATCCCTAGGGTGTTCTGGCTTGCAAATACAAAAGCTTTCAGAAATCTTGGCTTTATCAAATAACAAGGAAAAAGGGGGATTTCCTAAATAATTTTAAAGCAGAGTAGGTATGCCAATATGTCAAATAGCATCTTCAAGGACTGCTACTCTTTTAACCGTTTTTATTTTGTTTGGTTTTTGTTGGGTAATGGTAATGTTTTAAAATAACTTATTGCTGATTTATGCCTTACCAAAAACACCAACAGGTGTAAGATGAATACTTTAAGTTCTATCAGAACTTCACTCTGTAACTTTTTGAGTGATTGGTATCAGCTTTGTTAGCTAAGTCTAAAGCATTGCTTTTAGAACCTGGTCTTTTGGAAATTGTGCTCAATTCAAACAGATGTAATAAAATAGAAATTTATAGTAATATTAATTTATCATTGCATTCAGAACGATGTACTTCCAGTTATTTAGTAAAATAGTTCATTCAGTATGTGTGGTTAAGAAGATATTCTTTGTTAGAAATTAGGGGCTATTAACTTTGTGGAGATCTTCAGATAAAAGATACAATAGAAAGGCTTCATGGATTAAGTTTTGACATTAATATTTTTACTATCTTTTTGGTCTTATGGTTCCCTAGCAGACTTCATAATAACAAAAGAAACATATTCATTACTATCATATGATCCCATTCTGAACATATTAGATGTATTTTCATACTGATTTCTATATTCAAAATACAACCAAGAGGCATTGTATCCTAATGGCTGAGTACACAGATTCCGGAAATTGTCTAGATACAAATTCTAGCTCTACCATTTGGTAGTATGAGACTTGAAGAAAACCACTTAACTTTTTTCTGTGTTTCCAAATTGTTAATATAGGAAACAGATTAATAACAGAGGCCAAATCAAAGCACTGTTGTACGGATTGAGTTAATACATGTATAACCTTTTATAGGGCTGTGAATGTATATGTTAGTTATTTTAAGTTTAATTTTAAGTAACATAACCATTTCTAGCCTTCCACAATCTGTTATTTTCTTTACCTAAAATACTTAAACTTTATATACAGTCATATTCATATCAAGCAAATGTTTGCTATGGAGCATCTTTCTCTGAAACCAGTTTGGAGAAATTCATCTACCAAAAGCCTTGGGACTCACTTAGTCATGTGTTGACAGTAACTTACAAATATTAATGCAGAAGATAAAGGAAGGTAATTCCCAAGTCTCAAGGAACACATACTTCCACAACCTGATGTTTCTATAAGTAATTGGAAACCTGAATTTAAAAAAAGTTATAAAAGAGACAATAGCTGTTTTTTTTTTTTGTTTCTTTTGTCCTACCCACATCAAGTCTCCAAATACTTCTGTTTGTGTATGTGTGTGTGTGTGTGTGTGTGTGTGTGTGTGTTAAGTTTCTCTTCTGATTAATAAATATTGAAAAAAAATTTTCTTGGGAGTTCCTGTTGTGGCTCAGCAGAAACAAATCTGACTAGCATCCATGAGGACGCAGGTTCAATCTATGACCTCTCTTAGTGGGTTAAGGATCCGACATTGCTGAGAGCTGTGGTGTACGTCACAGTCGTGGCTCAGGCCTGACGCTGCTGTGGCTGTGGTGAAGGCCGGCAGCTACAACTCCAATTGGACCCCTAGCCTGCGAACCTCCGTATGCCTCAGGTGCAGCCCTAAGAAGAAAAAAAAATAAATTCTTTATAGCCGCATCTGTGGCATATGGAAATTCCTGGGCCAGAGATTGAATTAGAGCTGCAGCTGAGACCTACACTGCAGCCATGGCAATGTCAGATCCTTTAATCCACTGCACACCAGGCCAGGGATCGAACTTGCAGCTCTGCAGCCACCCACGCTGTTGCAGATTCTTAACCCACTGTGCCTCGGATTAAATGGGTTAAATTCTTAATCCATTGATCCTGATGAATAAATCTTTTACACCAAGTTCTCTATAGATTTCTGATCTTTTAACAGAATTTAGGCAAGTCCACAAAATTCAAGTACTGCCTCGGTGTAATGAATGTTTACATGAGCATACAGTCCTACCTCCTCTCCATGCTCCCCGTCCTTGTAGACCAGTTCATAGTTGGCAATGGTGTCTGAACGTGGAGGTGTCCAAGAAAGCAAGATACTTGTTTCAGATTCAGGTTCTGCCTTGAAGTTCAGTGGCTGCCCTGGTACTAAAAACAGGGAAGCAAAGGACTGAGTTCTCCATCACCGGAAATATTCAGAAGTTCTTTCATTAGTGCATGGATTTAAATATTTCACTATGTGACCACATGCATTAGCTTAATGGAGAGTTGTGTCCCTTACTACACTGCCCAAGTTAACCTGTGTATATAAAACCCCTTTTTCCTCCTTTAAGGGATAAGGACAATGTTATGAATACTGCCCCACCAGTGAGAGGTTTAATGTGTATACATTATGTGGAATTAGCAAATGTAGAATCTATCAGTCTCTGAATTCAACTTAAAGAATAACGTTTAAACACTATTATAAGGAATAAAAATGGGATGATTTCTATAAAGCACTCAGAATAAATATTGCCTAAATCATATCAAGTTTTAAATACATAAAAGCTACTGCTACTTTACAACTGAGTGGGAACCTCTCTAGCACCATATTCTACTTTTAAAATTATTTCCAATTAGGTTTATAAAATTCCACCTTCACTCCATTAACAAAACCCGCAGGCAACCAGAATCATAGTATTTTTTCTTACCAACCTACATTTTTAAAAAGATGTAAAAAGAAAAAAAAAACCTAAAGAGAATTTAAAAAGACTATTACTGACTTCCTAATCTCTAAATGACTTTATATGAGTTAATACGCTAGACCCAATATAAACGTAATACTGTCCATTGTGAAAGGAAGATAAATTGCTACACAAGTTAAATAGTGTATGGAATACACATATTATCACAAACATAGGAATTTAAGGGTCATCTAAAATTCTCGTATTAGTCATATAATCCATGCAAAAGACAATGCAGAATAGGTATAAGTCAGATGGAATCAAGAATGCAACATCTATCCAGTTTAAAGCACCCTCTGCAAATAGTGAATTAGAATAAATTTTACTATTAGCACCTAATCCCAACAGGTCTTCCAACCAATATAGAAAAGGCTAATGCACTTGGGGCCATCAGGGGCACAGCCACCCTTACTGACATTGTTCCGGGACAATATCAAATCTGACAGGTTGGTGCCCCTGCCTTGGTGGCCGTTAAATATTCGATCATAACACCTGATGCTGTGGCATCTTCAAAGTGCCACAGCTGAACATATATCCATATTCACTCAAGTTAACAAGAGAATTCCTTGTATATTTAGTAAAAAACAAGAAAAACACTTCACATCAGAGGGGAAAAGAACATCTAAAGTATTTTTGGCAAATGACCATAAATATTAAAAAACATAAAAACATAATTTGCAGATGATTATGATATTGGTTTCTTAAATAACAAAGTATCATTTTCAAAAGAAAGAAAGTCTTTGGGAATATAAAATGTACTACTTTCTTTTTGTAATCATCTCTGTAATATGACAAAAAAACTGCGTTTTGCTTAAAAAGAGATTAAAGTCTGAAGGGATCTACAATGGTTTCTGGGATCTCTAAATATTTCAGTATTCTATCTGGTGTGTTAACTTTGTATTGTGTGTGTGTGTGTGTGTGTGCATGCAAGTGCACACGCATATTTGGACTGATGCTTAAGGCCACCATTAATCAGTGCTTCATATTTCTAATTGCATTCATCTTCTTTTCTCCCCTTTTATATCACAGGTTTTGAGATACTCATTCATTTGATGCCTCCAGGAATATACTTTCTGTACAGGGCAATTTTTTTTTTTTTAAGTACCTGCCCAGTGGATGAGCTAACACAATCATTCAGACTGAGAGGCAGGAAGTAGAGACAAAAGAAGATAAAAGATCAAGAATAAGAGAAAGTAGAACACAGAGAAATCAGAAAAACAAACAGGCAAATAACAAAACAGATAGGAAATACATTCCTTCTAAAAAGAAAAAGAGCACTAGCCCTGGCAGCAGCAACAGAGGAAGCCAAAAATGATCAGATAGATGGGAAATTATGACTGGATTCTAACATTTGGATGATGAAAGATGTTCTCGGCTGGAAAAATACACACACCTATAACATACATATGCAGTCACTTCTTTTTCTCCAGATTTATCCCCTTTTTCTTTTCCTAACGTCCACAAGCAGGGGAAAGAAGAAAGTCTCGTGATATCCTCTGACTTAAACCAAACCAAATAAGGTACTGCCAAGAATTAAAAACATAGACAGCGTTGAAGGCTGCTCTCAGGACAATAATAGCTTGTTATTATATTATTAATAGTTTTCTGCTAATGCTAGTAATAAATGGAGTGACAGTGGTTGAAAACATCATGGGAATCTAATTAACTTTTTCTTATTTAAATTGTTTTCCTTTCTTTTTTTAATCTGTCTCAAACAAATTCCTCGTAGGTCTCCATATTTCATCCTTGTTTAGTGCCACACACTTCCCTTAATCCTCTAATTCTGTTTGGTTATGCTCAGAGCACTCTCCTTCTAAATAATGCAATAAGGTACATCAAAGTCTCAGAGGGGGTACTGCTCATTTGATTTTTGGACAAAGCAAAGTAGTGGCCACACAACTGGGTGGTGAATCTCATCAAATAAGACAACGAGGTTCCTCCCCCGTGGCTTTTACCATCTTCTTTTGAAGTGTTCTCAAGGGTAATTGGCTGTTATTTTACACTTGTAGAAGAAACTCCAGTTCTTAGAGGTGCCAGGCACATCACTTAGATGTGGGCAGAGGCCCTACAGGCCTTCAGGTCAATGGGGGAGTACAGGGCCACCAGGAGGAGTTGGTGATGCTCAGAGCCAGGAGATACCACCCTGTGGAACATGGTTCCAGTCCTGCCTGAGTTTCTAGTTTTTCCTCAGAAATGGATCGTGAATCTTCTAGTTTTACAACTAGAAATAAACTAAATTAGTTGAAATTAATAGAAAAACACCATATGGGGCAAAATGTGTATACAGGGGCCAGGGCTTTAAAAGATCTTTTTATTATATCAGGTTCTATGCTCAGAAGTGTCTTAAGGGTGATGCTACTCAGACTCCCTGGGAAGTGTGGGTTCACTTAAAGAAAGTGCTTCCTTGGGAGCTTTTAGTTGTTGAAGAAACCACTACGAGGAAGCTGACGCTTCAAGGGAAAAGAAGATGGCTGTGAAATGAATGTACTTACTCATAGTTACCAAACAGATTAGTACTGATGATGATGATATATGTTTATAAGAAAACATTTCAGGAGACTCATATTTATTTTCCTCTGTGCCACTTAGAAACACAGGAAATGCTTCAACATCTGTCAGAATTTTACACCAAATATTGTGGCTATAATTGTTCTATCAACATTTATGTTTCATTTTTCCACACCCCTTCTTCCTTTCCCCTTCCCTTCCTCTCTCCTTCCCCCTCTCTCTATAAACAGATACACAGATATATGCATGTATATTTAGTGTTCTCACATTCTTTACACCTCAAAGTTACTGACATTCTTTTATCTCCACTTATTATTTGTCTATGTACATTTTACTTTCATTTTATTTAAGACTTTTTCTGTGTTAAAGCATTTCACTCATCAATTAGCCAGAGATAAAATGCATAAATCTGAGATTCTGGAAATCTTACAGATAAAATGGGTAAATCTGAGATTCTGGAAATCTTACGGGAAAACAAAAAGAACCCATAGAGAAACTTAAGTGTGATCATTCTACATTAAAAAGGGAAGATGTGATAAAGCTCACCCTAAACTGCTAGACTTTAGATGTAGGAAGAGGAAATTAAGGTAGAAATATACATTGTACTTTTCTTTAAAATTATATTAATATAATTTTCCTTATATTTGGTAAAGTGGTGTTACATCTTTCTTCTCGATTACGTATTTAATGTCCAAAAGGAAATACAAACATGAGCTATAATTCACTAAAATAAGATTATAACCCCACTGATAAATGTAAAGTGTTTGAGCAGTAGTACTATTATACTTCATATAAATATCTGAAGTCAAATCAAAGAGAATGGAGAATGAATAAGAAACAAAGGGAAAATCTGCATGTCATTGGAAATTTTGATAATACTAGAAGGAATCAATATTTGAGTAAAATTTAAGGAATATCTCTAAATAGAAAGGGGTTAACACATATTAAACGGTTAAAAAACAGTTCCACCCCAGCGTGTTATAAATTTGAAATATTACCAAAGAAACTAGAAAACACATTATTGCTAAAATATCCAGTGCTTTAAAAAGGTACACACTTTAAAATATGAGTATCTAGCATACTGACAAATAATAATAACAACAATAAAAACAGCAGCTAGAATTACAGTGGTAGTAAAAAGAAACAAAACAAAATTCAAACAAGGAGTCTGATTTGTAAGTGCTACAGATATATCATTGACAAAATAAGTACTTAATGCACAAGCACCTGCACAAATCTCTCAACTGTCATTAAATAGCAATAAGAAAAATTTAAATTTTATTACAGATGTATTTATATCCAGAGCTCTTTTACTCATTGCTAAAACTATTTAGAGAAAGCATTTAAATGGGCCTCATAATTTTGGCTCATAATTGGAAATCAGTCTTTTCTAGCTTGCTGATATAGGACTGTCAACATATACTAATAAAATGATTTATAAAGTTCTGGAAACCTAAAGCACATTGTTTCTAAGATGTCAATTTTATATTTTAACAATTTCGCTGCTTCAAAATGTTTAAAATTGATAATACTTGTTAACATTTATTTAGTAAATAAATACTAGTAAATAAATCTTTTACTTCCAAAGATTTATACTATTTAGGTATAGACACAAAAATCAGTACTTTCCCAAAGACTCTATTAAATGCATAGAAGAATTAGAGGTCAGATGTGTTTTCAAAGAAAGTTCAGAAAAAAAAACCCATTAGGATTTAAGAGCTTTAGAATGTCTTCAATTAGCATAAACATCAAGAAACATTTATTTGACACAATAGGTTTAAGATATTACTTTACTACATTTCTTTATCAGGGTTTTATTTGTACTTCTTTTGTAAAATATACTTACCCTACATTATTATAATTATGTACACAAGAAAACTATGTAAGACATCCTTTTTGAATGTGCTTTCTCATAGCTTAGATGTTTTGCTAACACAAAATAAATATTTTCCTTATCAATAGCTATATGTTCCACCTATTTTGAAGGTTACTTAGTTTAAGTAACTATAATGCCAGAAGTTAAAACTGTAGAAAACATGGAACATTAATCCATTTTTCTTGAAAATAATCATTTTAAACCAAAATCTTTTTATATTTAAAGCCTTTTAATGATTACAAAATATTTTTACCTGTAACAATTGTTAAAATTAAGGGGGTATATTGTTGACTATAAAAGTCTTTTGATTTCCTGTATTACCAGAAATATACAAAGTTACATCAGTCTTCCATTTATATCAACATGTATGAAAATAACCTTAGATAAGATCAAAAGTAATAATGCCTCCCAAACCCACTTTGAAATACTGTTTCTGCAGAGTCCAATTTTAAACAAAAATAGGAACATTATTGTCAAGGAATTAAAGATAATAAAAGGAATGTATACCTTTCAGATAAAATAAATGAAAATGTTTGGTATCTCTGTGTATATGAAATCAATATATATTTGAGAAGTTCATACACGTTTATCAGTCAATTTTTGTAGGTCTGGAAAAGATAAAGCTGTAGTGAGAGTAATCACAAACAACTTTTATATAAACCTCACAAAAAGAATATTTACTAATGGTTTTATGTTTTCGCCTACCAGTGCTCCCAAGAATTAGCTAGTCAGGAGCAGCTCAGCAATAATTACATCAGAACTAACATCATTGTATTTGGCAGATGTCCACTAACATCAAATGGCCTTTGTTAATTAAGCCTAGAGAACAGATCAAATCAGTGTACTATCTTGGAAGGTTTTCTTAGCCTATTGATTTTGGCAGGCACAAGTCATTATGTCATTATATATCTTCTCAGTCAATGGGTATTAAAATTACAACTTTTGCATAGGGTTCTTGGAAATATCTTAATGCAAAAAAAGTTAAACTCAGTTTGAGAACAGCTATTCTAATGCATCAGTGATCTATTTATCTAGATTTAAGTCCACAGTTTCTGGATCACATTAACTTAATTGCTCATCACAATATGAGCTTCACTGAGTTATGATTTATGGTATATTATGTCCCCTGGTAATACAGAAAACTCAAAGTATGGTCTATTTAAATATCAGTTCTATATCTTTCAATAAACTGTGACTAAAACCATTGTTACATGTCATTCTGTGTTCCTAGTATAAGGATTCTCATGATTCTTAAGAATTCTTATATTTTGGTTGAATTTAGTTTCAGGAACTGTGGTTTCTTAGGTAGCTAAATCCTTCTGTGATAAGAATAGAAAATTATGAAACACTAGAGATTTCTATGTTTAAACATATAGTTAGAAAATTAAGAACTAAATTTATTGATTAAGTGTAATAATCTTTGATTCCTGCTACTTCTTTGAGATAAACTTATTTTTTCCTATTTGAATGGTTTAGTACACTTTTGTACTGGAATAATCTAATAGGCACCTCAAATATTTCAGAAGTAAATCATAAATAATTTTTATAGAGAGAGATGAATAATGATACCCTGTATTCCCTGCCTCTGTGATTTTTTAATTTTTGATGATTTTTATTTTTTCCATTATAGTTGGTTTACAGTGTTCTGCCAATTTCTGCTGTCCTACCTACCTGTTTGTTTGCTGAGCACCTAGTGGGTACAAAACCTAATAAACACCAAAAAAACTACTAAATTACCAAATTATTAATTTAAAAGATAATGGTGCTTAAAAATATCCAGGCTGTCCACTTAATAAGCTATGACTCAAAGGAAGTTCCTGAACCTTTTTCCTATCATCAATCCTCAATTCACTCATTGACAAATGAGACAATTTCACATCTACCTGATTGGGTGGTAAGAATTAACATACTAAAAGTTCACAGCAGAGTTTCTGGCATATATTAGTTGTTATGATTTTATTTTAGTTAAGTTATAAAATATTGCTATCCATCATCTAATCGATAGCCCTATTATAGGTTGAAGTGTGTCCGACAAAAACGCATACATTGATTTCCTAACACCAGAACCTCAGCATGTAACCTTATCTAGAAATAAGATTGTCGCAGATGTAATCAGGTAAGATGCTATCATTAGATTGGGCTCTGTAACATTATGACTGGTATGCTATACAAAGGGAAATTTGGACAAAGGGACGTGCGCTCAGGGAAAACACCATGTTACATGACAGAAGAGATCAAGGTGATGCTTCTACAAGCCAAGGAACAGTGAGATTACCAGCAAATGACCAAAAGCTAGCACCACCCTCTCAGCTCTCAGAAGGAGCCAATCTTGCTGACAGTTCATTCTTGAACTTCTAGTAACTAGGACTGAGATAGGATATGTTCCTAATATTTAAGCCACTGAGTAAGTTGGTAATGGTAGCCCTGGAAAAGAAATTATCACCCTTAACCTATATAAAGTGGTTATTATTTTACTTTATTTTATTTTTAGGGCTGTGCCTGTGGCCTATGGGGGTTCCTAAGCCAGGAGTCGAATCAGAGCTACTGCAACTGCGGGCCTATGCCACAGCAACACACTGGATCCAACCCACGTCTGCGACCTACACCACAGATCATGGCAACGCCAGATTCTTAACCCACTGAGCGAGGCCAGGGATCGAACCCACAACCTCATGATTCCTAGTCGGATTTGTTTCCGCTGTGCCATGATGGGAACTCCATAAGGTGATTATTATTTTAGATGAGAAAACTGAAGTTCAGAGCCATGAACTAACTTGTCCAAGGTTATACAGAGGAAAACGGTAGTTTGGAATTCAAACCCTGGTTATGTTACTCCACGATCAGGGATCTTTTAAAACATCACAGCTGAAAATTCCAAAAAAACTTAAAAATGAAATATAGGTATATACACCCCTCCTACATACTAAAAATGAAATATAGGTATATACACCCCTCCTACATACTTTATCATATATTTTAACGGTTATGGAAATGCCAAGATAGTATAACAAAAAAAAAATCTCAACAGTTGACTATTTTCAGTTAAGTGGAAGAACAAGATTCACAGATTTCTACATGTTCCAATGATAAACTTATGGAAAAATTAATCTTAATCTTTTTTATGCATATTACTATGACAAATAAATACAAAAAGAACTGAAAAAAAGCCCAATAGGCAAAGAATATAGCTGATCTTTTGTGTAATTGTGATGAAACACTTTTATAGTTATTTTTTTATATTAGAGAACACGATAAGTCCATAAACAAGCCAATAAGAACCGAAGAACAGTATGAAAATAAAATAAATCCAGGCAAGCTGTAAATAATGTTCTGAGATTTCTAGTAGCCAAGCCAAAAAGGTAAACATTCTCAGTCACAGGATTCATAGAGCCTATGCCATAAAAACAAGTCAGTGGTTAAATATAAGTTAATCTAGTTCTGATACCAGAGAAAATTAACTCATTTGCAAAATTACCTATGAGTTATGCCTATAGATTATAGGCAAGATCTCTAATAATATGGCTCTTATATAGATTCTCAAAACAAACCAATGGCATGCTGTCAAAACACCCACAGATTAATGCAAGTTTACGAGTCACCATAATGAAAAGGAGTCAAATGAATAACTCTCAAATGTTTAAGAATAAATTTTAGAAGAAAGCTGCTATGAGATATTCCCATCCCAAGATGAAACTGATCACTTTAAATCAAAGAAGTTTGATATCCTCTTCTGAAAATGAAACTACTTGAAGGGCCAAGTTTTTCTTCATAAAACTGTTTGGGGTCTGCACTAATACCCAGTAAAATGGGTGAACAAGGCCTCAAAGTTTGATCTTACATCTAGGTAACCGTCTTTCTTCACTCCTGAGGCCATACAAAGAAAAAAAAAAATAAACCATTAAGAGAATATTCATTTTTAAACAAGCTACTCCTTGGCAAGTATAAGTCGTTTAAATACCCAAGGCCCCTGACAAATGGTTTTATTTTTAATAAACCATTGGTTTATCTTGAACCACCTACTCCTTCACAAATTAAATAAATTTGTGGGCTACTCTATCAAAGTGGTTAGTATAAAGAAGCATAGTTCATCACAGTTCGTCTGAAAACGTCACATGGGGGTACATGCACCCATCTCATTCAGAAGGTCTTCAAGTCACTTGGGTACAAATTAAAAATAAAGGACGATAATAGATCGGGGTAGGAAAGTAAGAGTAGCCAACTATTAGATATAAAATAAGCCACAAGGATATACAGTACAGCACAGGGAATATAGCCAATATTTTGTAATAACTATCAATGGAGGATAATCATATTGGGAATCACTATATTGTATACTTGAAACTTACATAATATTCATAACTATACTTCAATTTAAAAAAAGGATGTTAAATGCATCCCCTACTTGAAAGGACTGTAATATGTCATCTTTCAGTGCCCATGCCTGTTCCTTTCCTCGTGCATTATACTAACTCCTCACTTAGAAAATTCTGTCTCAAAAATTAAAACTCATACTATCTTTGTTCTTCCTTTGTGCCCTTGCCACTTCTTAGCACCAACAACCTCCCCACTTCCAGAACCAGACTCACCTCCTGTCTGAGTGATGACCTGTATATCACTTGAAAGAGGACCATCTCCAATTGAGGTAAAAGCCAGGACCTTGACAGAGTATGTTTTCTGGGGCACTAAGTTGCCAATAGTAGTGATTTGGCTGTCAGCTACATTGTGTTTCATCCAGTTGTTGACATGCTGAGTGGGGTCCATTGTGTAATAAACTCTGTATCCTTGAATCTGTCCATTTGGCTCTTCAGGTTCCTTCCATTGCACCAAAATGGTGGTTGAACTCAACATTCGTGCCTGGACGTCCCGTGGGGCACTGGACGGTGCTTGTTCTGAGGTCTGTGTGAGCACAGGCTCACTGGGAGGTCCCCGCCCAATGTTGTTGACAGCAACAACCCTGAATTCATAATCTGAGTAGGGACTTAGTCCAGCAACACTGTAGCGTGTAGTTGCCACCCCATCAATTTCTTTGTAAGGTTCCTCAGAATTTTTAGGCTTATGCTGAATGATGTAGTAAGAGACAGGCTCAGGGTTTCCAGAGTCCCATGTCAGTGTGATGCTTGTAGCTGTGCTCTCTGTCACTACAGGAGTTCCTGGAGGTTTGGGTAAGGCTTTCAGGGAGAAAGACAGACAGTGACTACCATTCATCTTTAAGATGCTATAAGAACCCATAAACTCTACTATTGGAATGACAAAATTGTGTATCTAGTGAAAATTTAATTAGATGAAAACACAGCAAAGAATAATTTTCTAAGTGGTCAGGAAGTACAGTAAAAAAAAAAAAAAAATACACAGGTGACAAATTCCAGTTTACTAGAAGTATATTAGAGCATTGTATTTGGGGGCTTGTATCCATATTCATCACTTATTAGCTATGAACAGGAAAACTTGTAGTATTCAAATTATTTTGTACAGTTGCATAACTGTAGTTTATAAGTTTGCAGTGACAGTTAATGAGCTAATCCAATAATGCTCTTAGAATATATCTGACATCCTCAAAAAAAATGGTATTCCAATCATTACAATTATTATAACCAGAAGCTTAGCCAATTCTGTCCTTCCTTTGAAAAATGATATAACTAAATGCCAGTAAACACTGAAAAGACAATATTTGAAATATAATGAAATGGCATTAAATTGCTATAAAAGAAGAATATTCACACTGTTTTCCAGAGGAAAGACATAGGCAACATAATTACAATTTTTTAATAATTTAACTAAGCAGTTTAAGATTACAAAGAATAATTAATTTCAAATTCATGGGTTTTTTTACTTAATATTAAAGGAACTAAATTAGAGCCTGTTCACAAATCACTTTTTAAAATATCTTGTTATAGCAGGTATTCTACAGCCTTCATCAGTAACATCAGATTTTAGCTACATGATAAACATTTGCAATTAAATCCATCTTTTGGAGACCTTGCTCAGTCCTTTTAGCAGAAGAACACAACTCCAAATGCTGCTAATTAAGAATACACACCATCTACATTGGTAGCCTCATTTTCTTTTTTTTTTTTTTTTTTTTTTTTTGCCTTTTGTCATTTTATGGCCGCGGGTTTTTTATGGCCGCACCCGCGGCATGTGGAGGTTCCCAGGCTAGGGGTCTAATCGGAGCTGTGGCCACTGGCCTACACCGCAGCCACAGCAACGCAGGATCCGAGCCGCGTCTGCAGCCTACACCACAGCTCACGGCAACGCCGGATCGCTAACCCACTGAGCAAGGGCAGGGATCGAACCCGCAACCTCATGGTTCCTAGTCGGATTCGTTAACCACTGCGCCACGACGGGAACTCCGGTAGCCTCATTTTCAAGTAACTTATCTGGACAACGAGTCTGGACGGAATTACGAAAAAAAGGAGGATTTTAGGAGCTGAATTTTTAGAGAAAACTCAGAAGGTCATACTCTCAAAATCAGCTCTTTAGTACTCCTCTTTCCTTGTCAACTTATAGGCAAAAAATACAACACTCTCTACAATGGGAACTTTTCAAAAGCAGCAAACCTGTACTTACTTCCTGCTGTACCCCCAGTACCTAGAACGCTGCCTAGCACTGAGCAGGTTTATAATACCCATTGTGAAATGGCTAACAATAAACAAGTCATACTGATTTTCTTTACTCTATTCAAGGTGGCTTTTGGTTTTGACTTGCTTTTTGCCTTCAAGATTCACCTTTATACTTTATTTATTTCTGAGATGGAGGGGGTAGGGAAGCAGCAAGCGTCAGGAAAAAAGAGAAGAAACTGAACAAGATATTAGTTTAAAGTGATTCCTGCTTTTGAATTCCTGAAGCTCTTTGGTAAACCTTCAAATATTTAATGCTGAAATGGTTAGTATGACAAAAGCAATTCAATATTTGCATATTACTCTAAGAACCATGGAATGATAATATTTGGCCAAGGGATTTTACTGAAAATAATAATAAAAAGACAATTGTTTGAATATTCTGGCCAGGCATTTTTCAAGGAAGGGGATGATCTGAATTTTCCCTGATATCTTTCTGAATTTTTAAGGCAAGTAAACATATTGCTAATAAAGGCATATTTACTGATATTTAACAGATACTCCTAGTTTTGCTAAGCCATATTTATTATACAGTATAGATTTGGTGTGTGTGATGTATTGAGAATCGCATGCTTAATACGATACACCATTACCATTTTAAATGACTGTTGACAGTAGCGTGTGCCTTTTTCTCATGTCACCATGCTGGTTTTATACAGTAAGCGTTAGATATGCATGCTTAGATGAAGTTACAACAGTGATTATAACATGTATGTTGCATTTTTTTAAGATCGTATTTCTTAGGGAAGATAATCTATGTCCCTTTTGCAACAGTTCCAGACATTTGCAGGAATCTAATATTACCTTCAGACTGACCCATTTTCTGAAAGATTTCTAAAACTCTATAAACATTGCATAAACCAACTGGTACTCTCATGCACTCATTTTTTTCCCCACTGATT